>JAQOWZ010000024.1:2521204-3721204 GCA_035578165.1 Stenolophus ochropezus | reverse complement strand
AAACTCACGAAAAATTTATTAAGCAGGAATTAAACATAAAAACAGAGATCTTGAAATTTTTCAAATACATTAATAAAAGTTAATACATCGTTGAAAAGAGAAAAAAATGGCGGTTTCTATTTTATTAAAATAATTATAGGTTGCCATTTGAAAAATAAAAGTTGATAGTCGTATCTTGTAAACCTGACTTTATAAAAAATATCTACATCTGCCATCAACTAGTATATGTAAAATAATAAAACTTTTATTAGAGCCATTTTTTTCTATTACTTATAATAAAAAAGTTAAAGGGGGGGGGGGGGGCGTCTTCCCAGACTCACCCTGTATATAAATAACGAACTAACTAAAAATGAAATACAAAAGAAAATAAACAAAATAGCAATGAAAAAGAAAAGTAATGGAAAAATAGTTAGAACAAGATTCCAAAAATTCTCATAGTGGAAAGGAATGGAAATGGCATATGGAGAATGGGCAATTAACATTTTAACAAAAATAAGGATATCGTAATAATATAGGCATCTGAAATGTAAGAGAGATAAATGAAAAAGAAAAGGTAATAATTCAGAAAATGAAAAAAAATTAATATTAAAATTTTAGGTATAACTGAAACTAAAAAGAAAGGTATGGGATTATAAACACTAACAGATGAGTATATAATGGGATGGATATGCACAAGCTGGAGTAGCTATATTAATAGATAAAGACAAAGATAATAATATAATAATAGATATAAGTTATACAAATGATAGAGTTCTTACTCTGGAAATATTAATCGGTACAGAAGAATGGTATTTCATATTACCAAGTGCAAAAGAGAGAATCGACGAAAAGGAAAAAATTTATGATGAGATACACAAAGAAATAGACAGAACAAATAATAATAATATAGTCGTAATGGGAGACCTAAATGAAAGAGTAGGATCTGAAAATGATGAGCTAGAAAGATGACTTAGAAAGGAAGGAAAATTGACGAGGAACGACAACGGATGTAAAATTTTGCATGTTTTCGAAGAAAATGATTTAGTAATTACAAATACTAAATTTGAGTATAAGGCTATATATAAATACACCAGAGAAGAACCAAATAAAAATGATAGATCAATAATAGCCTAATACTTAGAAAACTCTACAGTTTGAAAATAGATTAAAGACACAAAAGTAAAAAGAGGAGCTGAAGTAGGAAGACCTTATAGAGAATATTAAAAGCATGTATGAAAATACGAAAAGTTATGTTCGAGAAAGAAACAAAAGCTTCGAAATGTTCACAAGCAAAACTGATCTTAAACAGGGATGCATTCTAAGACCTTTACTGTTCAACATAGTGCTTGATGAAGCCATTGAAAGATGCAAACCTAAAATAAAAACGTTCACGGTAGGCTATTGGAAGATGGAAACAATAAAAATCAGAACAGAATAACATGAAAATAAATATAGGAAAAATGAAGACAATGGTAATAGGAAATACAGATATGAAATACAATATAAAGACAAAAGGACAAGAAATATAACATGTAGATAAATTCACGTATCTGGGAGGAATTATAAACAGTAAAGAGACTCTGGACGATGAAATTAACTAAATAATTGTCAACTGGAAGAATTTTTAACATCATGAAATCAAAATTTCTTAATCGAAAGAAGACACCTGCAGAAGTAGAGGCAGTAGTCGTCAAAAAAGTAGTAAAACTAACTTTATCTACAACTATTGAAATATGGGTACATTATACGTGTGATACTACATATAATATACTACTCATATTACACAAGTGTAATATGAAATGTCATGATACACGCTACACTTTTCTGTAATAAATAGAGCATGTAATGTAACATATAACATTTTAATAAACTGTTAATTCATTAATAATATATTTTTTATCATAAATATCAGTATAAATGATTATAAAAGTATAATAAATACAATTTGAATAGTTATTTTGACATTTAAGTGCCACTGTGGCGCCATCTGTTAAGCTATATATGAACTACTCACACCTAACTGAATATTTAAGAAATAATATCAGATTTTTTATATGCCTAATAGTTGTAGATAAAGTATAGTATTTGACTCGCATAATATGGCTACATTACACGCGGATGATTAAAAATACTCGCTACCGCTCGTATTTTTAATTACATCCTCGTGTAATATAGCCTACATATTATGCTTGTTAAATAATATACTATTTTCCTTTACGTGTGAAAACTGAAGAACAACAGAAAAACAAACAAGTGAACTAACGAGCACTGAGATGAGATTTTTGAGAAAGATTCGAAGAGAGACGAGATGAGATATACAGTGGCTCACAGAATTATTCGTACACCTAAGTTTTCTATTTAAAATGTGATAAATAGAGTACTTTCAAAAATAATATATACATTTTACTGACGGGATCATGTTCGCTCATATTCCAGAAATAAAATGCAATAGCTATTTATGAAAAAAATATTATTTTTCTTATGTAAATTAAATGAAAACAAAATGCATACAAAAAACAGGTACACAAAATTATTCGTACACATATGAAATCTTACAAATAACGAGTCAATATTTATATTTATAAACATAAAACATCTGTGATTACGTAATTATTATTAGTTTAAGTATTTTGTAAATGGATTTTTCAAAAATGGGTCGCAAAAACAAGAAATTACGGTAGTTGAAAGACGAATCTATTTGAAATGACTTTGCCAGTGTAAATCTTTAAGGGAGGTTGTCAAAATTGTAAGAATATTGCTCTCAATTATTAAGAACATTAGAAGTAAATATAAAAATGAGAAGTAGTTGAAAAATATTTGCCGTGGGGACCGTAAAAAAATTTTTAATCAGCAGAATTAACGATTTATTGAGCATTAAATGAAATTAAATACTAAAAACCCCTGAATAAATTTACAAAAAAAATATCTGAAATTTTTTAAGGATATACTGAAACATAGACTATTCGAAGAACTCTAAGAAATTTTTATTTTAATGGCCGTATAGTCATAAGGTGCTCCTACATATTGCCAATCTATTATGATCCTACCGCCGTGTTTCACTGTACTACATAAATTGCAGTTATTAAGCTCAGAATTTGGATTTCTCCAATCAAAAGATTTGCCATTTCACTCAAATCCGCAAAATTACCAATTTCCAAAAAACACAATCCGTGCTATACTATTTCCAAATGCGAGTCTCTTGATTTTATTTTGTTTGGAATTGTATGGGCTAGTTTTTACTATAAGACTATTAGAACCAAAATTTCTTAAAGTTCTTTGAATAGTCTATGTTCCAATAGACCATAAAAATTTTAGTTATTCTTAATATTAATTTATTCAGGGGATTTTTAGGATTTGATTTCACTTAACGCTCAATATATAGTTTATTCTGCTGACTTAAAAATAATTTAAGGCCTCCACGGAGAATATTTTTCTAATGATTCTCATTTTTATATTTACTTATAAGGTTCTCAACATTTGAGTGCGATCTTCATTCAATTTTGACAACCTCCCTTAAAGATTTACACTGGAGAAGTAATTTCAAGTAGATACGCCTTTCAACTACCGTAGTTTCTTGTTTTTGCGACCTATTTAAAAAAAAATCTTACACAAAATACTCAGACAAATGATAATTACGCAATCACA
Organism: Stenolophus ochropezus; assembly: GCA_035578165.1. Taxonomy (NCBI): domain Eukaryota; kingdom Metazoa; phylum Arthropoda; class Insecta; order Coleoptera; family Carabidae; genus Stenolophus; species Stenolophus ochropezus. Next base: position 3,717,580 of record JAQOWZ010000024.1, on the reverse strand, counting down.
GTTGTTTCATATTTATAAATATAAATATCTACTCGTTACATGCAAGATTTCATAAGTGTACGAATAATTTTGTGTACCTATTTCTTGTACACATTTTGTTTTTATTTAATTAACACAAGAAAAATAATATTTTTTTCATAATTGGCTATTGTATTTTATTTCTGGAAAATAAGAGAATCTGATCCCGTCAATAATATATCAATATTTTCTTGAAAGTACTCCATTTTTCACTTTTTAAATACAAAACTTAGGTGTACGAATAATTTTGTGAGCCACTGTATGTTGAATCAATTAAATGTAATATCAATCGAGGTGACAATACAATAGGGACAATTAAGGTGGATGGGACATGTACAAAGAATGGACCAACATAGGCTAACAAAAAGAATATTTAAAGCGAGGGAATCCGGAAAAAGAAAAAGATGTATACCCAGAAAAGCATGGATAGATGAAATAAGAAAGACAGTGATCTGTGTAGAAGAATCAAATAGGAAGAAATGCCAAGGCTGACAATGGAGAGACATTATAAAGAAACTACCTCAAATCCGCTCCACTACGATAACCTTACATAGAAAGGTAGAAAAGTTCATGTATTAAGTAAAAGTAAGGTTTAAAGTACTCGTTAAAACAGTCCTGGTTAAATAAGTTTAACTAATGTATTTTTTTCTAAATTCTATTATTTAGTTAATAAAGCTTAACATTTCAAAAATTTGATATAAAATCAATGATTTGAAGCTTATTTCTTAAAATGTTTTATCTCATTGTATTGGTTTTCGAGATACATTTATTTTTAGTAACTAAAAACAATGATGTTCACAAGTGGGTAAAATGTTTTGTGCACATTACTGTCATTTAATAAATTTAATGGCATTATACATATATTAACAACACATTTTTCAAATACTTAATTATAGTAACCGAAAAATATAATTTGTTACATTAGAGTAACTTTGAAATTTATTATAAAAAAATATGATTTAAAACATTTACGGATGGTTTAAACCAGTTTTGACCATTGGCCTGGTTTCTATTTTAAAAAAGTGCTTTTTTTGCCAAGCCTGATACAAACAAATGAAATTATCATCCCTATTTTATCTGCCCTATGTTTTTCATTGATATGATGGGATACTATTATTATACTACGAGAAGTTCCGAAAAACTCAATTCTATTTTTTTTTTAATGAGAAAATGGATCATTATAAAAAAGCCCTTATCTTATATATTCATGCTAGTCATTTTGCTAATTACGAATTAGTTTTACGGTTTCATTATGAATATTTTTTACATTCGTAAGATTACATTTGCATTTTAATAATTATGTTTACAATGAATGAAACGCTTGGTCAACAATTTTAATTAGACCTTTCCTGGTTTTTCTGTCGTTTAAAATTCAAGAGCATATAAATGACTTCATTAACAAGTGCAATTATTTTTGGATTTAATAACTCGTTAAAATATTCAAGATAATGATTCCATTATAAGTGAATAATCCATTACCTAATAGAATAGAAGCATTGCGTAACTAAACATAGAATAATGACACTGTTATATTTTCATGCAGGTATTAGTGCCGAGGCAGCTCTATGGATTACTAATTCAGGTAAATTCGTGGGAGTGGGAGTGGACACAGCCAGTGCGGATCCTGGATCCTCCAAAACTTCTGATGCCCACAGGACCATCTTGGGCAAAGGGCTCTATATTGTGGAAACAGTCAAACTCACAGAACCGTTACCTGGTATGTATATAAACAAATTGCAAACTGTATTCGAGATTATTTTACGTGAACCTCCATGCCCATATAATTGTTCTGTTGAAAACAATGTAGGAAATAATATATAACAGGACTGAAGGATATGTCCTAAAGTAAGGTTTATTTCCGGGTTCGAATGTAAAATTATGTCTGGTTATTAACATTTTGTTTTAAAGTTAATTTAAAATTTATATCATTTATTGTAAACTCATATTTTAATAATTTAAAATTCAAATTAATTTTCTTAGAACGTGAATTTAATAAGTAATAACGCTGGGTTCGACCGAGCCACAAACGTATATTTATAGCCTGCATCTCCGGACATGTAATGTTATGACCCGCCAAGTATGTAAACTTTATATACCGGGTGTCCCAGCACGACCGATACATGAGTGATTTACATAGGAAATTAGTTAATTATGAATAGTATCTCCCCAGTGCAAGATATTAACTTGAAATTTTGTATGCTTATTGGGGAATATTATTTTTATGGATTACGATTATTTGAAATATGTATGTAATTTCGTCTGCAAGACGAAATTTATTAATTTATAAAATCTAACATTTTCGTTCAAAATCAGTCAGCCATGGAAATAAAAGAAAATATCTATGTGACAGTTCTGACAGTTAATGACATGACATTGTAGATATTTATAAATTTGTAATATTGGTATATTATTTAACAAAAAGAAACTAAATTCAACTTAAATAATATTAACATACAGGCAATAAGATTTAAAATCAGTGATACTTCACTAAACTGTCAGATAAATATTTTCTTTTATTTCCATGGCTGTCTGATTTTGAACGAAAATATTAAATTTTAAATTTAATAAATCTCGCCCTGCAGACGAAATTGCATATTTCAATTAAGTGTGATCCACAGAATTAATATTCTCCGATAAGCATACAAAATTTCAAGTTAATATCTTGCACTGGGGAGATACTATTCATAATTAACTGATTTCCCATGTAAAACTTCCATGTGTCGGTCGAGCTGGGACATCCGGTATATATATATATATATATATATATATATATATATATATATATGTATATATATATATATATATATGTATATATATATATATATATATATATATATATATATGTATATATATATAATTTAGAGTATACAGGGCGGCTGATTTTTCATTGTCCAGGCCATATCTCCTGAAATATTAAATATACAAGAAAAAGCTAAATTGGAAACTTGTGTAACAAGACCTGATCTATAAAATAGCGATAACAGATGTTTTCCATGGCCTACTGATTTAGCGGAAAATTATTTACCTTTGGTTTTTTAAATGGAACACCCTGTATGTTTTTACGGAATAAGATTCTACATCAATTTCTCTTTACAATTATCTGAAACAACTTGAGGTTTGCCTTTAATTTATGCTTAATAATGTAAAAAATAAAAATATGTGAGCCGGCTGTGATTTGCAATTATTTTATTGTATATACCTATAGACAACTGCCAAAAAACAGACAGTAGTAATTATTAGTTGAACAGGTGTTGTACTTCGTAATTACAAAAGAAAAATGAATTTCACAAATAGTGAAAAAGTTGATATGCTCTGCTGTTTTCACAAATCAAATAATAATAAACGTCTAGCTGCTATCGAGTGTCAAAATTTATATGCTAACAGAAGACAGCCTCATGTTATCATATTTCAAAATTTGAGCAGTTATTGTAAAACAATGTTTTTATTTATTTTCGTTTATTTAAACTTAAAACTTAAATTAAGAATGTTTTAATTTTATTGATTATAGAGCATATAACAATAAAAATAATGTTAACTCATAATTTTGTTTTCTTGTTTTGTGTTACTTATTAAATAAAAACCATAAAACTCTTGTAATAAACATTTGTATCAGATTTATAAAAAAAAATAGTAATTAACAATGAGAAAACACAGCCGACTTATATAATTTTATTTTTTGCATTATTAAGCATAAATTAAAGGCAAACCGCTACTTGTTATATATAATTGTGAACAGAAATTGATGTAGAACTTTATTCCGTAAAAACATACAGGATGTTCCATTTAAAAAACGAAAGGTAAATATTTTTCCGACAAATCAGTAGGCCATGGAAAACATCTGTTAACGTTATTTTATAGACCGGGTCTTGTTAGACAAGTTTCCTATTTAGCTTTTTTTTGTGTATTTAATATTTCAGGAGATATAGCCTGGACAATGAAAAATCAGCCACCCTGTATAGTGTACCTAACTGAAGGAACATTGTAGTAGTTTGATATATGATTAAAAGTACATTTCGTCATTTGTTATTTATTCTGTCAATCATAGTTTCCTTTTGTAGGATTTGTTAAATTTAAAAAAATCATAAATTGAACTCTCTCAAAATTAAAAACGACGGTGTAGTACAAATGAAAATATATCATTTAAATAAAATGAGTTACAAAAAACCTCAGAAAAATATAAATTATTACCTTGTGTTTATCATTACTTTTTTTATACATATAGAGTGTAAATGAAACTAGGGAACGCGATTTTTCTTGGAAGTTATAAGATATACAAAGAAATCTTTCAAATAAAATTGTTAGTGTTTTTAGAAAGCTACATAAATTAATGTAAATAAGAAAAAAAATATTTTCATTTTCGGAGATATACCTATTTTTGACTTTTTTTTTGAATGGTACGTCCTGTATATTTTTATACTATTAAGCACGAAATAATTTTTGCTTTAAAAAAGTTTTATAAGTTGTACCTTCTAAACTTCATAGAATTCGAGATATTGAAGAAAATATTAAAATAGTTTTACTCGAAATTAAAGCTGGCTATGAATACAAAATTATTGAATTACGACACATTTTAATTTACAAATGTACATCAAATTCTTCACATTCTCGTTAATTGAGTATTCTTCCATTTTTACAACAAATAATAGTCTGAGTTATCAATATTTTTTACAAACATATAACAATAAACTAATACAAATGTCAAATTTTGTTCCATAGCCAGCTTTATTTTCCAGTAAAATTATTTTAATATTTTCTTCAATAACTCGAATACTATTAAGTTTAGAAGGTATAAAATTTTTTTGTATCTCTTATAACTTTCGAGAAAAATCGCGTTCCCTAATTTCATTTACACCCTGTATATTTTTATATTAAATATTATACATAATAAAAAAGTAATTCGAAAATTTAGCAAATTATTCATTCATTATCATTATAGGGCATTATTTTGTTTGGGCAATACAAATTGTTGTAAGCGTAACAAAGCATATATATTTAGCAAACTATATAATATATATAACAATGACGTAAATCATCCCAAAATTAGCGGCATCTATGGAATTTAAACAATTTTTTTTTATTTACCTAAGGTAAAATTACTTATTATTAAAAAGTATATTTTTAAAGGGATACAAAGCTTCTCGATTTTTTCTGTCATGCAAAAAATAATATGCGCAAGTGCTTAACACACATGTTGTAAATTTAAATTAAAAATAATACATACATTGTTATTTATTGCGTCGTTAAACCTCAAGTTATATGAAAAATAATCACATATTTTACTTATTATTTATTAATCATTTGTGAAAAATTAAAATTATTTTTTCGCCGCCCCAAATTTTGGCCGCCCACGTGCGGGGACACGCTCTGCACGTACGCCAGAATCGGCCCTGGGTGCTGGGTCTATCTGTCAAGTTAGGCTGCGTTAGTTTACTTTTATTATTATTTGTATTACTGTTGAAGTAAATAATATTACATATACTAATTTAGAATTTATAAAATAAAAACTAAATAAAATTGCTATATTTTTAGCCTACCTTGGCAAGAAAACCGTAACACCGTAATTTTTGTTTCAATTCCATACCTGCCGCTATTTTTGCGGTGACTTACGATATTTTCATACCTAATTACTAAATATACATGCCACGTAAAATATTATTTGAAACTTTTTTACCTAAAATAATTAGTGAAGCAAGAAATTACGAAAATGTAATTTCACATATTAACTCCCAATGTTCGGGTGTTCTAGTCACCATCCTGAACATTATTAGAAAGTATTTTAATATCGTGTCGTTGAGGTTGTATTGAAATTTCCTGTTTACTTATTTTGAAATTAATATCAAATAAACATCATATATATGTAACTAAATATTGAAAATTTCATTATCAAAACGCTTGTTTCAGGTCAAAAAGTTTTAAATGAGTTTTGTTACAAAAAATTAAATTAATTTAGAGACATTACACTACAGTGGCACTCAAAACATTTAAAGCGCAATAAAAATTCCTAATAGTCTTTATTGATTTACTTACCTTATATATACAAACATGACAGATTGTGACCGGGCCCACCCCAACTACAAATGCTAGTTACAACTATGCAAAACTAAATTTTTGTATGCAACTATATTAATCTGGTGAATTAAATTTTATCATTGCAATTTAAAAAAAAAACAAGTGAAGAAATATATATATATATATATATATATATATATATATATATATATATATATATATATATATATATATATATTAGCATATCGGTTTATGACGCGCTCGGGAAGAAATTTTACGCATTGCGCGTGATTAATCGACAGGTACATTATATGTATATAAATAAAAAATATTGTCATTTCAGATTATTTGCAAAAACTCATTATATCATTGTAGGGAGGATACATCGAGCAATACTCCCGTATACCCCATTTAAAAAATTAGCAAAAGTACACTACTTACTGCTTATTTTTTCGAAGAAACAAATTATAGCAAAACACACCGAAAAACTAGAATAGTGACATTATTATCCCTGTTTCAAAACCAAATAAAAGCAATAGTATCGCTACAAGTTTTCTTCCAATATCTCTTTTAAATTCTATATCTAAATTATCAGAGCGCGTAAATTTTGACAATATGTTAATAGCTCTTTATGTAATAAGTATACATAATATAGGTGTTTATTGGCGAGTCCTATAGTTTATGGCAGAGTAAGCGAAGCGAACGAGTTAAATAAATAGTGCGAGTCAATAAAGACTAATTATATACGAATTGCATACAAAACTTTATGAACGACTGCGAAAATCGGTTTCTCTTAGAAAAAAAGTCAAAATTTTGTTTGAGGTAGGATGCAAGCGTATCGGTCTCATAGTTCTAATAATGAAAAAATAATAAAGATTTACTATTTCCTCAAGCAAGCATATATTCGAAGAACGAAGAGACATACAATGCGAATAGGAAATGGTGTTCTAGTAAGAATGTTAAAGAACTTCTGAAAATTACTTTTTATGGCCGCAAAAGTATGATGTAAATCAAACTTTATCGTGCTGTTGTACATAAAATTCATTACAGAGAATAATATATTATCAGATTATCAGTTTGGATTTCAACAACAACGTTGAATAACTCAATAACTTGCGACAATTATGTCCCATGTTACTAGCTGTCCTTTTTTCATACATTCTGTTTATATGTCCTGTCCATCGTAGTTGTGCTTCTTCTATGTATTCTTTTATCGGTGTTATGTCTAAATTTTCCCTATAGACTTCGTTCTTGATTTTGTTTTTCCTTTTATTCTACGCAGGAAACTCATCTCGATATTTCTAATTCTGCTGTCCATCCATACTGATGTTGTCCATGACTCGCATCCATATATTAGAGTTGAGATTGCAACTCGTAAATAAGTGAAAGTTTTTATTTGTTTAATGTTAGTATTTTCTATTCTTATTATATGTCCTTTATTTTCGTCATTCACTGTCATGGTTTTAGTTTTTTCTTTATTTATTATCATATTCCATTCTTTTTCATTGTTTATTATATTCATGTTGTATTGTAGGTTTTGTTCATTCTCTGTAATTAGAACTATATCGTTTGCATAGCAAAGTTCTGAGACATTTATTTTCTTCATTTTCCAATATCCTACTTTATAGATTTTAAGTTTATTTTTTATATTCTTTAAAGCTTCGTCTATGTAAAGATTAAAAAATAAAGGGCTTAGGATGCAACCTTGTCTTAGTCCCGTCGATGTTGTAAACATATCTAAAGAGTTGTTTCTAACTCTTACATAGCTCATGTTATTTTTAATTGTTTGACACAGTTGATAGTTGTTATGTTTACTCCTATTATTTGCATGCATTTCCACACTAATTCCCTTTGTAATCTGTCAAAGGCTTTTCGTGGTCTATGAAGCACATATATATTTGTATCTTTACTATTTTTTCTTCCTCCATTATCTGTCGTGAATATGTGGTCTTATACACTTCGTCCTGGTCTGAAACCGCTTTATGTTTCTTCTATTGTGTTTCCTATCTAATTACTTATTCTGTTTTCTTGTATTCTTGCATATCATTTTGCTGGCACACTTACTAGTGTTATGCCCCTGTTATTTTTGTAGTCTTTGCTATCTTCTTTTTTGTAGATTGGGAATATTACACCTATTTGCCAATCTTGCGATGTTTCTTCACTTTCGACTTTATTAAAAATTCTCAATAAACGTTGCTCTCCTTTCTCTCCCATATGTTTCAGCATTTCTATGGTAATGTTATCCTGTCCAGGTGCTTTTCCTGGTTTCATTTTCTTCAGAGCATTATGCATTTCTTCCTTCGTTATTTCGTGAATGTTATTATATTCTCATATATATATATATATATATATATATATATATATATATATATATATATATATATATATATATATTTCATTTCTTGTTATTTTGTCGTTGGGTGTTTTATTCTCCATTAACAAATCTCTGAAGTATTCTTTCCATTTTCCCATTATTTGCTGTTCAACATCTAGTATTTTTCCTATTTTATTCTTCAGCACTACTCGTACTAGGGTCTCTTGTTTTCTTGCTCGCATATTTTTATAGGTCCGTAGAATAGTTTCATATTTTCATTCCTGACTGCGGGTTTCTATATTATATCCATTCGTTTTCCTTAGCTTCTTTTATAGTTATTTTTACTTCATTTCTGAGCTTTTTGTATTCTCCGTAGGTTGTCGTATTTTTGTTTGTTAGGTCCTCCATGCTTGTTTTTTCATTTTAATACGTTGTTTTATTTCATTTGACCGCTATGGACCTTTTTGCTCCTGTTTATTGTTGAGGCTTACTGTGCCGCAAGTCACTTCCGTCACATTTGGTATAGCCTCTTTAAATTTTTCCACAAATCCTCCATACACCCTTCTTTGATATTTTCTTCTAATACCTTTAATATATGACATTTTATTTTACTCTTTTTATGGTTTTTTTTTTTTTGTTTGTGTTTCTCCTTTCTATTTCATAACTGTTAAGTAATGGTCACTCCCGATTTCTGGTCCTCTGTGTACTCTTACATCTTGTACATAAGATTTTATATTTGCGATTGTAAGAAAGTAGTCTATTATAGATTTTTCATTTTTAGCAGGTTTTTCCTGTATTATTTTTTCTCATTTTGATTTTGACCGTAGACTACTATTAATGTGACATCTTAATTTTGTGATATTTGGCCGTCTATAATCATTATTCACTTACTTACATATTTTACATGTTCCATTTTTTGCACATAATTTTTTACTATTATTAATCCTATTCCACCTGCTACCCATTTCGTAATGTCTACACCTGACCAGAACGTCCAAAATTCATCGGTTAGCTGTTTAAGACCATTACCTGTCTTTTGTGTTTCCGTTACTGCTAGTATACGTGTTCTTTCCCTGTTATACTTCTTACGTTCCATGTTCCTGTTGTAGCCATTTTTAGTTTTTGAATTATTATTTATTTCTTCTATTCCTTGTTCCTCTTCATTCCATTCGTATTCTTTCTTATCAATGATTATTTTCCTATATTCTACTTTTACTATTTTGTTCTTTTCTTTTTCGGCTTTAGCTATTTTCCTTATGGCTGCCTGTATTTCTCTTTCTTTCTGTTAATTCGTTTCTGTCTTTACCCTCCGGACTTTTTATTATTATTTTACTTGTACCAAATACTGTTTTCTCTTTCTCGTCGTTCGCATCTGTACTCCCTGTACTCTTTTCGTTCTCATTTGAATTGTATTTAATTTGCAGACTATTGGTAACACTGATTAATTATACACATACGCGTGCGCATTATTGTAAATAGCGAGTTACGATCTCCACATATGACAGATGTCTGAGTGACAGGTACAAAAGTTTTGTTCTCGATTTAATTCGGTATATATTCATTAAACACTTACACTTCACTATCACACAGAGATAAATCCTTAGTTTGGATAAAGATCAATACAACACCCTTTAAAAAGCGATACTCTCCATAGCATCCTAAGAAAACCAATTAATTTTTATTATGTCCCTCATAAATAAATTGACAAAATATTTAGTAAAAAATTAATAAACTATGAACCAGAGTTATAAATATTTTGAAACAAAAATATGTCTAATGAAATCTTATTTCTGTTACAGCGAGAGACTTTAAATTAATAGCCCTTCCAATGAACATCGCAGAGGGAACTGGAGCACCTCTTCGACTAGTAGCTGTTCCCCATGGCTACATATAGACACTTATGAATTTATACTATATATTTTGTAGATTAAAAATAAATAAAATTATATTTCAAATAATTTAATAAAGATTGAATAAAAGTAACTGATTAAATATGTAAAATTCAAAATGTTACATATTTTACAATGACAAACATGAAATAAAAAATTAGGAATATAAAATAATTTCACTAGGAACTATTCGACAAGATTGGTAAGATAAAAGACTTGTAGAAATTTTAGAAAGAATTGGGTATGATGTTAATTGACAATAAGAAAACGTTACCCTGATGTGCATATGAATGCGTTGTATTGATTTATTACAAGTTTTATAGTTTAATCTTTAATCCTAAAATTATCTTTCAACTGTGATTATAAAAATCAAACTTTGATATACATGCAGAATGTATTCTCTGACAATTTATTGTTCCATGTTGCTATCACAATATTTTGTTGTATTAAATTATATTATAACAACTTACACGAACATTGACCGAAATTTATTTTTTATTTATACATTATATTGAAATCAAAGTAAGAAAAAAATGTACATAGCCTTGAAAATAATTAAGCATTATAATGTATTCCAACAACTTTTACACAGGAAACCTCAAAACAAACCTTGTAACATTTGAAACAAACATAAAATAAATTATATCCTTCACTTTCACAATTACCAAACACTGTTATACTGTAAGTTACCAGACAACCTATAAATATCAGCTTAAAGTAAATTTTTTTCAGTAACATTTAATATGCACTACCAAATTGGTATTATATTGACAGTTGTAAGTGTGTTAGTAGTGTTTAATGTGAATACATATCACGTTGGGTATCAGTTCAATGAACCGGTTGACTTGACCTGGTATTTCAACAATGACACGATATACTGGCCTGGAGAACAAACTTTTGAGTTTACAAAGAAAACGGCGCAGTACATGAACGTGCAAGGAACCAAATTCTGGGCAGCGTTTAATGAGTTTTGTGCGGCTGAACATGGAGGAACTCATATTGATGCACCCTATCATTTCAGCAAAGACGGGCAAAAACTAGGAGATATTCCTATAAAAAACTTGATTGTACCAGGTACTATTTGTTTTACTTAGCGCAGCTTGTTTTTCAAATTAATATACTGTGTATAAATATACATTGAATGACAATTACGTCATCAATTTCGCATCTTTATCGTATACGCATAGCGTAGATGAACCTCTTATTCTCTATCGTATCGTATGTTTTAAAGAGAGGAGCATATATATATATATATATATATATATATATATATATATATATATATATATATATTCCTTTATGAAGGTGATTTTATTGTGGACAATTTGTGCTTCATTGTTTTTTATGTTGGTAGTTTCGTTAGTTTACTCTGTAACTCATTTATATTTATATATAATACTGTAAGTTTTGATACTTATTTACTTCAGAAATCACACGATTTCACCCGACAAGATGATATTAGTCCCTCTTCCCCCCAAAGATTTGAATTATATCGGTGATGACGTGAGGAAATAGAGTGTATATGTATGTGCGTCCTCTTTTTAAATTTTTAAATAAGGAGTGCGTGTGTTCGTTGAATGTAGCATAAATAAGGAAACGATGATGTACAGTAAAAAAAAATTCTATTAGTTATCTGGGAACCGGTTTCAGAATAATGTCTGTTTTCAGCCTACTATAAAAGATATAGAAATATAAATAATTTTAGTAATTTTAAAAATGTTTAAAGTATAAAGGTTATATAAAAATTTCTACCTTCGGGTACAAATTTACCGTCAGATTATAAAACAACTCAAAAACAGTACAACATCAATATAAAACATGTAGTATAGACAAACCGGGACAAGGACAAGACCTACGTCATAATTATTGATGACGTGATGTACGCGATGTTTATATGAAACGATTTCAATTTTCTAATAGTGTAGGTAACCAAATATTTAATTTTATGTGAAGAATTTAAATTTATTTATTTATATACTATTTCTAACTATATATATATATATATATATATATATATATATATATATATATATATATATATATATATATATATATATAACGAAAATTTAAGAAAATATTGTAGGCTGGATTTGAACTGGAGATTTATTGCATAAATAATAAATCCTTGTATAATTTTTGATTGTACGAAAGAATTATATTATATTTTCTCTTTCAATAACAATATTTATTATACAAATATGCAATTAGTTGAAAAATCATTAGATTAGGTACATCAAGATTAATAATCATCACATGTTCCATCTGTAAATGGTAAATAATCATCATACTTTCAATGTGTTAAACATGACTCAACCGACTAGTTTCTTCTATTTCTTTGTAAAATTTAGATTCACATAAAAATTGTTATTCGCTCAGAAAACAAGAAATGCCATTTCTCGGTGGATTATTTAAATTTATAAAGTGTTTCTGATTTTATATATCTAATGTAAATGAATAAATAAATAGAATACTTTGTTTTTGTAAAGGTTTTAATGTATTAACTCATTTTATTTCATTCCAAAACAAAGAAAATTTGCAAGCCGAAACATTGTTGAAATCAAGTAATATTATCTAAAATTAAATTAAATGTACACCTAATGAATTTATAAAATGCAACTACTTATAAGAGAGTACAATCTATATACATATACATTTAAAATTATTATTATATAGTAAATACTTAAATATTTCTTCCAACAGGATATTTATTGGAGACTTGTCAAATTTTTAAGGTTGTCAGGGTTACGTACAATATTTTCTTCGTAAAAATCTAAAACACGTAAAAAAAGTATTTATTTATAAATCAAGAATATTGTATCTTTATTCTTCTTATCTTTAGAAGTTTTTAAATTGTAACAATATAACAAATTTTTATGAACACATTTTTGTCTCATGCGTAGGTGTGTGTAAATAGGTAGATAACTAGGTGATGATTTCCAGAAATGAGATCGTCCTGTAAAAAAAAATTACGATACATATTGCATACAAATATCCCAATATATTAAAGGTATTCCTTCTCTCAATTTCCGTGACGTCATGACTCACAAACTCATACAAAGATTTATTGATATATACGGCATTTACACATACACATATAATACAAAGGTCAAACGTAAAGGTAAAGGTCAAACCTAAAAGTATGTAATGTAGTGTCACAGGAAAAGTGCGCAGTATTCTAATCTAGTAGCGGCTCGTAACAGAATCACCAAAAATTTTAAATAAAAATGCGTATTATTAATTTATTACGTAAGTACATTATTAAAATGTATGTATGTAAAGATGAAATAACAAAATTCTTTATATTTTAAATTATATTGTGGCTTAATAAGCGCAAGTGCGCTGTGACTTGATACAACCAGTCAAACGATCACTGAATAGTTAGTCGTCCAGCAACATTCACAACTTTCCTAACTAATTACGGTGTTCTGCCACAGTATTTTAAGCGATTCGATAGACATCGTCTACCATGGAAATGAGTTCGGTGTATACAATGTTATGCTCTATACGAGCTGCAAAATTGCAACTAATAAAGATATCTGGCGGAAATCACGCTTACTTCTTGTTAAAATTGATTATCATACAAGGGTCTCAATACGAGTGTTTTAAATTAAAATTTACCTTAAATTATTTTTTAATTTAAAGTTTAAATATACGTTTCAAAATGAAAGTATTTATTAAATTTCATAAAAATTAGTTTTCCAAACTTTACTTATCATGAACAATTGACAGTTAAATCTAAACTGAACGTTTGATTTTTTTTCATGGCAACTGCTATTTTCAGTTAAAAGTTTTCAAACAATGTCAATATAGAGTTTATATTTTTTAACTAACAGTTAACTTCAAACATGTCATTATATTTGTATTTTTATGTAGATTCGAAATATGTAAAAATATATAGGGTGTTCCATTTAAAACAGGAAAATTGGGTTCCATATCTAAAGAACTATTGGTGGAAATAATATTTTGTTTCGCTCATTTGAATAGTCTTGTAATATATAAGTTGTTTTCTAATTTAACTAACTTTGTATCTCTTCTAGTTCTCAAGATAGCAATGGTGACCCATTGAAAATGAAAGAAAATAAATAAGAAAACATATGATTCAGGCTCTAAATGATTCTTGACCTGGAAGTAAATAAGTCATTCTTGAAGAGAAAAACAAAAACAAAAAATTACCTAGGTTTCCAAAGGATGAGCTAAATTTAAAATATTTGAAAAAAAAACTAAATTCGTCGTATAATATTGTCACCAATTATCCTGTCAGGTGCTCAGGGACGGATCTAGGGGTGTGCTGGGTGTGCAATAGCACACCTTGAATTTTCCAGGGGCGGCATTTTCGAAAAGCAATTTGTTAAAAATTAAAATTTTAATTCATTATTCATATTTGTTTATACTTATTTACAAACTTTTTGAAGCATTTATGAGATCATATGTAGCATAATTATTTTTTATTATAATTGTTTGACGTATGTCGGACCACACACATATTGGCTTGTTTCCACAATTTTATATTAAATGCAGCAAGCGGCAATAGCAATTAGGGGCGGGTTGTTTGTATCGGCATAGATCTGTGGTGTCGGTAGAGTAGGTTATCAAAACACCATTTTTGTTCAATTAGTAAATAACTCAAGGAAGGTGGACCTAACGGTTCAGCGCAGGGATACATGTTCGGAACGTGTACATTTATTTTCTGATTTTCTGACTGTGAAATTCAATTTGAAAGTGTGCTCAACATTCAATTAATAATTTGTGCAATAGGTATGTTTTCATTTAAAACTTTACCAATAAGCTTGAAACCTTTAAGGTATAAGTAGGTGGTTGTAGATATATGTAAATTACTATAAAAAAATAAAATTTACAAAATTTGGAACCTATTCTGTTTTTATTCTTATATTATGTCAATATTTACATACTTATATAAATTTTGTCATAACATATCTACCACATCTTTACAATTTACTAATCATTTTAGCTTCCAAACTAAAATCATATAAGTTTATCTGCTCTTTAATTTTCTGGCATAATATTTTAAACAGAATTAATATTGTTAGCACTCAATTCCAGCTAAAAAATATTGACTTGCAAGATGCTGTGAACAACATAAAAAGTATCACAGAATTTCTAGAAAAGTATAGACTACTGGGGTTTGACAGTGTTGTAGAAGAGGCAAATGTCATTTCTGAAGAAATGGAAGTTGAGGTAAAGTTTTCTGTTGAAATACATGTTCGAAGAATAAAGAAAATGTTCAATTACGAGCAGTCAGACGAACCAATTTGTAGTGAAAAAGATAAATTTAAAATATCAAATATCGTAGTTAGATGCAGCAATTAATTCATTAAAAGAACGATTTATTCCACTAAAACAACACATCGATTCATTTTCCTTTTTATTTAACATTAAAATTATTAATAAACAAATGTAAAAATTTAGAGTTGTTGTTTACTGATAAAGATATTGAAGAACGGGATTTTGATGCAGATGAGCTTTATACGGAACTCAAATCTTTAACTACAATTGTAAAAGACGATATAACTCCTAAAGAAATATTAAATTATATTTATAAACAAAACATTACTAGTCTTTTTCCAAATGTTATAATAGTTAATTAATTAATTTATTACTAATATTACCTGTTAGTGTTGCGACTGCCGAAAGATCATTTTCAAACTTAAAATTGATCAAAAATTATTTAAGATCTACACTATCTCAAGAAAAACTTGTAGCGCTTTCTATACTTTCCATAGAACATGAAATTGTCGAAAAATAAATCATAACGTTATAGTAAAGCGTTTTGCTCAAGCAAAGGCAAGAAAAGTACCTTTATAGTAGGCAACTTACATGGGCTGTGAATTGCGTTACCTACTTCTACGTTATAGTATTGTTTAGAGTTTTATTTCTTTTTTGAGTATGTATGTTTTCTTCTTTCTTTGTTCATCATATTTATTCGTAACATCTATCAGTATTTATTTTTGTCGTTCGATGAGACTTACATATTTTTCCAGTTTATTGGAAACAAAATAAAATTAAGTTTTATGGTCAGACAAGTTCACTGTTAGATGAGGAGGGGGGTTGGTTCTGTAAGCGGAGGGCGGCAATTTGAGGTTTTGCACACCTTATCTTTCCACCTAGATCCGCCCCTGCAGGTGCTTGAGCCCCGGAGTACACACACAGTCGGCGCCTATGGATTACATATTTGTGAAAGTTGAAAATTGCTTGAAACTTGTTTTAAAAGTCATTGTTCAGTGATTATATCATACTAACTTTTCAAAACTGCCCAAGACACCATGGAGTCATAACAATCCATAACTTGATCACGAAAATATTAGTTAATTTAATAAAATAATATTTATTAATACCGTCTTCAGTTTCTGAAACTATTAAACAAACCACGGATGTTATGAATCATTCCAGTGCCAGTTAAAATACTACGATCTCGGATATCAAATTTACATCTATTGTGATACTCATAACAATCATAGGTTTATTATAGATATATGTAGCTGGTAGACCTTTAAGAAAAAATAATAAGAAAACGTGGGATAAAAAATAATTCTGATTTGAACCTGTGAGTCGTGCCCATGGGGATAGTTGATGATTTTATAAATTTAAGTAAACATGTTAGGAATATACAGGATAAAAAAATATTGTTATTAATTATTCAAAAATCTTTTCGAGTAAAGGGCCCTTTTAGCACTGCTGTTTGCAATAAAATGAGAGGTGCACAATTAGATGTTATAACAACCCCATATACAAAATTTCAACATTCTACGGCTAATCATTTTTGAGTTATATGAGACGTCACACCGATACTAGTCAAAATGGATTCAGGCATGGTGAAAATGTATATTTCCGTTGAAAGCTTTAGTACAGTAACGAATAATACAGTATTTAAATAATGAAAATATCAATTAAATTAATGGCTAATTGGTTTGCCCCTACATTTAATACTAATGAAGCTAATGATAATTCTTCATAACTTATTTGTCTTTAAATATCACTTTCTATGCTGAGCAAAGCCAAAACGTTGAGCGTGTCTTTTAACATGGAGGTTGGAAGTCATCAGCTGTCCTATGAAGAGTTCAAACGAATTGTGACCGAATTGGCCAACATAAAATAACTGTGTCGAACGTTGTCGTCTTTTATGGAGGGCCCGCACCAAATATTAAATATTAAAACAGTATTTTTTAGTGTACTCAAAATTTTAAAAATATATGGTGCGGGCTGCAGCCTAGGTAGCTTGTATATAAATACGGCCCTGTAAACATCTTTGGTTAACTATTAAATAAAATTATAATTAATTTTATTACTGAGTTATTTGAGCAGATTGTAAAACTAAAGTTTGATATTGAATTACAGGTGTGATAATTGACATAAGCTCCGAAGTAAAGCAGCTGGGGTTAAACACCTTGTTGGAGCCGCACCATATCGCCGCGTGGGAGCTCACCCACGGCCCCATACCGCCCGGAGCTCTCGTCCTCGTCAAGTTCGGGTGGGCCCAGTATTACCACAACAAGTCACTCTATCTGGGACCCAACTACCTCACAGGAAATCTCTCCTTTCCCGGTAAGTCAATGATCGTACAAGTAGAGCAAATGAGCAATACTTGTAGCAAAAGCACTGGATATATTTACACAATACTATACAACAAATTTAATTAAGAAGTAACTATGTCTGCTTGTCTTGAGACAGTAAGAGAATCTCTTTCTACAAACTCAAAGTTCTGTTTTGTCAAAACTCCCCTTCTCTCCTGACTCTCTAGAAATTTTTAGTCAAGTCAATCTTAAGATTGCATTACATTACCCCAAATGGAAGGGAGACCAATTAACCAAAACTTTGTAAAATAACAACGCCACACCCTCAGCAGAGGTAAGAACAGATGTTAGGGTTTTCCACTTAATCTACAAATTTTAGTGAATATGAATTCTAAGCAGGTACATAAATCTAATGGCAAGTAAACTAATAAAAGAATTAAAATATAAGTCCACTAAAACTAATCCGGCAATTCTCATACACAGTAAATGTTAGCAAAATAAAATTCCGCATGCGGGGCAAATAATGGTCGAAACAATCACATATTTGAGAATTATAAATTTTGACGTTCTAAATTACATAGGTCAATGTTGATAAATGTGTTAATTTAATAAAATAAATAAATAAATAAGTAATCAAAAAAAAAAGAAAATATTCCTAAATGAACTATATTGAAGACAGTGATAGTAATTTTAGTATTACCAATATAAATTCTTTTATAAAACATTATTACGATTTCATTCCAAACAGTGTTCCTAATAGAGTTTATATATTGAATAACAACAAATCAATTGATTTTTGTTATTTCGAAAACAGTAACCAAAATTAGTCGTGCATGATATTCAAAATGCCAAGTCGATCGGCTGCTGTTTTTTGCAAAAGTTGTCGGATTTATGTCGCGTTTGGTATCAAATAAAAGCACTAGACCAGGACTGGCGTGCAGAAATGACAAATATTTGCCATGTCGACCGACTTTTGTGTTTTGCGAAAAGTTGTTACAAGTATGTCGTATCTGATATCAATTAAGACATTTGACAAGAGCTTGCTTGCAGAAATGATAATAACCATTAAATGTAACGCCGGATGCCTAGGGAACGCTAGCTGAGCTTTCGCTAGTCTTATATACTAAAAAGGTCGGGTCAGGAAAGTACATGTACCCAAAAGCGTTATTCGATTTTAATGGTGTTTGCAACATAGTGTAGGGGATGATTCAAATACATTTAATTTTTTTATCATTTCTAATTTTTATTTAAAAAATATAAAACTGTGTAAAATTGGTACATTGAGCAGTCTGTAAACTATAAACGGGTTTATTTTCTTATAGAACATATATTTGAAAAATAGTCTTAAGAGTATGATGCACCCACTTGGAAATATGCGAAAAAGTGATTTTGAAATCCAGTCATATCTTTGCTATCGTTAAACCTTTTGTAAATAAATAAATTGTAATTTATAGAGTAAGAACAAATCTACGCCTAATAGGTATTATTGATTCCAACACCAACATTAGTCGCTTATTCCTCTCTTCATTATTTTTTTAATTTTTTGCTTTCTTTAATTAATAATTAATTATTAAACATGGTAAAAAACGCAACTTTTCTGAGCAAAATTCCTTAATATTATAAGAAATTTTCAAAAAAATATTACCAGTTATGCATGAATTGATCTTTAAGTAACACATATTATGTATTATTTTTCTTGTTTATCATGTGATTATTAGAATATTAACGGATTTCCGAAACACTAATTCACTAACAAATGCTGTTAAAATGAATCTTGCAATGCAGCCCTCTACCAACAAGTTTCAAAACTTTCAAATCTAGCGATGATGAGATTTTCGGGATTTTTGTCTGAGTAGACAAAGATAGTTGCCCAGTCATAAAGTACATTAAAATCGCAAACTAACGGCTAGTTCGGATTTTTTAATATGTTGTTAGGACCACTATCAGTAGTGTATATCCAAGTTTGCAGCTTCGAAAAACCTGTGCCAACTTCGTAGCACTCGAAAAACCGCGAAATTTTCGCATTTGTTTCGGTATTTTCACTATATCTCCTAAACTATGCTTTCTTTCATTAAACATCTCACTTATGTTGGTAAAGTATATTAAATTAGCTACAATTCAAGTCTAGAACCAGCTCTGTAGGCCCAATAGTTACCAAGATACATCCCTACAAAAATTGGCAATTTTTTCCAAAAAAGTGAAGATTTAAGTTTTGATCAATTATTGACCCCGAATTCGGGGAAAATACTCATTTTACGGGAAAAGTTTTTTAGGGGAAGATGTTGTAGCGCATGTAATTAGCATTAATTTAAGCACGGAACAACGTCCGTAGGCCTGATAGTTTCCTCATGTTAAAAAATGTAAAAAACATGAGATAACTATTAATCTTACATAGCTGGTTCTGGACTTGAATTGTAGCTAATTTAATATACTTTACTAACATAAATGAGATGTTTAATGAAAAAAAGCATAGTTTAGGAGATATAGTGAAAATACCGAAACAAGTGCAAAAATTTCGCGGTTTTTCGAGTGCTACGAAGTTGGCACAGGTCTTTCGAAGCTGCAAACTTGGATATACACTACTATAGCTCGTCCAATATAGAAATGAACCTGCGCGAAAGACGCATTTTCGTTCATATTCTGAGCAACCAATGGGAGAAGGTACCCCCTATTGCGTTTTTTACCAGTGGCGTACTTAGTTCTTAGTTCATATGGGGAAACTATATTAGGAACTTATTATATAATATTAAGGAAATTCGAAATTAAGATTTAAAGAACATATAATTGCAATGAACAGAAAACAGCACAGGATTTGTCGAGGATTATATTAGCAGGTAATAATCATTTATGGAAAGGGTGATTCGTAATCTTACATGTAGCAGAAAAAGGATTAACAATAATTTGAATTTAAAATCTAGAGATTAAAGAAGCTGTTATTTCAAAGAAAAATATTGTCAGTGACCAAACCGATGTAATCCATTCGCCTCTACTTAATTAGAATTTTTTTATGATGTTCATAAATGTGATATTTTCTTTTGTTATTCATAAACATTATGCATTTTAAAATATAAATATTTACAAAAATTCAATTTGTTATTGAAATAATCCCACGCCAATGGTAGATTGCTTTCCCATTTATGGTTTACGCCCCTAGTTTATTGGATCAGTGCAGTTTTGAACTTGATTGTCATGGGGTAGGTATAGCTACATAACCCAGAACTGCACAGGGCAACTGGTAGGCCAGGCATGGGTCTACGATACGTTTAGTATGTACTGTGCGGCACATTCAACACCATTAGAAAAAAAAACTTGTTTGTTGCATTATATGCGCGAGAATGATTGACAGGTCCTTTTCTATTTTGGACGAGCTATAGTAGTGGTCCTAACAACATATTAAAAAATCAGAACTAGCCGTTAGTTTGCGATTTTAGCGATTTCTAGTGTACTATTTGACTGGCCTATAGAGCTATACAAGGACGCCTCGTATGACTATGTAACCCGTGTATTCGCAGCTGCCAAAATAAAAAAACATTATTTTTCTTTAAAGTTCATAAAAGTGGCATGTTTTGTGCCTTGATTCAAAAGGTAGAAATTAATTCCACTTTTAAGACGTTTGAAAATATCATTATTATGACGTCAAGTTGGGTCAAGTAGTAAATTATTTAAAAATATATTTATCCAACACCCTGTATTATAACGCTCTAAGTATGGTGTTTTTAGATAAGAAAATACGTCATAACTCAATAATGGGTTTAGGAATAATAACTTACTTATACAATTACATATTAAATAGGGGTGAAGTATTTAGGTCAATCTGACCATTGACATTATTTTTCTTAGAAGTAGCGGCTTTCCTAATATTTAAATTTTCGAGAGAGTTCATTCTTAATCCTTTGTCGACTAAATTTAATATAGAAAATTCCCAATTGAATAATTGTAGATATAATTTTCTACAAATTATAATTAATAATTTTTAGTTCATTGAATTTATGTTTATGTTTATGTTCTTTTCCGAAACTTCTCCCACTTTGACCAATGTAAATAGCATTGCAATCGGTACATTATATTTGATAAATTCCGATTTGATCTTTTATTTCTGTTTAATAGGTACTTGAAAGGGATATTGTAGTGGGTACTTGCTGGAACATATTTGAATATATGTAAAAAAAAAAAAACACTTGATTATTCCACAATAGTTATTATATTAGTGACGATCGTTTCGTCCTTTCGGACATCATCAGACTTTTTGTTAATCTATAATAATTTTCTGTTTGTTGGATCGTATAATAGTAACTAATTTATAAAACAGTAAAAACAAAAGTAAGTAAAAGTGTCCTTGTGCCTTGAATGCAATTACAAACTTCCCCATTGTTGTTGTACAAAACAAATTTAAATAACATCCCTTCAATAAAACATGGCAAAAAGCATGAATATGAAGCTGTATTTTAGATACATTAAAATACTTTTTGGAAGATTATGAAACTCGGTAATTTTTGCATTTTCTATTTAGAAAACATTGAGTGTAAAGTAATACAAGCCAATCCTTTTACTATGATGTCCCTGTAATCTTTCGTGTTATCGGGGTATCGCGCGTCAATCACACGCACACCCAACTCTTAACTTTACAATTTGCTTACTTCTGAACTATACAACTTACAGACTTAGTTCTTTCACTAAAAATAATTTTGAACCTTTCTACGCATTTCTCCACTCACAGTTTCCTGGAATCTGAATAAAACGTAATGTTATCCCCTGGTCATATTTTTCACAACACGTGTATCGAACAGTATAATTATTTATTTATTTGCTCTATTGTAATAAACAACTTGATTAATTATGTTCAGTATGTATGTTCCCCATATATTCCGCTACAAAAAAAAAGTATTATGTCGATTTGTTTAGTAGTGTCCAAGATATGATGAGATAAATATAAAAAAAAAAAACAAGAAAAAATAATATCTGAAAAAAGTGAAAAATTGCAATTTTCAGTACTTTCACAATTCCAAATCGACTTTCAAATATCATAGATCGATAGAGCAGAAAATTTTATATCGATTACACCTACTTCCAGCAATCGGTTGCATTTTCTCGGGTTAAGAAATTTTTGTCGACTTTAGTGAGCATAGATCTCCTACTATTTTTGTATGAATGCGAAACATATACCCATAACGACCAAATAACGAAAAGTACCGAACTACTGCACTCTTAGCACAGAATAGGTTTATGCAGAAGCGACAGTAAGACAGAGAAACGAGAATTAGAGAGAGATGCGGAATGTGCACAAATTTAAAGGGCTCATTGTTTAAAATCGGAAAGTTTCCTCACATCTTAGAGAGAGATGGGGGAAGTGTACAAATTTAAAGGTCTACACAAAGCTTCAAGGTCATAGAACTGAATAGGGGAACATGAAAGGTACCGACACGGAGTGTCGCTTCTGTATATAACTATTCTGTGCTCTTAGTATGAAAGTGAAATTTTATTACCCTAGGTATTCAACCCGTCTTCACCCGACCCGCACTGCAT
Organism: Stenolophus ochropezus; assembly: GCA_035578165.1. Lineage (NCBI taxonomy): Eukaryota > Metazoa > Arthropoda > Insecta > Coleoptera > Carabidae > Stenolophus > Stenolophus ochropezus. The sequence goes on along the minus strand of JAQOWZ010000024.1, from coordinate 3,694,298 downwards.
CACAAGAAGTAAGGGTGCATTACACTCTTAAGCAAAGGTTTTAAATTTTTTTATGTTTACAATATAATATTAATATTAGTTATATAAATTTTAACGTTTCTGATTACCTAAAACAATGTTGCCAAATGTGATATGAAGTAACTAAATAAAAATCAAATACGCCTAAATTAACTTCACTGATGACGAAGATAATGGCAATTATATTGGATTTAGAAATTAATTACGATTTCCTTCCAAACAGTGTTGCCAAATGCCAATCAATATTACCAAAAGAGTTCTATATTAATTTAGTACAAATCGATTAGTTTTTGTTGCTTCCAAAACTTTATCAGATATAGTCGCCTTTGGTATCAAATAAAAATGTTTGATATTGATATTGATTGTGCTATTGTGCATAAGTGTTCACAAATAAGCCAAACAGAAAAAAGTGAAATATTCAAAATAAAATGTAACGACTGAAAATATTTACATACGCCTAACTACCTGAAATTTATAAATCAGATTTCAAGCGCACATTAAAATTAAACCATTTCCGGTTAGTATTTGGTATAATACATGCTAAGCATTTTTCTTTTTATTCAAAAACCAGAAAAGAAACTAATATGAAATAAATTCATATAAATTCTTCAAATTCATATGCATCCGCCTATATCAAATATATTTTAAAATTTACAATAGAACCGCGAAAAAAAATTACTAAATGTCAGATATAAATGTACTACTTTATTTGTAAAATTTTCGTTGTGCCCACTACGAATGAAAATTACTATATAAGAATATGATTTTATGTAAAGTGTGTGCTTAGATATGACATTACATTTTAAGAGGGGTCCCGATGTTTCTTGATATATGGTAAAATACATGCTAAGCATTTTTCTTTTTATTCAAAAACGAGAAAAGAAACTAATCCGCAATAAATTCATATGAATTCATCAAATTTGGATGAATCTGGCGATATTAAAGATATTTTAAAATTTATAATAAAATGGCGAATAAAATGGATAAATATCAGACATATTTGTATTATTTAATTATAATGTTTAATGGCTATCTAAAGTATTTTTCCGACAAATAAGAGCAGAGCCGTGCCAAGGCAGGGGCGAGTGAAAGGGGCGCAAATCGACGTAAGATGCAAAAAAAAAAAATTGAAAATTAACTAAATTTATTATTTTATTATTATTACCTATAAGTGTAGTTTTTTAAACTCACACAGAATGCCTTCTTCAAATTCCGAAATTTTCCTAAATTTAGTAGAGTTAATTAGTGGATATGATCCGCTTATTCGTGAACACCATAAGGGAAATGGCGGTAATAAATATTTATCGAATAAAATTCAAAATGAATTTATTGATTTAATGGGTTAGAGAGTAAAACAAGAAATAATTAATAAAATGAAGAAGGCAAAATATTTTTCAATTTTGTTTTATTGTACCGCTGACGCAAGTCATATAGAACAAATGTGCCAAATAATACGATACGTAAATCAAACAGAACATGGATATAAAATCGAAGATTCTTTTATTGATTTTCTGAATACATCTGAAAAAACAGGAGGACTTGCATCAGATATTTTACAGAAATTAGACACTGTTGGAATAGATTTTAAAAATTGCCGTGGCCTAAGATAATGGCGCCAATATGGCTGGAAAATATAAGGGTGTTCATGCTCGACTCTTACAAATTAACAATAAAGTAATATTTGTAGCATGCGCAGCTCATTCTTTGAATTTAGTTGGAGTGCATACTGCTTTCTGTTGATATGATAACTTTTTTTGGCACAGTGCAACAATTCTTTAACTTCTTTTCTGGCTCTACAAGTCGATGGGAAATTTTAACAAAACATATAAAGTTAACTCTTAAAGGGCATACTGTTACAAGATGGGCATCTAAATATAATGCTGTTAAACCATTTTTGACCCAACTTCCCGATGTTTTAAATGCTTTGCGGGAAATATCAAATAATAAAAAAATTGGGGACGAGCTTTCAATTGCCCGTAATGGGGTAGGTGACCAATTTCTTAATTTGGTATATGTGATAGCTTGTACAAAAATAATATACCCGTATTTTTTTAAAATTGTTAATTATTTGTTGTTTTGAAGTAAATAAATAATATATTACTTGGGAGGGGATTATGACGTAAACTAAGTTCATGTGAATGAGATAGATAGGTTTATTGCCACACCTTCAAATTTTAACCAATCAGCGTGCGAACTTAGTAAACGTCATAGTAATGGACGCTGTTTCTATTTAACGCAAATTACTAAACAATTGCTGATAAATATTTAACTTTTTTAATGTCAACGTTCATAAATAAACATACTTTCTATAATTTAGGTAATAGTTTTTTCATTAAAATTCTACCTTAGTCACCTACCCCATTTGATTCACCAAATTAATTTTAAATTTATTATATACCTTGTAATTTGGGAGAAAAATTTTAATTACATACCTATATCGTGTGAATAATTTATTATAGCAAAAAAATATTTCAGTAGATAACGCTGTTAAATATATTACCGGATTACAACAAATATTTTAAACGATGAGAAAGGAGGGAATCGACAATATATTACAAATTGTAACAGAAAAGTGTAATGAAAATTCAATAGATATTAATTTTGATTGCATACGGCAAAGAAAAAGAAAAAGAATGTTTGATGAAAACTTGTCGGAAGACGTGTTTACACCTACATCATTATTAAACATGGAATATTACAAAATCCTAGATTCATTACTTAGTAATATTAATCAAAGATTTGATTTTTTAAACGCTGTAGGAAACGATTTTAACTTTTTAAACGGCAAAGAATTATTGAGCTTGTCTGTAGACGAATTAAAAAAAATATGCAGCTGATTTAGGAAACAAATATACAGATGATTTAAACGTTGTAGATTTTGTAAGTGAAATGGAAAGTTTTAAATTTATAATAAAAAAATCTGGTGTAATACCTCCCGCCACTGCAGTAATATATTCTATATAAGTTTTTCAATACATTCAGAATATTTTTAATTCATTTCATACCTAAAATTTCCTTCATAAATTTTGTATGACCAATATGACAGCTATTTTTGACGTTACTAAAATCGGAACTGAACTTACTTTGATTCACGCATGCAAATACATTCCTAATATATTTCTTCCATCTTTTAAAATTTTACAATAAAATGACTTCATTTTTACTTATTTTATCTTTTACACCTACTTACATCAAATTTGACATCATATGTCAAATTTTGTGAACATATGAATAACACATCTGTTTTATCGAAATTCCTCAGCCTAAACGACATGTAAAATTATTATAATTTATATATTTTTTTCTATCTAGCTAGAAGTTATATATAAAGGTAATTATGCAGATCGGTAGAAAATTAAAAAATCTTTGTATTTTTAATAACGAAATTTGCGAAAATATGGTATTTAGAGGTATTTTTTAGGAACAACGGTTGAAAGCTTCAAGTAAAGTACTATTTCCGGTTAACCAATTGTAGTCAAAATCTAATCAGTTCATCATATTATAATAGAACTCTTAAATACCAAATATTATATTTTTTACATGTATCGTATTTGAGTTATCGTGGACGAAAAATCGTCACAGACACACACACACACACACACACACACACACACACACACACACACACACACAGACACACATACAGACATCACGCTAAAAATAGTAAAATGGTATTCTAGGGACCCTAATTCGTGCTCATATGTTGAAAACCCACACTCGAGAAATCTGACCAAAAACAATACCTCCCTTATCTATATATTGATAGGCGGGAGGTAAAACAATTTTTGTTTTAACACAGAGTTTATTTAGCAGCTCTAACTATTACACACATTTATTCTCTTTTCACGTATTTATAACGTGTCTTATCATAAAAGATTCTAGTTCCAACGTGAGAGATTCCGTTAGGAACTCGCCATATATTTATTATGTCATCATCTAATAGAGTTACATAATACCTTCCCTTATAGACGATGGCTAAAGCGGGTATCAGACGTATGCACATATCTGCAACTGATTTGACAGAAGTTTCTGCGACACGCAACCTGTGATATCAGACGTACGCAAAATTGCATGAAATAAGTAATTTTTTAATTTTGAAGTTGGTACTAATGGTTCTATTTGCTTTGCAATTATAGATTGTTAAATGGATTATATTAGTATTTTATCGAAATAATATTGTAAATTATTTTATTTGTCATTTGCTTGATGATGATAGGCGGGAGGTAAAAATAGATCCTAATTTAAAAACAGCAACACCATTACATATTTTGAATAATATTGCTCTGTATGATTTAAGTTCATCGTACCCAAACATAGAAATAGCATATAAAATATTTTTAAGTATTGTTGTAACAGTAACTTCTTATGAACGAGGATTTAGTAAACTAAAATTAATAAAATCATATACACGATCTAGTAGGGGCTAAGGTTTAGCGATTTCATCAATTGAACATGAAATTGAAAAATCGTTCAATTTTGATGAAATAATTAATAATTTTTCTTCAATTAAAGCACGAAAAGTGAACTTATATAGTTTATTTATATCGATGTTTATGTTTAAATGGAATATGTAAGCTTTTTTTTTGATAATTTTGTTTCAAGTATTTATTGATTTTTGTTTTTTATTATATATATACAGGGTGTTGACTCGAACATCCGAATATGGGGATTTTACATGTAAAATCATATTTTGGTAATTTCCTGCTTCCCTAATCATTTTAGGTAAAAAATCTCCAACTAACAATTAAAGAGCATAAAATTCTATATCTGAGTCAATAAGCAAAACCAATTTTACTTGCTTTGTAAGCTCAGAAATTAGGTCTGAAAATGATGTAAATCGCTTAAAAAAAGCAGTAGCAATGGAATTGAGACAAACATATTTAACGATTTATCTGTCAAGTTAACTGCGTTAGTTTATTTTTATTATTATTTGATATTACTGAAACACAATACTGACTTTAGTTCTCCTTCTTAGAAATGAGTTGTCCCGATTTTTATTTTATTGTTACTTTATTGTAATGTTTAACGTCTACCTAAAGTATTTTTTCGACTAATAAGAGACATAGACTTGTTGAATGAAGACCTATAAATCAGTATTTATGAATACAAAATTATTTCATTCGACCATTTTTCTAAAAACAGAAAATTTATATCATATAAATTTATCTTTTTATAATCATATATAATCATCTCCGTAATTCCAATTCACATATTGTGGTACATCGACATTGTATAAGCCAAACGATCTTGCGGGGCACTTTGCAAATCCATTATAATTCGATGAGCCGCATATTAAAATAAATTATAAAAATATATCGTTTAAAGTAGCAGAATTGTTAAAATCCGTATTAAAAAACATTAAATGCAATTAACAAACAATACCCAATAAGGGATTTGCCAATATTGTTTTAAAATGACATATAATCCGATGTGAATTTCTAAATTCTTCGTACCGCCGGTAAAGGTTAAAACCATTTGGAAAATTTTGAAGTTAGAAAATGAATAATAATAGTGATGATGATAACGATGTATAAAAATACAATATCTAAATATTTATAAATAAATCAAGCAATTAATTCTTATTTTTCGACCGAATTACTTGAATTATTCTATTTCATCAAATAAATATCTATAACCTAACAAAATGAATACCGGGTATTAAGCTTCCAATTTATCTCGCTAGATAGCGAGCGCTAGGATGGCATCGCCAATCATTTGTGGTTTAACTCCAAATGCAAAAAGTTTAAAGTGTTTCCAAATTATATCCATCTCAAGTGCAACAACAAATCTTCAGTGGCCCAAAAGGCGTTATTAACAGCAAAAAAAGTGTGGCTTGAAAATGAAATTAAATCAAAATATCAAATCCGCAAGAACTTAAAAATTAGAATTTTTAACTTCAACTAGAATACTCGTAATACAGATATAGACGGATGACGAGTTCTTATTGTGGAACCTCAATTTATTTCCCTTTCATTCTATAATTTTGTTACAAAATGTACTAAGAGAGTTGCTTGTTTCATTTTTTATTGACACTTGGCGGTGCTAGCTACTAATAATGGCATTATATCCCATAAAGCATTTTGATAGGGATCATGAAATTGCATTTATTTCTAAATGTTTTTACACATTTTTTTTGCATATTGTAGATAAAAGGTCCATGCCAGTTTTATATAAAGGTCCATGTCATATTTATAGATATTGTTTCTGTTCCATAAAAATAATATTAAGTAAATAAATTTAAAAAAATGACTCTGGACGGTCTAGAGTTATCCGTTATGTTCAAATTAAATAGATGGGAATAAAAATAGAACAGGATTGGAGACTTATAGGCGCTTAGCGTTTTAGATAAAAACAGCAAATAAACTTGCGTGGCTTTAGAAATTGTAACAGTGGGGGGTTGTCGGCAATCAGGAGCTCATCATGATGATGATAACCGATGATAATCAGATGATGACTGATGAACCAGGGATGACGACATATGAACCAATGACGACAACATGGCACACACATATATGCTTTAAATAACTTTAAATATTATTTACATTATTTACATGAAAAATACTAAAATAAAACCAAAACAAATACTACAGAGCTTACTTTCAGAGCTAGAAGCTCTGGCCTAAAGTTAATCTCAACCATGATTTTTAAAGTTTATCAAAAATTATTACTCAATAAAAACATATATACAAAAATACCGCGCTTAACACCTGTTAATTCACAACCACTAATTTTGAAGAAACGACAAAGAAGTAATGATTGTATATTTTCAGAATTACAAATTACAAAATAATATCGTAAATTATAGTATAGTGCATAATTAAGTTAAAGAAAAACACTATGATATGTTTAAATGCAATATAATATGTATTTATGGTAACTGTAAGGTACAATTATTGTCAGTCTCTTGTATTTAAAACAGATTTTGTAGTATTATTTTTTAATGAAAGCCTATCTGCCTAAAGAGGATGGTTACACGTAGGGAATGCAATACCGGGATACCGGGATCCCGAAATACCGGGATCCCGCATGCTACATGCGGGATTGATCTAGCACGTAAATTTTGCGGGATCCCGCGCGGGATTACGGGACTGTGGAGAGACAATGTCATACGTGTACACGCCGCGCAAGAACACCCTAGAAATTTTAATAAGAAAGGAGATGAATTATTTTGAGTCAACTGGAACAAAAAGAACATGCCTTCAATTTGTTTATAATGCTTTAATGGCAATTCCTCCTACTACTGTAGAAGCAGAGAGAGCTTTTTCTGCTGCGGATTACTTAATCTGCAAAGTCAGGAGCCGTTTAGCCGACGACACCATTAACACTTTGACATTTTTGCGCAGCTACTTTCAAAATACCTATTGTTTAATTCTCTTAATTTGTTTAATTTATCAATAGAAACTTAACTTATTTTTTTTTAAGAGTTTAATAAATAATTAAAAGTTTCATAATTTAAGTTGTTTTTTTCACAATTGAGCGCCAGTGCGCTAGTCTTGTGGTTTTTCTGAAAAGTCTTACCTATAACCCGCGGGATCCCGCAAATACCTGGATCCCACGGGATTGTGATTAGCCAATCCCGCAAATACCTGGATTGAAATCTGCATGCGGGATTGCATTCCCTAGTTACACGTGTTTGTATTTTTGTTCTGTAACGTTTGGTAGAATCTATGTCGAAATAGTATAGCGTGCCACTCGTGCAAAATCATCTATTACCCTCCTTGTGTAATTCCAGCACCCGACTTCGTCTGGTGTCGAAACTTTCTTAACTGGTGGTAAATACTTTTTGCACTTCTTGCACAATATACTATCATTGCAATTTTGGTTGCAAATATTCGAAGGAATAAAAAACAGCTTTATTATGACATACACATATAGAAAAAAATATGTCGTATTTATACGCAACGGTTATGAATTTTCATTTATTGAACGGGAATTTAGAATTATTCTGTTAAAATAAAACCAGCCATTTTTTCTCATTTCTAGGTTTATCAGGTGAAGCAGGAGCCTGGTTAGCTGAAAAAGATATAGTAGGAGTTGGAGTAGACACTGCAAGCATTGATTCTGGAGATAGTGCGATATTTCCCGCTCATCAAATCCTAACAGCTCATAACATTTATTTGATAGAAAATGTTAAACTTTTGCACGATTTACCACGTAAGTAAATATAATTTGTAAGATATAAATTGCTCTTATTTTTCATGCACTTAAAATTTTTAAGTATTGGTGCGACTCGTTCAAAAAAAATTGTACAAAATACTCAAATAACAGTATACTGTATATATAGGCGGGAAAGTATATCTTTTCCAGAACGAAAACAAATTCCTTGAGGTCTGCAAAACTACTTTCTCGTCGTGGATTACAGAATATGTTTTTTATATAATAACAACGACCGTTCGGTTCTGTGTTTAAAATAAAAAGGGTACTATTTATGTACCGAATTTTCAACACAAAATTTTGGGGATTTTCGTGCATTTTAATTATTTACAAGCATCAAATCAAGTAGTTAAGGGTGAAAGGAAAAAGTAGTGTAAAAGTTGTGAATGGTTTTGAGCCCGAAGAGAAAATAAATACAGTGTTTTTGAGAGTTTTAACCTCCGAGAAATCGAATCGGGTGACAATTCTCAACATGACAAGTGAAGTGGACGGAGTCAGCTATCCAGACAGTGGCGTATTAGGGAATATGAAACGAGTGGTGATTATACAACTGATGAGGGAAAGAGGAGACGAGAAGAGGAGAAAGATGAGTGTATTCCAAAAATGTAAGAAAGTTATATGTAATCTAGACGGAGAACCACGGAAAATAAGATGAATAAAATAATGGAAATGTTACAAAAACTAACAAATGAAGTGCGGGAATTAAGGATTGAAAGCAAAAAGTACAGAGAAGAAGCAAGAAAATTAAAAGAGGAGTATAAGTATTAAAAATAAACAAGAAATTGAAAAATGGTATCAATGAAATTAGAGGTAAAATGGAGCGCACAGAAAAGGAAAAAGGCGAAATAAAACTCAAAAATTAGTAGCTGAAGAGATAAAAGTATTCTTTGTGAATAACCTGCAAATTGAAAAGGATATCCTTATATCCTGGGACAAAAGACCTGTTTATTTATATTAGAAAAAAGTGCAGAGAAGAACAAAATAATAGTTAATAAAAATAAGCTAAAAAGTTATACAACAGCAAAAATATTTATCGTTGATGATCTTTCGGAAAAAGACAGGCAAATCGATAAGATAACCAGAGAAAGAGCTTAAACTGAAAAGAAAAGCGATAAAAATGTAAAAATAGGGTACCAGAGATTATAATAAATGGCGTGGAATGGAGATGGAATAAAGAAAAGAATGATTTGGAGAAATGTCACAATCAAGAGAAAATAAATATCTTACTTACTTAATCCAGTGCCTTTGTACCTTTCGGTGTCAGGCTTGTGGAGTTAACTTGTTTTCCTGTTATACCATTGTTCACCTCTGTCTTCTACCGCTTCTTGTACGTCTTGGTTCCATGTTTTAATAGGTCTTCCCTTTTTCTTTTTCCTGTCTCTTTTGCTTCGTATATCTGTTTCGTTGTTCTCTCGTCTCCCATTCTTTGTATGTGTCCTAACCATCTTAATTGTCCCTCTAGAATAGTTTGTGTTATCGGTTTTATATTTAGATGTTCTCTGCATGTTGTGTTCCTTATTTTATCTAGTTTCGTTTTTCCTTGTATCTTTCTTAAGAATAACATTTCCATACTTTGTATGTTGCTTTTGTTTTTTTTTCAATTGTTGTTCATGATTCGCATCCATATGTAAGGACCGGTGTTACTACTTTTTTAACTACTTAGACTTTTGCTCCTTTGGTACTTCCGTTTTGTCTAGGAATTTATTTTTTGTTGCATTATAGATTCTAGCAGTTGTGCTAACTCTTTCTCTTAATATATATATATATATATATATATATATATATATATATATATATATATATATATATATATACCTTTGTTTCATTAAGGTCATTATTTAATGTCATTATTTTGGTTTTTTCAATATTTATCTTCATGTTTTTCTCTGCAATTCATTATTTAATATGTCCATGTTGTGTTGTGTCTTTTTCTATTGCTCCGAGTACTACCATGTCATCCGCATAGCACAGGTATGTCAGTTCTACTTTGTTCATTTTCCAGTATTCCACGGCTAGTTATTTAAAGCTTTATCTAGAGTTTTTATCACGTCATCTACTACTACTGAGAACAATATTGGACTAAGTGGACAGCCTTGTCTAAGTCCGGTTTCCGTTATAAATTTTTCTGATGTTTCATTTCTCATTGTTAATAGTTCTGACATTTTTCGTACAGGCTTTTTATTTGTTGAACAAGTTCTACTTTTATTCTTCTTCTTCTTAGACTATCCCATACATCTTCCCTTTCCATTCGGTCAACAACTTTTTGTAGGTATATGAAGCATAAATGTATTTATTTTCCTTTTAAGTTGCTTTTTTCTATTGTTTGTCGCAAAGTGAAAATGTGCTCTTGAACTTCTCTGGCTGGTCTAAATCCGCATTGTGTGTCTTCTAGTGTTGTTTCTGATTGAGGTCGTATTTTGTTCTCCAATATCTTGACATATATTTTCTCGACTACACTCAGTAATGTTATTCCACTGTAGTTTCTGCATTCCTTTGCATGTCCGTTTTTTATATATTGGGTTTATTATTCCTTTTTGCCAGTCCAGTGGTATCCGTTGTTCTATTACTGCCATATTAAGTATTTTCAGTATTCCTTCTAGTCCTTTATCGCCTGTGTATTTTATCATTTCCAGTGTGATTTTGTCGTGTTCAGGTGCTCTTCCGTTTCTCAGTTTATTTACTACTTTTTGTAGTTCATCCATTGATATTTCTTCTATTTGTTCACCGATTTCTGATGAGTTCTCCAATTGTGTTTCAGGAGGTTTTGTTTCGTCCTTTCCTTCTAATAATTCCATGAAGTACTGTTTCCATCTTTCCATAATATTTTCTTCCTTATCTATCAGTTTTCTATTTCAGTCTTTTATGCTTAAGATTGTTCTTGGTTTGGTTTGTTTCATGTTTCTTAGCATTCCGTAGAAAAGCTTTTGGTTAGATTCATTTTCTCTCCGAACACAATCCAACTCTTATGCTTCTTCTTTTTAATTATATTTTTAAGTTCTTGTCTTGCTAGTTTGTATTCTTCATAATATTTTGCAGTTTTGTTATTATGACATTTTTTCATTTTTGTTTTTTACTTTTCACTGCTTGCTTAACTTCTGTTGACCACCATGGAGTTTTCTTTATTTGTTTATTGGAATTTTTTGTTTTCCCACATACTTCCTTCGCAGTTTCTAATACTATTATTTTAAAGTTTTCCCAGGTCTCTATTAATCCTACTGTATCCTCAGTTTTGTTTAGTTTATTTTCTATTAACTTTAGATATCTTCATTTATTCTCTTCCTCTTTTAGTTTATAACTTTTAATTTTGTAGTTTGATTTTGTTATTCTTTTCACTGTGTTTTCTGTTACGGTTTCTTTCGTTATTATTTTTAACAAATAGTGATCATTTCCTATTTTCGTTTCTCTGTATACATTTACATCTTTTATGTTCTTTTGAAGAAAATAAATATTACTTCGAATACAGATAAAAGTACAATAAAACGCAAAGTTAAAGGAAAACCGATATACCGTGTGCCAGCTCGACCGACACATGGGAGTTTTACATGGGAAATCAGTTAATTATGAATAGTATCTCCCCAGTACAAGATATTAACTTGAAATTTTGTATACTTATCGGAGAATATTAATTCTATGTATCACGGAATGTAAGAGAAACAAATGAAGAAGGAGCAATAAAGAACTTAAGGATAATAATAAAAAATAAGGCACCAAGAGAAGAATGGTTTGATGAATATTGTAGACAAGCAATAGAAGAAAGCAACCAAGCAAAGCTAGAAATCAGGGCATGTAACCGGTTAAACCAAAAATACCGGTAACCGTTAACCAAAAAAAAACCGGTTTTAGCGAACATTAACCTTTATTTTAATATCATTTAGCGAGGAAGAATTTTAATGTATTTTTTTATAACTGTGTTTTCTATTTGTATTTGAACATGAGTTATGACAGTTTTTACAATTAACATTTTATTGGAATCATAAATGTAGGTAGTCTCTTTGGCCGTTAAGGTTACATAAAAAGTCCCAAATAAATACGGCCTTTGTCAACACAGGCAAGTTTAAAATTGAAAAGTAACCTGCGTTCTTTTGAATATATTACAGGAATTTTTGTGAATATTCATTAATTAAATTGCTTTTTTTTTTAATTGTTATATTTTTCTCAGATGGTATTTTAAATTTTTTTTTTAATTAATTATACTGTAATTTTTTTTAATCAAATTTTTATAATTAATTTGTTTTAATTAATTTTAATTATTTTTTAACCGATATATTAACCGGTTTAAACCGGTTTCCAATTTTTAAAAACCGGTTTTCGAACTAAAACCATTATTATTATAACGTTCTCTATAAGGGTTAACCGTTAACCAGTATTTTTTTCGGTTGTTTTATATTGTATTTTATGTGTACGAGGGTTTAAGCGTTTTGTCGCTTTTTGTCAACGCGACCTAGAAGATCTATTGTGACACATCCTTACTTAGTTTTCCGGAAGTAGTTTATGGCTCCAGGAGTCAAATTCTTGATCTCCTCTGCCGTAAGATACCTATTACCTAGTTGATTGAGTCTCTGCGCAGTTACGGCTGAGCATTCACACAGTATTTGTTCCGACGATTCTTCGTCCTCTTCACAGAGTCGACAGGTTTCATTTTCAGTTTTACCAATTTTGTGCAAATGGTACTTTAAAGGACAGTGGCCAGTGAGAATTCTTTTCATTAGTTTAAGATCCTTTTTGCTGAGAACTAGTAGCTCTTTGGCGTTTGTCGAAGCTGGGGAAATGAATTTCCGTGCTTGATTGAGGCCTGGAATATTTTTCCAATATGAGGATATGGCAGATTCCTCCCAGTTTTTGTCCACCTTCTTATAGTGGCTTTGTGGAAGACCACATGAAGGTTTCGGTCCGTAGTATGAAAGTTTAGCCCCTTTTTTGAAAATTCATCAGCTTTCTCGTTTTCTAGGATTCTTTCGTGCTCTGGTACCCACCATAGGGTGACGTGGTTTGCTTTAGATAGTAATTGGAGGGTCTCCCTGCAGTTCCAGACTAGCATTGATTTACATGTGAAGGCATTCAATGCAATGCAGTACCATGGAGGAATACTAAATTGGCAAGGAAGTACGAAATTTCTATTAGAAAGTAAAATAAAACTATTCAGCAAGGCTCAGCGAGATATTGCAGAGAATAAATGAGAAATTTAATAGGAGAAAAAGAAGAAATAAATAGATGATCAGAGCACTTCCAAGAAATGCTAATCTTAAATAATAAAGAACAAGAAATAGGAGAAGATACAGAAGTAAATAGCATTGAAGAGAAAAACGAACTTAAAGAAGAACAAATTGAACGAAAATTTTATGATATAATGTCCGCTATGAAAAATAATAAAACTGGAGGAGAAAACAGAATACAACCAGAATTATTAAAAGTAGGTGGAGATGTACTACAAGCAAGAATTTACGACCTTTTAGTTAAAGTTTGGAAAAACGAAAAAATTGCAGAAAAGTAGAAAACAGCAGAATTGTGCCCTGTACCGAAAAACAGGATCTAAGTTTTTGCCAAAACTATCTAGGAATAGCATTACTAGATATTACATATAAAATAATGACGAAACTTGTAAGAGTGAGATTGGACCAAAACAGTAAGGATAAGATAAGAGAGTACCAGGAGGATTTTAGAAAGGGAAGACCTACAGTTGACCAAATATGTATAGTTAAGCAGAAAATTTGAAAGTTCATATTTTGTACCTAGACTTTAAGCAAGCTTACAACAGGATAATAAGAAAAAACTTTATGAGGCAAGGAGACTCATTGTCATCAGTGCTTTTTAACTGCGTACTAGAAATGAATGAGGGCAGGTGTTATAGAGAGAAACGGGATTCTACATTACAAGAAAAGTTCAAAAATAGAAAGATATTGTGAAGAAAATTGAAGCCCAGAACTTTGAAGGCATGTAGCGCTAATATATATATATATATATATATATATATATATATATATATATATATATATATATATATATATATATATATTAAGGAAACATATGATTTTACATATTAAATCCCTATATTCCTGCTTATATTATTATTTAAAAACAGTTAATATATTAAAATAAATTGAGTTCAAGGTTTACTATATTTATAAAATATAAAACGAAGAAAAAAACAGTGATATACATAGTAGTGATGTGACGAATAGCAGTTCAGCCGAATAACTGAATAACGAATATTAATATTATTAATAATAATTAAACATATGTATATCTCTACTTTCGGTATTAAAATATACCGAATAGGCCGAATACCGACTAATTATTCGACTTCGGTCCCAACTCTAATACATAGTACTATTTTTTTTTGTAAACAATAGTGCTGATTATTTTTACCCGGGTTTAGCCTTGGTCAACCCCCCTCTGGCTACGGCCCTACATGCCATAAAACCCAGTCCTGGACTGACACACTTCCTGTACTTTTGCTAGGAATAAGAGCAACTTACAAAGAAAATATTAAAGCAACAATATATTATATACGGCACCACAACCCGACTGCCAGGTAAATTTTTAGATTCGCAAGCATCTACTGGCCTTACCATCACCAACTATTCACAACAACTCACATGAACACAGCATGGAGTTAAGAAAATCTTCACATTTAAAGACTTCAACAAATCGCTGTATGTTTTCTCCGTCATGACGCAGTACGAAGACCACTACAACTGACATACGATGGGCCATATTAAGTTTTGAATCGTAATATCAAGAATTGCCTCCTACGGGTTAATGGCAAACATATAAGAGTATCAACTGACCGATTGAAACCAGTTTATAAAACATTAGAAAACTTACCGAACGTGGCCAGTATAACAGAAACCCCATAAAGAAGACACAGACAGACAAAGAACAGCAGAGACGACGTATATACCACACAATTTGGACGTCGCATTTGATTTATCGAACCTTTTCGAGTTATTAAATATAAATAATTTTTGACCAAATCATCGCCAAAGCTTCCAACGAGAGCCCCAGCCAAATAATAACACTTGACACTGACAATACTTGACGGACGCCGACGCAAAGACGCTTATTTTAAGTTTTTGTAATATAAAAAACACCCGTTGTTATGTATATATTTTGTCAATTTAACGAATGAAAAATAAATATATTGAAGTTTATCGATTTGTAAGTGTTTTAAATTTTAAACAATTAAATTTCTATGTAAATTGTGAGTTATAATATTTTCCAATAATATTTATGTCGTATACTTATATATATTCATATATATATATATATATATATATATATATATATATATATATATATTTAAATTTTTGATTGGTAACATTGGAGCGATAGCAAAATATTCAGTGAAAAATAGTTTTATCAAAAATTATCAATTTTGTTTATTAAAAACTCATAGTTTATTTTCAACCTGTGATCAGTGTAAACATTAAAAAGTGCGGCTTCTGTTGATATAAAAATTAAACTATAACAGTAAGTTAAAAACCACATTATTGTGCATTAAAAACATTTCAACAACTCAAGGTTAAGCCAAATTAATCAAACTTAAGTAAACAGTTACAAGCCGCGCGCAAGTGTAAACTAAATCGAACAGTGTTCCCAACTAACGCAAAAATAAAATTGAGAATGGCAACAGTAGATGACATTAAAACTTTATTATCACCCTTAACAAGTAAATTAGATAAACTGCAAGATTCACTTGATACATTGAATACTCGTTTCAATTCTAATATAGAAGAAAATCAAAGAAAATTTCAAGAACTTGAAGAAAAACTCAGAAACAAAGAAAAGCAATTAGAATACTTAGAAAGGAAAACTCGAGAGAAAAACCTGTTATTTTTTGGCATAAAAGAAGAAAAAGAAGAGAATTTGGAGCAAAAAATAATTAATATTGTTAATGATACTATGAAGCTACAAAAAATAAGCACAAATAATATAGAGGATATAAAAAGAATTGGTAAATTTATTGATAATAAAAACAGACCGATACATGTCGAATTTAACACAAAAAAAATTAAAATCAACATATTGCAGAATTTGAATAAACTCAAAAATACTAACATATTTATTCAAGAAGATTATTCCCCAAGCACACTCCAAGAAAGAAAAATTCTAAAACCTCATCTGTTAAAAGCCAAAAAAGATGGTTACAGAGCCCAGTTAAAACAAAATTTCTTGCTTGTCAATGGCACAAAATATACAATACAGGACTTAAAAAAATCAGAAGACAATGCAAATGTGGCATTATTACCTGCACAAACAAGAAGGCGTTCTCTATCACTTGGTTCGATCAATAATTTAGAAATCATCACTAACACTGATGATGAAAACCAAACTATTACTGAAACTTACTCGCAGCATACAACAGAGAACACCCCTCGATCTCGTAATAAAAAAACAAACAAAACTGTTAATATGAAATCTGGGCCTTTAGACAAACACTTCCAAATCAACCTTAGATCAAAAACTGCACCAAAAAACTAAATAATCAAACAATTATATCACATAATAATTACCATACTATATTATTTTGGAATGTTCAAGGACTCAAAAATTTATACAGACTAACTCCACATGAAGAAAAAATCCTAACAAATCATGAAATAATATGTATTGTTGAAACATGGGCAAATTTTGATTTAAAAGAAAATCCATATTTTTTAAAAAACTATCACAAATATGAACAAAAAGCAATTAAACAGGCTAGTACTGGTAGAGCCATTGGAGGAATTATTATTTTTACAAAATCCTCATTTACAAAGGTTTCAATTATTGAACAAGAAAATCATTGGATATTTCTTAACTTCAGTAACTCTACCCAAAATTTCATTGTTGGTGCCATTTATTTTTCTCATTCGTATGAGTATAGTGTACTGCTTGAACTGTTTTCCGAAAGCCTGCAAACCATCATGAAACAATATCCATATCACTGTTTTATAATATGCGGTGATTTTAATGCCAGAATTGGAAACTCAAATAATATTGAAAATGAACTTTGTATTAATACTAACTTTGTAGCCGATCGAATAGTCCATGATGAGACTTTAAACAAAAAAGGAAAAGATTTACTGGAGATTATGGAAAGCGAAAATTTAATTGTTATGAATGGAAGAGCACCTAGTGATTCTCCAGCAAACTTTACTTACCTAGGAGCGAACGGAAAGAGTATTATTGACCTGATATGGATGGATATAAAAGCACTTCAACTAGTACTTCACAATCATACAAGAAATAATTGTATCAGACCATCTTATCTGTTCAATTAAAATAAAAAACGTCACCAAACAACATAATGCAAATCAAAACAATGTATATACTGACATTATAAAGACCAAATGGGATATTACAAAAGCAGAGCAATATAATGCAGCTCTACAAACAAAATTATACAAGGGTTTTGAAGAAAATGAAATATATCAACAATATCAGATTATTAAAACAGAAATTAAAAACATATCTCAGGAAATTGGTATAACAAGAAAAATAAAAATATGTAATGAGCCACATATAAAGAAAAATAAAGAATGGTTCAACGAAACTTGTAGAAAACTTAAAAAAACTGCAAGAAAACATCTCAGGCATTGCAAAACTCATGGATATACAAAGGATAATCTACAGCAGTACATACAATCAAGAAAGTTATATAAAAATGCTATAAATGAAGAAAAGAAAAAGTATGCAATCAATTTGAAAAATAAGCTGGAAAATATTAAAGATCAAAAGCAATTTTGGCAAGCAATTAAAGCATTACATCCTTCAAATTTTGCTTCAAATCCTATACAACCTCAAGAATGGGAGGAATACGTTCAGAATTTATATGGCAATAAAATTACTTATGAAGAGACCTATTTTGGCACATACAATCCATATTTAGACAGCGACATCACACCAGGAGAACTACATTATGCTCTTAAACAACTTAAGTCTAATAAAAGCCCCGGAACAGACGGATTAGTATATGAGCAATTACAAAATCTGCCACATAATTGGAAAATTTATCTTCGTCATTTATTTAACAACTTCCTAAAACAAGAAGATCTACCCAGGGAATTAAAAAGAATAAAACTAATACTACTCCATAAAAAAGGTGACCGACGGAACAAAGACAACTATAGAGGAATTGCCTTAATAAATTCTGTGACGAAAGTATTCACCTTTATTCTAAACGCTCGCATGCAAAACTGGATAGAGAGTATAATAACATTCTGCCCGAAGCCCAAGCGGGGTTCAGGAAAAAAAGGTCCTGTATAGATAACATTTTTGTTATAAATACAATAATACAATCAGCTTTTCTAACGAACAAAAAAGGTATTTATGCAATCTTCATAGATTTTCGTAAAGCCTTCAATTCTATACCACATGCGACTCTGTGGAACAAAATACATCAATTAGGCATAAGCAGTAAAATCACCAGGCTTTTAAAAAATATTTATAACGAAGCAACACTACAAGTGAATGTTAATAATGAACTGTCAAAAGAAATAAAAATCACCAAGGGTGTCCTGCAGGGAGAGTGCACCAGTCCGCTACTTTTTGCATTGTACATTTCCGATTTAGAGCAACATCTAAGACAGAAAAATTTACAGGGTTTTTTCATAAACAATAAAACAGACATTATGTCGCTACAGTATGCCGACGACATAGTCCTTTTCGCACATTCACCACCAGACGTGCAGAGAAAATTAGATGCGTTAACGGAATATTGCAACTCACTACAACTTAAAGTCAACTCTGAAAAGACAAAAATTGTTCACTTCCATCTAGGAAGATCTCCTAAACGCATTATAAAACACATTTGCCAAAATGAAGAAATTCAGTTCACTAACAAATATACTTACTTAGGTATAGTACTAACAGCTTCGGGAAAGTATAATGAAAATACGAAAAACAATATAAGTAAAGCACGAAGAGTTACAGGTACTGGAAAAAATATTATGCAGCGTGCAAAAATGTATTGCTGGGACACTTACACCAAATTATATGCATCCACTCTTATTCCAACTCTTTTGTATGGGGCAGAAATATGGGGGCCAACTCAATTTGAAAATATAGAAAAAGGATCGACGTTGTTCTTCAAATCATTATTTTCATGGCCGAAAAACACTCCTGGTTACATAGTTAGAAGAGAAACTGGACAACAGAATTTACAACTTACGATTGTTAAAAAAATGCTTCGCTTCTGGTTACAAATACTACTTATGCCTGAAGGAAGATATATTAAAATGAGCTACAACAAATTACTCACTCTTAACACAAAGTCACCTCATGCTATTACAGAAGAGAAGCAAATGAAATACAATTGGGCCAGGCAGTTACAACTCATACTGTCCAAAGCCAACTTCGACTGGGTATGGGAATCACAAAGCTGTATTATAACGAAAAATGAGATCAATAATATAACAACAGCCTATAACGAAATTTTATATGAAGAAGACACAGCTAGAATCATCAAGTCCTCTTATAACAATTACCAAACCTACATTACAAACCACAACTATCTTTCTCTCGACATTCCTTTCGCTGTTCTTAAATTAGCTAGCCAGCTAAGAGTATCCAATCCCAATAGGTTCCACTACTACCAAGACGATTATCTCCACAAATTTACAGAGGATGAGATCTGCAACATATGTAACCTTCATGAAGACAACACTGTCTCTCATCTCTTTTTTAGATGTCCCGTGTATAACTCCATAAGAGACGCTTATATCTCGAAACACCTGAACAGAGAAAGCCCAGCCAACTTCACAACCAATCTACTCGCTGATTTATCCAAAGAAAAACTATTTGATATACATACCTTTTTTAAAACTGCTCTAAGAATTAAAGCGTTTATTTTGAATTTGTAAAAACACATCTAAACATTTTATTGTAACTTATCATAGATATATATATTCATACTGTAAAATACTTGCACCAATCATTTTGTATGAAATTATTTTATTTATTATTATTATTATATTATTATTATTATTATTATATTTAAATTTTATTGGACAATTTATATATATTGTCCAATAAAATTTAAATCCTGAAATTGTCTTAGGCTGTACTTTTCTGATTTTTTATGGAATGCGTATATTAAATGTTTATGATCTGTAAAATTTATTATCGGTTTGCCCTTTATCGCGGTTCGGAACCGTTGTACATCAGCATACACAGCAAAAAGCTTACAATCGTACGCGCTGTATTTTCGTTATGCTGTATTTAACACTTTTGTGAAATATGTTAGCGGTTGCCATGCATTCTTGTTTCATTGTTGTAGTGTTTCTCCTGGAATCTGATGGGATAGTAGAGCTGAGTTGGCTAAATCCGAATTTTATCTTCTGAAAAGCGTCTTCAGCTTCTGTCGACCAAGGAATAGGAGCATTAACTCTGACTTTCGGTCCGTGTAACAATGAGTTGAATGGCTATAGCTAACGGGTATAATCGTCTATAAAATTTATCATTCCCATGTCGCAATTCCTTAACAGTTTTTGTAGGAAACTTGTTTATAGTTTCTACTCGATCCGAAAGTGGTTTGAGGCCGTCTTTATTTACAATATTTGTTACTATACCATAGTCTTTAAGTCGCTGGAATAGTTGACTGAGATGAAATTCATAGTCGACTATATTAGATGACGCAACTGTAATATCACATAAGTATGTGTAGCAGAAATTTAAACCACAGAGAACCTCGTTCATAAATCTTTGGAAAGTCGGGGCTGCGCTATGTCGACCAAACGACAAGCGTGGAAATTAATATAACCCGAATGAGGCCCTTATCGCTATCTTTTTTATATGTTTTGCAGCTATCTGTATTTGATTGTATGTCCCTACCAAATCTATGGTACGAGTACTAAAAATTTGCATACCTTTGATGTGTGGGATCTAATATCTATCGGGAATTGTTCGATTATGAAGCTCCATAATCGCCACACGGTTGCATCACGCCATTTTTTTTTCGGCATCAGGTGTAATGCAGACGCCCAAGGATTACGTGAACGTTGGATGATACTGTCCTGCAGCATCAGCTCGAACTCCTTCTTAGCAATCTGCCAATCTACGTGGTCTACAAAACACAGGTGGGCCAGGCGTCGTATTTAAATAATGTACAATGTATATTTTCTTTTCGCAGCGATAGTAGATGGGCGTGTTAACTCTGGAAAGTCGCGCAAAATTAATCCGTGTGGAGTTTTCCCTTAATTGTTATAATTAAGCTGCTGTTTTGTTGCGTATATCTACTAATAAACTTTGATTTATTAAGAAAGAAAGATTACGCCTATTACTGATTTTTCTACATCATTCACTACAAAACACCATACAAAGTGACGCCTGAATCCTAAGACTAATTTTAATTTTATAGTTCTGTATGTTTCATATAACTGTGTCATTGGCTGCATACAACTGATTCAAACTGTTTGTCTTACACCCTTGTATTTTACGCCGCAAAAAGTTCAGACATCGGCACGGGTATCCTCTAAAAATGGTACATGAGTACTTTTATCCGAAACGAAGAGTCGCCGTTGTTGATTGCCGCCATTAACATCCGGCGGTGTTGCTAGTTGCAAGAAGATCGGCAACGGATTGCAGCTTCTCCGGAACGTTTTCGGGTTCTGCAATGATGTCCGATGTCTTTGTCTAGAGCGAAATTGCTTCTTTTTAGTTTCTAGATGCTCTAGTCGCTTAATAATTTGTTGCAAGATCTCAAGAAGCTTTTGATTTTGGCTGGTCACTGCTGAACATTGATTATATGAGAACATCATTACACGGATTTTGTCTGCTGATTCAGCTATTTTATTAAACCTCGTCTCGGTATGAGTAGCCAAAATAGAACGCATATTCTCTGGAAATCGTATCAGCTAGTACGATTTTAAAAAATCTTAGGTTTAATGGCATCGTTTTTCAGTTTCTGGTGAAATAGTTAGGTTTTCATCTGAATAAACCATAGTTTTGGTTTTGCTGTCCAAATTGGTGGTATTTTGACGCTAACGCGTTCGACGTCCTGATGTTGGTTGGTGTCAAACATTATTTAAAATGGTGTATTTGACTCTCAAGAGGTAAATCAACCAAGTAGCTGGTCACCAATTTGTTAATGTCACGGTTTAAATAAGAAACATTTACAAAATCGATAAACTAAATATGTTTATTTTTCACTCTTTAAAAAACTGTTTTTTTTTATTACAAAAATATATAATTAAAGTAGGTGTCTTTGCGTCAGTGTCAGTCATGTCTTGGCAAGTGTCATTATCTGGTCGAAAGCTTTGTCGATTGTATAGTCGTTTGTTTATTGTGTCTTTGCCACAAAATACAAGATTGTTAATTGTACAATTAGGAAAATAAATACCTTGCTTGAAAAAATTTTATAATTGAAATTGTTCTGAAAATAGACTTGTTTAAGTATTTGCAGGTTAGAATAACATTTTCGTTGTATTTTCTTGCTTTTTTTTAAGGACATTAAATATTTTAAATATATTATATTGTAAATCATATTCTTGTTTTGATTTTTGGGTAATAAATTCAACATCACTTTTCTTTCTTTCTTTCTTCCTGTGTACTAGGTAAACTAGAATTTTCATCTAACTCCTCACAAGCACGAGAAATATTATTATCCACTATTTATCTCGACACTATTACCTGTTTAAATATTTATAGTTTTTTTTAAACTTTATTTAGATCAGAAATAAATTATAATTACCTTTGAAAAATTTAGCAACATTTGGTTTTGATAGACAGTGATAATTGAAAAGTATGGCCTTGATGCCATCTAGCCGTTTTCACGTATTTTTCCAGGCTTACCGTGCAACATGATTGTATACGCGAAAAAATTGAATTTTCGGAGAATGTAGGACAAAAAATATATTTACGGAATAATAAGTGTTTTGTACAGGTGATATAGGTGTAACAAAATTTATGGGTTTATAGTATTTTTGATTCATATTCAGTGCGATTATGAATCAAAAATATTTTTTGTGAAAATGGTAAAAACAGTTTTCATAAGAGTAATTATTTATTATTAAATTTACTCTTTTTTTATTAAAAGGTATTAAAAAAATTACTTCATATAAATGTTTTATTAAATTAAAATCCGGTTTACATGCAACGACTATCAAATTTTTAAATAGCCACATAAAAAAAGGTCGTCTAATATATCTAAATTATTTTACTTTTCTCATTTTTTTTCACACTTACTTATGACAACGAAGACATAAATGAAAAGGCAAAAAAGTTAATATTTTTATTTTACCAAAATAATTTTAGGTGGCCATTTAAAAAACAAAAATTGATAGTCGTTGTGGGTAAACCATATTTAAATTTTTGTCTCTCGACGTCATCAAATATTTAATATAGGAAATTTTTATATGAAGCAAATTTTTCTTTACCTTCTAATAGTAAGTTATGTGGCTTATATACGCAGATACATCCTTTATAATAAATAATAATATTAAAAGTAGCTATCAACCCTATACCCCAAAATTGTTCATTTGCTTGGACCTATTTTGCAATTTACAATTCATTACAAAATTGTTATTGATTCGTGATCTGCGCGTCCAATACTATTCGTATATACGTATATTTTGTTACACACCTGAATTTATAAACTTTAACTAACTCGTTATTTGTGAGGTTTAGAATGTAATCGAATAATTTTGTTTTAATATTATATTCTGCACCTTTTTTAAAAAATGCGTATGTGTAGTCGAGCCACGAAAAGAACGGTTGTAGTTCATCATTGACGTCATCATTTTTAATGACATCATGTACAAAATATATTTATATGCAGCGATTGTAATTTTCTAATAATGTATGCAACTAAATATACATTTGTGCTATTTTTTATAATCTTCTTCAAAATTTTAAATAATATATTTAAAAAAATATATTATTATTACGCCTGCATTGTAGGTTAGAATCGCACTATAAATGAATAAAAATAAGTATTTATATATAAATATTTACATGAAACCTTCAAGTAAATATATTATATATGATTTCAACCAAATTTCATACAATATTTCAGTATGTCATTCTCGAAAAGTATTGCATTTAAAAGTCTACTAAGGAATACAAACAGAAACTATATTGTTATGAAAGATGAAAAACGATAAATACAACAATGAACATAAAATAGATCACAATAAAATAAGTAAATACTATTTAATTATTAAAACTTTTCTGTAATATAAAAATTACGATGTATTTAGGTAACGAAAATAAACTGTCGGAACCAATATATCGTGGCTCAACTATATCAATTTATTGCGGTCGGTCCGCTTTTCATTTGTAATATATTTAATTTTCTTAATAATATCTTTATCTTCGCTATTACGCATAATATTTTTTTAATATATTATAGATAATCGAATATAAATTTCGATAGTTTTTCTACCCTTTTTCCCTTGGCTTCGTCTGTAAGTAGAGGCAAAGGAAATCATAATGAGCTGAACTATATTTTGCTTGTGTTTTTACCTGTTTTGAAAATATTAATCTATAATTCAAAATTGGTAAATTTATGGTATTAATAAGAAGGAGGCGTAATTTGGATATATGTATTACACACAACTACACACTTGTTTTTTATTAATTGTTATTTTTTGTTAGTTACACTATTACATGAGATCGTTTTTAATAAGAATATATTTATTGCATATTTTAACACACCCCCTCAATGAATTTTTTGTTTCAGTCGCGTAGTTAGAATGTCAATAATTTGCTCTTTACTACGTAGATATTCTACTTCCATAGCATTTTCTTTAATTTTATTTCGTACAAAATGTACATTAATGTCAAAATGTTTTAACTTATTATCATAATAAGAACTTTTACATACTTTAATTGCACTTTGGTTGTCCTCAAAAATCTTTACTTTTACTTTATTGTTGTATAAGTTAAGATCATTAATCATAAATTGAAGCCAGCAAGCTCCACTACCAGCTAAGCTGAGAGCTATATACTCCACCTAAATTGATGATAGTGCAAACGTTGATTGTTTTCTTGAAACCCATGACGCAGTACAATCAAATACTTTAAATAAATATTCGACAGTTGATTTACGATCAACATTGTCGTCTGCCCAATTAGAATCGATATAACCAGATATTTAATTTTTACAGTTATTTCTATTGTAAAAACTAAACTCAAATTTATAGTACCGTTCACATAATATAGGAACTCTTTTCAACGCTATCCATAAATCTTTATACATATACTTAGATCTGGTCTAGTACAAGGCACTGCGTACATTAAAGCTCCAATGGAGAAGTTTAGCGTATTTTTTTTATTTTTTTATTTTATCAAGATTGCCTTCAAAAGTGATATTCTACATTTTATTTTACCCAAAGATGCCTAGATTTCTCAAAAAATGAAATTTTATACAAAAATGACGTCAGAGTGGCTCGCGGAGAACGTATTGTCTATCTTAACCAGCGCGCGGTGTTCCCATGACAACAGAGAAGCGTGTAGTGTAATGCCACAAGATACAACCTACGTTCAAAAAGTCAGGTCTCACCATCCCTCCTGCGCAAGCGCATATCTCACTTGTGATGTCAGAGTGGCTCGAAGATAAATCTTACTTATAAATAATTGGCAACATAATTTTAACTTTCAATTACATTTTAAGTTATAATTATTCATATACTTACGACTAAAAGATATTTCACATGTAATTTCAACCACGCTAAACTTCCCCATTACACTTCTACATTTATATTCTAACTCTGAACTCTCGCTAAAATTTCCTTTTAAACAACTGGGGTCGAAATTTGCATCCATATGTATTGCTACAAATTTACAGTTCTGCATATTAAATCTTTTAACAACATTTTTTATATATTCAGTTTGATTTAAAATTAATTCACCATTTACTACAACTTTTGTTATTTTCATACCTAAAAAAATATTTATTGATCTTAATCCTTCATTTTAAAAAACCCCTGGCTAGTAATCTTGCCTTGTATATTGTTTCTTTCTTTGCTGCACTAGTTTTCTTTCTATAAACCCACTTGCAGTCGATTACTTGACAGTTTCTACGTTTCTTCACAAATATCACATACCCACGTTTGATTTCTTCTAACGCTTTAACTTTTTTTCGATAGCTTCTTTTCATTTTCTTGCTTCTTTACTTGAAATTGCTTTATTGTGTGTTTTCAGTTCATTTTCTTCTGAATTTGGAGCCAAGTAATAGTCGTCTAACCTGGTGGGCCTCGCCAAAATATTAATTCTTAATTTGTATCTTCTTTGTTCGGGTTCTTGACTAGCTGACGTAGTGTTATTTTTATCATAAACTGTTTCTTCTATTTCTTAATCTTCTTCATTATTTATGTCTATTTCATTGAAATGATTGTAGTTGTCTTGTGTTTGCTCGTCTATCTGTGGCTCTTCTTCTTTGATTGGAGTAAATACTGTATCTCTGATGACTTGTACCTTATTTTCTTTTGAAAAATATACTCGGTATCCTTTTACATTATCTCCATACCCAATAAAGGTTCCTTCCTTACTTTTGGAGTCCCACTTCAAACGTTTCTGCTTGGGAACGTATACTGATACTCTTGATCCGAAGATTTGAAAATTTTCTGTATCAGTTTCCCTTTTATAGCACATTTCATATGGTGTCTTCCCTGCAATTGGGCTTGGACCTGTTCTGTTCAGCACATTAGCTAATATACTTACCGCTTCAGCCCAATACTTCTTACTTATTCCATGAATCATGCTGCGAGCAGTTTCTACTAGTGTGCTTATTTCTCGTTCCGCTCGCCCATTTTGTTCTGGAGTGTATTTTATTGATTTTTAATTCCATGTTTCATAAGCATATTTTCGAGTTCTTTGTCAACAAACTGTAAACCATTGTCGGATCTTAATATTTTAACTTTACAGTCTGTATCTCTTCCAGCTGACGCAGTGAATTTTTCAATACAAAACTTGACTTCAGATTTATGTTTTAGAAAATTTACAAATCTGTAGGAAGAATAGTAGTTTTTTAAAACTAAAAAATATTCCAATCCTCATAAAGATATTTCTTCTTCTTGCATGTACTAGCTCTAATCTTTCACTTGCCCGGTAATCACTTTAAGCGAACGATTTTCTTTTCTGTTACCTAAAACAATCCTCACACGTGAAGTTTTCACTATCATCTTCAAACTTTTTGATATTCTTGTTAAAAATTTTCTTATATATATATATATATATAGAGGCTGTTCCATTTAAGTGTACCACCAACACTAATGCAATGAGCAAAGAAAAAATTTTTTTCGACCTGTGGTTCTCAAAATACGGGACACAACTTTATTATTTTAAATGGGAACATATGTTTCATTTTAGGTTATTCAAAAGAGTATTTTTTTCTGAATTCAGCGATATAAACATATTATATACTAATATAACAAAATAATTAAAAAAAATGCATGTTAGATTTGTATGTATTTTATTTATATCTGGCTAAAACAAGAGCGCTATGATTGTTTGATTATTTTTTGTTAAATTTTATGTTCTTAAACTGTCAGTTTTAAGAAGAAAATGGATTGTTTTCTAACCAAAGCACTGTTTCAGCCAGATATAAATAAAATACATATAAATCTAACATGCATTTTTCTCAGTTATTTTGTTATATTAGTATATGATATGTTTATATCGTTGAATTCAGAAAAAAATACTCTATCGAATAACGTAAAAATAAACATATGTTTCCCTTTAAAATAAGAAAGTTGTGCCTCGTATTTAAAAGCCACTGGTCGAAAAAAATTTGTTTTTGCTCATTGTATTAGTCTTGTGAAATGGTGGTTCTTTGATAATTTATCCAACCTCGTAGCTCTTATAGTTCTCGAGATAGCAATGGGTGGCACACTTAAATGGAACACCCTGTATATATACGATTTAAATTGTAAATAAAAAAGAATTATCATTCTGAAGGTTACCATGAGAACTAGGTTAAATTTTACTGATAATGTAAATAAGACATTGTCTATAATGATAGTAAAACAAAATAATGCTGGTATTATGTATTTAAATAATGCGTAATATTTCTGATATAAGATTTACTGTTACAGCTCGCGGATTTACTCTACTTGCGCTGCCCATGAACATTGCTGAAGGTAGTGGAGGTCCGCTACGACTAGTTGCTGTTCCGCCTGGTTACATTTAATAGTATAATTTTTACGCACTATTAAAATAAATAAGAATATAAATTTTCTTAACGTAAGCATTTAAATAAAAACTGTAATTTATTTTCTAATAAATACTTTCAGATTAAATCGTGCATCTAATTTATAGATAATTTATATTTTCCATTGCAGACAATAAAAATATACAACTTAGAGAGGTAATAACAACGACAAAATATGCATAAGGAATAAATTGATTAACTGACAGAGAAAATTAATTATAAGGACAAGGATATAAAAAAAACATGGAATATTTAAAAAAAACACACACAAGCAGCAAAGAGTATATGACGTGTAACACAGATGTTACGAAATGGACAGATTTATGGTGAAGGACGCACATTTTTCGCCTTCTAGCTTGTTTTCAAAAAAAATAACTGTCCATTTCCGGTACATGATGCCCTCGGTGGACATCAATAGTTGGGTTATTTTTAGCATAGTTCATACTTAGGGGATGAGAAGAGCCGGATAAACATAGGTTGAGAACTTCTAGATATTTACCATTAAGGGCGCTCCGGAGTCAGATAAAATATCGGTTTTACGCCTAGATTTTATACAACCCCGTAAATTCAAAAAGCAAGTTGAAATGCCTACTCAATAAACTACCACTGAGTCAACCAATGTTTACGTATAACTGCGATAAACCCTGTTTCCCAGAAGATGCCCATCCCTTATAAATTAAGAGTGTAATGCACCCTTACTGCTTGTGGTGCAGTGCGGGGTCGGGTGAAGACGGGTTGAGTACCTGGGGTAATAAAATTTCGCTTTCATACTAAGAGTGCAATAGTTTGGTACTTTTCGTTATTTTCCGTTGAAACACTAGAAACGCCAGGTCATGAATGGGTACATGTTTCGCATTCATACAAAAGTTTCAGAACAGATGTCCGTAACTTACTAGACGGAAATCCAAGCTTCCGTATCGTGCGCTATACCCCGGACGTTTTCCTGTACAAATAATTTTTACATGTTCTTATGGGAAATTTTCCGACGGATCTATAGGTATTGAGCGCGACATTCCATCTCATTGCGAACATTCAAAAATCCACATTTTTCCAAAAAATCACACATTTTCTTGTTATTCTCATTTTTTAACTTTAACTTGTTTTATCTCGGAAGTTACTTGGAATATTTGTATTATTTTTGCAGGAAAATGTGTCTGTATGTATTATGAATGTATTTAAAATATAAAAATATAATGGTTTTGTGAAATACATACTTAAAAAAATTCAAACTAACTGGAGAACAAGCTAATTTTGCATTTTGTAGTGCAATTTTCAGTGATCAAGCAACGTTTCGGTCTGAAGAGATAGGCCCCCATATACCGTTCCAAACTTTCTGAAAAGGTACCAAAGAGGATTTTTAATATGAAATTTTTTTAAAAAAATATTTCATTTTTGAGATACAGCGAGGAAAAGTCGAACCGTATATTCAACCAATATACGCGCGGGGTCATATTGCTATCTACTGTGTGAAGCCGCTAAGCCACACTGTAGGTACTCAGTCGACAGCTTGTACTTTTATAGCAATAAACACTCTAATTTATAAATTTTTAAAATCAACATACACCTTTTAGTCTTAGTATTATGTTTATTTTCAATACCTTAAACAATCAAAAAGGCTACGAGATGTAGAAAATAATTTAGTTTTAAATTTACTTAGAAAAAATGTTGGTTAGATTTATACTCGTAACAAAGTTATAAAAATATTTATTATTATGCAAATTAATTAAGAAAATGCAAGGTATGGTAAATAATATACCTATATTTTTTATGATATTTTTAAATCTGAATAATATTCAGAAATTAATTTTGATAAATGTTTAATTTGTCAAGATGTTCCCAATGAAATAATAAATAAAATTACAAAATTCTTACAATTCTCCTTTAAGAGCTTCAAAAATAAAGACGATGAATGTTATTTACAAATGTAGAACAATATTATGTTGTTATTTTTCAATATTTTAAATGACTTCAAAAATATTGACTTGCAAAATCTAAGTTACCAAAAACAAATTGTGTGAATATATCTTTACTTATATTCTGCAGGATATATACATTTGCACGATTACTGCATAAATAAAGTGTTAAAATTTAAATAATATTTTATATATTTTTAACCAATAGAGTTTCCAGAAATATAGATAATTTTAATAAGATTACGGTTTTGGAAAACAATATTTGTTAAAAATTACTCTTGCAACAAAATTTTAAATACCCTGTGTTGTTTAACTATGCACATGTATATTTGTAGTTATGTGAAATTAAGCCAGCAATTATGTTTTTTTATCCTAATATAAATTTTTAATCTTAATTTGTTTTTTTTTCATAATTTTAATTTTTTATTATTTTCATTATGATTAAATAAAACTGTTGAAATGAAACAGTTCACTTACACTTTTTATTAGTTACTGTTTGTTATTTTTTTCGTACCTACTAAAATACGATGAAATGATATAATTTATTATTAGAACTTACAGGAGAAAATTGGGTACCTCATTTTCTTGTCAAATTAATAATTCTAAACATTGTTTTAATGTTTGTTTTCCTCAAATAAGTGCAGATTTGTGCAATTCTACATACATATTAAATTAATCGGTTTGAAAAAAAATCTAGTAAATAATATTTATTTTAGTGTTGTTAATTTAAGATATATATTGTTAAAATGAAGTTAATATTTTGCCGTGAATAAAGAAAACGGTTTTTAATTATGGAATAATATCAGTTAAAATATCTCTCAATGTTGTTATTGTTGGAATGTTTGTAGGACTACTTGTAGATAATGAAATATACGTTTTGCGCTATATAAAATCATTATATCCGACAAATGTTGTTAGCAAATAGTTATTATTTTTTTGTAACTCAATAATGTCATTTAATTCTCTTATATAAGTTTTACCATTTTATCATCACTTTAATTTTTTTTTTTTACTATGATAACTGTTTTATATTGTAAATCTTTAAAATTATATAATATTCTATAAATATTTTTTTATCGAAAACAGTTTGAGAAATTAACTATTTAAAAACGAATTTCTGAATAATAAACCCATTAGTATGGCACGCCGTTTTACTATTTAATTTTTGTGTAAAATAATAGATATCATAAAATTTTCGATGAAAAAAATTAATTTTGTAAGTTAATTTTATTTATGTATCAACATAATAAAAATCCAATATTATTATGATCCGTCATAAAATTAAATAGTTATGCATAGGAAGATATACGAAAAACGACTACTTTCATTTATGTTGTGACGTAAATAAAATCATCAAACATTATTGCCTAATGAGAAAAAAATTATTAATATTATCTTGTGACATAATAATATTTGAAAAAAAATAATTATGTAGACAAATAATAAACATTATTTCCTGAAAGTAAATGAAAATGAAAATTATTTTTATTATGCCACTTTATAATAGTAATTGAGATTAATAATATATGAACTGCTACAAAAAAAATTGCAACATTTATTATGATATATCATAAAAATAAATAGTAGAATTTAATTAGGAGTAGAGTCATAATAAAAATTAGAAAAAGATTTATGCACTTACATAATTCAAATAAATACTTTTTTTATTTTGTGTCAACATAATTAATAATATCCATATTGAATTTTAATTATTAGTCGAAATAAATTTAATCTAACTTGTTTACCATAAATATAATTGTGAGAAGTGGAAATATTTTTCTACCTAATATTAAGTAGTGAATAATTTTCATTGGGTACATGATTTTAATTTTGACATTTTATAAGAGTCATAATTTCAATTCCAGTATTTCTATTATGTACATAATTTTAATTCTGAATTTCAATTATGTACATAATTTTTATTTTGACATTTTTTTTATGTACATAATTTTAATTATGAATTTTTATTATGTACATAATTTTAATTATGAACTTTTCATTATGTACATAGTTTTAATTTTGACATTTCTATTATGTACATAGTATATAGAACAATAATAAGACCAATAGCATTATACGCAGCCGAAACAATGACATTTACAAAGAAGGACGAAGAAAAATTAACAATAATAGAAAAGAAAATAATAAGAACGATACTGGGACCTAAGAAGATATCCGATAATGAATACAGAGTAAGAATGAACCATGAGATTGACAAAGAATTAAAAGGATAAGATATAATAAAAATAATCAAGAAACAAAGAGTAAAATGGCTAGGACACGTAAGCAGAGCTGACGAAAAAGAACCAATAAAAGTAATAATGCAATGGAGCCCTGGAAGTAAGAAAAGAAGAGGAAGACCTAGATCTACATGGCTAGCAGAAGTAGAAGAAGATTTAAGAAGAGCGGGAATTAACAACTGGAAAAATAAAACAAGAGATAGGAAGAAATGGAACATCATAGCGAAGAATATTTAATAACTGAAACGGAGTCCGATCCCCTCCAAAAAAGGATCTAGAAAGCTTAAGTAAAAGCGGTGCAACTCCACAACGGAGTGTTAAACCACTAAATATATATATATATATATATATATATATATATATATATATATTATGTATGGTGAGTGATGGTTTTGTTATTAAAAATTTCATAATTGTAACATTGAAATTATTGTAATACAGCTGAAGATGGGGAAAATATTATCCTCGAAACGTCCCTATTTAAAATAAAGAATACTTCATATTGTTACAAAACAATTGCGTTTTATTCATTGGATCTCCAAGGCCGAATAATTCCAAATTTACTGTTTATTGTTATTT
Source organism: Stenolophus ochropezus (assembly GCA_035578165.1). NCBI lineage: Eukaryota > Metazoa > Arthropoda > Insecta > Coleoptera > Carabidae > Stenolophus > Stenolophus ochropezus. The sequence continues at coordinate 3,661,263 of JAQOWZ010000024.1, read as the reverse complement.
CATACGAATATATATATATTTACATCTACAAAATAAAATTATGTGTTGATACATGAATAACCAAGTATTTATTTGGACAACTGTAATTGTATAGTATTTAACTGGTCGAGTAGACTGTTTCAGCTGATTTCGACATGTCATTATGGCTCAAAATCACTCTGATGATTTTGAATTCCTTCTTACGGCGACTTACACAGCATGCCCTGTCTCCCCACTATTCCTAGTCTAAGCTATCATTTTGACTATGATTTATTTATTCGTATCTGCACTACATTTTAAGCAGGCGTTGGGTTTAAATTTGTTCAAAATTTTTAACATTTGTATTTTTAAATTGTAAGATTAATTTCTTTTACACGAATATGGTTCCATTTATACGGGAGTGCGAAAAATAGCGTATATACCACAGGACTAAAGTGCATTCATTCCCTCAGGTGATTCTCCCACGGGATTGAATTAGTCCCTGAGTATAATATACTATGAGGGCGTATTCTAAATATCATAGAGGGAGCTCTCGAAGTAAAACCTTCGCGCGCTTTAACACACTTAAATAATATCCGAGTGGTATACTTCTCGCGCGAGATTCAACAATCTGAATTCATTTTTTTTAATTAAAAAAAATGTTTATTAACTTACTAGCAGACTAAAAAAATTAACTATTTATTCATATTATTTTTGAAGATACAATAATTTAGCTTATTAGTTGTATACAGGTGCCCATTATAAAACGTCCCGCCTGAAAATGCATATAAATAGGCAATCCATAGGTGTATTCCATTTGCCACTTTGAACTAATCCAACTTACACTTTTGAATCCGGATCACTTATTTTTCATTCCTTTTGACTGGTTCACTTTACCCCCTCTACTTAACCAACTGATCCTAAGGAATCCACCCGTCGAGGTAGTTCAAATGGTTCAGTTCAAATTGTCACGTGACTTTGCTGTGTTTTTAAATATTTGAAAAGAAATGAAGAAATTTCGAATTTATGATTCTAAATCCAACACAAGTTATGAGTTAGAATTACATTACAGATAAGTTACGTGGGAAGAGTTTAGGTATTTTTTCAAGTGACTTAGGTAATTAACACACGTGTGCCATACAACATTTTATCCAACACATTTTAATCATTGATATAAAATACATATAAGATTTTTGACAGATGGAATTTCGAAATGACATTTAGGAACAAAATAGTGTAGAGAAGGTTTTATAACGTAGTTACTATGATACGAACCAAAAAACAGTGAGCTAATATATTTTCAGACGACCACATATGAAAGTAGCCATATTTACACTGTAATTAACACCAGAAAATGTAACATAGCACACGGCGTGTGTTATAATAGCACACTAGTGTGTTATATAACCGGATATGACGATTAGTGGTCAATAGATGGAACTTTGATAATGAACTACGATTTTAAAATTGGTAGTGAATTAATAACAAAAACAAAGAGTCAAAATGTACTGATAGTTTTATTAATTGTTCAAATAACACGTACTAGACTTCCAAATCAGTTTCCGGTTAACTGGTGATACTTAACCTCAAACCCAAACGGCAATGCTGTCGTGAGTTGTGTTTGACATTGACACTTTTGTATAAACACTGTTTTTCTTCAAACGTCATAAAAGTGACATCTTCTGTGACGTGATTGACAAGGTTGAAGTTTAATTTCTATGCCTCCGTAATATAATTTTTATTCTAGCCGCCGTATGTAGAATCAGCCAATAAGAAGTAACTTGTACAATAGAAATCTGTAATATCGCCCTAAATGTCACTATAAAAACTAGATAACCTAAGAATAAAGTTACTAAAAATTATGAATAACTGACAGGTAACCTACATATTAAACGTCAAATAGTAATTTATTTTTTAAAATTTCTACATTTGAAGAAAAAAATAGCATGTGTTATTCAGAGTAAATGTGTCTTTGTGTGTCTCGCATGAAATTGTCCGACTCGCTTCGCTCGTCGTGCAAACTTCCATGCTCGCCACACAAAGTATCACTTTTACACTTAATAATAATAATATTTTTTCTTCAAACGTCATAAAAGTGACATCTTCTGTGACGTGATTGACAAGGTTGAAGTTTAATTTCTATGCCAACGTAATATAATTTTTTATTCTAGCCGCCGTATAATATTGTCGCCGCCGTATAGCCAATAAGAAGCGCCGTATAATATTGTCGCCGCCGTATAGCCAATAAGAAGTAACTTGTACAATAGAAATCTGTAATATCGCCCTAAATGTCACTATAAAAACTAGATAACCTAAGAATAAAGTTACTAAAAATTATGAATAACTGACAGGTAACCTACATATTAAACGTCAAATAGTAATTTATTTTTTAAAATTTCTAAGTTTGAAGAAAAAATAGCATGTGTTATTCAGAGTAAAAGTGTCTTTGTGTGCCTCGCATGCAATTGTCCGACTCGCTTCGCTCGTCGTGCAAACTTCCATGCTCGCCACACAAAGTATCACTTTTACTCTTAATAACACAATATACTATTGTGGTCGTCTGAAAAATAGTGTACATAACTCGCTTGAAAGTGCATAGCAACGCTCGTGTATTAAATCACACACGCTTGCTATATATTATTATTATTAAGTGTAAAAGTGATACTTTGTGTGGCGAGCATGGAAGTTTGCACGACGAGCGAAGCGAGTCGGACAATTGCATGCGAGGCACACAAAGACACTTTTACTCTGAATAACACATGCTATTTTTTCTTCAAACTTAGAAATTTTAAAAAATAAATTACTATTTGACGTTTAATATGTAGGTTACCTGTCAGTTATTCATAATTTTTAGTAACTTTATTCTTAGGTTATCTAGTTTTTATAGTGACATTTAGGGCGATATTACAGATTTCTATTGTACAAGTTACTTCTTATTGGCTATACGGCGGCGACAATATTATACGGCGCTTCTTATTGGCTATACGGCGGCGACAATATTATACGGCGGCTAGAATAAAAAATTATATTACGTTGGCATAGAAATTAAACTTCAACCTTGTCAATCACGTCACAGAAGATGTCACTTTTATGACGTTTGAAGAAAAAATATTATTATTATTAAGTGTAAAAGTGATACTTTGTGTGGCGAGCATGGAAGTTTGCACGACGAGCGAAGCGAGTCGGACAATTTCATGCGAGACACACAAAGACACATTTACTCTGAATAACACATGCTATTTTTTTCTTCAAATGTAGAAATTTTAAAAAATAAATTACTATTTGACGTTTAATATGTAGGTTACCTGTCAGTTATTCATAATTTTTAGTAACTTTATTCTTAGGTTATCTAGTTTTTATAGTGACATTTAGGGCGATATTACAGATTTCTATTGTACAAGTTACTTCTTATTGGCTGATTCTACATACGGCGGCTAGAATAAAAATTATATTACGGAGGCATAGAAATTAAACTTCAACCTTGTCAATCACGTCACAGAAGATGTCACTTTTATGACGTTTGAAGAAAAACAGTGTTTATACAAAAGTGTCAATGTCAAACACAACTCACGACAGCATTGCCGTTTGGGTTTGAGGTTAAGTATCACCAGTTAACCGGAAACTGATTTGGAAGTCTAGTACGTGTTATTTGAACAATTAATAAAACTATCAGTACATTTTGACTCTTTGTTTTTGTTATTAATTCACTACCAATTTTAAAATCGTAGTTCATTATCAAAGTTCCATCTATTGACCACTAATCGTCATATCCGGTTATATAACACACTAGTGTGCTATTATAACACACGCCGTGTGCTATGTTACATTTTCTGGTGTTAATTACAGTGTAAATATGGCTACTTTCATATGTGGTCGTCTGAAAATATATTAGCTCACTGTTTTTTGGTTCGTATCATAGTAACTACGTTATAAAACCTTCTCTACACTATTTTGTTCCTAAATGTCATTTCGAAATTCCATCTGTCAAAAATCTTATATGTATTTTATATCAATGATTAAAATGTGTTGGATAAAATGTTGTATGGCACACGTGTGTTAATTACCTAAGTCACTTGAAAAAATACCTAAACTCTTCCCACGTAACTTATCTGTAATGTAATTCTAACTCATAACTTGTGTTGGATTTAGAATCATAAATTCGAAATTTCTTCATTTCTTTTCAAATATTTAAAAACACAGCAAAGTCACGTGACAATTTGAACTGAACCATTTGAACTACCTCGACGGGTGGATTCCTTAGGATCAGTTGGTTAAGTAGAGGGGGTAAAGTGAACCAGTCAACAGGAATGAAAAATAAGTGATCCGGATTCAAAAGTGTAAGTTGGATTAGTTCAAAGTGGCAAATGGAATACACCTATGGATTGCCTATTTATATGCATTTTCAGGCGGGACGTTTTATAATGGGCACCTGTATACAACTAATAAGCTAAATTATTGTATCTTCAAAAATAATATGAATAAATAGTTAATTTTTTTAGTCTGCTAGTAAGTTAATAAACATTTTTTTTAATTAAAAAAAATGAATTCAGATTGTTGAATCTCGCGCGAGAAGTATACCACTCGGATATTATTTAAGTGTGTTAAAGCGCGCGAAGGTTTTACTTCGAGAGCTCCCTCTATGATATTTAGAATACGCCCTCATAGTATATTATACTCAGGGACTAATTCAATCCCGTGGGAGAATCACCTGAGGGAATGAATGCACTTTAGTCCTGTGGTATATACGCTATTTTTCGCACTCCCGTATAAATGGAACCATATTCGTGTAAAAGAAATTAATCTTACAATTTAAAAATACAAATGTTAAAAATTTTGAACAAATTTAAACCCAACGCCTGCTTAAAATGTAGTGCAGATACGAATAAATAAATCATAGTCAAAATGATAGCTTAGACTAGGAATAGTGGGGAGACAGGGTATGCTGTGTAAGTCGCCGTAAGAAGGAATTCAAAATCATCAGAGCGATTTTGAGCCATAATGACATGTCGAAATCAGCTGAAACAGTCTACTCGACCAGTTAAATACTATACAATTACAGTTGTCCAAATAAATACTTGGTTATTCATGTATCAACACATAATTTTATTTTGTAGATGTAAATATATATATATTCGTATGAAATAACAATAAACAGTAAATTTGGAATTATTCGGCCTTGGAGATCCAATGAATAAAACGCAATTGTTTTGTAACAATATGAAGTATTCTTTATTTTAAATAGGGACGTTTCGAGGATAATATTTTCCCCATCTTCAGCTGTATTACAATAATTTCAATGTTACAATTATGAAATTTTTAATAACAAAACCATCACTCACCATGATTTGATGAAATAATATAAGTGTGTACAATTTACATTTTACATTTGTTTAAATTGATTGATCGTTAAACAGTGAAATACAAATTACTAAAAATAATAAATATGTAAATGTATAACAATTATAAAAGATTCATTTTCTCTAATCATTCCATAGCAGATATAGATAGGTGTAATATTACGTATGTTGATCTACAAAACCATGTTCAAATTTATTTAATGGACAATTTTCCACAATATTAAAAAAAAATGTAAATAAATAAGGCGTTTTACGAACAAGTACAGTCGAACACATAAGTTTACAAACTAGGGTAGCCCAGCAACTTCATTTTATCAACCCCATTTTGTATTTACTGACGATCACGAGAACACGTTTTTAGTTTGACTCAGTTTTATTAGTTTTAATTTTTAATGGATTAGTTTTTATACTTTAGTTGAGTTTAGTTTACTTTGTATTCTTTTATACCATAAATTACCACCATTAAATAAATTTGAACATGGTTTTGTAGATCAACATAATATTATACCAGCTGCTATGGAATGATTAGAGAAAATGAAACTTTTATAGTTTTACACTTTTACATATTTATTATTTTTAGTAATTTGTATCGTATTGTTTATTGTTATTTCATACGAATATATGTATTTACATCTATAAAATAAAATTACGTGTTGATTCATGAATAATCAAGTATTTATTTGGACAACTGTAATTGTATAATATTTAACTGGTCGATTAGACTGTTTCAGCTGATTTTGACGTGTCATTCAAGCTTAAAATCGCTCTGATGATTTTGAAATATACGCGTCGATATGCCTTGTCTTCCCACTATTCCTGGTCTAAGGATCATAGTATCATATATAATACTATATGATGTTATGGAAACATATTGTTTATTTTTACTTTAGTCCCCAGGATTTTTTTTTATATTTAATCCCTCTGGGACTGAATTTCAACTTTAGTCCCTGAAATGAGTGATAAAAATCACTCTCTAGTCTCGGGAGAGCGAAAAACAAATTTCGAGTTGCTTCTCATAGGATACTGCTCTACGTCCGATTTATAAAAGCGCGAATTTTGAATTCCTGTTTTTATTATAATGGATTCCAAAATTAAAATAACTATTGTATTGAATCGAATTACACAAAACTAATTGTAGGTATACCTAATAAAAAAGATTAGTATAAAGGAAAAATTAAAGCAACTGGTCAATATTTAATAATTTATTCATTGATGACAAAATTGATTTATTTAAAGAAGTTCTTATATTTTCTCCTCTCAAAAATTCTGTTTGGTTTTTAGCTAAATTTTAAGTAGACGTCAATGATTTTCTGTCATCTTATAAACGTGTTTCTAGCTTCAGAAAATATTATTCGATGTTAATAATAATCATCAAATAATTCTTTTGAATCACCAAATTATTACCGATTTATCGGTCTTCTTCTTAAATTTATCGCTAGCATTCTCCATGACGTCTATTTAAAGCTCCCGCTCTTTGCTAGACGGCTCAGCCGACCACGACCAATGGTCGCGTTCACGCGACACAACTGTTACGCAACTGTTACTTGCTTTTCAGCTGAACGCACATTTTCTACCGCTCTCAACGGAACATGTTGTTGGAGCGGTCGCCATTTTTAGTAGCACTTTACATTTACGCTCAGTTGAGAACTGTTTACGCTACGTGGTATTAAAATGGCGCAAGTTACAAGATATTATAGTTTTAATAATATAGAATACGAAGTATGTGAAAATGAAGAAATTCACGCAAGACTGATAAATGGTAAGTAATTATCCAAAGTACGCAACCAAATTTATTCATAATAAATCATATAATCTTATTTGGGGTTATTAACTTTTAAATTGAAAACAAACTATTTAATAAATAAGTGTCGTAGCTTCACTAGGAAAAAAAATTGATGGTTTTGTCTTTCAAATTCTATAGTAAGAATAAATAATTTGATTTAAGAAAATTTTGTTGCAGAGTCAGAGTTTGCGAAAATATATTTCACCCAGAACAACAACGAAATAGTTGGAGTGTCAGAAGAAACTCAACGAACTTTACCAAAAGATGTATTTTCTTGGACCAAAAAATCAACTTTATTATTAATTCAGTTGTACAACACCAGGAAAATGCGTTTCCGAAATTCTAAAATGAAAAAGAAAGAGTTATGGAGTGAGATTTGTAAAGAATTGGAGAGCCACGGATATTTGGGTGTTAACGAATTTCGTCCAATTTTCCACCTGAGGCGTTAGAAAAATTACCTATTCAAATAGACACACCAACACAAATAACCATACCAACTCAAATAGCAAAACCAAATGAAATAGAGCTATTTCGGAAACATCACCTATTTCTGCAACATCGCCTATTTCTGCAACACCAACGGCAACGAAGAAAAACAAAAGTGGAAGACAATTGTACGCATATAGAAAAAAAGGTCTGCAAGTAGAAGAAGAACGAGTGCTAGAATTAAAAAAACTGCGGCTTTCTGTCGAAAAAAGTAACGAAATACAAGAAAAAAGAAACACCTTGTTGGAAAAATATTAAATAAATAATTATTAGGTTGTTTATGTTTCAAGTTTTTATGGACTGCTGATATATAATGAAGAAAGTAGAAAATATTGTTTTTATTAAAGATTTTAAATAACAAACTGACGTTTCGGATCTAATTGATTCATCCTCAGAGAAACTGTTAAATTGTTACACACTAAATTCTGATATGAATGCAAGTATTTTTTATAATTCTTTTTTTTGACGACATTTTCACCTTTTTTATATGAAATAATGAAGTTCTATTATAATAACTAATATTCTGTAAGGACGGATCAATTAGATCCGAAAAGTCGGTTTGATAAATTTCAATAAAAATTTTGACTGATTCACCAATAATTTCTACTTCTTTCATTTTTATTCTAGTCTTACAATCAGTTTATTTACGAGTAAAATGATATGTTTTCATGAGAGAATCTCCGTTTTTGTTTTATAATTTATAAATACATATAAACATACGTTATGTAAACCTAATATACCGGGGTACTAGTGACCACGATGTCGAAGTACCAAAAAATATTTCAAATAAAAAAAAAACATACGTTATATTTTTTTATTGAAAAATATTTACAATGGAAGCTCTTTTGTTTTCTGCGGCCCCTTGCCTTCCTCCAATATCTTCAAAAATTGGTTCGTCCTCTAAATTATCGTCAAAGTATTCCTCTAGCTCATTAATATCATTATTGTCAATAATGAAATTGTGCAACACACACAAGCAGCTGCAATTATATTGTTACCTAATTCAAAATCCGAGATATCCAAATATTTCAATCTTCTGAACTTTCCTTTTAAAAGACCAAATGCGCGCTCAATAATTGATCTTATTGAACTTAATTTAGTGTTGTATCTAACTTGCTCGTATGATAAGTGGCCGTTATTTCGAAAAGGTGTCATTAAATTAACCATCAAGGGGTATGCAGCATCCCCAATTAACTGTAACTGCGGCGGCAAAAGTAAATTAGCTTCGTCCGTCATCCTGCGGAACAGTGGACTGTTCCGGAAAATCCTTGCATCGTGCATACGTCCTGGCATTCCGATGAACACGTCGATGAATCTCGCACGATGGTCACAGGTTAGTGAAAAAAGATTCAATACGCAAAAGTAAAAAAAACTTTCATTAATGATTGCAAAACAATTGAATGAAACCCTTTCCTGTTATAAAAATCGTTTGCATTTCCAACAGGTTGTTTGCATGGTATATGACAACCATCTATGGCTCCTACAACTCCTGGAAATCCATGTGAACGATTCTCGAAACACTAAAAAATAAAAACACCTCTTTTAAGACGAATATAACAAAAAGTTTTAATGATTGTTTAAACTTACGATGGAAGAAATTTGTTGATTTTCAGCATTCGGCCAGGTAATATATTGCTGTGTGAGTTGGGCCAAAATTGACACAATTTCCTTAAAAACCTTATGCCCCGTACTTTTTGCAAGACCAAACCTATCTCCAGCTGCTAAATAGCTCTCAGGTTTACTAAGTAGCCACAAAGTAAACAGCAACTTTTTTTACAATGGAAGAACAATATTTGGGTTCTGCAAATGATTCCCAACTACGATACTGAGTAACTATAATTTTATTTAGACAGTTATTAGACAGTTATTTAAATACTTTCAATGATTAATTTATTCTTAATGTTAAAAGAATGTTTCTTACCTCAAAAGTACCTCTAGACATCCGAAAATGTTCCTTAAATTGAAGATCTTCTATATTTTGGTCAATTGACTGTGTTAAATCTTCAGCAATATTTAAAACAATGTTCAAATTGGGTCCATCATTTTCTTCCAATAAAAATAAAATAATCTGCTCGTTCACATTCATTTTACCAGAAAAAAAACTACGGGATTTGACACAAATAAAATACTGAACGAAATATGCTACATTAAACAAGTATTTTTTGAGCGATACGAAGTGTGACAGGTTGTTTTAAATACGCGCGAGATGCCCTCAAGGTAATACCGTTCACCAGTACCAAGAGTCGCTACCCAGAGCGATACAAAAGCGTTCCCACCACTAATGTTTCGGGTGAACGCGACCAATGATGGACCAGTGTGAAGTTATTTGGGCGCGTTCGGCGGGCCGCAGCGGCTGCACAGCGGCTGTAAGAGCACTGCGTGACGTCACGCAGCCGCTGGCTGATAGCCGCTGCAAGTCCGCTGAACGCATTTCCAGCGCATTTATAACTGTCAAGTGGAAAACAATCAAATCAATTGAATTGTCAAACAAGTTTCTTTATTTACATAATAAAGAGTACAAATTAGTTTAATATGGATTTAGACGACATTATAAACAATTTATTACAAAGAAATCCTATTCAAAATATGATTGCACCAATAATAGAAGTGTTAAATGAAAATAATAATTTAAATGAATTATATAATGAAGAAATATTGGTATAAGAAATGAACATTATTATAAAGAAATAATTCGTAATTATTCTTTAAACGAGTTTCGTGAGCATTTTAGAATGAATATTCTACTTCATATACGTTAGCATTCGCCATTTTGACGACAATGACAATATTAGACAAGGATAGATATAGGCTGCGTAAAGAAATCGTGGTTAGTTTACGCTGCTAGCGCTGTGGCAGCCGCTGTGAGAAATCGCTGCGCACAGCGGTGCGTTGGACGCGTGACAGCCGCTGCCAGCGCTGTGAGCCCGCCAGTGTCGCATTTACGTTACCGGAGGCCCGAGGCGCAACATCTACATGAGGCCCCTATATATACCTATATCTTTATCCATATCATCCATATTTGATTGTTTAAAAGACATTGATGTTGATGTTTCATTTACAGTCTCAGTAGGTTTAACAGAAATATTTTCGTCGTTACATTTTTGAAAAGATTTTAAAAGATTTAAGAGAGCTTCTCGTTGACTTTCTAACTACTTTTCTTTTTCTTTTTGTCGTTTTCTTACTAGCCCCAGATTTAAATTTTCTTGGCATTTTATTTAGAAAAATTATATGAATATACAGCAAGAATAGGAATCATTCAGAGGATTGGTAAAAAATTCTTCGTCAAATGTGACATGTTGTCTTCAGGCTGTTTTTTTTTAAAAATAGATTACTGAAAAATCTGAAAGTTCACAAATGAGAAAAAAATCTTTTGTCGCCATTTGAAGGAGTTATTATTTTTGAAAGTAGTTATTTCATTTTTTACTTTAAAAATTTATAGCACTAATATTATAATTAAATTCATGTAGATAGATAACCTTATATTTGAGTAGAGGTAGGTTTTGAGGCCCCTGACGAAAAATGTTGAGTCCCGTCCCTAAATAAAGTATTTTCGATAATTTTCTAATTTAACGATCTAACCATAATAAATGATCACCAAATAGGGAATAAAATCGTTATTTTTGTCACATTTCTCGAAATACAATATATTAGAAATTTTTCTTCTCGAAGGTATAATAAAAAATATTCGTTATTAATTACAAAACATTACACGCTAAATATAATAAAATATTCAAAATTTTTAGAAAATATATATATGAATTGTAGAGTTCAAAAACTAAACTCCTTAAAATGGAAAATTTTGGATACCGAAATATGTTTTTAATTTTATTAATTTTACTCCAATAATTTAAAAAGTATTTAGTTCTATATTTCACAATAGAATTTATTTCTTTTGTATTAGTTTTATAAAAAATATTAAATAGCAATCTGTACTCACCTAGTATATGAATGGAAGTAACATTAAGAAAAATCCACTTTCTCGTACAAAAACCGAAAAAAGTAAAAATACTGAAATAGGTACTGAAATATTTTCGACACAGAAATAAAGAACGCATGCGACACTTGTCGCATTATACAAAGAATAGAACAATAAGAAAAATTTACTATAGTTATATTTTTGGATTACCATCATCAGGAAATATAGTGAATACAGTATGAGTATATACAGGGTGTCCATTTTAAGTGGTACACTATTGCTATCTAGGGAACTATAAGAGCTACGAGGTCGGTTAAATTAGCAAACAATTTCTGTTTTACAAGACTATTAAAATGAGACAAACAAATTTTGTTTTAAACCAGTGGTTCTCAAGATATGGGGCCCAACTTTCTTATTTTAAATAGAACACCATATATATTTTTACATATTTGGAATCTACATCAAATTACAAATCCATTGGTATGGTTGAAGTTAAATTTTAGTTAAAAAAGAAAATCCCTATGTAGGCAATAAGTTCCTATGCTTATATCTGAAAATAGCAGTTGTCAATACACGGGTTACATAGTCGCTTAAGCAGGCCTTGTATAGCTCTATCTTTGTCTACTCGGATAAAAATCCCGAAAATCACATCATCTCTAGATGCGAAAATTTTGAAAGTTAATGGTAGATGGCAGCATTGCATGACTCATTTTAAATGCATTTGTTAGCGAATAAGTGTTTCGGCAATCCGTTTATATTCTAATAATCACATGATAAACAAGAAAAATAATACATAATTTGTGTTAATTAAAGATCAATTTATGCCTAAACGGTAATAGTTTTTTGAAAATTTCTTCTAATATTAAGGAATTTTGCTCAGAAAAGTGGCGTTTTTTACTATGTTTAATAATTAATTATTAATTAAAGAAAGCAACAAATTAAAAAATAATACCGCTTAGGCCTAGATTTGTTCTTCTCTATAAATTACAATTTATTTATTTACCAAAAGTTTAACGATAGCAAAGATATGACTGGATTACAAAATCACTTTTTCGCATATTTCCAAGGGGGTGCATCATACTCTTAATATATTAGTCTCAGTGATGATCCCTCTGTCATACAATATTCTTTCTTTTTACTGTTCTCTAATCGCAATGTATTACCTGATATCCGGGACTATCATGTAACTCATCGCTTGTATTAATCGATGTAGCTTAATTTTAACTATCGACTATGTTTTAAGCGAGTATTGCTAAATAGTAGTGCTGGCAACGGAGACCGGATACCCTATTAATGAAAAATCCGGACCCGTCCGTGTTCGGACCTGCGATAGTCCGGACCTGCGATAGTCCGGACCCGCGATAGTCCGGACCCGGCTGGTTCCATCCTAAAAAATTATTTAGCATTCTTAACTTAAATAAGTAAAAGTATTATACCTCGGCCCAACTAAGGCTGTGTTATAAGGTATAATGGTTGTAAATAAGAGGATTAAGAACAAGGCAGATGGCAACAATTCTTTTCTTTTTCAATGAAGAATCGGAAAACCCATTATCTTAGAATACCTATAAACATATTACAGTTAGATCCAAATAATTCTCAGGATTTTATTATATTACCTTCCCAGAAAATGCAATACTTATTTCGATTGTCCAGGTTCATTGTTTCATTCGTCATTCATTCGTGTTTACTGAAAGAAGTCGAAAAATATTAGTGCAATTTCGTTCATACTGTTTATTTTATTCTTCATTGAAGGTAAGAGTTTTTTTTTGTATTATTTTTATTAATTCTATAGAGTGATAAGGAAAACTTTATAATTATTAATTTGTTAAAATGTTTTATATTAGTTAAATATTATAGAACGCAGTATTATTTTTTATCATACAATATCTTATCTTTAAAGTAACATTTTAAAGTTAATTTATTTATTTTTGTTCATTTTTCTGTTATTTCAGTAAAATAATGCATGAATTTCCCCGTTTTTGTATGTATAATTTAAAACAAGTAATATAAATATTCTGTCAGCCAGTACGGTTGTGTGGTCGTGGCGTGTCTTGTCTGATCGTGTAGATAAGCAACATAGCCCGCCCTGTCCAATTGGATGGGTTGCCGCACAACGGCTCGGTGTGTGCTGGCCTTGCAGAGACTGTAGGCTGACAACCTGCATCACTAAAATGCAAGTAAAACATGTCACGAAACAAGTACTTCAGGTACTTGAGGCCTTGTTCCACATAGGAATGTTGAGCCACTGATGATGAATATAAATATTCAGCAAATATTTTTATTTTATAATAATGTAACGTTTTATTTATTTAGGTGAAGTGTAAAATTGATTAAAACACTAATATTTATATAACTAAATTTTAATTAAAGAAATATGATTTATAAAGAAAAATGAAAAATAACTAACACTAAGAATTAACAAATATAAACACTAATTTAAGAACTAATTATTATTACTAAGGACTTAAACACTAAGATAATTTATTTAAACAATTAGAACTATGCAATATTTATTTCAACACTATTTATATCACTGTCTATTTATTTATATCACCATGTGTTCACTACACCTATCTATACAAGACTGTTCTCGCGATCTTTTGCTTGGGGTATTTATATAAAACGATTCATTCTCGAATATTCGGCGACCCTTCTCGAATATTCGCCGGTTCTATGAAAATCAGAACAATGGGAAGCGGACGAACGTGTTCTGACCCGCTCGCTAGCGGTCGCAGCCCGCGCCGCGACTTTGGGTTCGCTACATTGCCCCCTCCTTAAGACTGTTTCGTCCCGGAACAGTTCGTTATGACGAAATCTGCATGCATCGCCCTTGGTGCATCTGGAAGTCTTGAAGAAATAACAGTCGATGGTCCGTTTGAGCTCTTCTTGCCCGGTAGAGTTGAAGCTGCAGACTAGAATTTCCACTCCGGTAAAGCGGAAGATTGTTTCTAACATGCTTCTAACAATCCTCCAATCCAAACCATCTAGTCCACAGCCTATCTTCGGTACTGCCAGCTTCATGATGTCGTTCTGCAACAGATGGTCCTTCATATCGCACAACGAGTCCCATAAATTGCGGTATGACGGCTTCTGATATGAGTATTGTTTCGTAACGAGATAGTAAATGTACCGCTTGTGTTCTACGTTATCATCCTTCAGTTGTAGCGTTTTCCCGACAGTTGGACGTTGGTTGGCCAGTTCTTGTACTCGTCCAAATTTTCTTTTAAAAACTGAAGCGATGCCGCGAGACATTTTAATATCTTTCGCTACACAGTGAGCGAGGGAATATTCTGGGGACACGGTGAACAGATCTCGTTGTTCTTCTCGTGTCACGCCATAACGTGTTTTGTGACCAGTGGAATGGCTTTCCATAAAGTCTTCAAATGTAGGTTCCTCAGGTACAATCCGGCGAAGCGTCGCTCCACGATGATCGTCAAAGTTATCACCAGCGAAAGGGGCTAACCGATTGAAGTGGACTACTCTCGGCTTTCCATTAGGTGTTTTCCTAATTCTGTAGACCACATCATTTATTCTCTTTACGATCTCGTAGGGACCTTCCCAATTCTTTTGTAGCTTCGGTGATAAGCCACGACGTCTTTGTGGATTGTAAAGCCACACCAAATTCCCAGGTTGAAAACCACCTTTTTCAGCCTTGACGTCATACTGGTCCTTCATCCGATCGCTGGCACCTTGAATGTTTGTGCGGACTTGTTCATGGATGTCATTCATTCTTCTTCGTAAGTCCGTTACATAGTCTTCCCCGGCTAGATCTTCACCGGGTTTACTACCAAATACCAGGTCGCATGGTAAGCGCAACTCCCGCCCGAATAAGATGTTAGCTGGTGTCTGCCCTGTTGTCTCATGCACGGATGAACGGTAAGCCAACAAGAACAGATGAAGATGTCGGTCCCAGTCTCGTTGATGGTTAGAGACTACCTTTGACAAATACCGATTTATTGTTCTATTCATCCGTTCAACCATGCCATCAGACTGCGGGTGTAATGCAGTAGTTCTGGTTTTCTTTATTCCTAATATCTTACAGATATTTTGGAACAGAGCAGACTCGAAATTCCTTCCTTGGTCGGAATGTATCTCTCGCGGTACTCCAAATCGGCAGATGCATTCTTTTACCAAGACTTCAGCCACCGTTACTGCTTCCTGGTTGGGTAATGGATAGGCTTCGACCCACTTAGTAAAGTAGTCCATTACTACCACTATGTATTTATTTCCATCATCAGTTTCAGGAAATGGCCCGGCCACGTCAATCGCAATGCGTTCAAAGGGACTTCCAACGTTATATTGGCGCATAGGAGCTCTTCTTTTTCTATGTGGCCCGTTACTTCCCGCGCAGACCACACATTTCTTGCACCACTCTTTAAAATCTTCTTTGCAATTTACCCAGTAAAATCGTTGGCGCAATCTCTCGAGGGTTTTATTTACTCCAAAATGTCCAGATCCGTCGTGGATCTCCTCCAATACTTCCGGTACTCTATTTCTAGGGATTATCAGCTGAGTTCTACTCTCAGTACCTTCAGTATTCTCTATGACACGTTTCAGGAGGCCCTCTTCAACAATAATAGAGTCCCACTGCGCCCAGTACGATTTTACACTTTGTGAGTGTCGTGCAACATCTTCCCAAACTGGTCTGCTATCGCCACGTTTCCAATCCAGTATGATTTTTAAGTCCGAGTCATTCTCTTGGTCCTTGCGAAGGTCTTCCGTTTGCCAACTATCATTCACTACTGTTGTTCTGGCGATGGTAGAGAGTTTTTCTTCTAGACGACTGCAATGCTTGCATTCGTCTTGGCAAGGTCTTCTTGATAATGCGTCAGCATTACGATGGCTTGTACCTGCTCGATGCTCAATAACAAAGTTATATTCTTGCAATCTTTCAATCCATCTAGCTGCCTGACCTTCAGGATTCTTAAATTGTAGCAGCCATTTGAGAGCAGCGTGGTTAGTTCTTATAAGAAATCTTCTACCGTACAAATATTTGTAGAAGTGCTCCACGGATTTCACGACAGCCAAAAGTTCTTTTCTGGTGACGCAATAATTCCTCTCTGGTTTTGACAAGGTCTTACTAAAATAAGCAATAACCTTCTCTTGTCCGTTTTGTATCTGGGAAAGAACGCCACCAATTCCAACGTTGCTGGCATCTGTATCTAAAACGAATTCTCCTTCTGGTAAAGGATAACTTAGGACAGGTGCGCTTGTCAAGGAATATTTAAGTTGTTTGAATGCAGCTTGACAGTCCATCTCCCAGATAAATCTTCTACCTTCTTCAGTAAGCCTTGTCAATGGCTTCGCTATGTTGGCAAATCCAGGTACATAACGTCGGTAGTATGTACAGAGACCAAGGAAACTTCTCAATTCATGTTTATCCCTCGGTACTGGCCAGTCACTCACAGCCCTTATTTTCTCCGGGTCAACTGCAATACCCTTACCAGAAACTACGTGTCCAAGATAATGAACTTCTTTTTGAAATAAGTGACACTTCTTTGGACTGAGTTTCAGGTTAGCCTTCCTCAATCTTTGGAAAACCTCTTCCAAGTTCTTCATGTGGTCCTCGAACGTTTTTCCTACCACAATAATATCGTCGAGGTAAACCAAACATGTTTTCCACGACAGTCCAGCCAACACGGTTTCCATTAGTCGTTCAAACGTTGCAGGGGCATTGCAGAGCCCAAATGGCATAACAGTAAATTGCCAAAGACCGGTACCGATTGTAAAAGCTGTCTTTTCTTTGTCTTTTGGATCTAAATCCACTTGCCAGTATCCGCTCTTTAAATCAAGAGTAGAGAAAATCTTTGATCCTGACAATGTGTCCAGAGTATCGTCTATTCGGGGTAGCGGGTAGCTATCCTTCTTCGTCACGTTGTTAAGTTGACGATAATCGACGCAAAATCTTGTAGAGTCATCCTTCTTCTTCACTAGCACCACTGGTGAAGCCCATGGACTGTTTGAAGGTTCAATCACACCTTCCGTCCTCATATCCTCTATAATTTCTTCAGCTTCTTCCCGCTTCGCCAGTGGTAATCTTCTTGCTGTTTGGCGGATGGGTCTTGCGTCTCCGGTATCTATTTTATGATGGACTACATTGGTTCTTCCTTTGTCCTTCTTGTCAAATTGGAACACATCTTGAAAGGTCCCAATTAAGTTCTTAGCCTTGGTTTTCTGGTCGGCAGTCAAGTCCTGCGACGATAATGACAGCTCCTTGATTAGAATATCTGGAACTTCACAGGATGTGTTGTCTTTGGCCTTTACAGTTCGAATAATTGATGATACCGCTGAACATTCACCTACTACGGTCCCTTTTTTTAGTATAACGGGATAAAAATTAATGTTCATTACTCGGACTGGGATTATCTTGTCGGTTTTGAGCAAGGCCTTCCCAATTACAACTCCAGTCCCAGTTTTAGCATCATCATTTTTCGGCTGGAGCATACCAACGTTTCCCTCACAGAAGCTACCCTCTATCTGTGCTTCCACGATTGATTCACTCCGTTCTGGGAGGGTTACATCTTCAGTTATTAATACTCGCATGGCATTGTCGTCTCGTGGATTTAATACCAGTTCTTCATCATTGACCATCATCACTCCATTCTTCAGGTCAAGTTTAAATCCATGCTTTTTCATTATGTCCATGCCGAGAATGAATTCATCTTCTACATCAGCTACCAGCACACGATGTTTAATGTACGTTTTTCCAACAGTGATGCTCAAATCTATTTCTCCAGATGCGGTAGCTTGTTCTCCGGTGGCTGTGCGTATCTGCCACTTTGTTGGAAGTAGATGTTTTCTGCATAGTTTTCTTGCTAAGTCGGGTCTGATTATTGTTTTTGTCGCACCCGTATCCAGCAACATTTTAAGCGGCCTTCTGTCGATAGAGCCGTCTACATAGATGCTATTAGCTTGATGATGTAGGGATGCGACATAAGTAATGGATTCTGGGGCTACTGGATTACGGGTCGACGATTGCCCCTTCGCATCAACCCGACTTAGTTTCCCGACTCCTTTTCATCCTTTCTTGGTTCTGCTTTCTTCTGTTGTTTTCTGCAGAGCCTTTGCGGGTGACCTAATTCACCGCAATTCCAACAGCGGAGTTTCTTTCTTCCAGCAGCATTAATTTCAGACGTAATTCGTCTTATCTTGTCTTCTAGATCTTCGGTGTCTTCGGGCCTCTCAGCTTCGATATTTCGCACTCGCGATTGGTTACGTGAAGCTTGTTTGGCTGCTTCATGATCTAAAGCATATGAAAGTGCGTCAACCAGAGTTTTTGGTCGAGCCAATCGTAGTGCCTGCTGAGTTTCATTGTCTCGGACCCCATAGATAAATGCTTGTGTGGCTAGACATTCCAAAACGCTTTCAGGAGCTGTAGGGTGTGCGAGACGAACTAGACGAGATATGTCGGCTTCAAATTCTTGAAGGTTTTCTTTAGAACTCTGATATCGGTTCCTCAGTTGCGTCTGGTACACTTGCTCCAGATGCGCATTGCCATATCGCATATCCAATCGTTTAACAAGTTGTTCGTAATCTTCTTGTTCATCTTCTTTTAGCGTTTGTAGGATATCGATGGCTTCTCCACGCAGCGAAACTGTCAACGCTGTAGCTTTTTCTTTGGAAGTCCAGCCATTCGCTTTGGAAGCAGCTTCAAACTGTTTTACATAATTCGGCCACGAAGTCTTGCCGTCAAATTCTGGTGTTTTTATATGCAGTCTAGAACTACTTTCTGGTTTCTTTTCCTGAGTTTCATCATTCTTAGCTGTATTAGGATTTGAAACCACTGGTGACGTAATTTTGGAGAAATTTTGCTGTAACTCTTCAAGTTTCTTCTCATAAGTTTCTATTCTTTCTTCTAATATTCCAGAACTTTCTTTCAATTGTTCTTTAAATTGTTCATTTAGTTTCTCTTCCAAAGTTCTAGAATTTTCCATTAACTCTTCTTTCAATATTCTAGAATTTTCTGTTAATTTCTCTTCTAAAGTTCTAGAATTTTCTGTTAATTTTTCTTCCAATTTTTGTTCTAAACTTTTAGAATTTTCTATTAATTTGTCTTCTAAAGTTCTAGAATTTTCTTTCATTTGTTCTTTTAATGTTCGAGAATTATCCGTCAATTTTTGTTCTAAATTTTCTATCAGTTCTGATTTCAATGCTCTAGAATTTTCTTCGAATTTTCTAGAACTTTCCTCTAACTTTTCCTCCATAATTTTACCAAAATCGGGCAAGCTACCCGTAATTTCGAATAAAAAGTCATCAGGATTTTCACCAGCTTCTACCAAAGCTTGCCGTAGACGATGTTGTAAAACAGACTTGATTCCCGATGTCTCCAACTCTCGTTCTTCCAGCTCCCTCTTGAGATCGGCCACTTTTAATTCACTTAATTTTACTTGTTTAGTCGCCATCTTATTTATTTTTATTTACACTTCACAGTTTATTAATAACCCCACACCTGACACCAATTGTAACGTTTTATTTATTTAGGTGAAGTGTAAAATTGATTAAAACACTAATATTTATATAACTAAGTTTAATTAAAGAAATATGATTTATAAAGAAAAATGAAAAATAACTAACACTAAGAATTAACAAATATAAACACTAATTTAAGAACTAATTATTATTACTAAGGACTTAAACACTAAGATAATTTATTTAAACAATTAGAACTATGCAATATTTATTTCAACACTATTTATATCACTGTCTATTTATTTATATCACCATGTGTTCACTACACCTATCTATACAAGACTGTTCTCGCGATCTTTTGCTTGGGGTATTTATATAAAACGATTCATTCTCGAATATTCGGCGACCCTTCTCGAATATTCGCCGGTTCTATGAAAATCAGAACAATGGGAAGCGGACGAACGTGTTCTGACCCGCTCGCTAGCGGTCGCCGCCCGCGCCGCCGCCCGCGCCGCTACTTTGGGTTCGCTACAATAATAATTATTATTATTATTTTAAAACGTTTCCGCACTTATATTTTATTTTTTGTTGTCAAAAATATACTTTTCACTTAAACTTAATTTTATTTGCTTTGTAAATTTATTTATGCACTGCACCGGACCGGACCGTGCACTGGTACACAAATGCACCGGACGGGTCCGGACCGTGAAGGTGCATTTTACACTGTCCGAAGAGTTCGGATTTTTTTTTTCTTTGGGTCCGGACTCAAATTTTTCCGGACTTTGCCACCACTACTAAATAGCTCTACAGGGTGAATACTGAAAACCTTGACATAGGGAAATAACATGGGAAAACAGTTTTTTGCTGTTTCCATCTGTCCCGCTAAATAAAATCGGGTGTATATGGTATCGTTAGTTAGATTACTTAATTTTGCATCTAATAAAACCAAATCTTGTGTAATATGGCCTATTCTAACTGAAATATTTGATAAAATAAATTGTATTTTGAAGGTTATCCTTCATATTTTCGAATAAGAAACGTCAAAAACAAAATGCTCCATAGCCGAGTGGATACGAGGGCTGTTTCATAACATGAATAATCTACAAGACCTGGTTCGAGACCACCTCGGCCCTATTTTTTTTTAAATTAAATTATACTTAAAATATCATGTTTCGAAACATGAAATAAAAAATTATACACCAAAAACTAAATTCGAATTAATTGTTAAGTTTGACAGACAGCAAATAATAATTCTATTAAATATTTGGATTTTTTATTTATAAAAATATGAATGTTGCTATTTTATTAAAATAGTCTGATATAATAAAGATATTTTAAGCATAATTTAATTAAAAAAAAGTAGGGCTGAGGTGGTCTCGAACCAGGTCTTGTAGATTATTTATTTTATGAAACAGCCCTCGTATCCACTCGGCTATGGAGCATTTTGTTTTTGACGTTTCTTATTCGAAAATATGAAGGATTAACTTCAAAATACAATTTATTTTATCAAATATTTCAGTTAGAAAAGGTCTTATTACACAACATTTAGTTTTATTAGATGCAAAATTAAGTAATCTAACTAACGATACCATATACACCCGATTTTATTTAGCGGGACAGATGGAAACAGCAAAAAACTGTTTTCCCATGTTATTTCCCTATGTCAAGGTTTTCAGTATTCACCCTGTATATATAACAAGAGGACACTAGCTACACTTTAAATTTTACCGATGTCGATAACAAATAAGAGTGACGGTAATAACAATTTAGGAAAAAATATATTTGACAACAGTGTAAATATGTACATATACGATGTTTTGACGTTTTTCCTGTCAAATTGATTGTAAAAATCAGGGTTCAGTAACTCAAGTTGATGACATTTGGTTAGTTTTGTCCTGCCATCTATTGGTTGATTCCCAGAAGTTTAATAAAAATAATAATTTAGTTGGCTTTTAATTTTTGTACAATACATTTAATTTTATGTAATAAATTGAGTACTTTAGAGTACGATAGATAAAAATGACAACTGTATATATTTCGCGAGAAATAGGTAGCAAATAAGTGAAAACAGTTATTTATTTCTGTGCAAGTTTTTGAGCGATTAAATTTTGTGTAATGAAATAAAGAAATATTTTAATAAAATTTTGCAAAAGATTTGGGAGGGAAGTTCGAATGGAAATTGAAGTGATCACACATCTCGTTATAAGTTTTGTTTCTATTATAAAGATTTAAAATCGAAAAGTTAGATTTTTTTAAATGAATAATACTAAACATAAAGACCAAAAATTTATACAAATTTATACGCATGGAAAACAATGTCACCTTTTATTAAAAAAATAAGATTTTACTGAAACTACGCAATATTAGAATTAAAATTAAGAAGAGAGAAGAAAATTTGTTAAATTTGTATTTGCCATTTCGACAATAAAAGATGTCTTTAATATTTTAAAGACAGTTCGTACTTTGTCTTTAAATATTAACAAATTAGCGAGTATTATTACCTATGATCGCTTAAATAATTGATACAATGATAAGATTTTAATACCAATATCTTTAAAACCGTTTAACTACGTCGCTTAATATAAGCGATGTGTTACATGATAGAGCCGATATTGAGTCAACCAATGTTTCCGTATAACTGCGATAAACCCTGTTTCCCAGAATATGCCCATCCCTTATAAATTAATATGTCAGTCTCAGTGATGATCCCTCTGTCATACAATATTCTTTCTTTTTACTGTTGTCTAATCGCAATGTATTACCTGATATATTAAGTTTTCATATTAAAACAATAATTACGGATCTTGTGGGAAACAGGGTTTATCGTAGTAATACGTAAACATTGGTTGACTCAGTGGTAGTTTATTGAGTAGGCATTTCAACTTGCTTCTTGAATTTACGGGGTTGTATAAAATCTAGGCGTAAAACCGATATTTTATCTGACTCCGGAGCGCCCTTAATGGTAAATATCTAGAAGTTCTCAACCTATGTTTATCCGGCTCTTCTCATCCCCTAAGTATGAACTATGTTAAAAATAACCCAACTATTGATGTCCACCGAGGGCATCACGTACCGGAAACGGACAGTTATTTTTTTTGAAAACAAGCTAGAAGGCGAAAAATGTGCGTCCTTCACCATAAATCTGTCCATTTCGAAACATCTGTGTTACACATCACATACTCTTTGCTGCTTTTGCTTGTGTTTTTATAAATATTCCATGTTTCTTTTATATCCTTGTCCTTATAATTAATTTTCTCTGTCAGTTAATCAATTTATTCCTTATGCAAATTTGTCGTTGTTATTACCTCTCTAAGTTGTATGCTTTTATTGTCTGGAATGGAAAATATAAATTATCTATTAATTAGATGCACGATTTAATCTGAAAGTATTTATTAGAAAATAAATTACAGTTTTTATTTAAATGCTTACGTTAAGAAAATTAATATTCTTATTTAATTTAATAATGCGTAAAAATTATACTATTAAATGTAACCAGGCGGAACAGCAACTAGTCGTAGCGGACCTCCACTACCTTCAGCAATGTTCATGGGCAGCGCAAGTAGAGTAAATCCGCGAGCTGTAACAGTAAATCTTATATCAGAAATATTACGCATTATTTAAATACATAATACCAGCATTATTTTGTTTTACTATCATTATAGACAATGTGTTATTTACATTATCAATAATATTTAACCTAGTTCTCATGGTAACCTTCAGAATGATAATTCTTTTGTATTTACAATTTAAATTGCATTTATACAGGTGTTCCATTTAAGTGTGCCACCATTGCTATCTCGAGAACTATAAGAGCTATGAAGTTGGTTTCATTTTAGGTTATTCAAAAGAGTATTTTTTTCTGAATTCAGCGATATAAACATATCATATACTAATATAACAAAATAATTGAGAAAAATGCATGTTAGATTTATATGTATTTTATTTATATCTGGCTGAAACAAGAGTGCTATGGTCCTATGTTTAGAAAACATTGACATATTTTAATATTTCTACCAGATTCATCATTAATTAGAGACCATACAGTTTTGATTGAGAAAGCTTTTCATAATTAAATAATTTTCGATATTCGCTTACCTGCTCAAGATATGTTTTTTTGAGTTTTTTGTACCTTGGTTTTAAGTCGTGATACCCAGATGAGATCAGCTCCCGAAGAAATGTTTGATCTTCTTACTATTTTTGGAAAAGCACTGTCTCTGTAATATAAAAAGGTATTAAAAAATATATTACACTTTTTTTACCTCCCGCCTATCAATATATAGATAAGGGAGGTATTGTTTTTGGTCAGATTTCTCGAGTGTGAGTTTTCAACATATGAGCACGAATTAGGGTCCCTAGAATACGATTTTACTATTTTTACCGTGATGTCTGTATGTCTGTGTGTGTGTGTGTGTGTCTGTGTGTGTGTGTGTGTGTCTGTGACGATTTTTCGTCCACGATAACTCCAATACGATACATGTAAAAAATATAATATTTGGTATTTAAGACTTATATTCAAATATGATGAACTGATTAGTTTTTGAGTACAATTGGTTAACCGGAAGTAGTACTTTACTTGAAGCTTTAAACCGTTTTTCCTAAAAAAATACCTTTAAATATCATTTTTTCGCAAATTACGTTATTATTAAATATAAAGATTTTATAATTTTCTACCGATCTGCATAATTACGTTTATATATAACTTCTAGCTAGATAGAAAAAAAATATAAATTATATTAATTTTATGTATCGTTTAGGCCAAGGAATTTTTATAAAACAGATGAGTTATTCATATGTTCACAAATTTTGACATATGTCAAATATAATGTAAGTGAGTTTAAAAGATAAAATAAGTAAATATGAAGCAGTTTTGTTCTAAAATTAAAAATAGTGGAAGAAATATATAAGGAATGTATTTGCATACATGAATCAAGGAAAATTCTGTTCCGGTTTTAGTAACGTCAAAAATAGCTGTCATATTGGTTATACAAATTTTATGAAGGAAATTTTAGGTATGAAATTAATTAAAAATATTCTGAACTGCAATAACAAACTAATTTTAAAACTACAAATTAAAGGTATTGAATAACTTATTGAATAGAATATATGTATTATTACAGTTGCGGGAGGTATTGTGTTGGACACATCAGATTTTTTTAATATTAATTTTATTATTGTAATTTCGACATTTTTTTATTGGTTTTGGTATGTTTTTAACCGTATTAAATTCACCGGTGAAAAGAATGGCAGAGTGATCTGACATTCCGAGTTTTTGTACTGAAGTTGAGATCTATGCCGTAGCTAGTCATTAAATTAATTAGTAAATTATTATTATTGTTAGTAATAAGAAGTCTATGTTGAAATCACCTACTAGAACAATTTTTACATTATATATATATATATATATATAGTGGCTTAACACCCCCAAGGGGTTGCGCCGCTTCCTTCGAAGCTTTCTAGATCCAATTTTATTGGAGTGGATCAATCTACGTTCCTGTTTCTTAGATGTTCTTTATAATATTCCTCCACAACTCCCTATCTCTTGTTTTATTCTTCCAGTTGTTAATTCCAGCTGCTTTTAGATCTTCTTCCACTTCTCTTAGCCATGTTGATCTGGGCCTGCCTCGTATTCTTCTTCCGCCTGGGGTCCACTCGACTATTGATCTTATTGTATCCCTTTCTTCTGCTCTCCATACATGGCCAAGCCATCTCATTCTTTGTTGTTTACTTTTTTTCACTATATTTTCTCCTTCTAATTCTTGTTCTATTTCATGGTTTCTATTTATTTTCTTTCTTTGACTTGGAATTGCGGGTGTGTGTTGGTGCCATTTCATTGTACTTATTTTCTAATTCCTTTGTATTAGCCATCTGCGTTACCAGGTTTCCTGTTTCTTTATTTATGTTGTGGTATATCTGCTTTATTGGGTTGTTGTTTTTGTCTTTTTGCATCTTGTTCTTCTTTGTTTTTGTCGTTATCTTCATATGTTTTTGGACTTTTCTTTTGTTCCTTTTCTTCAGAATGCATTCGTTTTTTATCGTTTTTTTCTTTTATTAATTTTGTTGTTTCATTGTTATCTATTTTTATTCCATCAACATATAAATGATTGTATTTCAAAATGGCATGTTTACCCTCTTTTCTTAAGTCTTTCATCAGCGGTATCAATACTTTTCTTTCATCTGCAATGTCTTTTGGATAATCTTCTGATATTATTATTCTTGTTCCTTTTAAAAACTTTCGGTTTGTCAAAATTTCTATTAATTTCCTTCTTGTTGTTAATTTTATTAGAACCGGTCTTGTTTTATTTGCCTTTTTTTCTAGCTTATATATATTAGCAATATGTCTGTTATTTGCATCTATTTTTATTGTGTTTTTGTATTAAATCTGGACCCCATATCTTGAGAACCACTGGTTTAAAAATATATTTTTTTTCATCATTGTGTTAGTCTTGTAAAATGGTGTTTCTTTGCTAATTTAACCAACCTCGTAGCTCTTATAGTTTTCGAGATAGCAATGGTGGCACACTTAAATGGAACATTCTGTATGTAACAAAATGTTTTACCGATGTCAATAATTTTAAAATATTATTTATCAGTTTTAAAAGAGTGAATAAATTGACTTAATGACTTAATGGAACACCTGTATATATATATATATATATATATATATACATATATATATACATATATATATATATATATATACATATATGCATCACTAAAATGCAAGTAAAACTGTCATGAAACAAGTACGTCAGGTACTTGAGGCCCTATTCCTCAGAGGAATGTTGTGCCACTGATGATGACTATAAATATTCAGCAAATATTTTTATTTTATAATAATGTAACGTTTTATTTATTTAGGTGAAGTGTAAAATTGATTAAAACACTAATATTTATATAACTAAGTTTAATTAAAGAAATATGATTTATAAAGAAAAATGAAAAATAACTAACACTAAGAATTAACAAATATAAACACTAATTTAAGAACTAATTATTATTACTAAGGACTTAAACACTAAGATAATTTATTTAAACAATTAGAACTATGCAATATTTATTTCAACACTATTTATATCACTGTCTATTTATTTATATCACCATGTGTTCACTACACCTATCTATACAAGACTGTTCTCGCGATCTTTTGCTTGGGGTATTTATATAAAACGATTCATTCTCGAATATTCGGCGACCCTTCTCGAATATTCGCCGGTTCTATGAAAATCAGAACAATGGGAAGCGGACGAACGTGTTCTGACCCGCTCGCTAGCGGTCGCCGCCCGCGCCGCGACTTTGGGTTCGCTACATTGCCCCCTCCTTAAGACTGTTTCGTCCCGGAACAGTTCGTTATGACGAAATCTGCATGCATCGCCCTTGGTGCATTTTTTTCATGTTTTCGAGATAGCAATGGTGGCACACTTAAATGGAACATTCTGTATGTAACAAAATGTTTTACCGATGTCAATAATTTTAAAATATTATTTATCAGTTTTAAAAGAGTGAATAAATTGACTTAATGACTTAATGGAACACCTGTATATATATATATATATATATATATATATATATATATATATATATATATATATATATGTCAGCCAGTACGGTTGTGTGGTCGTGGGGTGTCTTGTCTGATCGTGTAGATAAGCAACATAGCCCGCCCTGTCCAATTGGATGGGTTACCGCACAACGGCTCGGTGTGTGCTGACCTTGCATAGACTGTAGGCTGACAACCTGCATCACTAAAATGCAAGTAAAACTGTCATGAAACAAGTACGTCAGGTACTTGAGGCCCTATTCCTCAGAGGAATGTTGTGCCATAGAGATATATATATATATATATATATATATATATATATATATATATATATTTAAAATTTCATTTATTTTATTTATTTCCTATTCTTATTTAACCAAGTATATCCATATTTAGAAGAATTTAATGCTAAATAAATGAAATTAATTTTACATATCACATCATCCATGAACTAGAAACAACCAAATCTCAAACAGTAAACACTTATTTAATAAAATATTTTAAACGCCCGCCATTTTATTTTTTAGTAACATAACATACTACTTATTTACCACCATTGTAAACAAAATTTTGTGTACTTTTCAAATATATAAAACAAAGTAGTATGTGCCATTTGAAATTTCAAAGTTGATATCAGATACTCCGGAACCGGAAGTAATAGAACACTTTTAACTACCGTATCTTATAGCCCATGTTATCTATAGTAAATTAGCTTATAAGAAGATACTCGCTATCTTCCTTAATAACGGAGATAATAGCTGGTTCATTCTCGCATGATCACCCTGTATATATATATATATATATATATATATATATATATATATATATATATATATATATATTTATATAATGTTGAAAAATATAAACAATAATTATAACAATAACTAAACGTTTACTTAATTTTATACGTAATACTTTCAAGTAAAAGGGATAATTGGACAAAAAAATTTAAATCCGGACCCAATGAAAAAAGAACTCCGGTTTTTTCGGTTAGTGTAAACTGCAGATCCGTTCGAGTCCGGACCCGTCCGGTGCATTTTTGTACCGGTGCAGGGTCCGGTCCATTTATTTTCCCCCCTAAATAAATTTATGTGACAAATAAAAATTAGTTTAATTGCAAAGTGATTTTTTTACAGCAATGATTTTAATATCCTAAAAGAAATAAAACCGATTATTATTTGTTAAATGATATAAATTTGCACGGAAGTAATTTATTTGGCTGTATAAAAAATTCGCCATCATGCAAATTAAATAACAATACAAATACAATAACATCTACATATACATTATTTTAAGGGTGAAAATTGACATTACTATATTTATGTCGGACACGGACGGATCCGGACTCGGACAGGCCCGGATTTTTCATTGTTCAAAGTATGGACTCAAAAAAATCCGGCCTCCGTTGCCAGCACTAATATACATATATCCCCGCTATTTGCCTACATATGACTACTATGTCATCGACTTAAGCTCTTATTTATATTTATACTGGTTGCAAATTTCTATACCGTATATTTATCTTATTAAATTTTAGATCGCTCACCTTTATTATCTCATCCATAAATATCGTAAGTATGATTGGGCTCATTACTCCTTGACTCAAACTGTTCTTTAATTCAAAGATTTGTGTTTTCATATTTTGACAAATTATGTTGTTCGTATTTTTGTTATAATTGTCTTATGTATTAAGTCCTTAACTGTAAATATACGGTCTTGGCTAATGCGTACTTTTCTAAATCCACTTTGTGCTTCAGGCATTGTTAATTCTGTTATGTTTCTCAAGTTTTTTTTTCAAATAGTTTTAGTGCCGTATCAGTGTCTCCTTTCTTGTGTATTGACACAATTATTGCTAATTCCCAATCGTTTGGTATTTTATCTCTATTCCAAATTTTGGTAAAAATTGCTAACAATGTTTCTGTGCCTTTTTCCCCATCTACTTAATCGTTTCTAGCGTAATTTAGTTATGCTTTGTTGCTTTGCTATTTTTGAGTATTCGTAGCACTTTTTTACTTCCTCTATTTGAATTTCCTTCGTTTCGTCTTCATTCGCATTTTCTGTCTAATCTGTTAGAATTTGTTCATCAGGTTCTATCTGATTATCTTCATCTATGAATAAAAGGTGTTGGAAATGTTGCTTCCACCTGTTCATGATGTTTCATTCTTCTGTTAATATTGCTCCTTTTTTTGGGTTTTACTGTATTTGCTACTTTCACCTTCTCATTTCTTAATGATTTCATTGTTTTATAATTATGATACACCTGCGTAATGTAAGTCTTTTTTACTCAGGTTTAGAGCACAAGCGACGGGAGTGTTCTAAGAGGCACATGTCCACATGTATAAAAATGACACTTATGATCATACAATATGTTTTGTAAAATATTTATTATTAATGTCTTTTAAAAAAATTTTAAAAAATTATCTGTCACAGATATAAATGTCAATTCTAAGTAAAAACTATCGTTGTTTTGTGGTAAAAATAAGTTCAAGTAAGAGTTACAGTGAAATATTATAAGATACTCGAAGTAAAAAGAAAAGCCATTGATGCATTGATGATACTGGAAATTTGTTTACAGAAAAATTTCTACCAATTTCTAACAAGCAATAACACTGCTTCATGAATTGGAGCAAGAAATTAAAAATTTCACATGTATTAATTTAAATAACATTTATATACATATCACAGTAAATAATAAATAAATTATTTTGATGTGTTTTTATTATATAACACTAGAATTTGTCAATTTTTTGTAAACTGTGTAACAACAAATTCTTATTTTTTGTTCTTTAAAAATAATAACTTTACATTTGTAGTAACAGTTTGAATATATCAAGATTTTAATTGACATGTTACAAAAAATTATTTTTGACTTTCGTTGTTGTCATCTTTCATTTGTTTTCCGAATTGTTCCCCGCTGTATTCTTTCGGTTTTGCTACCAATTTTTTAACCTTCCGTCTTTGTTTTTTTATTGATCGTAGTTTTTATTTGTTCTATTACTAAGATATTTTACCCATATTTTCTTTTTCTTTTTTACTTCTTCTTTTATTTCCTCGTTCCACCAGGATATCATGTTTTTATTAGATCTCTTTTTAATATTCCCACATTGTTATGTAAAATATCAACTGTAAAAGTTGTTCCATAATGGTGCGAGCAAAAACAGCATTCACTGATTTTTGGAACGCAAAAATGGGCGCCACGTAATTGTGGATCCGGTATGGTATACAATTACGAAAATACGCGAAGCACTAATGACGTTGATGAAATTCGGATAAGGAGTGCTAACTAAAAAAAATAAAGATTGAAAATAATCTACATGTGTATTATAAAAACGTATAGGCGTTTAAAGTTTAGATCCCAGCGCCACTGCGGATAAAATTTGAAACCCTCCGAGAGACATCGCTGACAGTAGAGTGAATTAAATAACACGTAATATTGTTGTATATTATAAAATATTGTAATTTAATCTATTTTTTTCTAAAAAAGCAATATAGGTTTATCTGTGTCATGCCATTCTTCATATTTATTCGTTTATTTTTCGGGGTTTCAGGTTCTGAATCAGCTTAATGCTGAACAAAATTTAAGGTTTCCTTTAACGGAATACTTTAATTTTATTAAACGAAATGGAAATTCCAGAACTGTGTATGAAGGGGAAGAAGTTCTTAATGCCGGTCATATAATTTTATGCGGTATTTTGGCGTTTACAAATGAAGAGGTCAATCTATATGGATTATGTTTACAATCATCGGCTTTGCAATCATCACCGCATATTATTAAAGGAACATTTAAAATAATAAATTATCAGTGTACAGTGAAACACATGGTTTGTTCTTGACAAGCTGGTAAAGGTAGAAGATGCAAAAATATTTCTGCAATTTTGTTAAAATGTACCAGGTGTATTTCTGATTAAATAATTTGATGTGCACAAAATTTGTACACACTTATCTCTAGATTTAGAAAAGCTTCCTTCGTCAAAATGTAAGGAGCACACTTTCATGAAAGGGCTCACTTTTTTCCAATTTTTAAAACATTTATCCACACTTTTTTCCTATTGACCAATTCGTACTTGTTAAAATTATTTTTTATTTGTACGTTAGAATTAGCACTAGGATGTCAAAAAAAGTGTAAATCTGAGTTACGTTTTTTCCATGAATTGCACATTGGTACACAACAATGTAAATTTGACGTACTGCAAAAGAAATATAGATGCAAAAGAATCAAAGAAATAATACGACAAAAGAAACGATAATCACATGAAAATTAGTCTTGAAAAAGACTGTTTGGTATATATCAAACTGATATAATAATGAAGCAATATAAAAATACAAAAATACATCACTAAAACTTGAAATTAAACAAGAATAATAAATAAAATGTCGTCAAACGTACGTTGTCAACATAGGTTATAAACTGCGAATGTCTCTCGGAGGGTTTCTAAAATTCGCCACCAGATGGCATATCGCTGGGCTGGAAATCCCTATAGTAATACAGGAATATAATAGTAATAATAGTGATCCTGTATTGGTTCTTAATGCAAGAAAAATAATAACAAAGAACGTTCGAAAAGTAACTCATGCGAATTCAGAGTTAAATAAACTATATTGCCAATATACTATGCAAGTAGGGATTGTGCGAAGCTCGACGGAAGAAAAACATAAACGTTGACGTAAAGTCCTATTACTCAGGCCCTAACAGTCTGTACCTAAGATTTCAATTAACTTTTCAATAAAACGAAATGTTAAATAGAATTCACTCGCATGAACTATTATAAAAATTATGATAAACTTTGTGATACTAAACTCAATTCATATATAATCAAAACGTCGAAACTGATAATAATAATAGATTTTAATAATTTCGGATTGATCAAAATAAAATTAAAGCGAAACTTAGCTGTTATTCGGATGTAGTATGCGGGAGGTGACTTCACTTCTCAATGCGTAGTAACTGAATGAGTGGCTGGTATAGTGCTGGACAACATAATTGAGAATTGGATTACATCACCCCCTACTAGCATACCATAAACATGGGATTATCCCCAAATTTATGGTACAGAAATGCAGGGACTGATTTTAAATTTTTAAATAGGTATATATAATACAGGTAAAAATGTTAGGGTTATACGTACTAAAACAAACAAATTTTTATTTTATTTATGTAAAAACTAATCCAGCCTAATGGGGAATGGTTTATTTTCTTTCCATTTTTGATCCTCATCACAGTTATAAGAATATGAAATTTTTATTAATACCGCCCCTACATATTTTCGACTCATCACCCGTTGTGAGGGTTAGCCGCATCCATTACCAAGCTTAAGGGATTAACCAAATATCTTGTCTTGTACTATAACGGCCGGCAGCGATGACATTACAAAATGATGCTTTCTGACAAACCGCTACTCCATATATATATATATATATATATATATATATATATATATATATATATATATATATATATATTACTGTTGTTATGTTTATTTTCATGAATTATTATATTTCGATTTTTGACAAGGGAACAAGCAAAAATAAATAGCTCTTGAATAATATCAGTCTTTCTTATTGAACATCATCATTTTATTCATTGCGTAACATCAGCTTCCAGTTACTTATCCTTGGTGATTTGAATCATACATATTTACTATTGATTTGAGGATCACTGGAGAAAACCGACTTTACTATTTCAAAATTTTGATTAAATAATTAAGATAAAAGTACCTACATACATAAATGATTTACAATTGTGCAACTTTGAAGAAGGGACTTTGTATATATAATAAAATATTTCTTTATTTTTAGTAATAGAAGCAAATCCGAGTCGTCAACGTTATCTGGAGTGTCTAATACAGATATGAGAGTCACGAATGTGGAGCAGTTTCCTGGTCCCATAGAGCCCTCATCTTCATTAGCTCAGGAATTCGTTCTAGAACCAGCATCTCAAAGAAATGACGAAAATGACGAGATTTCCGGTAGAAGAATTGTTGATATACAATATTTATTTCAACAATTAAAATCTCTCAAACACGACGGTTTCGGTTGCTCTTTTTACCTCCCGCCTATCAATATATAGATAAGGGAGGTATTGTTTTTGGTCAGATTTCTCGAGTGTGGGTTTTCAACATATGAGCACGAATTAGGGTCCCTAGAATACGATTTTACTATTTTTAGCGTGATGTCTGTATGTGTGTGTGTGTGTGTGTGTGTGTGTGTGTGTGTGTGTGTGTGTGTCTGTGACGATTTTTCGTCCACGATAACTCCAATACGATACATGTAAAAAATATAATATTTGGTATTTAAGAGTTCTATTCTAATATGATGAACTGATTAGATTTTGACTACAATTGGTAAACCGGAAGTAGTACTTTACTTAAAGCTTTAAACCGTTTTTCTTGAAAAATACCTCTAAATACCATATTTTCGCAAATTTCGTTATTATAAATTCAAAGATTTTTTAATTCTCTACCGATCAGCATAATTACGTTTATATATGACTTCTAGCTAGATAGAAAAAAAATATATAAATTATAATAATTTTACATATCGTTTAGGCTGAGGAATTTCGATAAACCAGATGAGTTATTCATATGTTCACAAAATTTGACATATGATCTCAAATTTGATGTAAGTAAGTGTAAAAGATAAAATAAGTAAAAAAAGTAATTTTATTGTAAAATTTAAAAAGATGGAAGAAATATATTAGAAATGTATTTGCATGCGTGAATCAAAGTAAGTTCAGTTCCGGTTTTTGTAACGTCAAAAATAGCTGTCATATTGGTCATACAAAATTTATGAAGGAAATTTTAGGTATGAAATAAATTAAAAATATTCTGAACTGCAATAACAAACTAATTTTAAAACTACAAACTAAATGTATTGAAAAACTTATATAGAATATATTACTACAGTGGCGGGAGGTATTGTGTTGGACACACAAGATTTTTTTGACCTCAGTTTAAAATCAGAAAAACGTGTTGGATTGGAAAGTATTTTCAAATTCAAATGTGATATCTGTGGTCTAGAAAACGTAGTGTACACAGAACTTTTTGATACTGCGGTTTTAAACAAATTAGCTGTATCTGCTGTGATTTCCACTGGCGGCGGATTCAGTCAATTAGAAGAAATATGCGCTGTTATGGATACACCTTGTATGTCAGATAAAACACACAATCGACACCATGACGAAATATCTTCAACCATAAAGGATTTGGCGTTTGAAGAAATGAAAAAAGCTGGAGAAGAGGAAAATGCTTCAGCAATTGCCGAAGGAAATGTAAATAGTGATGGTATTCCTATGATATCTGTAGTAATTGATGGTGCCTGGAGCAAAAGATCCTTCAGATCAAACTACAATGCTTTGTCTGGAGTTGCTTGCATAATCGGGGCACGAACTAAAAAAGTTTTGTACATAGGCGTTAAAAATAAATATTGTTGCACGTGTGCCAGACTGAAATATAATAACGTGGAAAACAATGGGAGAATCATATTTGCTTTAAAAATTGGACGGGTCCTTCTACGGGTATGGAGAGCAACAAAATTTTAGAAGGTTTGAAATGTTCCGTTGAAACCCATAAACTGATTTACAATAAAATGATTGGAGACGGTGATAGTAGTACGTACAGAAAAATTATTGATTCTCTGCCATACGGACCTCACTTACTAATTAAAAAAATAGACTGCAAAAATCATATTTTACGTATGTATGTAAATAAATTAAAAGATATTATGAATACGCACAAAGAAGTACGACAACATATTAAAAATAATTTGTTACGATTTTATGGATGTGTAATGAAAGCAATAGAATATAGAAGAAGCCAAAATTTTGAAGATGAGAGGTTGGTAGCAGTGTTTGTCACTATTTTTCTCAGCTGAGATAAAATATATATATATATATATATATATATATATATATATATATATATATATATATATATTTCTTTTGTTTAATCTTTTCAGTAAATTCATTTTTAACATTTTTCCAGGTATCTATAATTAAATATTATCAATTTCATATAATTTCATAAAATATATTCAAAATACACTAGTATATTCCCAATGGGTCATTTTTGGCTGTAGTCCTCAGTTTTTACCCAGAAGCCGACGGCATGTGTTTAACGCCACTGCTGATTTCTTTGTAATCTTGTTGATATGTGAGTTCCACGTGAGTTTTTGGTCTAGAATGATTCCTAGATACTTAACCTCTGTAGAAAACTCAATTCTAGTACCCTTCAAGTAGGAAGCTTGAAGATTTAGCTTCCTTCTCTTTGTGAAGGGGACGATTGTAGTTTTGGTAGAGTTTACACTAAGTTCATGTTCCAAGCACCACTTATGCACTAGATTTAGAGCTTTTTGTGCAAGGTACGAGATAGTGGTGTCACTACGTCCTCTGACCATAATTGCAACGTCGTCTGCATATCCGTTTGCAAAATAGCCAGCTTTATTGAGCCTATTTAGGAGGTCATCAATGACAATGCACCAGAGTAGAGGTGATAGAACCCCACCTTGTGGGCATCCTCTGTTGGTTTTTATCATTACTGATTCTCCTCCTATCGAGGCTGTAATCGTTCGACTTTGCAGCATGACTTTTATCCACTCCACTACAGCTAGGTCGAAACCTTTTAACCTAGCAGCTCTTTCAATGGATTTATAGGAGGTGTTATCAAAGGCACCCTCAATATCTATAAATATTTCCAGAGCTATTTCCTTTGCCATTAAGGTTTTCTCTATTTTATTGACAAGGCTATGGAGAGCCGTAGTTGTCGATTTTGCTTCCTGGTAAGCAAATTGATTTACGTTTAGTGATGAAGCAGTTATCACTTCATTCCTAAGGTATTGATCTAAGACCTTTTCCATACCTTTCAGTATAAATGATGATAAACTAATGGGTCTGTATGACTTAGGCTGGACGCTTGGACGCCCTGCACCTTTAGGTATAAAGACTACATTAGTTTTCCTCCACAATGTGGGAATATATCCTAACTTTAGGCTTCCCTTGTATAGTTCGCAGAGTATTGGCAGAATATCCTTTATGCATTTCTGCAAAAGTGCCGGAAAAATGCCATCTCCACCAGGTGTCTTGTAGGGTTTGAAAGTATTTATCGCCCATTCAACTCTATTTTCTGTAAAAATATTATTAGTAGTGTTAAGACTGTTAATTAAGCGTAGCTTAGTTGTAGCTCCGGAGGAATTATCCTCCTCCTCAACTGGCCACGACGATCCCGGAAAGTGTGTGCTTAACAGAAGCTCCAATGTTTTCCTTTGAATCTGTCGTAAAGTCTCCGTCTGGTTTCTTTAGTAGGCCTATTTCATTCGTATGATCTTTTGATATGACTTTCTGAAGGCGAGCTAGCGTGGGCGTTTCTGATAAGCCCTCACAAAAACTACGCCATGCATTCCTTATAGATCTGCGAATTTCTTTATTATATGAGGTTAGGGCACTTCTATATTGCTCCCGGCTCTCATCGCTGCCACTGGTTTTAGTTTTATTGTATAACCTTCTAACAGTGACTCTTTGTTTACTTAGCTCCTCGGTCCACCAAAGTACTTTCCTAGTAATTTGTCGAAGCTTTACTGTACAACTGTTTTCATATGCTGTGTGTAGCGCATTATGAAATTCAGTAGATGCTGTTTCCAGTTGCTCAATTGTGTTTATATTAATTTTCGTAAGTTCACTTTAAGTGGCCTTCGTACAAGACCCAGTCTGTTAGTTTCGGAATACGAATTTGAGTTTTAAGTTCTTTATTAGCCTTTATCTCAAACCTTAAATATCTATGATCCGATATTGAGGCTTCATTTGAGACATGCCAATTATATATTTCAGAGCTAATTCGAGGAGTGGCTAACGTAATGTCCAATACCTCACGCCTGTTTTTAGTTATAAAAGTAAGTTCTTTACCCCTATTTATTATATCTATGTTAGTACTAGAAATAAATTCGAAAAGGTACTCACCCCTTGTATTGATGTCCGTACTACCCCAAACTGTATGGTGTGCGTTTGCATCACATCCCAGGATAAGGTTTCTGTTTCTATGTTTGCAGTAGGAGATCAGGTCCCTTACCAGCGGAGGTGGGGTTTCCATCGTTTCTCCCGGGAAAAATGCCGATGCAATGATTACCTCTTGCATACCTCCTGATATAGGCAGTGTAGCTTCCACAGCTACCAAATCCCTAGATATAAATTTATTTAATGTAACAAATTTAATCGATGTCTTAATGAGCAATGCTGCTCTTGGAGTGACATCTTGTTCATTACAGTAGGTTAACTTACCTACTGGTGTAGTAAGTTTCCTTACTACGCCTCCATACACATAAGGCTCTTGAACTAGCACTATATCGGTGTTAGTGGTGGTGAATGTTTTGTTCAATACATCAGAGGCTGTTTTGCAGTGTGTAGGTGTGGGATTGAGTAGAGGCTTTGAGGCAGGCTCTTTACCTTTACCTACTTTTAATCTGGAATTTCCAGTGTTAATATTGGTGGCATTACTTCCTGCCTCCTTTTTTATGTTAACCATACCTGTAGGCTGGTAATGGCTTTTTTGGCAGTGACGTCGGTAGGCTTTTTGTTGGGTTTTTTACCCTTTAGCCTGATCGTTGTCTGGCCAAATTTATAGCTGATTTTGAAATCAGCTTTTTTAAGGATGTTTAAGGACGTCGAGTCTATGGACAGTGTAAGAAGTACTGCCGAGCCCACATCTGTCCTCTTTAAAACCCTCCACTGCTGTGTGTCCAGGCCCTCGTTTTGGCCATGTATCAGATTTAATATCTGATCTGTCGGATTGTGTTTGCTGTTGGTGAAATAAGCATTTACAATGCTGGACTTTGGCAAATCCTTTTCCTCCACAGCTTTTAGATGGGCTCCTTCCCAAGGCTTTAAGCTAACGACTTTGCCTAATAGCCACTCGGCGGTGGCTTTGTCGGCGCAGTTGACGCTCAGCCATCCGGACTTGAAGGTTGTTCCTAGAAACTTAGGCTTCACAGAGCTTTTAGCCTCTTTAATGATTAACTCCAGGATTACATCCTGAATTTTCGTCAGCTGTCCTGTTTCTAAAATATCCTCCGGATAATTATAGTGCAGGATGCCAACGCGTGTGCCCAGGATTGCCTGTTTAAAGCTCACAGACGGCGTAGCCTTATCAGGTGGTGGCGGAGCACCACTGCTGGGTTGGCCTTTAGCATCTGTTTTTTGCTTTTCAACAGACATTTCGGGCGTTGATTCCTCGGACCGGGTCCGTTTTGGATCTTTATCCTTTATGAGTTGAAGGGCTTTGACACGTGCTTCGTCAGCACTAAGCCCACTTTTTATGAGCCACTTAAAGCGTTTTCTGGCGGCACCGCTCAGTTTACTTTTCTGCTCATTCAATCGGAGCTTTTCTATAGACTCCTCGAGTTTGGAAGTGGATGGAGTTGGGCTACGTAGGAGCTCCTCTTCCATAGTCACGACGTCCTTGGGACTTGAATCCCTTAGGACCTCTAGAGAAACATATCTTTGACTTCCACTCATCCTAAAAACCACAAGAATTAATTAAAAATTGTGTCATATTGACACAGCAACATATGCTTTTTATAAGTAAGGTTATGTGCAGTGCACGTGTGTGAAAAAATTTGAAAATTTTGAATATATTTTATGAAATTATATGAAATTGATAATATTTAATTATAGATACCTGGAAAAATGTTAAAAATGAATTTACTGAAAAGATTAAACAAAAGAAATATATATATATATATATATATATATATATATATATATATATATATTTCTTTTGTTTAATCTTTTCAGTAAATTCATTTTTAACATTTTTCCAGGTATCTATAATTAAATATTATCAATTTCATATAATTTCATAAAATATATTCAAAATTTTCAAATTTTTTCACACACGTGCACTGCACATAACCTTACTTATAAAAAGCATATGTTGCTGTGTCAATATGACACAATTTTTAATTAATTCTTGTGGTTTTTAGGATGAGTGGAAGTCAAAGATATGTTTCTCTAGAGGTCCTAAGGGATTCAAGTCCCAAGGACGTCGTGACTATGGAAGAGGAGCTCCTACGTAGCCCAACTCCATCCACTTCCAAACTCGAGGAGTCTATAGAAAAGCTCCGATTGAATGAGCAGAAAAGTAAACTGAGCGGTGCCGCCAGAAAACGCTTTAAGTGGCTCATAAAAAGTGGGCTTAGTGCTGACGAAGCACGTGTCAAAGCCCTTCAACTCATAAAGGATAAAGATCCAAAACGGACCCGGTCCGAGGAATCAACGCCCGAAATGTCTGTTGAAAAGCAAAAAACAGATGCTAAAGGCCAACCCAGCAGTGGTGCTCCGCCACCACCTGATAAGGCTACGCCGTCTGTGAGCTTTAAACAGGCAATCCTGGGCACACGCGTTGGCATCCTGCACTATAATTATCCGGAGGATATTTTAGAAACAGGACAGCTGACGAAAATTCAGGATGTAATCCTGGAGTTAATCATTAAAGAGGCTAAAAGCTCTGTGAAGCCTAAGTTTCTAGGAACAACCTTCAAGTCCGGATGGCTGAGCGTCAACTGCGCCGACAAAGCCACCGCCGAGTGGCTATTAGGCAAAGTCGTTAGCTTAAAGCCTTGGGAAGGAGCCCATCTAAAAGCTGTGGAGGAAAAGGATTTGCCAAAGTCCAGCATTGTAAATGCTTATTTCACCAACAGCAAACACAATCCGACAGATCAGATATTAAATCTGATACATGGCCAAAACGAGGGCCTGGACACACAGCAGTGGAGGGTTTTAAAGAGGACAGATGTGGGCTCGGCAGTACTTCTTACACTGTCCATAGACTCGACGTCCTTAAACATCCTTAAAAAAGCTGATTTCAAAATCAGCTATAAATTTGGCCAGACAACGATCAGGCTAAAGGGTAAAAAACCCAACAAAAAGCCTACCGACGTCACTGCCAAAAAAGCCATTACCAGCCTACAGGTATGGTTAACATAAAAAAGGAGGCAGGAAGTAATGCCACCAATATTAACACTGGAAATTCCAGATTAAAAGTAGGTAAAGGTAAAGAGCCTGCCTCAAAGCCTCTACTCAATCCCACACCTACACACTGCAAAACAGCCTCTGATGTATTGAACAAAACATTCACCACCACTAACACCGATATAGTGCTAGTTCAAGAGCCTTATGTGTATGGAGGCGTAGTAAGGAAACTTACTACACCAGTAGGTAAGTTAACCTACTGTAATGAACAAGATGTCACTCCAAGAGCAGCATTGCTCATTAAGACATCGATTAAATTTGTTACATTAAATAAATTTATATCTAGGGATTTGGTAGCTGTGGAAGCTACACTGCCTATATCAGGAGGTATGCAAGAGGTAATCATTGCATCGGCATTTTTCCCGGGAGAAACGATGGAAACCCCACCTCCGCTGGTAAGGGACCTGATCTCCTACTGCAAACATAGAAACAGAAACCTTATCCTGGGATGTGATGCAAACGCACACCATACAGTTTGGGGTAGTACGGACATCAATACAAGGGGTGAGTACCTTTTCGAATTTATTTCTAGTACTAACATAGATATAATAAATAGGGGTAAAGAACTTACTTTTATAACTAAAAACAGGCGTGAGGTATTGGACATTACGTTAGCCACTCCTCGAATTAGCTCTGAAATATATAATTGGCATGTCTCAAATGAAGCCTCAATATCGGATCATAGATATTTAAGGTTTGAGATAAAGGCTAATAAAGAACTTAAAACTCAAATTCGTATTCCGAAACTAACAGACTGGGTCTTGTACGAAGGCCACTTAAAGTGAACTTACGAAAATTAATATAAACACAATTGAGCAACTGGAAACAGCATCTACTGAATTTCATAATGCGCTACACACAGCATATGAAAACAGTTGTACAGTAAAGCTTCGACAAATTACTAGGAAAGTACTTTGGTGGACCGAGGAGCTAAGTAAACAAAGAGTCACTGTTAGAAGGTTATACAATAAAACTAAAACCAGTGGCAGCGATGAGAGCCGGGAGCAATATAGAAGTGCCCTAACCTCATATAATAAAGAAATTCGCAGATCTATAAGGAATGCATGGCGTAGTTTTTGTGAGGGCTTATCAGAAACGCCCACGCTAGCTCGCCTTCAGAAAGTCATATCAAAAGATCATACGAATGAAATAGGCCTACTAAAGAAACCAGACGGAGACTTTACGACAGATTCAAAGGAAAACATTGGAGCTTCTGTTAAGCACACACTTTCCGGGATCGTCGTG
This sequence comes from Stenolophus ochropezus, assembly GCA_035578165.1. Lineage (NCBI taxonomy): Eukaryota > Metazoa > Arthropoda > Insecta > Coleoptera > Carabidae > Stenolophus > Stenolophus ochropezus. Next base: position 3,619,560 of record JAQOWZ010000024.1, on the reverse strand, counting down.
GCCAGTTGAGGAGGAGGATAATTCCTCCGGAGCTACAACTAAGCTACGCTTAATTAACAGTCTTAACACTACTAATAATATTTTTACAGAAAATAGAGTTGAATGGGCGATAAATACTTTCAAACCCTACAAGACACCTGGTGGAGATGGCATTTTTCCGGCACTTTTGCAGAAATGCATAAAGGATATTCTGCCAATACTCTGCGAACTATACAAGGGAAGCCTAAAGTTAGGATATATTCCCACATTGTGGAGGAAAACTAATGTAGTCTTTATACCTAAAGGTGCAGGGCGTCCAAGCGTCCAGCCTAAGTCATACAGACCCATTAGTTTATCATCATTTATACTGAAAGGTATGGAAAAGGTCTTAGATCAATACCTTAGGAATGAAGTGATAACTGCTTCATCACTAAACGTAAATCAATTTGCTTACCAGGAAGCAAAATCGACAACTACGGCTCTCCATAGCCTTGTCAATAAAATAGAGAAAACCTTAATGGCAAAGGAAATAGCTCTGGAAATATTTATAGATATTGAGGGTGCCTTTGATAACACCTCCTATAAATCCATTGAAAGAGCTGCTAGGTTAAAAGGTTTCGACCTAGCTGTAGTGGAGTGGATAAAAGTCATGCTGCAAAGTCGAACGATTACAGCCTCGATAGGAGGAGAATCAGTAATGATAAAAACCAACAGAGGATGCCCACAAGGTGGGGTTCTATCACCTCTACTCTGGTGCATTGTCATTGATGACCTCCTAAATAGGCTCAATAAAGCTGGCTATTTTGCAAACGGATATGCAGACGACGTTGCAATTATGGTCAGAGGACGTAGTGACACCACTATCTCGTACCTTGCACAAAAAGCTCTAAATCTAGTGCATAAGTGGTGCTTGGAACATGAACTTAGTGTAAACTCTACCAAAACTACAATCGTCCCCTTCACAAAGAGAAGGAAGCTAAATCTTCAAGCTTCCTACTTGAAGGGTACTAGAATTGAGTTTTCTACAGAGGTTAAGTATCTAGGAATCATTCTAGACCAAAAACTCACGTGGAACTCACATATCAACAAGATTACAAAGAAATCAGCAGTGGCGTTAAACACATGCCGTCGGCTTCTGGGTAAAAACTGAGGACTACAGCCAAAAATGACCCATTGGGAATATACTAGTGTTGTTGATCACCTACGCGTCACTTGTATGGTGGCCAAAAGTGAAACAAACCACAGCACAGGCATCACTGCGGAAACTACAACGCATGGCCTGCCTCAGTATTACAGGTGCTATGAGTACCTGTCCGACTGCAGCAATGGAAGTGATTCTGGGGCTAACACCTCTACACATTCAGGTGAAAAAAGAGGCGATGCAACAGGCACTAACTCTCTGCAGAACGAAACACTTTATGCCCGGAGATTTCGTAGGCCACTTGGAAATTCTAAGGGAAGTACAACCAGATAAACTGGCCTTGTCTGTCTGTGATAAGATGACAACAAAATACAATTTTGACCAGAAGTATAAGGTTGTTATTGGTAATCGCCTTGAATGGGCAACGGAAAGACCTGTTGTAAGGGATTATTTGTCCTGGTTCACTGATGGTTCAAAATTGGACACAGGAGGAGTAGGTGTGCTTGGCCCAGATTGCCGAATTAAGGAATCCATAGGCACCTGCGCCACAATTTTTCAGGCTGAGATTTATGCAATAAATCTCTGTGCTCACATAAACCTAGATAAAGGTCTTAAAGGAGCATTAATAAATATAATGTCAGACAGCCAGGCAGCTTTAAAGGTATTGAATTGCCTTCACATGTAAATCAATGCTAGTCTGGAACTGCAGGGAGACCCTCCAATTGCTATCCGAAGCAAACCAAGTCACTCTACGGTGGGTACCAGGGCACGACGGAATCCTAGAAAACGAGAAAGCTGATGAACTTGCAAAAAAAGGGGCTAAACTTTCAGACCACGGGCCGGAACCTTCATGTGGTCTTCCACAAAGCCACTATAAGAAGGTGGTCAAAAACTGGGAGGAATCTGCCATATCCTCATATTGGAAAAATATTCCAGGCCTCAATCAAGCTCGGAAATTCATTTTCCCAGCTTCGACGAACGCCAAAAAGTTACTAGCTCTCAGCAAAAAGGATCTTAATATAATGACAGGAATTCTCACTGGCCACTGTCCTTTAAAGTACCATTTGCACAAAATTGGTATAGCTGAAAATGAAACCTGTCGACTCTGTGAAGAGGACGAAGAATCGTCGGAACACATACTGTGTAAATGCCCAGCCGTAACTGTGCAGAGACGCAGTCAACTAGGTAAGAGGTATCTTACGGCAGATGAGATCAAGAACTTGACTCCTGGAGCCATAATCGGCTTCATCAAAAATCTGGATCTACTTTCGGAAAACTAAGTAAGGGCTGTGTCACAATAGATCTTCTAGGTCGCGTTGACAAAAAGCGTCAAAACTCTTAAACCCTCGTATACATACAATACAATACAAAGCCAGAATGTAACACTACATGAAAAAATAGTAGAATTAAGTAAAGATATCTTTAATGGACCTCGTCATATATTCGGAGACCACTAAAATTGTTCGGAAAGGGGTTATTTTTGCAAGAGGTTTGAAAGTGAACTAAATTTGGTACCTTCAATACCCACACATGTTTTTTCGAAAATATTGCAGGCTGCTCAAAATGTACCTATAAAAGCTGACAGTTTGATAGAGAATGTAAACAATAATATGGCAGAATTATATAACTCTATAGTAGCAAAGTTCGTACGAGGAAAAAGAGTAAATTTTTCATTAAAAAATTCATATGAAACGCGATTTGACATAGCAGTCATATCAATGAATTTGAAGGACAAATTTCACGAAACTGTTCAATTAGGGTTAGGGAGGAAAGTTGGTAAATATACACTGAAGCATGGTGAAAAAATAAAAAGAAAATTAAGCAACAGACGCAACAAATGTTATGCAAAAAAAAAATCGCACTATTACTCATGCAGATAGTAATTATGGCCCGTACGCTGAAAATCCAGAACCTGACATGAGTAGTGACATTTTTGAAAAAGAAAAGAATAAATATATGCAAAGTTTTCAAAATGTGGACCGAAATTATATTTTGCAAAACACCATTGGTCAATTTACAGAACAACTTTGGAAAGAAGAAAGACGTAAACGGGTGACGGCTTCTAATTTTGGGAAAATTTGTAAAAAACTGAAAGGTACGACAACAGCAAATTTAATAAAAAATATGTTATATAGTTCATTTACTGGATGCAAGGCCACAGATCATGGAATACGAAATGAAGATAATGCATTATCAATACTACAAAATAAAATTAACAAAAATATTCAAAAGTGTGGGCTTTATATTGATGAAAACATACCATTTCTAGGAGCTTCGCCTGATGGGTTAATCGGCGATGATGCAATTTGCGAAATTAAATGTCCATATAATGCAAAGAATATGAGTGTCAAAGAAGTTAAAAAAAATTATAAAATTCTTGGATATACGAAATGGTGAAATTTATTTAAAAGAAAATCACGATTATATGAATCAAGTGCAAGGGCAACTAAGTATTTGTAAAGGAAAAATATGCTATTTTGTTGTATATACCAATATTGATACATTCGTACAAGAAATTCAACGAGACAATTTATTTTGGGAAAACAAAATTCTTCCGCAAGTTACAATTTTTTTTTATAATTCATTGTTGCCTGAAATAATTGATTCTAGGTACAGTAGAGGCTTGCCTATTCGTGATATTTAAAAAAAAAATGAGGAATTTTTATACATGTATCTATATTACTTTTGTAAACATTGTGTTCTGTAAATATGTTTCCTAATTTACTGTATACCTGTTCTTGTATTGTCTGTGTAATATTTACAGGATGTAATTATATTATTATATTAAAATCTACTAGGTGACCGCTGATTGACAGTTGATAGTTTGAGTATCCGCAATATAAAAACAAATTTGTATTAAAATCTAAAGCTGAAAAGAAGAATCTGCTAAGGAAGTGGTAGTTAAAGGTCAGATAAAGAGCAGGAAGTGTTATCTGTGCAGAAGAAGCCGTATCCTTTTTAAAAGTACTCTTTGAAAATTTTAAGCATAAAATAACCTAAAAATAATAACAAGCAAACCTTAACAAATTTTACATCGAGTTACGGACTCTCTACTGGCAGAGAGGAGAAAGTAAAACTGCAACCACGAAAACACCTAAGGACCGCAGAAGTTTCCAACTAGGCGTATAAAAATTGATGACAGAGGAAATAAAGGTTTTAAAAGGGAAAATAATAACTTTAGAAACAATGGAAAAGAAGAAAGAAAAAATTGAAAAACGTAACATTATCGTAATTAAGGGAGAACAGAATATAAACAACAATCAGGATGTTGAAAAACTTATAAAAAACAAATTAGGAATTGATATCAGAGTTAAAGAAACCCATAAGAAAGGAAAAGAGGATAAAAAAGTTACCATTGCCAAAATAGAGAATTGGGAAGATAAAATAAAAATATTAAAAAATAAAAACAAACTTACAGGGACAAAAATTTACATAGAAAGTGAAATGACTAATAAAGAGATGCAAATACAAAAAGAAATCTTAAAATTGGCGAAAGATGAGAAAAATAAAGGAAATAGAATAAGAATAGGGTATAAAAAACTGAAAATAAATGAGACTTGGTATATATGGGATGAAGAGAAGATGAATATAGAAAAACAGGAAGATAAAGCTCCAAAAAACTTAAACAACTAACAATGGAGAACGAGGATGGCAATATAGAATACGGAAAGCGAGGAAAAGGATATAAAGATAAGGGAAAGGCAATAAATACAATTAAAACAAAAAAAGTAAATAGAAAAAAGAATAAAATGTTAAAATTTAGTACATGGAATATAAGAACGATGCTCCAGCCAGGAAAGATGGAAGAAGTAGCGCAAGAATTGAAAAGATATGATATTAATCTGGCAGCGATTCAGGAAACAAGATGGGGCGGTGAAGGTATAATCAAGAAGAATTACTATACAACATTATATTCCGGAGATAAACAGGGGAAATATGGGGTAGCATTCATAGTTTTAAAAAAATTCAAAGAAAAAATAATAGAATTTAAAGCAATTAATGAAAGGTTGGCATACATTAGAATAGAAGGATCACCTGCCAACATATCAATATTAAATGTGTATGCACCTAAGGAGAATGCAACAAATGAAAGGAAAGAAGATTTTTATGAGAATTTGGAAGAGGAATATACCGAAAGAAAACCTAAGCATTATAATGGGCGACTTTAATGCACAGATAGGAAGAGAGAACTACATACAACAAGTCGCAGGTACACACACAATACATGAAAGAACAAATGATAATGGGCAAAGGTTATGTGAATTAGCAATAAAGACTAACATAATAATAAGTAGCACGAAGTATAAACACCCCAAAAAACATCAAGTAACATGGACAGCACCAGACAATAAGACTCAAACACAAATAGACCACGTACTAGTAACGAAAAGGAGGCAATCTTCGATACTAAACGTAAGGACATATAGAGGAGCATGTGCCGACTCGGATCACTACATGGTAACAACAAAGATACGAAACAAAGTTAAAACAAGTGATAGAAAAGATATAACGAGAATTAAATGGAATATACAAAATATAAACAATGAAAGCTCGAGAGAGAAATACGAAGAGAAGGTAGAAAAAAACATAAAAAAGGAAGAACGTAAAATGGAAGATATAGAAAAAAATGGTGCTGGATACAAAGATGTATTAACAACGCTGCTCAAAAATGGATAGGACATGAAAATAAGAATGCAAAAAATTAAAAAGCCTGGTTTAATGAAGAAATTAAAATAATACTAGATGAAAAGAGAAACGCAAGATTAACATACCGGGTGTCCCAGCTCGACCGACACATGAGAGATTTACATGGGAAATCAGTTAATTATGAATAGTATCTCCCCAGTGCAACATATTAACTTGAAATTTTGTATGCTTATTGGGGAATATTATTTCTATCGATTAAAGTTATTTGAAATATGTAATTTCGTCTGCAAGACGAGATTTATTAAATTATAAAATCTAACATTTTCGTTCAAAATCAGTCAGCCATGGAAATAAAAGAAAATATCTATGTGACTGTTCTGACAGTTAATGACAATGCATTGTAGATATTTATAGTTTTGTAATATTGGTATATTATTTAACAAAAAGAAATTAAATTCAACTCAAATAAAATTAAAATACAGGGAATAAGAATTAAAATCAATGATACTTCACTAAACTGTCAGATAAATATTTTCTTTTATTTCCATGGCTGTCTGATGTTGAACGAAAATATTAGATTTTAAATTTAATAAATCTCGCCCTGCAGACGAAATTGCATATCTGAAATAAGTGTGATCCATAGAATTAATATTCTCCGATAAGTATATAAAATTTCATGTCAATATGTTGGACTGGGGAGATACTATTCATAATTAACTGATTTCCCATGTAAAACTCCCATGTGTCGGTCGAGCTGGGACACCCGGTATATAAGAACAAATAAAAAAGAGGACAAGGAGAAGTATGAGAAAAAAAAAAGGAATGTAATAAAATTATTAGGAAAAACAAAATAATATCAATAGAAAAAACAATAAAAAATATTGAGTATAAAAGAGCAAACAGAAACACAAAAAGATTTTATAAGGAAATAAAAGAACAAACTAAAATATATAAGACCAAGACAAATGGGATAAAGGATAAAAATGGGCAACTAGCAGAATCTGAAGAACAATACAAAAAGGTAGGGACAGATTATTTTAAGGAACTACTCACAGAAGAAGAACAGGAGATAAAAAGTGAATTACCAGAAGAAAACGAAAAACACATATCAGAACCAACTCTAGAGGAAGTAAAAGAAATTATAAAAATAGTCGCAACGGTAAAATACCTGGAAGCGACGATATTAATATGGAATTATTAAAGTACGGAGGCGAAGCAATACAGAAACACATCCATGAACTTATAGTAAAAATATGGAGGGAGGAAGAAATGCCGAAAGAATGGGAAACAGGACAAGTTGTAACAATACATAAGAAAGGAAGCCAACAAATATGCGAAAACTACAGAGGAATAAAGTTACTGAACACTACCTATAAAATAATGTCAACAATAACACAAAGAAGAATAGCAAATGAATCAGCAAGAATTATCGGAAATTATCAATGTGGTTTTATGAAAGGAAAATCTACCACGGACGCAATACATATTATTAAACAGATAATGGAAAAAACACTTGACTATAACATAAACACCGAGATTCTGTTCATTGACTTCAGACAAGCCTTTGACTCAATTCAAAGACAGCAACTAATGAAGGCTTTAAAAGAACTACAAATACCAAGCAAATTAAGAAGATTGATAGCAATGACTATGAAAACATCAAAAATACGAATTAAAACACAAAAAGGAGAAACGGAAGACATATTAACAAATAAAGGTGTAAAACAAGGTGATGCCCATTCTGCCACATTATTTAATTTAGCACTGGAATATATCATGAGAAAAGTAAAGAAAGGAACACTCAGAACAGGGGGAAGTCAAATAATAGCATATGCAGACGACATAGTAATAATAACGAAAAACAGAAATGTAATGAGAAAAATGCTAGAGGAGATAGTAAAGGAAGGAAAGAAAATAGAACTAGAAATCAACCAAAAAAAGACTAAAATAATGGTAATGGGAAAAGAAGTGCAAGACAAGACTATTCAAATAGGAGAATCAGAGTTTGAACAAGTAAACAAATTCAAATACTTAGGTGTAATGTTAACAAATAGAGGCAAAAGAGAAGAAGAAATAAAAGAAAAAATAGCTGCTACAAATAGGGCTTTCCAAGCCAACAAAAAATTACTACGAAACGGAATTTTAAGCAAGACAACAAAAATGAGAGTATATAGAACAATAATAAGACCAATAGCATTATACGCAGCCGAAACAATGACATTTACAAAGAAGGACGAAGAAAAATTAACAATAATAGAAAAGAAAATAATAAGAACGATACTGGGATCTAAGAAGATATCCGATAATGAATACAGAGTAAGAATGAACCATGAGATTGACAAAGAATTAAAAGGAGAAGATATAATAAAAATAATCAAGAAACAAAGAGTAAAATGGCTAGGACACGTAAGCAGAGCTGACGAAAAAGAACCAATAAAAATAATCATGCAATGGAGCCCTGGAAGTAAGAAAAGAAGAGGAAGACCCAGATCAACATGGCTAGCAGAAGAAGAAGAAGATTTAAGAAGAGCGGGAATTAACAACTGGAAAAATTAAACAAGAGATAGGAAGAAATGGAACATCATAGCGAAGAATATTTAATAAATAACTGAAACGGAGTCCGATCCCCTCCAAAAAAAGATCTAGAAAGCTTAAGTAAAAGCGGTGCAGCTCCACAACGGAGTGTTAAACCACTATACAGGGTGAATACTGAAAACCTTGACATAGGGAAATAACATGGGAAAACAGTTTTTTGCTGTTTCCATCTGTCCCGCTAAATAAAATCGGGTGTATATGGTATCGTTAGTTAGATTACTTAATTTTGCATCTAATAAAACCAAATCTTGTGTAATATGGCCTATTCTAACTGAAATATTTGATAAAATAAATTGTATTTTGAAGGTTATCCTTCATATTTTCGAATAAGAAACGTCAAAAACAAAATGCTCCATAGCCGAGTGGATACGAGGTCGGACTCATAATAAAAATAATCTACAAGACCTGGTTCGAGACCACCTCGGCCCTATTTTTTTTTAATTAAATTATACTTAAAATATTTTTATTATATCAGACTATTTTAATAAAATAGCAATATTCATATTTTTATAAATAAAAAAATCCAAATATGTAATAGAATTATTATTTGCCGTCTGTCAAACTTTAAAATTAATTCGAATTTAGTTTATGGTGTATAATTTTGTATTTCATGTTTCAAAATGGATTTAGTAGGTATAAGGAAGATATAATAAATATTATAAAACTTTATTATTAGGGCAAAAGTTTAAGAGATATTCAAAATATTTTTGCTGGTATTCGTAACCTAGTATCAAAATTTGAACATTCTGATATAATAAAAATATTTTAAGTGTAATTTAATTAAAAAAAAAATAGGACCGAGGTGGTCTCGAACCAGGTCTTGTAGATTATTTTTATTATGAGTCCGACCTCGTATCCACTAGGCTATGGAGCATTTTGTTTTTGACGTTTCTTATTCAAAAATATGAAGGATAACCTTCAAAATACAATTTATTTTATCAAATATTTCAGTTAGAATAGGCCGTATTACACAACATTTGCTTTTATTAGATGCAAAATTAAGTAATCTAACTAACGATACCATATACACCCGATTTTATTTAGCGGGACAGATGGAAACAGCAAAAAACTGTTTTCCCATGTTATTTCCCTATGTCAAGGTTTTCAGTATTCATTCTGTATATATATATATATATATATATATATATATATATATATATATATATATATATATATAATTATATTATTACATATATTTACAACTTTAAATTATTTATTGACCATCCAAATATTTCATTTTCATATAATATTATTTGGTAAGATAAAAAATATAAGTAGACAATATTTGGGTTTTAGTTCTGTAAAAATTTATTAATTACAACGTTTCGACAGTTTAGGGCTGCCTTCGTCAGGTAAATAACAAATAAATAAGTAGTCAAGACAACACGTAACATAGGTAACAAATGAAAACATACAAATGACATTGACAAAATTAAAAACGGATGACAGGTAACCACGACTTCTTTAGTTCAAAGCCTGTATATAAAATTTCATGTCAATATGTTGCACTGGGGAGATACTATTCATAATTAACTGATTTCCCATGTAAAACTCCCATGTGTCGGTCGAGCTGGGACACCCGGTATATAAGAACAAATAAAAAAGAGGACAAGGAGAAGTATGAGAAAAAAAAAAGGAATGTAATAAAATTATTAGGAAAAACAAACTAATATCAATAGAAAAAACAATAGTGCATCAACTACAGTTTTCGGTCGAGCTAATAGTAGTGCCTGCTGAGTTTCATTGTCTCGGACCCCATAGATAAATGCTTGTGTAGCTAGGCATTCCAAAACGCTGTCAGGAGCTGTAGGATGTGCGAGACGAACCAAACGAGCTATATCCGCTTCAAATTCTTGAAGGTTCTCTTTTTCACTCTGATATCGGTTCCTCAGTTGCGTCTGGTACACCTGCTCCAGATGCGCATTGCCATACCGCATATCCAATCTCTTAACAAGTTGTTCATAATCTTCTTGTTCATCTTCTTTTAGCGTTTGTAGGATATCGATGGCTTCTCCACGTAGCGAAACTGTCAGTGCTGTAGCCTTTTCTTTGGAAGTCCAGCCATTTGCTTTGGCAGCGGCTTCAAATTGTTTTACATAATTCGGCCATGATGACTTCCCATCGAATTCAGGTGCTTTAATGTGCAGTTTTGAATTATGTTCCGCTTTTACTGTTTTGTTTACTTGAATAATATCTGCCACATTAGAATTTGATACCGCTGGCGTAATATTAGAGAAATTTTGCTGCAACTCTTCAACTTTTTTCTCATAAGTTTCTATTCTCTCTTCTAATATTCTAGAACTTTCTTTCATTTGTTCCAAAGTTCTAGAATTTTCTTCTAAACTTCTGGAATTTTCTTTCAAAATTTTCACAAAATCATCAATTTCGAATAAAAACTCATCAGGATTTTCACCAGCTTCTATTAGAGCTTGCCGCAGACGATGTTGTAGAACAGACTTGTTTCCCGATGTCTCCAACTCTCGTTCTTCCAGCTCCCTCTTGAGATCGGCCACTTTTAATTCACTTAATTTTATTTGTTTAGTAGCCATTTTATTTATTTAAATTTACACTTCACAGTTTTTTTTAACCCTCGCACCTGACACCAATTGTAACGTTTTATTTATTTAGGTGAAGTGTAAAATTGATTAAAACACTAATATTTATATAACTAAGTTTAATTAAAGAAATATGAATTATAAAGAATAATGAAAAAATAACTAACACTAAGAATTAACAAATATAAACACTATTTTAGAACTAATTATTATTACTAAAGACTTAAACACTAAGATAATTTATTTAAACAATTATAACTATGCAATATTTATTTTTACAATATTTATATCACTCTTTACTTATTTATACTACCCGTATCGATACAAGACTGTCCTCGCGATCTTTTGCTTGGGGTATTTATATTAAAACGCTTCATTCTCGAATATTCTTTGACCTTTTAATTTCTCGAATATTCGCCGACCCCGATCAGAACAATAGGGAGCGAACGGACGTGTTTTGACCTGTGCGCTAGCGGCCGCCGCCCGCGCCGCGACCCTGGGTTCGCTACAATACAGTTCCTCTACACTGTTCTAGCATTTATAAGATTCCTTGTCAGTGTGGCTTTATTAGAGAGCTTCTAATCTATGTCATCCCAGTAAACTGCAAGAAGAAATTAATTTTTTGGATGAAGTTTTCTTGAAAAATGGTTACAGTAAAACACAAATAAGAAGAGCGCTAAAAACGAAGAATAAACCTCCACCTATTCCACAAGTGGTTCCTGATAAGAAATTATTTGCTACTTTGCCATTTATTGCCAATGTCACCGACAAAATTGGAAGGATTCTTAATAAATATGACATAAAAACTTCATATAAATCAAGTTTAAAAATCCGTGATCTTCTTGGCAATGTCAAAGATACAGTTCCTCTACACTGTTCTGGCATTTATAAGATTCCTTGTCAGTGTGGTAAAATACATATTGGTCAAACTGGTAGAACTGTAGCAACGAGATTAAAGGAACACAAATGGCATATTAGATTAAACCAACCTGAGAAGTCTGCCGTTGCAGAACATGCAATTCAGGAATTACATGGAATTGATTTCGAAAACACGAAGATTCTTGCAAGAGAAAATCATTGGATAAGAAGACTTATTAGAGAAGCAATTGAAATCAAGAAATCTCCTAATAATTTTAATTTAAATACAGGCTTTGAACTAAATAAGTCGTGGTTACCTGTCATCCGTTTTTAATTTTGTCCACAAAACATTAACATAACGAGAAGCGAAACTCAATGGATCAAGTGGGCAGCACAGAGTTGCTGCCATCTGAAGTGTAATGGGTAGAGTTACTCACAACCTTCTTGATTATTAAATTTGGTATATGTCACATAAACGTCAAATGTATAGCTGTCAATATTCATTTGTTTATTTACTACTAGATATTTTAATTTTAAATAAAAGATATAAATTAATTTTCATGAAATTTATTGCCTGCATAGGTATTACAAAATTATTCAAATCATTTAAAATAAATTAATACGATTAGTGCAGAAACAGGAAGAGATGTTCTGTCGGCGAATTTTGTAGAAGTGATATTCTCTTGACGAAATGAGTAGATGTTTTCTCGGAGAAATATGTAAGATGATTCTTCGGCGATATTCATGGAAGAGGTGTTCTCTGGGCGAATTTTGTAGAAGTGATGTTCTCTCGGCGGAATTTATTTATTTTTCTTGGTGTCCTTTATGGAAGAAATGTTCTTTCGCCCAAATTTGTAGCAGAGATGTTCTCTCAGCCGGATGAAATTTATAAGATATTCTCTTGGTGCCACTTGTGGAAAATATGTTCTGTCGGCAAATTTTGTAGAACTGATATTCTCTTGACAAAATTTGTGATGTTCTTTCAGAAAAACTTATAAGATGTTCTCTCGGAACCATTTGTGGAAGAATGTTCTTTCGCCGAAATTTGTGGAAGAAATGTCTTCTCCGCGAAATTTGTAGAAGAGATGTTCTCTCCACGAAATTTGTAAGATGTTTTCTCGATAACATTCGTGGTAATTATCTTTGGTCGAAATTTGTAGCAGGGATGTTCTCTCGAAGTAATGTATAAGATGTTTTCTCGGTGACATTCGTGGCACAGTTCTTTGATCAAAATTTGTACATCCAGATTCTAATTCGAAATTCGATTCTTGAAAATTCAATTAAATATCCACATTTGTAACGGAGTTTAAAAGTGTCTGAGAACCAGAATGAATTATTGGCACTCCATTTTTTAATAATCGGTGATTTGATGCGTTATAAAAAAATTAATATCAAAATTATCTTTACAAAAAAGTAAATGATAAATTTTAACTTGAATTAATTTTGCAGATTTTTTCAAATCTCACAGTTCGGCAAATCTTTTATTGTAAATTTGTAAAAATGTTTATTTTGTGGGCCTCTCACGTTCACTCTCCTTTTATTCCCGCTGGGGTATTTACAACCATGTTGATCTGCTGATCTATAAGTAATAAATATTGTAATTTATTTTTCATATAAGTAGATAAAATATGTAAAATAATATTACTTACGGTGAATGCATTTTTGTTCAATTCAGTATAATTTTATTCTTATTGTTTTACAATGTTGAAAATTTGACAATTATATTATAATTGTTTGAAATTGTTTCCCCAGTTTACTTTATTTTAAATTTCAAACGAATATAAAATGATAATTAAAACCAAAAGTTACCAAATTTTTCCCCCAGATTCTGAGTACTACTAATGCCATCTAACCTGTAAAGGGTAGAGTTATTCCCAGCCTACTTTATGCTGCCAATTTCCCTATACAAGTTTCACCCGGGTGATTTTGTCAATGTCATTTGTATGTTTTCATTTGTTACCTATGTTACGTGTTGTCTTGACTACTTATTTATTTGTTATTTACCTGACGAAGGCAGCCCTGAGCTGTCGAAACGTTGTAATTAATAAATTTTTACAGAACTAAAACCCAAATATTGTCTATTTATTAATAATGAGTTCTGAAAGCTTCTTTCAATATTTAAAAAATATAAGATTTTTTAAATATTATACATAATACTCTTACAAACACTTGCTGTTATGATTTATGAAGGGTAAAAATAGTGAGTGTGCTATTCTTAGAACTGTTGTTCAGAACTCCACCCTTCATTATAGTAGGTAGTCGATGTTATTTTGGTTGCGTCGTTTTTTGCAAAAGGCGTTAAAAATTGAAAATTTTAGACCGTACCTGTTATAGTTGTTACAGTTCAAATTTCGAACTAGTATTTTTTTAATAGTTTTTGGGCTTTTGGGGTCTGGCGAAACTTGGCTCAGGGGTACCTTACTTAATAATTTCTTTGGATAAGTTAAGATTTAACTTATTTGTTGTAACTTGTAAGTGAAAGATTTTGTAGTTTATATTTGGTTCTGGGTATATATTGTTTATTGGGAACTCCCGGATTTATTCACTTATATGAGTCTTGAACCAGATTCAAATTACTTAAAATGGTAATTCAAATTTGTTTCTGTTTTTGTATATATATATATATGTAGCGAAGCATTGTTGATTCTTCGGTACACACAATATAATATACAGATAAGTAACTGGAAGCTGATGTTACGTAATGAATAAAATGATGAAGTTCAATAAGAAAGATTGATATTATTCAAGAGCTATTTATTTTTGCTTGTTCTCTTGTCAAAAATCGAAATATAATAATTTATGAAAATAAACATAACAACAGTAAATAAAATAACAAAGTTCATAGAACATGAATCATACAATTACACCAACTGTAAATAACGTAGGCCCTGTGTCGGCGTGGGCAACATAAAAATAGTTTTTAAAATATGTATACATATATACATATATATATATATATATATATATATATATATATATATATATATATATATATATATGGAGTAGTGGTTTGTCAGAAAGCATCATTTTGTAATGTCATCGCTGCCGGCCGTTACCAGCCAAACTCATTCAGTTACTACGCATTGAGAAGTGAAGTCACCTCCCGCATACTACATCCGAATAACAGCTAAGTTTCGCTTTAATTTTATTTTGATCAATCCGAAATTATTAATAGTTATTTATTATACAAGCAGGTTAAAAGAAATGTTTATCGAACAGTATATTAAACCGCGCGAGCGGCGAAGCCGCAAGCTTGTTAATACTGCTAGTTAAACATTTCTTTTAACCGTGCCTGTAATACAACTATTCAATTTTGCAACCATAAAGATTTCCAATTTGGGTGTATGATTTTTATAAATGAAGCTTGACATTTGAACATTTGAACAAATGCTTACGATTGTCTAGAGGCTGGGTGTAAGTTTTTTGATGCGTTGTCATGGGTTGTATTGTTTACATATGAAAAAATATTGAAACGCAAATAAAGTGCAGTGAATCATCTTCCTACCTCCTCAATAAAGTGTATGTGTTTTTAAAATGGAAAACGAAGTTAAAATTATGGAACAATTGTTACCGCAGAAGTCAAAAGAAGTATACAAAAAAATTTATCAAAAAATTTGTTCTTGGAAAATAACTAAAGATGTAAAAGAAGTTAATGAAGCTGTCATATTAAATTACATTGCCGAATCTTCAAAAAATCTGAAGCCATCGTCGCTGTGGAGTTACTGCTCAATGTTAAAAGCATGCCTCGTTATTTTCGAGAACGTGGATATTGGGAGGTAACTAGAAAGATATATGTTTCTAGAGACAAGATTCTAAATATTTTTATTATTTTTGTAGATTCTGTAAAGTAAAAGCTCTCTTGAAACAAAATTCAAGAGGCTTTAGAAGCAAGAAGTCCAAAGTTCTAAGCCGTGATGAGATTTTAAGATTTTTCAGAGAGGCACCGGACGAAACTTTTTTACTAGTTAAGGTTAGTGCATTCTTTAAAATTAAAAACGTAGTAAGTAAAAAAATTATTGATCCATTGTAGACAATACTGGTCATGGGTATAGCTGGTGGATGCCGCATTGGGGAACTCGTGAACATGAAAATTGATGATGTGGACGATAGAGGAAATGTCTTAGTGGTAACTCTACAGACACAAAAACTAATAAACCTCGTATATTCACTGTTATTAATGAAGTAGCCATAACGGCTGTGGACATCTACAAGAAGTATATAACATTACGTCCCCAAACAGTAGCCCATAGACGCCTTTTTTTAAATTACCAAAAAGGCAAATGTACCGTCCAGCCAGTAGGAGAGAATAAAATACGAAAGATGCCTAGCGTTATTGCGACATTTTTGGGTCTTCCTGAGCCTGAATTATATACAGGTCACGCTTTCCGAAGGAGCTCCGCGTCACTTTTGGTGGATGGAGGAGCGAATATTCTCGAACTTAAGAGACATGGCGGCTGGAGCTCTACTACAGTCGCTGAAAATTATATAGAAGGCTCTATTACAAAGAAGATAGAGACATGTGAAAAGATTTTTGGGAGAACAACGTCTTCCTTGGTACCTGAAGAAACACAAAGTACTTCAATAAGCGTTTCAAAGAAGACTGAGGATGCAGTTCATTTACATAAAGTCGAGAAAAACCAATTATTTAATGCCATGAGAAATGTACACTTTCAAAGTGGCAGTGTTCAAAACTGTAACATATTTTTCATAAGCGAACCAATGCAAGATCTGACTTCGCTAATGAAAAATTGAAATGCGTAAATAAATTTTTGTAATGTATATTCATAATTGTTTAATAAATCTTTGATTTTGATTGACATGTTTGACATTTTTAAACTAAAGAAGTAAAAATTTTAAAACGCTAGCGAAATAAAATTTTTAAATGATTGTTTATAAAACAACAATTTTAATGGTTTGTATCCAAGGAAATAAATATGACTTTATAAGGCAAAATTGAATAAAACCTATTATTATTATCAGTTTCGACGTTTTGATTATATATGAATTGAGTTTAGTATCACAAAGTTTATTATAATTTTTATAATAGTTCATGCGAGTGAATTCTGTTTAGCATTTCGTTTTATTGAAAAGTTAGTTGAAATCTTAGGTACAGACTGTTAGGGCCTGAGTAATAGGACTTTACGTCAACGTTTATTTTTTTTCTTCCGTCGAGCTTCGCACAATCCCTACTTGCATAGAGTATTGGTAATATAGTTTATTTAACTCTGAATTCCCATGAGTTACGTTTCGAACGTTCTTTGTTATTATTTTTCTTGCATTAAGAACCAATACAGGATCACTATTATTACTACTATATTCCTGTATTACTATACGTTTTTATATTACACATGTAGGTTATTTTCAATCTTTATTTTTCTTAGTTAGCACTCCTTATCCGAATTTCAGCAACGTGGTTGGTGCTTCACGTATTTTCGTAATTGTATACCGGATCCACAATTACGTGGCGCCCATTTTTGCGTTCCAAAAATCAGTGAATGCTGTTTTTGCTCGCACCATTATGGAACAACTTTTACAGTTGATATTTTACATAACAATGTGGGAATATTAAAAAGAGATCTAATAAAAACATGATATCCTGGTGGAACGAGGAAATAAAAGAAGAAGTAAAAAAGAAAAAGAAAATATGGGTAAAATATCTTAGTAATAGAACAGATAAAAACTACAATCAATAAAAAAACAAAGAAGGAAGGTTAAAAAATTGGTAGTAAAACTGAAAGAATAAAGCGGGGAACAATTCGGAAAACAAATAAAAGATGACAACCAGGAAAGTCAAAAATTATTTTTTGTAACATGTCAATTAAAATCTTGACATATTCAAACTGTTACTACAAATGTAAAGTTATTATTTTTTAAAGGACAAAAAATAAGAATTTGTTGTTACACAGTTTACAAAAAATTATCAAATTCTAGTGTTATTTAATAAAAACACATCAAAATAATTTATTTATTATTTACTGTGATATGTATATAAATGTTATTTAAATTAATACATGTGAAATTTTTAATTTCTTGCTCCAATTCATGAAGCAGTGTTATTGCTTATTAGAAATTGGTAGAAATTTTTCTGTAAGCAAATTTCCAGTATCATCAATGCATCAATGGCTTTTCTTTTTACTTCGAGTATTTTATAATATTTCACTGTAACTCTTACTTGAACTTATTGTTACCACAAAAAAACGATAGTTTTTACTTAGAATTGACATTTATATCTGTATGACAGATATTTTTTATTTTTGTTTTGAGGATCGATGGCGATTGTAGTCATAGAAACAATTGTAGTATGATTTTTAAATATAAAAACAAACAAAGCCGTCCACTGCCAAAAATTTTTTAAAAGACATTAATAATAAATATTTTACAAAACATATTGTATGATCATAAGCGTATGTGTCATTTTTATAAATGTGGACACTTAGAACACTCCCGTCGCTTGTGCTCTAAACCTAGGTAAAAAAGACTTACATTACGCAGGTGTATCATAATTATAAAACAATGAAATCATTAAGAAATGAGAAGGTGAAAGTAGCAAATACAGTAAAACCCAAAAAACGGAACAATATTAACAGAAGAATGAAACATCATGAACATTTGGAAGCAACATTTCCAAGACCTTGTATTCATAGATGAAGATAATCAGATAGAACCTGATGAACAAATTCTAACAGATTAGACAGAAAATGCGAATGAAGACGAAACGAAGGAAATTCAAATAGAGGAAGTAAAAAAGTGCTACGAATACTCAAAAATAGCAAAGCAACAAAGCATAACTAAATTACGCCAGAAACGTTTAAGTAGATGGGGAAAAAGGCAAAGAAATATTGTTAGCAATTTTTACCAAAATTTGGAATAGAGATAAAATACCAAACGATTGGGAATTAGCAATAATTGTGTCAATACACAAGAAAGGAGACACTGACACGGCACTAAAACTATTTGAAAAAAAGCTTGAGAAACATAACAGAATTAACAATGCCTGAAGCACAAAGTGGATTTAGAAAGGGACGCAGTAGCCAAGACCGTATATTTACAGTTAAGGACTTAATACATAAGACAATGACCACTAACACGTAAACATACATGACATTCACAGATTTAGAAAAAGCGTTTCAGAGTACAAAGAGATATAATATAGAAAATCCTAAAAACAAACGGTATGAGTACTATTCTTCTAAATGCTATAAAAGGATTGTATAACAAAAATACGAACAACATAATTTGTCAAAATATGAAAACACAAATCTTTGAATTAAAGAACAGTTTGAGTCAAGGAGTAATGAGCCCAATCATACTTACGATATTTATGGATGAGATAATAAAGGTGAGCGATCTAAAATTTAATAAGATAAATATACGGTATAGAAATTTGCAACCAGTATAAATATAAATAAGAGCTTAAGTCGATGACATAGTAGTCATATGTAGGCAAATAGCGGGGATATATGTATATTAGTGCTGGCAACGAAAGCAGGATTTTTTTGAGTCCATACTTTGAACAATGAATAATCCGAACCTGTCCGAGTCCGGATCCGTCCGTGTCCGACATAAATATAGTAATGTCAATTTTCACCCTTAAAATAATGTATATGTAGATGTTATTGTATTTGTATTGTTATTTTATTTGCTTTATGGCCAATTTTATATACAGCCAAGTAAATTATTTCCGTACAAATTTATTTAATTTAACAAATAATAATCGTTTTTATTTCTTTTAGGACATTAAAATCATTGCTGTAAAAAATTCACTTTGCAATGAAACTAATTTTTATTTGCCGCATAAATTTATTTAGGGGGGAAAATAAATGGACCGAACCGTGCAACGGTACAAAAATGCACCGGACGGGTCCGGACTCGAACGGATGTGCAGTTTACACTAACCGAAAAAACCGGAGTTTTTTTTCATTGGGTCCGGTTTTAAATTTTTTTGTCCAATTATCCCTTTTACTTGAAAGTATTACGTATAAAATTAAGTAAACGTTTAGTTATTGTTATAATTATCGTTTATATTTTTCAACATTATATATATATGTATATATATATATATATATGTATATACTTGTAACAATGGGATTTTTGATACAATTTTACTTAATTTTAGTTAAATTTTGAAATATTGGTTTTGCCGAAAGTAAAATTTTTAATAGCGGCTGCCACCAGGATGTTTTTATAGAAAAACAACCAAAACTAATTTAGATAATGATAATTAATATTGGATGGTTGTTATGGGTGAAAACTACAAAAAGTAAAATAAATAACAAAGCGATTCTACATAATGGTAAACAAGAATTTATATGTTACAAATGTACGTTACCATAATTGACAAAAGACACAACAAATACAAAAATACGAAAAACAAGTATTATGAAAACGCAAGAATTATGAAAAATACAAACAATACAATGGACAAAAGAAATTCGAGAACACAAGATTTACATACTATACTTTGAAGTTACAAATATTATTACAACATTACACTCACCAGCTGGTCGCAACTCTATCTCTATCTCCAATTCTAGTCCATCTCCAACTGTCTTTTGTCTTAAAAATTTGCTTATTTAAAGGTCGGACATACCCCCTCTAAGAGGCGGAATAAACTGACTTAGGTATGGAGAAAGTGACAACTAGAACTTTCCAAAATTGAAGGTTTTCTTCGAAAAGCCCAGTGTCAACTTTCTCATTTTGCTAAAAGTACTCTAATCGGAATTTGAAAATTGTTACTTTTACAAATAATGCATTTTTTATAGCCAAATGAAAATTTTGAAACAACATTAAGTCAATTTATTCACTATTTTAAAACTGATAAATAATATTTTAAAATTATTGACATCGGTAAAACATTTTGTTACATACAGAATGTTCCATTTAAGTGTGCCACCATTGCTATCTCGAAAACTATAAGAGCTACGAGGTTGGTTAAATTAGCAAAGAAACACCATTTTACAAGACTAACACAATGAGGAAAAAAAATGTATTTTTAAACCAGTGGTTCTCAAGATATGGGGCCCAGATTTAATAAAAAAACACAATAAAAATAGATGCAAATAACAGAGATATTGATAATATATATAGGCTAGAAAAAAAGGCAAATAAAACAAGACCGGTTCTAATAAAATTAACAACAAGAAGGAAATTAATAGAAATTTATATATCAGAAGATTATCCAAAAGATATTGCAGAAGAAAGAAAAGTATTGATACCGCTGATGAAAGACATAAGAAAAGAGGGTAAACATGCCGTTTTGAAATACAATCATTTATATGTTGATGGAATAAAAATAGATAACAATGAAGCAACAAAATTAATAAAAGAAAAAAACGATAAAAAACGAATGCATTCTGAAGAAAAGGAATAAAAGAAAAGTCCAAAAACATATGAAGATAACGACAAAAACAAAAAAGAACAAGTTGCAAAAAGACAAAAACAACAACCCAATAAGATAAGATATACCAACAACTTTAAGTGTCAGACCTCAATTTACAAGTAGACCTAGAACAAATAGCTACGAGGAAAGACCAATAAAACATAATTTATCAAAACAATCATAGCAACCAAACATAAATAAAGAAACAGGAAACCTGGTAACGAAAATGGCTAATACAAAGGAATTAGAAAATAAGTACAATGAAATGGCACCAACACACACACGCGCAATTCCAAGTCAAAGAAAGAAAATAAATAGAAACCATGAAATAGAACAAGAATTAGAAGAAGAAAATATAGTGAAAAAAAGTAAACAACAAAGAATGAGATGGCTTGGCCATGTATGGAGAGCAGAAGAAAGGGATACAATAAGATCAATAGTCGAGTGGAGCCCAGGCGGAAGAAGAATACGAGGCAGGCCCAAATCAACATGGCTGAGAGAAGTGGAAGAAGATCTAAAAGCAGCTGGAATTAACAACTGGAAGAATAAAACAAGAGATAGGGAGTTGTGGAGGAATATTATAAAGAACATCTAAGAAACAGGAACGTAGATTGATCGTAGATTGAGCGCAACCCCATGGGGGTGTTAAACGCTTCATTCTCGAATATTCGCCGACCCTTCTCGAATATTCGTTGATTCCTTGGAAATCAGAACAATGGGGAGCGGACGGACGTGTTCTGACCTGTTCGCTAGCGGCCGCAGCCCGCGCCGCCGCCCGCGCCGCGACCCTGTGTTCGCTACATTGCCCCCTCCTTAAGACTGTTTCGTCCCGGAACAGTTCGTTATGACGAAATCTGCATGCATCACCCTTGGTGCATCTGGAAGTCTTGAAGAAGTAACAGTCGACGGTCTGTTTGAGCTCTTCTTGGCCGGTAGAGTTGAAGCTGCAGACTAGAATTTCCACTCCGGTAAAGCGGAAGATTGTTTCTAACATGCTTCTAACAATCCTCCAATCCAAACCATCTAGTCCACAGCCTATCTTCGGTACTGCCAGCTTCATGATGTCGTTCTTCAACAGATGGTTCTTCATGTCGCACAACGAGTCCCATAAACTGCGATATGACGGCTTCTGATATGAGTATTGTTTGGTAACCAGGTAGTAAAGGTACCGCTTGTTTTCTACGTTATCATCCTTCAGTTGTAGCGTTTTTCCGACAGTTGGACGTTGGTTGGCCAGTTCTTGTACTCGTCCAAATTTTCTTTTAAAAACTGAAGCGATGCCGCGGGACATTTTAATATCTTTCGCTACACAATGTGCGAGGGAATACTCTGGGGACACGGTGAACAGATCTCGTTGGTCTTCTCGTGTCACGCCATACCGAGCCTTATGACCAGTAGAATGACTTTCCATGAAGTCTTCAAATGTAGGTTCCTCAGGTACAACCCGGCGAACCGTCGCTCCACGATTATCGTCAAAGTTATCACCAGCGAAAGGGGCTAACCGATTGAAGTGGACTACTTTTGGCTTTCCATTAGGTGTTTTCCTAATTCTGTAGACCACATCATTTATTCTCTTTACGATCTCGTAGGGACCTTCCCAATTCTTTTGTAGCTTCGGTGATAAGCCACGACGTCTTTGTGGATTGTAAAGCCACACCAAATTCCCAGGTTGAAAACCACCTTTTTCAGCCTTGACGTCATACTGGTCCTTCATCCGATCGCTGGCACCTTGAATGTTTGTGCGGACTTGTTCATGGATGTCATTCATTCTTCTCCGTAAGTCCGTTGCATAGTCCTCCCCGGCTAGATCTTCACCGGGTTTACTGCCAAATACCAGGTCACATGGTAAGCGCAACTCCCGCCCGAATAAGATGTTTGCTGGTGTCTGCCCTGTTGTCTCATGCACGGATGAACGGTAAGCCAACAACAACAGATGAAGATGTCGGCCCCAGTCTCGTTGATGGTTAGAGACTATCTTTGACAAATACCGATTTTTTGTTCTATTCATCCGTTCAACCATGCCATCAGACTGCGGGTGTAATGCAGTATTTCTGGTTTTCTTTATTCCTAATATTTTACAAATATTTTGGAACAGAGCAGACTCGAAATTCCTTCCTTGGTCGGAATGTATCTCTCGCGGTACTCCAAATCGGCAGATGCATTCTTTTACCAAGACTTCAGCAACCGTTACGGCTTCCTGGTTGGGTAATGGATAGGCTTCGACCCACTTAGTAAAATAGTCCATTACTACTACTATGTATTTATTTCCATCATCAGTTTCGGGGAATGGTCCGGCCACGTCAATCGCAATGCGTTCAAAGGGACTTCCAACGTTATATTGGCGCATAGGAGCTCTTCTTTTCCTATGTGGCCCGTTATTTCCCGCGCAGACCACACATTTCTTGCACCACTCTTTAACATTTTCTTTGCTATTTACCCAGTAAAATCGTTGGCGCAATCTCTCGAGGGTTTTATTCACTCCAAAATGCCCAGATCCATCGTGGATCTCCTGCAATACTTCCGGTACTCTATTCCTAGGAATTATCAGCTGGGTCCTACTCACAGTACCTTCAGTATTCTCTATGACATGTTTCAGGAGGCCCTCTTCAACCACAATAGAATCCCACTGCGCCCAGTACGATTTTACACTTTGTGAGTGTCGTGCAACGTCTTCCCAAACTGGCCTGCCATCGCCATGCTTCCAATCCAGTATGATTTTTAAGTCCGAGTCATTCTCTTGGTCCTTGCGAAGGTCTTCCGTTTACCAACTATCATTCACTACTGTTGTTCTAGCGATGGTAGAGAGTTTTTCCTCTAGACGACTGCAATGCTTGCATTCGTCTTGGCAAGGTCTTCTTGATAATGCGTCAGCATTACGATGGCTTGTACCTGCTCGATGCTCAATAACAAAGTTATATTCTTGCAATCTTTCAATCCATCTAGCTGCCTGACCTTCAGGATTCTTAAATTGTAGCAGCCATTTGAGAGCAGCGTGGTCAGTTCTTATAAGAAATCTTCTACCGTACAAATATTTGTAGAAGTGCTCCACGGATTTCACGACAGCCAAAAGTTCTTTTCTGGTGACGCAATAATTCCTCTCTGGTTTTGACAAGGTCTTACTAAAATAGGCAATAACCTTCTCTTGTCCGTCTTGTATCTGGGAAAGAACGCCACCAATTCCAACGTTGCTGGCATCTGTATCTAGAACGAATTCTCCTTCTGGTAAAGGATAACTTAGGACAGGTGCGCTTGTCAAGGAATATTTAAGTTGTTTGAACGCAGCTTGACAGTCCATCTCCCAGATAAATTTTCTGCCTTCTTCAGTAAGTCTTGTCAATGGCTTCGCTATGTTGGCAAATCCAGGTACATAACGTCGGTAATGTGTACAGAGACCAAGGAAACTTCTCAAGTCGTGTTTATCTCTCGGTATTGGCCAGTCACTCACAACCCTTATTTTCTCCGGGTCAACTGCAATACCCTTACCAGAAACTAAATGTCCAAGATAGTGAACTTCTTTTTGAAATAAGTGACACTTCTTTGGACTGAGTTTCAGGTTAGCCTTCCTCAATCTTTGGAAAACCTCTTCCAAGTTCTTCATTTGGTCCTCGAACGTTTTTCATACCACAATAATATCGTCGAGGTAAACCAAACATGTTTTCCATGACAGTCCAGCCAACACGGTTTCCATAAGTCGTTCAAATGTTGCAGGGGCATTGTAGAGCCCAAATGGCATAACAGTAAATTGCCACAGACTGGTACCGATAGTAAAAGCTGTCTTTTCTTTGTCTTTTGGATCTAAATCCACTTGCCAGTATCCGCTCTTTAAATCAAGAGTAGAGAAAACCTTTGATCCTGCCAATGTGTCCAGAGTATCGTCTATTCGGGGTAGCGGGTAGCTATCCTTCTTCGTCACGTTGTTAAGTTGACGATAATCGTCGAAAAATCTTGTAGAGCCATCCTTCTTCTTCACTAGCACCACTGGTGAAGCCCATGGACTGCTTGAAGGTTCAATCACACCTTCCGTCCTCATATCCTCTATAATTTCTTCAGCTTCTTCCCGCTTCGCCAGTGGTAATCTTCTTGCTGTTTGGCGGATGGGTCTTGCGTCTCCGGTGTCTATTTTATGATGGACTACATTGGTCCGTCCTTTGTTTTTCTTGTCAAATTGGAACACATCTTGAAAGGTCCCAATTAAGTTCATAGCCTTGGTTTTCTGGTCGGCAGTCAAGTCCTGGAACGATGATGACAGCTCCTTGATTAGAATATCTGGAACTTCACAGGATGTGTTGTCTTTGGCCTTTACAGTTCGAATAATTGATGATACCGCTGAACAGTCACCTACTACGGTCCCTTTTTTTAGTATTACTGGATAAAAATTAATGTTCATTACTCGAACTGGGATTATCTTGTCGGTTTTAAGCAAGGCTTTCCCAATTACAACTCCAGTCCCAGTTTTAGCATCATCATTTTTCGGCTGGAGCATAACAATGTTTCCCTCACAGAAGCCACCCTCTAGCTGTGCTTCCACGATTGATTCACTTCGTTCTGGGAGGGTTACATCTTCCGTTATTAATACTCGCATGGCATTGTCGACTCGTGGATTTAATACCAGTTCTTCATCATTGACCATCACCACTCCATTCTTCAGGTCAAGTTTAAATCCATGTTTTTTCATAATGTCCATGCCGAGAATGAATTCATCTTCTACATCAGCTATCAGCACACGATGTTTAATGCACGTTTTTCCAACAGTGATGCTCAAATATATTTCTCCAGATGCGGTAGCTTGTTCTCCGGTGGCTGTGCGTATCTGCCACTTTGTTGGAAGTAGATGTTTTCTGCACAGTTTTCTTGCTAAGTCAAGTCTGATTATTGTTTTTGTCGCACCCGTATCCAGCAACATTTTAAGCGGCCTGCTGTCGATAGAGCCGTCTACATAGATACTGTTAGCTTGATGATAAAGGGATGCGACATAACTAATGGATTCTGGGGCTACTGGAATACGGGTCGACGATTGCCCCTTCGCATCAACCCGATTTAGTTTGCCGACTCTTTTTCTTCTTTTCTTGCTTCTGCTTTCCTCTGTTGTTTTCTGCAGAGCCTTTGTGGGTGACCTAATTCACCGCAATTCCAACAGCGGAGTTTCTTTCTCCCCGCGCCATGAATTTCAGATGAAATTCGTCTTATCCTGTCATCTAGATCCTCAGTGTCTTCATTCCTCTCAGCATCGATAATTCGCACTCGCGATTGGTTGCGTGAAGCTTGTTTTGCAGCTTCATGATCTAAGGCATATGAAAGTGCATCAACCAGAGTTTTTGGTCGAGCCAATCGTAGTGCCTGCTGAGTTTCATTGTCTCGGACCCCATATATAAATGCTTGTGTAACTAGGTATTCCAAGACGCTGTCAGGAGCTGTAGGATGTGCGAGACGAACCAAACGAGCTATATCCGCTTCAAATTCTTGAAGGTTCTCTTTTGAACTCTGATATCGGTTCCTCAGTTGCGTCTGGTAGACCAGCTCCAGATGCGCATTGCCATATCGCATATCTAGTCGCTTAACAAGTTGTTCGTAGTCTTCCTGTTCATCCTCTTTTAGCGTCTGTAGGATATCGATGGCTTCTCCACGCAGTGAAACTGTCAGCGCTGTAGCCTTCTCCTTGGAAGTCCAGCCATTTGCTTTGGCAGCGGCTTCAAATTGTTTTACATAATTCGGCCATGATGACTTGCCGTCGAATTCGGGTGTTTTAATGTGCAGTCTTGAATTATTTTCTTTTTCTGGTTTCTTTTCCTGAATCTCATCCGCCTTAACTATACTAGAATTTGAAACCGCTGGTGACGTTATTTTGGAGACATTTTTCTGTAATTCTAAAATCCTCATGTCGTATTCATCTTTCAGATTTTTCAAATTTTCTTCTATTTTTTCTTCTAATTTCTCTTCTAAATTTCTAGAACTTTCTTTCAGTTGTTCGTTTAGTTTTTCTTCCAAACCTCTAGAATTTTCCATTAGTTTCTCTTCCCATATTCTAGAATTTTCTGTTAATTTCTCTTCTAAAATTCTAGAATTTTCTATTAATTCTTCTTTTAAAGTTCTAGAATTTTCTGTTAATTCATCTTTTAATTTTTGTTCTAAACTTCTGGAATTTTCTATTAATTCTTCTTTCAATGTTTTAGAACTTTCTTTCATTTCTTCTAATTTTTGTTCTAAAGTTCGAGAATTTTCTACCAGTTTTTGTAAGTTTTCATCAGATTTTTTACAACTTTCTGCTAACTTTTCCTCCATTATTTTACCAAAATCGGGCAAGCTACCCGTAATTTCGAATAAAAAGTCATCAGGATTTTCACCAGCTTCTACCAAAGCTTGCCGTAGACGATGTTGTAAAGCAGACTTGGTTCCCGATGTCTCCAACTCTCGTTCTTCTAGCTCCCTCTTGAGATCGGCCACTTTTAATTCGCTTAATTTTATTTGTTACTAGCCATTTTATTTATTTTAATTTACACTTCACAGTTTTTAATTACCCCACACCTGACACCAATTGTAACGTTTTATTTATTTAGGTGAAGTGTAAAATTGATTAAAAACACTAATATTTATATAACTAAGTTTAATTAAAGAATTATGAATTATAAAGAATAAATAAAAATAACTAATACTAAGAATTAACAAATATAAACACTAATTTAAGAACTAATTATTATTACTAAAGACTTAAACACTAAGATAATTTATTTAAACAATAAAAACTACGCAATATTTATTTCAACACTATTTATATCACTATCTATTTATTTATATCACCATCTGTACACTAGACGTTTTAACACAAAACTGTCCTGCGCGATCTCTTGCTCGGGGTATTTAAGTAAAACGCTTCATTCTCGAATATTCGCCGACCCTTCTCGAATATTCGTTGATTCCTTGGAAATCAGAACAATGGGGAGCGGACGGACGTGTTCTGACCTGTTCGCTAGCGGCCGCAGCCCGCGCCGTCGCCCGCGCCGCGACCCTGTGTTCGCTACATTGCCCCCTCCTTAAGACTGTTTCGTCCCGGAACAGTTCGTTATGACGAAATCTGCATGCATCACCCTTGGTGCATCTGGAAGTCTTGAAGAAGTAACAGTCGACGGTCTGTTTGAGCTCTTCTTGGCCGGTAGAGTTGAAGCTGCAGACTAGAATTTCCACTCCGGTAAAGCGGAAGATTGTTTCTAACATGCTTCTAACAATCCTCCAATCCAAACCATCTAGTCCACAGCCTATCTTCGGTACTGCCAGCTTCATGATGTCGTTCTTCAACAGATGGTTCTTCATGTCGCACAACGAGTCCCATAAACTGCGATATGACGGCTTCTGATATGAGTATTGTTTGGTAACCAGGTAGTAAAGGGACCGCTTGTTTTCTACGTTATCATCCTTCAGTTGTAGCGTTTTTCCGACAGTTGGACGTTGGTTGGCCAGTTCTTGTACTCGTCCAAATTTTCTTTTAAAAACTGAAGCGATGCCGCGACCCTGTGTTCGCTACAATATATATATATATATATATATATATATATATATATATATATATATATATATATATATATACAGGGTGAATACTGAAAACCTTGACATAGGGAAATAACATGGGAAAACAGTTTTTTGCTGTTTCCATCTGTCCCGCTAAATAAAATCGGGTGTATATGGTATCGTTAGTTAGATTACTTAATTTTGCATCTAATAAAACCAAATGTTGTGTAATATGGCCTTTTCTAACTGAAATATTTGATAAAATAAATTGTATTTTGAAGGTTATCATTCATATTTTCGAATAAGAAACGTCTAAAACAAAATGCTCCATAGCCGAGTGGATAAGAGGGCGGATTCATAATATAAATAATCTACAAGACCTGGTTCGAGACCACCTTGGCCCTACTTCCTAAGGTGGTCTCGAACCAGGTCTTGTAGAGCTGCAGTGGAAGAAAATAATTATTTCATAACATATATTGCAATAAGTTTATTTAATTAAAGTTAAAAATAAAAAAATAATTATCGAAAACTTAACAATAAATTTAGTAAGAAAAAAGTAAATCGAAGGCTGCTGTGGAAGAATTTAACTAAATTTATTGTGAAGTTTTCACAAATTATTTTTGAATTTTTAACTTTAATTAAATAAACTTGTTGCAATATATGTTATGAAATAGTTATTTTCTTAGACTGCAGACTTTAATTTACTTTTTTTAATGTAATTTTAGTATAAATAACAATTTTTGTTAATTTTTCTGTTAATTATAAAAATAAAGAATTACTGTTTTATATCATTGTAAAGCTAAAAAAAATCTCTATTTAAAAATACCATAGCTTAATATGACCTCCTTATGAAAAATAAAAGTTGCTATCAGTAACTCGTAAATGGTTAGATATAAAAAAATATTTAGCACTTCTGCAAATTCACCATACAAAAGTGCCGTAAGAAAGTGCAAACCTGAATCTCATATTATTTCATATAACAAAGTTATAAGCAAAAAATAAATAAAAATATATTGGGAATGAAGTGTAAGAATACCAAACTTTTTAAATAGGTCCTTACAAGAGTGTGTTGCATTTTCGCCGGCAAGTATTCTAACAGCCTTCTTCTACATTATAAATACTCTGTTTACTTCTGATGATTGGCCCCATATCAAAAAGCCTTAGCTCATCACAGAGTGAAATAATGCAAAGTAAGCTATTTTAGTTGCTGATGGGCCGACTGTACAATATATTTTTCTGTATACTAAACTGTAAACAAGTATCTACCTTCTTAGCAACGAGTCCGTTACATTTTCAAAAAATATCCCAGGTGGGAGCGCATCACTGTTTTCATTTTTCTTTACGTGTGATATATGAGAATCGGTATTTTCTATTGATAATGAACTACATGATGCTACTCATACTACAGAATTCTCATTAACTGATTTCAATATTTTCTTTGCTATGTCCGACTTCATCTTCGTAGAATCCTCTATGTATCTTTGTGCAACCGTTGTGGATTTCCATCCTCCATGATTCATTAAAACTCCCAAATCTCCACCTCCTTCCGCCAAAAGAGTCGCCGAAGAACGTCGGAAACAATGTCCCGTGTATGAGTTAGCATCAGGTAGTCCTAAATATTCGGCAATTTTTCTAGGTGCATTACCGACTGTATGCACACCAACAACTTGTGCAACACATTTCTTATTTCTGTATCCTAATAAAAATCGCTTATTGCTAATATCGGCCGGTCTCAGAGTCATGTACTTCCTGATTATCATACAGGATTTGCAACTTTCATCATTAGGTATTATAAACTAGCGATTGAATCCAGTGTTCGTTTTAGGGAAGCATATTCTAATTAAAGTTCTGCTATCCGTCATATCGTCAGTCGTTATAATTAATTAATTCTTTCCGTCGGCACCCTCCGAAAATACCAAGAATACGAATGACCTACAGTTTTAAACGAATGTATCAAAAAAGTTCTATCTAAAGTAAATTTTTGGCATATACCTACAAAAGAAGGTAATTGTCATCATCAGCTTCTTTTAAAAATTTTATTACATCATAGTCAGACAAAACTTTGGATTTTTTGGATTTACAACCCGCAGTTTTCCGCTTCAGATACTGATGCAATTCCCCGTATCTAGATCAATAATATTTCATTTATTATAAGATCAAATAACGCTAAAAAAATACAAACCTCTTAATGTCTACTTTTGTAAAAAGGCTAAGTCAGCACATTCTAGTGGCACCAATAAAGTATATTAATACGTCAATTGATGTTATTCATAAATAGTGTTGTGTAAAGGTAAAACTAATATTTGCTGACTTAGTACTTGTTCATAGTATATATAGTGTAAGGTAATGGTTGTTAAGGGGAGAAGAGAAAGAGAGAAGCCAGAAGTAGAGTGATATAGTCAGTGGTAGACGGCGGTGGTGGACAGAAGTGTCATTAGAGAAGAAACCAACTGTAAAACATTATTTATTATATTATCCATCTCCTAATACTTACTCCGTATCCGGTCTGACAAAGAACCCATTTATATATATTTTGTAATACCTATCCTTTCGAGGAGCGGGTCACAAATTGGTAGGAGAGGTCCTGTAAGATTATTACAAGTTGGTAGAAATGGAATTTATTGAAAGGATGTGCTACAGTTTGATGACGCCAATATCCTTTTAGAAAGAAGGGTTACACTTTTTCGTGAATCAATATCATCGCATAATAGGACCACAAACATGTGGGTTTAGAATTCTGATACTGATCCTCAAAATAGGCTAACATTACTTTTTCATCTGTACCGACGATATGGTTTGCTTCCTTCCAATTGCAAAATAATTTGTATGCTTTTAAATACCTTTCAGATGATTTTGCGGGCAATAGCGTTGTCCTCGCGTTATCCACTTTCTTTTGCAATTCTTCTGGTAATTCCATTTTTAAGAGACAATAAACAAACGGACGGGACTAAAACTAAATTGAAAAAATTTGAATTGTTGAATCGTCGTTTTTTGTCTCCTTAACAACGCATCACAGAAAGCTTGTTCAAAACAAATACGACGCTTTTAATTAAATGATTATTCTAATTTTTTTTTTAATAGTTGTTGAGTATACAGAAAAATTTTATACGACACACGGCCGGTAACTGCATTAACAGTCTCGCTAGTTCACGATGATGTACTAGCTCGCCCGTAAGTGCTTAGCAAACAGGCATGAAGCTAACTTCCTACACAGTACATCTGTATTACCTTTCCATTTGAACTTTTTTTTGTAAAATGAGGCCTAAATATTTTTCGGGGAGTTCATCAGATTTCTTTGAATTTATAAAATCTATTATGTTGGTTTTGTTTTTATTTAGGCTCAAAAGATTTGCAGTAAACCATTCAATTGCTTGAATTTGTGATTCATTACTATTTTGTTCTAGTGTTTCTTTTGAGGTACTGTGATTTATTATAGTAGTATCATCTGCAAAAATTGTATTATCTTTGATTTTACATTTTGAGGTAAATTATTGACATATATTATATACAAAAGGGGACCAAGGATACTTCCTTGAGGAACGCCTTTATTTATATTTTTAAATGTACTTATTGTATCATTAACTGATACGGCTTGTTGTCTGTTATGAAGATTTGATTTTAATAACTGCCAAGGAATACCCCTTACACCAGAGTGTTCTAGTTTCGATAGTAGAATTTCATGTAATAGGGTGTCAAAGGCTTTTCTCAAATCAACGAAAATAGCTCTGCATATTTCATTATTTTCCCAAGATTATATTATAACTTGAATTAATGACATTACCGCATCTGTAGTGGATTTTCTCTTACGGAACCCATATTGTTCACCAGTAAAATAATCGTTGGTAACAAGAAATTTATGGAGATGTACATAAATAACTATTTAAAAAAATTTTTAAATTACTGGTAAAATTGCAATTGGTCTATAATTTGAGGCTACATCATTTTCTCCAGTTTTATGAATTGGAATTATTTTGGCGACTTTCAATTTATCAGGGAAAATTCCGTGCTCCAAACATGTATTAATTAAATTACATAGAGGTTCTGTCAAATATTTAATGACTGTTTTGAGTAAAATAATATTTATGTCGTAGATATTAGTGGATACCTTGTTCTCCATCTCACGGACAATTTTTAAATTTCGGTCGTAGTTGTCGGATTAAAATAAACAGAATTACTGCACCTTTTTTTTTTAGAAAATTATTATAATCAAACTCAGAGGGATTTAGTTGATTGATTATACTGTACGCAATTGAAACAAAATTATCGTTAAAGTTATCTGTCCGTATTAAACATTTATTATTTTTAATATTTCTACCAGATTCATCATTAATTAGGGACCATACAGTTTTGATTGAGAAAGCTATTCATACGTAAATAATTTTCGATATTCGCTTACCTGCTCAAGATATGTTTTTTTTTGAGTTTTTTGTACCTTGGTTTTAAGTCGTGATACCCAGATGAGATCAGCTCCTGAAGAAATGTTAAGTGATCTTGAGTAGATTTTAGCTCAGGCGTTACCCACTTATGATTTTTTTTGTTTGATCTTCTTACTATTTTTGGAAAAGTACTGTCTCTGTAATATAAAAAAGTATTAAAAAATATATTACACTTTTTTTTTAATATTAATTTTATTATTGTAATTTCGACATTTTTTTATTGGTTTTGGTATGTTTTTAACCGTATTAAATTCACCGGTGAAAAGAATGGCAGAGTGATCTGACATTCCGAGTTTTTGTACTGAAGTTGAGATCCATGCCGTAGCTAGTCATTAAATTAATTAGTAAATTATTATTATTGTTAATAGTAAGAAAGTCTATGTTGAAATCACCTACTAGAACAATTTTTACATTATATATATATATATATATATATATATATATATATATATATATATATATATACAGGGTGTCCCATTTAAGATACGAATGCATTGGTATCTCGAGAACCGTAAGAGCTACGAGGTTGGTTAAATTAGACAAAAGTTGCGTTAGGAGGCTATTTTAATAGTGTTTTGTTATTTGCGAAAAAATGCATAGGTCACTAGATATAGGGAAAAATGTAAATTTAGCGATTTTTTTTTTTTTGCTTATAACTTTGTTATATGAAATAATATGAGATTCTGGTTTGCACTTTCTTACGGCACTTTTGTATGGTGAATTTGCAGAAGTACTAAATATTTTTTTATATCTAACCATTTACGAGTTACTGATAGCAACTTTTATTTTTCATAAGGAGGTCATATTAAGCTATGGTATTTTTAAATAGAGATTTTTTTTATCTTTACAATGATATAAAACAGTAATACTTTATTTTTATAATTAACAGAAAAATTAACAAAAATTGTTATTTATACTAAAATTACATTGAAAAAAGTAAATTAAAGGCTGCAGTCTAAGAAAATAACTATTTCATAACATATATTGCAACAAGTTTATTTAATTAAAGTTAAAAATTCAAAAATAATTTGTGAAAACTTCACAATAAATTTAGTTAGAAAAAAGTAAATCGAAGGCTGCTGTGGAAGAATTCTTGGCAGTTAAAATCACATCTTCATAACAGACAACAAGCCGTATCAGTTAATGATACAATAAGTACATTTAAAAATATAAATAAAGGCGTTCCTCAAGGAAGTATCCTTGGTCCCCTTTTGTATATAATATATGTCAATGATTTACCTCAAAATGTAAAATCAAAGATAATACAATTTTTGCAGATGATACTACTATAATAAATCACAGTACCTCAAAAGAAACACTAGAACAAAATAGTAATGAATCACAAATTCAAGCAATTGAATGGTTTACTGCAAATCTTTTGAGCCTAAATAAAGACAAAATTAACATAATAGATTTTATAAATTCAAAGAAATCTGATGAACTCCCCGAAAAATATTTAGGCCTCATTTTACAAAAAAAAGTTCAAATGGAAAGGTAATACAGATGTACTGTGTAGGAAGTTAGCTTCATGCCTGTTTGCTAAGCACTTACGGGCGAGCTAGTACATCATCGTGAACTAGCGAGACTGTTAATGCAGTTACCGGCCGTGTGTCGTATAAAATTTTTCTGTATACTCAACAATTATTTAAAAAAAAAAAAATTAGAATAATCATTTAATTAAAAGCGTCGTATTTGTTTTGAACAAGCTTTCTGTGATGCGTTGTTAAGGAGACAAAAAACGACGATTCAACAATTCAAATTTTTTCAATTTAGTTTTAGTCCCGTCCGTTTGTTTATTGTCTCTTAAAAATGGAATTACCAGAAGAATTGCAAAAGAAAGTGGATAACGCGAGGACAACGCTATTGCCCGCAAAATCATCTGAAAGGTATTTAAAAGCATACAAATTATTTTGCAATTGGAAGGAAGCAAACCATATCGTCTGTACAGATGAAAAAGTAATGTTAGCCTATTTTGAGGATCAGTATCAGAATTCTAAACCCACATGTTTGTGGTCCTATTATGCGATGATATTGATTCACGAAAAAGTGTAACCCTTCTTTCTAAAAGGATATTGGCGTCATCAAACTGTAGCACATCCTTTCAATAAATTCCATTTCTACCAACTTGTAATAATCTTACAGGACCTCTCCTACCAATTTGTGACCCGCTCCTCGAAAGGATAGGTATTACAAAATATATATAAATGGGTTCTTTGTCAGACCGGATACGGAGTAAGTATTAGGAGATGGATAATATAATAAATAATGTTTTACAGTTGGTTTCTTCTCTAATGACACTTCTGTCCACCACCGCCGTCTACCACTGACTATATCACTCTACTTCTGGCTTCTCTCTTTCTCTTCTCCCCTTAACAACCATTACCTTACACTATATATACTATGAACAAGTATAGTGCTGGACAACATAATTGAGAATTGGATTACCTCACCCCCTACTAGCATACCGTAAACATGGGATTATCCCCAAATTTAAATTTCAGAAATGCAGAGACTGATTTCAAATTTTTAAATAGGTATATACAATACAGATATAAATGTTTGATTAACCTATACGTACTAAAACGGTAAATTTGAAAGTAAATAAAAACTAATCCAGCCTAATGAGAAATGGTTAATTTTCTTTCCATTCTTGATCCTCATTACAGTTATAAGAATATGACATTTTTCTTAATACCGC
Organism: Stenolophus ochropezus; assembly: GCA_035578165.1. NCBI lineage: Eukaryota > Metazoa > Arthropoda > Insecta > Coleoptera > Carabidae > Stenolophus > Stenolophus ochropezus. Next base: position 3,583,772 of record JAQOWZ010000024.1, on the reverse strand, counting down.
CCCAACATATTTCCGACTCATCACCCGTTGTGAGGGTTAACCGCATCCATTACCTAGCTTAACGGATTAACCAAATATCTTGTCCTGTACTATACTTAGTCAGCAAATATTAGTTTTACCTTTACACAACACTATTTATGAATAACATCAATTGACGTATTAATATACTTTATTGGTGCCACTAGAATGTGCTGACTTAGACTTGTTACAAAAGTAGACATTAAGAGGTTTGTATTTTTTTAGCGTTATTTGATCTTGTAATAAATGAAATATTATTGATCTAGATACGGGGAATTGCATCAGTATCTGAAGCGGAAAACTGCGGGTTGTAAATCAAAAAATTCCAAAGTTTTGTCTGACTATGATGTAATAAAATTTTTAAAAGAAGCTGATGATGACAATTACCTTCTTTTGTAGGTATATGCCAAAAATTTACTTTAGATAGAACTTTTTTGATACATTCGTTTAAAACTGTAGGTCATTCTTATTCTTGGTATTTTCGGAGGGTGCCGACGGAAAGAATTAATTAATTATAACGACTGACGATATGACGGATAGCGGAACTTTCATTAGAATATGCATCCCTAAAACGAACACTGGATTCAATCGCTAGTTTATAATACCTAATGATGAAAGCTGCAAATCCTGTATGATAATCAGGAAGTACATGACTCTGAGACCGGCCGATATTAGCAATAAGCGATTTTTATTGGGATACAGAAATAAGAAATGTGTTGCACAAGTTGTTGGTGTGCATACAGTCGGTAATACACCTAGAAAAATTGCCGAATATTTAGGACTACCTGATGCTAACTCATACACGGGACATTGTTTCCGACGTTCTTCGGCGACTCTTCTGGCGGAAGGAGGTGGAGATTTGGGAGTTTTAATGAATCATGGAGGGTGGAAATCCACAACGATTGCACGAAGATACATAGAGGATTCTACGAAGATGAAGTCGGACATAGCAAAGAAAATATTGAAATCAGTTAATGAGAATTCTGTAGTAGGAGTAGCATCATGTAGTTCATTATCAATAGAAAATACCGATTCTCATATATCACACGTAAAGAAAAATGAAAACAGTGATTCGCTCCCACCTGGGATATTTTTTGAAAATGTAACGGACTCGTTGCTAAGAAGGTAGATACTTGTTTACAGTTTAGTATACAGAAAAATATATTGTACAGTCGGCCCATCAGCAACTAAAATAGCTTACTTTGCATTATTTCACTCTGTGATGAGCTAAGGCTTTTTGATATGGGGCCAATCATCAGAAGTAAACAGAGTATTTATAATGTAGAAGAAGGCTGTTAGAATACTTGCCGGCGAAAATGCAACACACTCTTGTAAGGACCTATTTAAAAAGTTTGGTATTCTTACACTTCATTCCCAATATATTTTGAATAGTTTTATATACTTCAGGAAAAACGTATTAAATTTTACAACTCATTTCGAGATTCATAAATACAATACGAGAAATAACAATAACTTAACAACAGTAAAATTCAGTCGAATAAATACGAAACTTAACAGTGTTAATGTTATGCTCTTTAACAAGCTCCCCCAAACTATAAGCAAATTAGAGCCAAAAAAATTTAAATCCACTTTATATAAACTATTACTAAATAAAAGTTACTATAGCGTAGAAGAGTATTTAAAAGATGAAAATTTTATCAATGCGTTTTGAAAGTGTGATTGTGAGTTTTATGCACAAAAATCAATAAAATTAATTATACAGTTAAATTTACGTCAATATACCTTTGTTTTTATTTAAGCACTATATCTTAAAATTAGACGTACTATGCATGTAAGTGTTTCTCAGTCAATAAAAAATGATTATTATTATTATTATTATTATTATTATTATTATTATTATTATTATTATTATTATATATATATATATATATATATATATATATATAATTTATTCATCTTCTCTCATTTAATAATGTCATTCTTTATGATATTTATTCTAAAGTTGTTATGAGCAATTTTACCATTTTACCGCAGTAAAGTGAAAATTTAATTATTTATTATAAACATTAATTATACATTTTTTACAATTAGATATATTAATTCCAGCCGAAGTTGAATCAACACAATTAATATTGGCATTAGAGTTTTGAATGTTTAGTATTTCATTTTCTCCCATTATTTTTGTAGCAATTTGTTTTTTATTTTTAATAGAAGCTTCAACATAACCTTCTACAACACTTGATGATCGCCATCCCCCATGTCGCTTTAAAATACTAATATCAGCACCTGCGTCGGCCAGCAGCGTTGCTGACGATCGTCTGAAGGAATGTCCGCTGTAGCTCTCCGGATTTACTAAACCTAAAAACGTAGCAATTTCTTTTGGTATGCGCCCAAAAGTATTTATTCCTACTGGTTGCGACACTTCCCATTTTTATAAAATACGAAAAAACGATCGTGGTTTACAGCTTTTAGGCGAAGGTGAAAATATTTTCTGAAAATATCCAAATAGTCACATCCCGGAATATTACCCTTAGTAATTACAAATTCTCTAATAATTTTGGTTTTAGTTTTTGGTATCGTAATCTTAATAATAGTTTCATAATTTTTGTATTCGCTCTCTTTAAATAGATAAGCTTTTCTCTACGACAGGCACCAAAAACACCGATAATTAAAGGCACTTATAAAAGAACCAAATATTCAGAAAACAATTTTAATATAAATTGACACAATATAATTACTACCTTTAACATTAAATAGCGGTCGTCGTTGGCTTCTTGTAAAAATCTATGTATTTCATTTCTTGAAAACACGTTTGATTTTTTAGCTTTATAGCCATCATGATTTCGTTTCAAAAACGCCAATAACTGTGTCCTCTTTTCTTCTTATTGAAATCAATGTTCTTAACGTAGAATAGTGCGTCTATAGTGTAGACGGTTTATTCTTTTTCGCCTTGTCGTCAAAGTAGTCAAGCAAAAATTTTTCACAAATTGCAGCTTTTACGTTCTTTTTAGTACACTAATCTTGAAATTTTACATATTCTAGGTTGTAATTTTGTTCAGATTTCGCAGGTATTATAGTGGAAAGTGCCCCACACGCAAGAATTTCGACATCAGATGAAATATTTTCACTGTCACTGTGACTCATTTTGGTTGACAGGAGAGAACAATAAACATAAGAATCATAATTCATGGTAACATTGCTTTTCTTAATAATATTGTTTTTAATGCCATTGTTGAAATAAATTACGTGTAACTACTAAAATTTATTAATAACAAAGTGGGAACATTTTACTGAGTATTTACATCATTTAGCTATGAACATCAAAAACAAATGCGTGATATATTTCAAATTTATTAACAACTATATGGGAAATACAAATTGATAATTTAAATTATTTAACAATGTGTATACACTAACATTCCTATTCGTATTATAAGGCGTTCACATCAAATATTTAATGTCATTGTTTAAATAAATTACAAAACACTTCTAAAATTTTGAGTAGTTAATAGTGAACATATATATACAAAGAAATGTATAATTTATTTATTCGACAGAATAAATTTATCGTAGTTGCGGAGTCATTCAACATATGATACTACTAAAAATGGTAATGTTGATTAATTAAATTGAAATTTATGAATGCAAATAGATATTTGCTGTATATTTGAATTTACAATCATTTCTTTAATTATTATTAGTGATGTGACGAATAGCAGTTTAACCGAATAACCGAATAACGAATATTCGGCGAAATTTTAACAGAATATTCGGCATTACCGATTAATATTTTCTGTACAATCTGAATGCGTGATTGGTGGTCCTCGTTGCGGGGAAGGGTGTATTTATTCTATAATCATCGCGCAATTTTTTGTTAAGATAATTTCTTGTTTGATAGTTATCATATTTAATTATTTAAGGAGCAAGAAATTTACCACCAAACAATATAACTAAATAAATTATTTATTCTTTTTATACTCGTAGACACATTAATAATAAATAAATATATGAATGTCTTTTGTTGAAAATTCATTATTTATATATTTGTACATAACAAAATAGCATTGTACTTTACTTATTTCTTGTAAATGAATATTCGGTATTAAAATATGCCGAATTGGCTGAATACCGAATAGTGAAAATATGGCCCAATAGACCGAATACCGAATAATTATTCGGCTTCGGTCACATCTATAATTATTACATTTACATATTATCAAATAAATTATTTCATTATATGGCGCCAAAACTGTCATTTGTGTATCGAAAGAAAAATAATTGCAATTTTTATTATTTTAACTTGCAAAAATTATTAATAAGAATATGAAGGATGGTGATTGAATAGTTATATTATTCAATAACGTATATTGTATATATTTGTATATTTAGTTATTTACTGTATTACATTTAACAATGTTTCAGTACGTCAAGTATAACATAAAAAAAATATTTAAAATATATAATATACAAATTGAGTAAGAGTTACATAACTGTGTTTCATAGTTTTAAAATCAGATTCAAGATATTCATTAATAGAATAAAAAGCATTATTAATCAAATAAGCTTTGATTACCATTTTAAATTTTTTTGAATTTCAGCCAGAGTTTGATAAATAAAAATTGAAGGTATAGTGTCATAATTTTGGCTTCCATGAAATGTAATTTACAATGATGTCTGAAATACAAATTATATATTATTCTAACTGCTTTTTTCTGTTGCACAAAAACTTTATGTACAAGAGGTGAGTTGCCCCAAATAATAGTTCCATACGTGATTACGGAATGGAATAGTGCAAAATAAACTAGCTTAAGAGTATCTACAGTAACGAGCGATTTTATTTTTCTTAACAAGAAAGTAATGCTAGCTAGACGGCTACATATTAATATAACATGTACATTACCATTTAATTTATCGTTAATATTCAGGCCAAGAATATTAACTGACTTATCTTCATTAAATTCAGGTTTTGAAGATATTATTAAATTTTGTGTTTTACCCTTATTGAGCAGTAGATTATTGGCAGAGAACCAGAACTCGGCTTTTTGTAGCCAGTTTGAACATTCATTAGTAAGAAGTTGGAAATCGGTATGACCTGTAATAATGGTCGTATCATCAGCAAAGAGTACACTCTCTATAGGTTCAATAAATTTTGGAAAATCATTTACATAAATAATGAAGAAAAGAGGGCCTAAAATTGAACCTTGGGGTACACCATGAGTAATACTTTGAAAATTAGAGTTTTTGCCATTTATAAACACACTTTGGATACGATTTTCTAAATAAGATTTAAAAATATTAAGAGCTGTTCCATTAATGCCATATAACTGAAGTTTTTTAATTAATAAATAATGTGACACGCAGTCAAAGGCCTTAGATAGATCGCATAAAGTAATTGTCATATGTTTTTTCTGCTCAAGACCTTCGACAATAAGGTTTATAACATTAAGGACAGCTTGAGTAGTCGATTTTTTATTTCTAAAACCGATTTGGTGTTCAATGAGTATTTTATTTTGATCAATATGTTTAATTAGTCTGTTTTTCAATATAATTTCAAAGATTTTTGAAATTACGGGGACAATTGAAATCGGTCTATAATTTTCCAGGTTCTCATGGTCACCTTTTTTAAATAGGGGATTAACTTTAGTCATCTTGAAAGCATCCAGAAAAACACTTTGCTCTAAACATTTATTAAATAACGAGACGAGTGGTGCAACCAAAAAGTCAATAAAGTTCTTGACAAGATCATTACTAATAGTGAAGACATCTGTGCATTTAGACCTGTTTAAAGATTTAATTGCATTATAAACTTCAATAAGACCAGTCTGTTCAAATGTAGATTTGACTGTAAAATTGTTAGGCAAATCAGCAATAATATCTTCGGCTTTAATATTAATCTTGGGAATATTTTTGATAATATTGGAAGCTATTTTAACAAAATAATCATTGTATTCCTGTGGTGTAAAATTTTGAGACACAGTATTTACATTTATGTTATTTCGTTCAATATTTATTAGTTTCCAGCTAGTTTTACTTACATTAGTAGAACTGTTAATAAATTTACTATATGAACGAGCTTTAGTATCTTTTATTTCCTTTCTATATTTAATACGTTTTTCATTAAACATTGCTTTAGTTATTTTGTCACTAGAGCAATTGAGATGTTCCTTTAACACAATCAATTCAGATGTCATTTTATTGAGATCTGAATTAAACCATTGAACTACAGGTTTGTTACTATTAGTACTAATTTTCTTGTAAGGAAAACATATGTGCATAAGATATGAAAGATTATTCAGGATACTAGAAGCATGATCATTTGTCTCCATCCAATTATTATCAAAATATACATGGAAATTATGATAATATAAAGCGTACTTAAAATTTTGGATATTATCACGATTAAAGCATCTTGATTGAATCACTCTTTTCCCATTAGTTGATCTAGAGTCCTTCAAGCTGATATACTGACCATTGTGATCTGATAAACACCCGCAACAAAATCAGTGAATTCAATATTAGTTAGCATATTATTATCAAAAGGATTTTTAATTAAAAAATGATATATTTCATCAATTTTATTTCCCATTGACTGTATGTTTAGATGAAACACAGTTAAGTCTTTATTAGAGATATTAACATTGATTTCAAATGTACGATTATTATTTACAACTTGATTAATTAAGGTTCTGGCACTTTGGTTCGTCGCAGATGGAAAAAAGGTTTAATACAAACACCTAAAGGCCAAATAGAAGGAGACATATATATATATATATATATATATATATATATATATATATATATATATATATACAGGGTGGCCCAGTGAAAATTATCAGCTCAATTTTTGGCCACTTAACATTAATTTTGCAAAAAACGCTCGAACACGTCAATTTTAATATAAATGGGGACACCTAAATGGATTAGTAACAATGGGGTAACTTCAACCCTAAAATGGGTGTGGACTGCACCTCAAAAATTTTAAATGGAAAAGGGTATCAAATATGACACAGTTCGAAAGGCCTTTCAATTCTCTTTTCAACAGTTTTTTTTATTTTTCAAATCCGATCATTAGTTCCAGAGAAATATCGTTTAAAACAAATTTTATTATTTTATTTTTTTCCAAAATATTTAGGTATATTTGTACTTGCCTACCCGCTACTTTTGCGCTGTGGCTCAGGCTGTGTGCGTATATCGCTGTATCATCAGCAAATAGTGCCGTTTTTATATGCGCAAAGGTAAGCAAGTCGTGCAAATATATTATGAATAGTAATGGTGCCAAAATACTGCCCTGTGGCACTTCTGCTCCTATTGGTTTGTCGTGTGAGTATGTGTTGTTAATTTTGACATTAAATTTTCGGTGTAATAGTTTTATCATGTCTACCAGGAAGTGTAAGTGAATGTTTTTTCTATGTATAATAAATACATAACTGTTACTTTCTTTTTGTTAAAATTTTCAATGAAGTCTGTTATTATTCTAGCTAATTGTTGTGTTGTCGATCTATGTTGTCTAAAGCCGAATTGAAACTCAGGTAAAATATTGTTATCTGTAGTATATTTTAATAGGTTGTCAAAAATTACTCGTTCAGTCAATTTTGAAATTGAATTTAGAAGAGATACAGAATTACAGAAATGTATCTCTTCAATATAATAATCAAATGTAACAATTTAAATGCCAATTACTATAACTAAGGTATTGTACTACAAAAAATTTTTTGTCTTATGTCGTAACTAAATATTTTATAAACATTTCTAGTTGTACTGATGATGGCCACTATCGCCGATGGCCGAAACGTTTAATAAATACATGACTCTCAAGTTAATGATCCAGATCGCCTTTTTATTCCCAAACCTTAAAACAATTTAAATTAGCATCTTCAACAAATTTTTTTAAAAAAATAAAGAACTAAACATTATAATATACCAGATGATATTCAATACGAATGAATTTTACCAAAAAAATTTGTGATGTCCAAAACCAACTAATATGCATACGTTGATAAAGGCCCTTAACAAAACAATGTTTTCAAATTTACATAGATTACTTAAAAACTCGATAGAAAGTGATAAAAGGAAAGAAATTAAATGTAGAGCTTATATTATACGATTATACTACTGCCTTCAAACATGAAACATAATTTAGTAAAACATTTACCAATCATAAGTATTTAATATCAATTTTTATTTCTGAAATGCACCCATTGCTAATTCAGTTTAAAATCTTAACGACGCCCCTGATTGAAAGTAAGGAAATACGATGAATATAATGAACTTGTTTCTAACTAAAACATAAAAATTGGATTGATTGTCAAACATTCATAGCACAGTTTCTTGTATTGTTACTGTTTGTTTAGTAATAAAGAGTGTTTTTTGCTATTTTTTTTTTCGTAAATTTTGATAATTTTTTGCATACCAAATTTCAAATTTAATTGTGATTCACGTTTTCTTATAAAATTTCTTCATATTTCTAATATTTATGGTGCTTCACTCCTGTGATATTTAGATCAATTTGATTTTATGAACATCCTATATAATTCTCATAAACTTTGACTATGCGAAAGTCATTTTAACTTAAAGCAAGATCTTATTTCCTTTGAAGTTTTTTTCTAATATTGATAATAAAAAAAAATTCCATATGGTGCTACGCCGCTGAAGGGCTCTCCCGAGCAAGATCGGTTGAACCACGGTTCGCTACAGTGGAGACGGGTTGGGTCCCTGTTAAAAGCGGTAGTTGTTGGATTGGGCGCCAGTGTCCGAAAACGGTTCAACAAGGCTGGACACCAGCCTGCGGGAATGGACGACGCAATAGGGAGGTTTGAATACAAGTACATAAGCTAATAATAAATAATAAACAAATAAATAGGCTTATCTGCGAGTCCGGTGGGAAAAATGGCGGCGTTTGGCGGTCCGATGACGTCAGCGGCTGCCGAATACCGGAACAAGATGGCGGATGCCAAGCCGAAGTCGCAGCACGTGTTTCTCAACCCTTGCGGCGCAGATTTAGGTGGAATCCTTCCACTTGGCTTCGACTCGATCGACGGAAATCGGGTGTTATAGATAACGTTGATTGTATTGGTATTTCGTGATATATGCTAGTATCAATGTACTAACAATCACGATTTGTACAATAAAAGTAAATAAAAGGAAAACCCTGAAAAGAGAATCCTATTAGCAAACCACCAATTCCTTATGAGCCAGTACGTTTTAAACAATGCAGTTAATTTGATCTAACGGAAATTTACCTTGGATAGAAGGCGGCTTTAAAGTAATTGAAATGTTGGCGTGCAACAAAATCCGGGAAATTCCCGTGGAGGACGAAACAAGCTCTTGTCTAACGTTTTGAATATTCCCCAAAAAAGGTAGTATCCGGTAGTGCGGGACAACAATCGCACACAACAATACTTTCCACTTGTCAAGAACGTCAGAGCACGCAACGGTTCAAGATAAACTCACTAAAACTCAAATCGGAGGCCGGTAGGTCAAGATAAAAGCACGTTTAATTAGTATTAAACTCATATAAGGCGCCGGGGTTGCATCAAGTTCTCGTGGGCTGTATAAACAGCAGGGTTGTAAAATTCCCAAGGACCAAACGATGAAAAACGCGGAAGATATTCGGTACACGGGTTCGTAGGTACGGATTTCTACGTCGAAGGAAATAAGGGTTGAAATTAAGGTACAGTTTGAGCGGGATATGGACAAGGAACGCATTCTAATAAACTTCCAACATGAAGTAGCGGCTGTCACAGTCACGCAAGGTTTGTTTTCTATTTATTCATGGTAAATGCTATTTACAGGTAAAAGTATACAAACTTAATGCCAATATAGGGATTTTAATTTTTAACTAAAAATTATCTTCAAACATATCATTGAATTTGTAATTTTATGTACATTCCAAATATGTAAAAATATATAGGGTGTTTCATTTAAAATAAGAAAGTTTGTCTCAAATAGCAATGGTGACCCATTTAAAATGTACATCTGTATACATAGTTTATGCCAGGGGCGGATCTAGGGGTGTGCTGGGTGTGCAATAGCACACCTGAAATTTTTCAGGGGCGGCATTTTAGAAAACCAATTTGTTAAAAATTAAAATTTTAATTAATTATTCATCTTTGTTTACACTTATTTACAAACTTTTTGAAGGATTTATAAGATCATATCTAGCATAAATATTTTTTATTACAATTGTTTGACGTATGTAGGACCACACACATATTGGCTTGTTTCCACAATTTTATATTACATGTAGTAAGCGGCAATAGCAATTAGAGGCGGGTTGTTTGTATCGGCATAGATCTGTGGTGTCGGTAGAGTACGTTATCAAAACACCATTTTTGTTCAATTATTAAATAACTCAAGGAAGGTGGACTTAACAGTTCAGCGCAGGGATACATGTGGGCACGTGTACATTTATTTTCTGATTTTCTGACTGTGAAGTTCAATTTGAAAATGTGCTCAACATTCAATTAATAATTTGTGCGATAGGTATGTTTTCATTTAAAACTTTACCATTAAGCTTAAAACCTTGAATGTATAAGTAGTTGTAGATATAGGTAAATTACTATAAGAAAATAAAATTTACAAAATTTGGAAGCTATTCTGTTTTTATTCTTATATTATGTCAATATTTACATACCTACTTATATAAATATTGTCATAACATATCTACCACATCTTACAATTTACTAATAATTTTAGCTTCCAAACTAAAATCATATAAATTTATCTGCACTTTAATTTTATGACATAATATTTTAAACAGTATTGATATTGTTAGTACTCAACTCCAGCTGAAAAATGCTAAAACAACACACCGATTCATTTTACTCTTTATTTAAAATTAAAAATATTGGTCCTATGGGTACAAAATTATTAATAAACAAATGTAAAAATTTAGAGTTGTTGTTTACTGATAAAGATACCACAGAACGGTATTTTGATGCAGATGAGCTTTACACGAAACTCAAATCTTTAACTACAATTGTAAAAGACGATAAAACTCCTAAAGAAATATTAAATTATATTTATAAACAAAACTTTACTATTCTTTTGCAAATGTTATAATAGTTAATTAATTAATTTATTACTAACATTACCTATTAGTGTTGCGACTGCCGAAAGATCATTTTCAAAGTTAAAATTGATCAAAAATTATTTAAGATCTACACTATCTCAAGAAAAACCTGTAGCGCTTTCTATACTTTTCATAGAACATGAAATTGCCGAAAAAATAAATCATAACGTTATAATTGTAAAGCGTTTTGTTCAAGCAAAGGTAAGGAAATTACCTTTATAGTAGGCAACTTACATGGGCTGTGAATTGAGTTACCTACTTCTACGTTATTGTATTTTTTTAGAGTTTTATTTTTTTTCGAGTATGTAGTATGTATGTTTTCTTTCTTTGTTCATCATACTCATTCGTAACATATATCAGTATTTTTTTTTGCCGTTTGATGGGACTTAGGTACATATTTTTCCTGTTTATTGGAAACAAAATAAAATAAAGATTTATGGTCAGACAAGTTCACTGTTAGTTGTGGAGGGGGGTTGGTTCTATAAGCGGAGGGCGGCAATTTGAGGTTTTTCACACCTTATCTTTCCACCTAGATCCGCCCCTGGTTTATGCACTCTTAATTTTAAGCTACTGCCTTATTCTTGGTTGGATTCTTTGCTACGGGACTTTATGCAAAGTTTTAAACGCTATCTAATATGGCTAGAAATAAATTAAATCGCAAGTGATAATTATGAAACCGGCAATTTTCTTTGATGACATCAAAACTTTACTTCTAGGAAACAAAGTTTGATATTAAAGTTGCAAGTTTTTATTATAAACAATGTTATTTTTGTATATTCAAATATTTAATTTAATTATTTATTTAAACCAATAATGGAAAAAATTAGAAAAACTGTTCGAAATAAATTAATAAAGAACGTAAGGGATATTTCAAGCATTGACAGCACCTTGACAGAACAATAAATAATAACAATGCACGCCTATAACCGTAAATGGCAATACTTATTCCCGTGGAATAAAATTTGAGAACAACGCATGTCACGTGACTATCACTTGCGATTGATCAGGTCACCCTATATTATTTCTCATTAATGTCTCATACGATATATTATATTGCATTAAAAAGCAATACTATCAAATATATAATCGTATCTGTTTATAAAATTACCTGTTGTATTAGTTATCGTACAAAAGAAGTAGATTGATGCGTTTATATGGCCAGGCATATACACCCAACTTTTCTAACTATTTCTGCCTAACGAGAGTGTTTTCGATGTCGCGTGCTACAGCTTTGTTCATTTCTCTATGTATAAATATATATTGGTCTATTATAATAATGGAAGTAGTTGTATCCTTAAGCATACTTTTCTGTGATTAATATAAAAATATATTAGTTAATAAACTACAAGGTAATTGTAAAATTGAGTATTTTTCATTACATTTTAAGTATTTGATGATTTTTAGTTAAATTTGAATGTACGATGGATATTGTCAATGAATTTATAAGTACCATTCTTAATGAAGTTCAGCAAGGAACATATAATGGTGATTCCACCAAAATTACCGAAAAATGGATGTCTTTTAATGTACAAATTTGATGAAAAGCATCGTAAGGATTACGTAGCAGATCAGTACAGATGGCGATTATATGTATCTAAGAAACTTGTAAAGTACAATATGCATAAATTGTATTACGGTGTTCAAACGGCCAGTGGGAAAAATAAGTATAGCACAAAATTTTGTGTACATTTCTTTAAAACCTCTACATGACAATGTGTTTGCTGCTGTGGTGCATTACATTGGTGACGAAAGCGTTTTTAAATCATTTCCACATGGAAATTCAAAAACTAATCGTCATTTCATACGTACATTACCAAGTACATTATCTTTAGTAAAAGAAAAAAATAAACCAGAAATAACAAAATTGTATGAAGATGTACAATGTTGCGGGCAAAAAAATGTAGACAGTCTATGAAACCCAAATCCTACTTTTGACAATGTAGAAAACACAGCATCACCACGTGATATTATTCAAATAAAAAACGTTAAGGAAATTGCAAACCAAGACACCAAAATTTCAAATGACGAATTATATAGTTTGTGTGAATTAGCGGAGCAATTAAATGATTATATTAAGCGAATTGATATTTATCCAAATTTACTTATTGTTTTTGGAGATCCACAAGCTGTGTTTTTAGCAAAACAAGTTTTGAAATATTCCCGAAAAAATAAAAATTTTAAACAAAGCATTCATTACGACACCACCTTTAAATTAGGTGATTTTATTTATCGGTATTAAGAGTACACAATGTAGAGTTAGAAATGGATCCTATTTTCTGGTATTATTTATGCTGCATGAAAGAAAATTTAAAGCTCATCATGAGATATTTTTTAAATATCACGCTTTACCGGAATTGAACTTAAATAAAAATTTAAAATTTAATCCCATTGTATCTGACCGTGAAGAAGGAATTGTGGACGCAATTTTATCATGTTTGCCTGGGGAAAAAATAATTTAATTTTGTGCAGAAATCATATTCAAGCAGACATAAAACAATGATTAAGAAAAAAATAAAGGAAAAAAAGACTGGCCAGCTATTCGAGAAAATGTACATGATTTGTTAGAATGTAATACTGAAGAAGAATTTGAAGAATTATTAGAAACTTATAAAGGACACTGATCTGAACGATTTTTGAAATATATGGAAACAAATATAATATCTGATATGAAAAACTTCGTTTATAGAGGCGTTACTAACAAATTTGCTGCTTCTCCTGATTGCTACGCAACTAATAATATTAGTGAAAGTATGAATAAAATAATTAAAGAGCAAACAGATTGGAAAGAACTTAAAATAGATGAATTAATATTAGCAATGTATAAAATGCAACAATATTTTCTGCACGAATTTAATAGAGGGTATTACGATATGGGAAATTACCATGAGAAATTACAATTTAATAATAAAAATTTATGTTTAGATTTGTCCGGAATTAGAATTCAAAATTTAAAAGATATTGTTAGTTCAATTAGAGAGGGAAATAAAGATGTTTTAAAACAGAAATATGTAAAAAACAGGATTTCGTTTGTCACAAAGACATATTGCTTACCTGTGTGTTAAACATAAATTAATATCTTTTAACAAAGATTTACAGATATTTATTGTACGCAATCCTTCCAAAGAAGAGTTTCACATTGTAAATTTCCGCAATGAAAAACAAAATTGTAGTTGTAAAATAAGTAATTGTTATCATACGATTGCCGTTCAATTAATGCAAGGAAATGGTTCTGAAAAACTCAAACACGACAAACTTTCAAATTTGAGTAGAAAGAAACCAGGTGAAGAAAAAAGTGATCGAAAACCACCAAGGGCACATGATTTCGTCCATAGTTCATTCTACACCCGTCTCATATTTTAAAAGATTACGTTCGTCGAAAGATGACGAACATAATATTGGTAATACAGAACGTCTAAATATTAAATTAGCTGAAAATATAGAATCTGGCAGCAATTTAGAAAGTGGTCGTACGAGTGTGAGTGATACTCAGGATCAAGATGATACGTACATTAATCCACCAACCATGAATTCGTCAATTATGCCAATGAATGTAAATTAGATAGAGCTAAAAAATATCGTGTTCCAGAAAAAGCTTTTGACTGCATGTATTTTAAAAATTTAAAATCAAAATCATGGTTATACAACTTTTTACTAGCTGATGTAATAAACATATAAATAAACGCATATGACCTCGTAAAGCGAGTACAATTTATAACTGATTATCAGTACGCAGAAATTGCCCTAAAGTACTATTCAAGAATGGTTTCATTTATATATAGAAATGAAACCTTAAACAAAGATGAAGTAGTTGTGTTAATCCATCATAATAAAAAATCACTGGATTATAGGAATCATCGCTTTTAATGTGCGTGAAATATTAATATTAGATTCTATGCGTTCAGAAAACAATGATACTTATAGTGATCATTTTCAAAATTTATATACACTGGTACTCATGTCCTACTATAGTGCGAAATGTAATAAGGATTTATTAGACTGGAAATTTATTGTTAGTTTGGACTGTCCACATCAAAAAAATTCTTATGATTGTGGATTGTACATTATTTATTACGTATATGTACTTCTGGAAAGATGTGTTACAAAAACCGTGAATAGTAAAATTGGACTGAAGTGGTTATATATGATTTTAAGTACTGCTATTCCAAAAGATGGACCAATATTTGTTCATGATACTACGAATGATATTGTAGCGAACCCAGGGTCGCGGCGCGGGCGGCGGCGCGGGCGGCGGCGCGGGCGGTGACCGCTAGCGAGCAGGTCAGAACACGTCCGTTCGCTCCCTATTGTTCTGATTTCAAGGAATCAAAGAATCTTCTAGAATGATGTATTTTAATATAAATACCCCGACCAAAAGATCGCGAGGACAGTCTTGTGTTAATACGTGTAGTGTACAGATGGTGATATAAATAAATAGACGGTGATATAAATAGTGTTGAAATAAATATTGCGTACTTTTAATTGTTTAAATAAATTATCTTAGTGTTTAAGTCTTTAGTAATAATAATTAGTTCTTAAATTAGTGTTTATATTTGTTAATTCTTAGTGTTAGTTATTTTTATTTATTCTTTATAATTCATATTTCTTTAATTAAACATAGTTATATAAATTGTAGTGTTTTAATCAATTTTACACTTCACCTAAATAAATAAAACGTTACAATTGGTGTCAGGTGTGAGGGTTATTAAAAACTGTGAAGTGTAAAATAAAAATAAATAAAATGGCGGGTAAACAAGTAAAATTAAGTGAATTAAAAGTAACCGATCTCAAGAGGGAGCTGGAAGACCGAGAGTTAGAGACAGCGGGATCCAAGGCTGTTCTGCAACTTCGTCTACGGCAAGCTTTAGTAGAAGCTGGTGAAAATCCAGATGAGTTTCTATTCGAAATTGCGGGTGGTTTCACCGATTTTGTTAAAATTCTAAAAGAAACTTCTAGAACATTAGAAGATAAATTGGAACAAAAATTAGAGGAAAGTTCTAGAAAATATGAAGAAAATTCTCGAACATTAGAACAAAAATTAGAAGAAATGAAAGAAAGTTCTAAAACATTGGAACAAAAATTAGAGGAAAGTTCTAGAAAATCTGAAGAAAATTCTCGAACATTGAAAGAAGAGTTGCTAGAAAATTCTAGAAGTTTAGAACAAAAGTTGGCGGTAAATTCTCAAACATTAAAAGAAGAATTGCAAGAAAATTCTAGAATTTTAGAAGAGAAACTAATGGATAATTCTAGAAGTTTGGAGGACAAACTAAACGAACAATTTAAAGAACAATTGAAAGAAAGTTCGGGAATATTAGAAGAGAGAATAGAAACTTATGAGAAGAAACTTGAAGAGTTACAGCAAAATTTCTCCAAAATTACGTTACCATCGGTTTCAAATTCTAATACAGTTAAGACTGATATAATTCAAGAAAACAAAACAGTAAAAGCGGAACATAATTCAAGACTGCACATTAAAACACCCGAATTCGACGGCAAGTCATCATGGCCGAATTATGTAAAACAATTTGAAGCCGCTGCCAAAGCAAATGGCTGGACTTCCAAAGAAAAAGCTACTGCGCTGACAGTTTCGCTACGTGGAGAAGCCATCGATATCCTACAAACATTAAAAGAAGATGAACAAGAAGATTACGAACAACTTGTTAAGAGATTGGATATGCGATATGGCAATGCGCATCTGGAGCAAGTGTACCAGACGCAACTGAGGAACCGATATCAGAGTTCTAAAGAAAACCTTCAAGAATTCGAAGCTGATATAGCTCGTTTAGTTCGTCTCGCACATCCCGCAGCTCCTGACAGCGTTTTGGAATGTCTAGCCACGCAAGCATTTATATATGGGGTCCGAGACAATGAAACTCAGCAGGCACTACGATTGGCTCGACCAAAAACTCTGGTTGATGCACTTTCATATGCCTTAGACCACGAAGCTGCGAAACAAGCTTCTCGTAATCAATCGCGAGTGCGAAATATCGATGCTGAGAGGCCCGAAGACACCGAAGATCTAGAAGACAAGATAAGACGAATTATGTCTGAAATTAATGCTGCTGGAAGAAAGAAACTCCGCTGTTGGAATTGCGGTGAATTAGGTCACCCGCAAAGGCTCTGCAGAAAGCAACAGAAGAAAGCAGAACCAAGAAAAGATGAAAAGGAGTCGGAAAACTAAGTCGGGTTGATGCGAAGGGGCAATCGTCGACCCGTAATCCAGTAGCCCCAGAATCCATTAGTTATGTCGCATCCCTACATCATCAAGCTAATAGCATCTATGTAGACGGTTCTATAGACAGAAGGCCGCTTAAAATGTTGCTGGATACGGGTGCGACAAAAACAATAATCAGACCCGACTTAGCAAGAAAAATATGCAGAAAACATCTACTTCCAACAAAGTGGCAGATACGCACAGCCACAGGAGAACAATCTACCGCATCTGGAGAAATAGATTTGAGCATCACTGTTGGAAAAACGTGCATTAAACATCGTGTGCTGGTAGCTGACGTGGAAGATGAATTCATTCTGGGCATGGACATAATGAAAAAGCATGGATTTAAACTTGACCTGAAGAATGGAGTGTTGATGGTCAATGATGAAGAACTAGTATTAAATCCACGAGACGACAATACCATGCGAGTATTAATAACGGAAGATGTAACCCTCCCAGAACGGAGTGAATCAATCGTAGAAGCACAGCTAGAGGGTAGCTTCTGTGAGGGAAACATTGTCATGCTGCAGCCGAAAAATGATGATGCCAAAACGGGGACTGGAGTTGTAATTGGAAAAGCCTTGCTCAAAACTGACAAGGTAATCCCAGTTCGAGTAATGAACATAAATTTTTATCCCGTTATACTAAAAAAAGGGACCGTAGTGGGTGAATGTTCAGCGGCATCATCAATTATTCGCACTGTGACAGCCAAAGACAACACATCCTGTAAAATTCCAGATATTCTAATCAAGGAGCTGTCAACATCGTTTCAGGACTTGACCGCAGACCAGAAAACCAAGGCTAAGAATTTAATTGGGAACTTTCAAGATGTTTTCCAATTTGATAAGAAGGACAAAGGAAGAACCAATGTAGTCCATCATAAAATAGACACCGGAGACGCAAGACCCATCCGCCAAACAGCAAGAAGATTACCACTGGCGAAACGGGAAGAAGCAGAAGAAATCATTGAGGACATGAGGACGGAAGGTGTGATTGAACCTTCAAGCAGTCCATGGGCTTTACCAGTAGTGCTAGTGAAGAAGAAGGATGGCTCTACGAGATTTTGCGTCGATTATCGTCAACTTAACAACGTGACGAAGAAGGATAGCTACCCGCTACCCCGAATAGACGATACACTGGACACACTGGCAGGATCAAAGATCTTCTCCACTCTTGATCTAAAGAGCGGATACTGGCAAGTGGATTTAGACCCAAGAGACTAAGAAAAGACTGCATTTACCATCGGTACCGGTCTTTGGCAATTTACTGTTATGCCATTTGGACTCTGCAATGCCCCAGCAACGTTTGAACGACTTATGGAAACCGTGTTAGCTGGACTGTCGTGGAAAACATGTTTGGTTTACCTCGACGATATTATTGTGGTAGGAAAAACGTTCGAGGACCACATGAAGAACTTGGAAGAGGTTTTCCAAAGATTGAGGAAGGCTAACCTGAAACTCAGTCCAAAGAAGTGTCACTTATTTCAAAAAGAAGTTCATTATCTTGGACACGTAGTTTCTGGTAAGGGTATTGCAGTTGACCCGGAGAAAATAAGGGCTGTGAGTGACTGGCCAGTACCGAGGGATAAACATGAATTGCGAAGTTTCCTTGGTCTCTGTACATACTACCGACGTTATGTACCTGGATTTGCCAACATAGCGAAGCCATTGACAAGGCTTACTGAAGAAGGCAGAAGATTTATCTGGGAGATGGATTGTCAAGCCGCGTTCAAACAACTTAAATATTCCTTGACAAGCGCACCTGTCCTAAGTTATCCTTTACCAGAAGGAGAATTCGTTCTAGATACAGATGCCAGCAACGTTGGAATTGGTGGCGTTCTTTCCCAGATACAAGACGGACAAGAGAAGGTTATTGCCCATTTTAGTAAGACCTTGTCAAAACCAGAGAGGAATTATTGCGTCACCAGAAAAGAACTTTTGGCAGTCGTGAAATCCGTGGAGCACTTCTACAAATATTTGTACGGTAGAAGATTTCTTATAAGAACTGACCACGCTGCTCTCAAATGGCTGCTACAATTTAAGAATCCTGAAGGTCAGGCAGCTAGATGGATTGAAAGATTGCAAGAATATAACTTTGTTATTGAGCATCGAGCAGGTACAAGCCATCGTAATGCTGACGCATTATCAAGAAGACCTTGTCAAGACGAATGCAAGCATTGCAGTCGTCTAGAAGAAAAACTCTCTACCATCGCCAGAACAACAGTAGTGAATGATAGTTGGCAAACGGAAGACCTTCAAAAGGACCAAGAGAATGACTCGGACTTAAAAATCATACTGGATTGGAAACGTGGCGATAGCAGACCAGTTTGGGAAGATGTTGCACGACACTCACAAAGTGTAAAATCGTACTGGGCGCAGTGGGACTCTATTGTTGTTGAAGAGGGCCTCCTGAAACGTGTCATAGAGAATACTGAAGGTACTGAGAGTAGAACCCAGCTGATAATCCCTAGGAATAGAGTACCGGAAGTATTGGAGGAGATCCACGACGGATCTGGACATTTTGGAGTAAATAAAACCCTCGAGAGATTGCGCCAACGATTTTACTGGGTAAATTGCAAAGAAGATGTTAAAGAGTGGTGCAAGAAATGTGTGGTCTGCGCGGGAAGTAATGGGCCACATAGGAAAAGAAGAGCTCCTATGCGCCAATATAACGTTGGAAGTCCCTTTGAACGCATGGCGATTGACGTGGCTGGACCATTCCCAGAAACTGACGAGAGAAATAAATACATAGTGGTAGTAATGGACTACTTCACTAAGTGGGTTGAGGCCTACCTATTACCCAACCAGGAAGCCGTAACGGTCGCTGAAGTTTTGGTAAAAGAATGCATCTGCCGATTTGGAGTACCGCGAGAGATACATTCCGACCAAGGAAGGAATTTCGAGTCTGCTCTGTTCCAAAATATCTGTAAGATATTAGGAATAAAGAAAACCAGAACTACTGCATTACACCCGCAGTCTGATGGCATGGTTGAACGGATGAATAGAACAATAAATCGGTATTTGTCAAAGGTAGTCTCTAACAATCAACGAGACTGGGACCGACATCTTCATCTGTTCTTGTTGGCTTACCGTTCATCCGTGCATGAGACAACAGGGCAGACACCAGCTAACATCTTATTCGGGCGGGAGTTGCGCTTACCATGCGACCTGGTATTTGGCAGTAAACCCGGTGAAGATCTAGCCGGGGAGGACTATGTAACGGACTTACGGAGAAGAATGAATGACATCCATGAACAAGTCCGCACAAACATTCTAGGTGCCAGCGATCGGATGAAGGACCAGTATGACGTCAAGGCTGAAAAAGGTGGTTTTCAACCTGGAAATTTGGTGTGGCTTTACAATCCACAAAGACGTCGTGGCTTATCACCGAAGCTGCAAAAGAATTGGGAAGGTCCCTACGAGATCGTAAAAAGAATAAATGATGTGGTCTACAGAATTAGGAAAACATTTAATGGAAAGCCGAGAGTAGTCCACTTCAATCGGTTAGCCCCTTTCGCTGGTGATAATTTTGACGATCATCGTGGAGCGACGATACGCCGGGTTGTAGCTGAGGAACCTACATTTGAAGACTTCATGGAAAGTCATTCTACTGGTCATAAGGCTCGGTATGGCGTGACACGAGAAGAACAACGAGATCTGTTCACCGTGTCCCCAGAATATTCCCTCGCTCACTGTGTAGCGAAAGACATTAAAATGTCCCGCGGCATCGCTTCAGTTTTTAAAAGAAAATTTGGACGAGTACAAGAACTGGCCTACCAACGTCCAACTGTCGGAAAAATGGTACAACTGAAGGATGAGAACAAGGAACGCAAGCGGTACATTTACTATCTCGTTACGAAACAATACTCACATCAAAAGCCGTCATACCGCAATTTATGGGACTCGCTGTGCGATATGAAGGACCATCTGTTGCAGAACGACATCATGAAGCTGGCAGTACCGAAGATAGGCTGTGGACTAGATGGTTTGGATTGGAGGATTGTTAGAAGCATGTTAGAAACAATCTTCCGCTTTACCGGAGTGGAAATTCTAGTCTGCGGCTTCAACTCTACCGGGCAAGAAGAGCTCAAACGGACCATCGACTGTTACTTCTTCAAGACTTCCAGATGCACCAAGGGTGATGCATGCAGATTTCGTCATAACGAACTGTTCCGGGACGAAACAGTCTTAAGGAGGGGGCAATGTAGCGAACCCAGGGTCGCGGTGCGGGCGGCGGCGCGGGCGGTGACCGCTAGCGAGCAGGTCAGAACACGTCCGTTCGCTCCCTATTGTTCTGATTTCAAGGAATCAAAGAATCTTCTAGAATGATGTATTTTAATATAAATACCCCGACCAAAAGATCGCGAGGACAGTCTTGTGTTAATACGTGTAGTGTACAGATGGTGATATAAATAAATAGACGGTGATATAAATAGTGTTGAAATAAATATTGCGTACTTTTAATTGTTTAAATAAATTATCTTAGTGTTTAAGTCTTTAGTAATAATAATTAGTTCTTAAATTAGTGTTTATATTTGTTAATTCTTAGTGTTAGTTATTTTTATTTATTCTTTATAATTCATATTTCTTTAATTAAACATAGTTATATAAATTGTAGTGTTTTAATCAATTTTACACTTCACCTAAATAAATAAAACGTTACAATATGTTCCATTCATTTAGACCAATTCTATATAGTCGGAGAACTTTTCCTCCTATCGTGCACTATACCCCGTACTTTTTCCGCTACAGTTGAAACCTATTTCATCATATAGGAAATTTTCCGTCATATTTGATGGTGCTAATTACAATTTTCTACCTTATTGCGAAAATGGAAAAATTGGCATTTTCCCATGAAAATGCTTCATTTCAAATTAAAAACATTTTTTCACTTTAACTTGTCATATCTTCATTATTAATTGAGATATTAATGCCATTCCTTCGGAAAATAATTTGTCTATATATTCTGCAAGTACTGATTAAAAAAAATAATAAGTATTGTATATAAAAATACTTTCAATAAATAAACTGTGAATTACAAACACGTAGATTTTTGGTTTTGTAGTAGAATTTTCTCATTGTTACAAACTCTTCGTCCTTAAGAGAAAGACACCAACATGCAGTGAAGCATATATAGAGAAAAGACCAAAGAAGTTTTTTGTGTTGAAACATTTTTTTGTAAAATGCATCATTTTCCCAATATTTAAACTGAAAATTGAGTTGCAACGTTGCGCGTCCCTCGAGCGTTTGTAGAGTTGCGCGCTGCGTATGCTGAGTGTTGACTTTTACTGACTTTTCTTTATATTTACCATTTGTATGCCGTATTCTTTTTATCAACTGTTCTAACTAATTTATAATAATTAATATAAGGGTTCCAAATAAATATCATTAATTCAATACATTTATTTTAAAACAAATATAACTAATTCCTGTTGATCGTACATATATTTAATCAGATACAAATTATCAATTTTACTACTATCATTTATATATAATTAATCAAAATTAACAAACATTCTTAATTAATTAAAAAAAATATATCTTAATTTTAGTTACATTTCCCTAAACAAATACAACAACGGTACACACAACTTTATTTGTTTTACATTTACATTTTGCAGAACACAATGTTTTGCATTTGTAATAAAGATTTTTTATATTATGCATGGGTTTAGGCGGCATATCCATTAAAATTGGAAACAGTTCTTCATTTTCTAAATACCAACCAGCGTTAGTCTGTTCTGGAGTTTTTTATTGTGGTATTACAGCCCTTTTAAATATATCAATTTGAAATAAAGACCGCAAAACATGGTATTTAAAGGCATTCTCAGTTGGCGGCAGGTACCTACAAAATAAATAATATATACTTGTGAAATTATTCCTCAAAAACTATTCCTTCATCAAAACATATATACCCTATTAAATTATAAAGTGCTGTAGGAATACTATTATAAACCCATTCATTAGAAAACTGTATTTTTTCATTAAGTACAATATTTTTTACTTCTTTAATATCATCTGCAATACTTCTACCCAAATGATACAATCTGTTATTGGACTTTATAGGAGATTTTTGATTGCTAGAATGGCCATCTTCAGACTCTAAATCGCTTTCATCGGATAATGATGATTCTGTACATTTAACTAGCTTATCTTTTGAGCAAATAAGTGCAGATTTGCCAGATTGCTCTACAATATTAATTTTATTTGCAAAGGAATTTGTTAAAAAAATTTTAATTGTTGTGACTGTTGGGGTTGCACAAATGATTTTTCTAATATGAGCTACTGTATTATTTTTTCTGTTATAATTATTTCTAAATTTAAATCAGGATAAATTTCATTTAGTATATCATTTGCTGTAACGCTAGTTTCTGATGATTTACTCTGATATTTCAAATATTTACCCAAACAACTTTTATGATATTTAAAATCATTTGCAATCATATATATGTACCTATATGTGATAAACCAAATCCTTCAATTTTTTGCAACATCATAAAATCATTTATCTCTCTAGCTTTTAGATAAATTTGTTTTTGTCGGTCTTTAGTTGCTATAAAAAATAATTTTCTTTCACCCTTTGAATTTCTGTCATTTTCGCAAATAAAACATATTTTTTTAAAATTTAATTTCTCTTCCTTTCTTCTTAACATTCTATGATGGCCACTGTCATCTTTTCTTTTAGACTCAGAGGGTTTTTTTTTTAAATAGTTCAAGAAATTAATGAATACAATAATTTAAATTAAAAATATGTCTTACCTTTCATAACGAATAAATTTCACTTTTCACACATATAGCTAAATTAATCTAATAAAACTAATGAATTAATGTCCGAAACTGCTTACACCTATATTATAACTAAACTAGACTACACAAAATTATTTTATTAAATAAAAATAACACATTGAACTTGTCAACTTCTAACACTACGTCTCTGAAGTCTTAAGATATTCTGACGACAATATATTAAACCGAAGGGTCTTTGAACAACAATTTCTAACTCGAAGAGCTGTTTCTAATTGTTTTATAACATGCTATAAACTAAATGTCCGTATATCCAATATTACTTCCATCTGTTATTCTCAGATATTGTAAAAATGTACGAAACTCGTTGAAATCTAGTTTCAGTTTTCCACACTTTTTTATAAAAATATTCTTAAAATTTAATTCTACCCTCTGTAATTTATTCTATAACACATATTCTCGTCATGATTTCCAGTTTATTTCAAAACCATATTTTTATTTCTATGTAAACTTACTGCAAAAAACAATAATCTTGTTCAATAAATAATTATTAACAATAAATATTTACCGGTCATTGCAATAAAAATAATCATTGTTTTCGCAAAGTATTCAAAATATACATATGGTAAATATAAAGTAAAGTCAGTAAAAGTCAACACTCAGCATACGCAGCGCGCAACTCTACAAACGCTTGAGGGACGCGCAACGTTGCAACTCAATTTTCAGTTTAAATATTGGGAAAATGATGCATTTTACAAAAAAATGTTTCAACACAAAAAACTTCTTTGGTCTTTTCTCTATATATGCTTCACTGCATGTTGGTGTCTATCTCTTAAGGACGAAGAGTTTGTAACAGTGGGAAAATTCTACTACAAAACCAAAAATCTACGTGTTTGTAATTCACAGTTTATTTATTTAAAGTATTTTTATATACAATACTTCTAATTTTTTTTTAATCAGTACTTGCAGAATATATAGACAAATTATTTTCCGAAGGAATGGCATTAATTTCTGAATTAATAATGAAGATATGACAAGTTAAAGTGAAAAAATGTTTTTAATTTGAAATGAAGCATATTCATGGGAAAATGCCAATTTTTTCATTTTCGCAATAAGATAGAACATTGTAATTAGCACCATCAAATTTGTCGGAAAATTTCTTATATGATGAAATAGGTTTCAACTGTAGCGGGAAAAGTACGGGGTACGACTTAAAATAAGCGAGATACAGAGGCAAAGTTCTCTGACTAATAGACAGTATTCAAAATAGAAAGAGCAGCAACTGAATACACAGTGTCGCAAATTATGTCCGGCACGCAAGTGGACTGGGAATTATGCGATAAAAAAGAAATTTGTAACGCAAGTACTGCAGATCATGTATTATGCGTTATATGTTGAAAGTGATACCATAATCACGAATCTACAATAGCGGAAAAATTCTATTTCTGTAAAAATTGTTTGTAAACTACTCATGATATGTAATTGCACAATAGAAATAATCTGGTTTTGTTTAAAATTAATAGTATTTTATAATAAAAAAATACGTTCCAATATGTGTTTTTAATCAAATATTTGTTTCTTTCTAAACATTCTAGTGTTTATTCGTTTCAGTGGACTCGGATGTCATGGTCAAAAATATTGCACATATTTAATTATAATTATTATTGTTCTAAAGTTAGTTCTTCAATCAAGTGAGTTGCAGGAATTTACACACCAATTTTTATTTGCAATATCCCAAGTACAGCAATTTAACCGAGAATTTAACTGTGTGGAAAATTTCTACACTTTTTGATGGATTGTAGGTAAATAAAATTTCCTAAAATTCAGTCAATATTGTAGATTTATTATAACTCGAACTTGTTTTAACCCTAAGTGGGCCTTCTTCCGGGAGTGTAAATCATATAGATAGATAACATACGAGGTCAGCATAAATCAGTATCTGTTTTCAGCAGTAAGCTAAACTAGACTACTTGGTTTGTTTATAAAACAACTGATATTTGCATTATTAAATCATAAATCACAAAGTTAATGAGAAATACACGAGGTCAGTATAAGTCAGCATCAGTTTTTAGCAGTCAGCTAAACTAGAATACTTGGTTAGTATATAAAACAACTGATATTTGCATTATTAAGTCATAATTCGCAAAGTTAATGAGGAATATACGAGGTCAGCAATGGTCAGCATAAGTCAGCATAAATGTTTTCAGCAGTTAGCTAAACGGGACTACTTATTATGTATATAAAACAACTGATATTTGCATTATTAAGTTATAAATCGCAAAGTTAATGAGGAATATACGAAGTCAGCAATGGTCAGCGTAAGTCAGCATCTGTTTTCAGGAATCAACTAAACTAGACTACCAGTTTTGTATATAAAGCAACTGATATTTTCATTATTAAGTCATAAATCGCAAAGTTAATGAGGAATATATAAGGTCAGCAATGGACAGCATAAGTCAGTATCTGTTTTCAGCAGTCAACTAAACTAGACTACCTGTTTTGTATATAAAACAACAAATATTTTCATTATTAAGTCATAAATCGCAAAGTTAATGAGGAATATACGAGGTAAGCAATGGTCAACATAAGTCAGCATATATTTTCAGCGCTCAGCTAAACGAGACTACTTAGTATATATATATATATATATATATATATATATATATATATATATATATATATATATATATATAAAACAACCGATATTTGCATTATTAAGTCATAAATCGCAAAGTTAATGAAGAATATACGAGGTCAGCAATGGTCAGCATAAGTCAGCATATGTTTTCAGCAGTCAGCTAAACGAAACTACTTAGTTTGTGTATAAAACAACTGATATTAAACATTATTAAGTCATAAATCGCATAGTTAATGAGAAATATACGAGGTGTCACATGTATTACTGTAAATGTCATAGTAATGGCAACACTTGTATTTCTTATTTCTATGAGAAATCGTTGTACGCTTGCGTATAATTTGAATTGTTTTGAAATAGTGAAAACATGTAAAAGTTAGTTAGTTGTGCTTGAGTTGGATCAATAAACATATTAAAAAACTACTCGTATTTTTTCATCACAATAGCACATGGCGCAGTCGGTTAAAATAATTCAAAATACATATAATTTAACACACTAAAAAATTATAAGATTAAAAATTATAAGATGTAATTGTGCAAGACACAGTTGATGTATATAATATATTGTAACGTTTTATTTATTTAGGTGAAGTGTAAAGTTGATTAAAACACTAATATTTATATAACTAGGTTTAATAAGAGGAATATGAATTATAAAAGATAACGAAAAATAACTAACACTAAGAATTAACAAATATTAACACTAATTTAAAACTAACATATATCAATAAAGACTTAAACACTAAGATAATATATTTAAACAATTAGAACTACGCAATATTTATTTCAACAATATTTATATCACTCTTTATTTATATCACTATCTATTTATTTATATCACCATCTGTTAAGTATACGTTTCGATACAAGACCGTCTTCGCGATCTTTTGCTTGGGGTATTTATATTAAAACACATCATTCTAGAATATTCTCTGATTCCTTGAAATCAGAACAATGGGGAGTGGACGGACGTGTTCTGACCAGTTCGCTAGCGGCCGCCGCCCGCGCCACTACCCTGGGTTCGCTATATTGCCCCCTCCTTAAGACTGTTTCGTCCCGGAATAGTTCTTTATGACGAAATCTGCATGCATCACCCTTGGTGCATCTGGAAGTCTTGAAGAAATAACAGTCGACGGTCCGATTGAGCTCTTCTTGGCCGGTAGAGTTAAAGCTGCAGACTAGAATTTCCACTCCGGTAAGGCGGAAGATTGTTTCTAACATGCTTCTAACAATCCTCCAATCCAAACCATCTAGTCCACAGCCTATCTTCGGTACTGCCAGCTTCATGATGTCGTTCTTCAAAATATGGTCCTTCATATCGCACAACGAGTCCCATAAACTGCGGTATGACGGCTTCTGATATGAATATTGTTTCGTAACGAGATAGTAAATGTACCGCTTGTGTTCTTTGTTATCATCCTTCAGTTGTAGTGTTTTTCCGACAGTTGGACGTTGATTGGCCAGTTCTTGTACTCGTCCAAATTTTCTTTTAAAAACTGAAGCGATGCCGCGGGACATTTTAATATCTTTCGCTACACAGTGAGCGAGGGAATATTCTGGGGACACGGTGAACAGATCTCGTTGTTCTTCTCGTGTCACGCCATACCGTGCTTTGTGACCAGTGGAATGGCTTTCCATAAAGTTTTCAAATGTAGGTTCCTCAGGTACAACCCGGCGAACCGTCGCTCCACGATGATCGTCAAAATTATCACCAGCGAAAGGGGCTAACCGATTGAAGTGGACTACTCTCGGCTTTCCATTAGGTGTTTTCCTAATTCTGTAGACTACATCATTTATTCTCTTTACGATCTCGTAGGGACCTTCCCAATTCTTTTGTAGCTTCGGTGATAAGCCACGACGTCTTTGTGGATTGTAAAGCCACACCAAATTCCCAGGTTGAAAACCACCTTTTTCAGTCTTGACATCATACTGGTCCTTCATCCAATCGCTGGCACCTTGAATGTTTGTACGGACTTGTTCATGGATGTCATTCATTCTTCTCCGTAAGTCCGTTACGTAGTCCTCCCCGGCTAGATCTTCACCGGGTTTACTGCCAAATACCAGGTCGCATGGTAAGCGCAACTCCCGCCCGAATAAAATGTTTGCTGGTGTCTGCCCTGTTGTCTCATGCACGGATGAACGGTAAGCCAACAAGAACAGATGAAGATGTCGGTCCCAGTCTCGTTGATGGTTAGAGACTACCTTTGACAAATACCGATTTATTGTTCTATTCATCCGTTCAACCATGCCATCAGACTGCGGGTGTAATGCAGTAGTTCTGGTTTTCTTTATTCCTAATATCTTACAGATATTTTGGAACAGAGCAGACTCGAAATTCCTTCCTTGGTCGGAATGTATCTCTCGCGGTACTCCAAATCGGCAGATGCATTCTTTTACCAAAACTTCAGCGACCGTTACGGCTTCCTGGTTGGGTAATAGGTAGGCCTCAACCCACTTAGTGAAGTAGTCCATTACTACCACTATGTATTTATTTCTCTCGTCAGTTTCTGGGAATGGTCCGGCCACGTCAATCGCAATGCGTTCAAAGGGACTTCCAACGTTATATTGGCGCATTGGAGCTCTTCTTTTCCTATGTGGCATGTTACTTCCCGCGCAGACCACACATTTCTTGCACCACTCTTTAACATCCTCCTTGCAATTTACCCAGTAAAATCGTAGGCGTAGCCTCTCGAGGGTTTTATTCACTCCAAAATGTCCTCCACCAGATCCGTCATGGATCTCTTGCAATACTTCCGGTACTCTGTTCCTAGGAATTATCAACTGGGCTCTACTCTCAGTACCATCCGTATTTTCTACGACACGTTTCAGGAGACCCTCTTCAACCACAATAGAATCCCACTGCGCCCAGTACGATTTTACACTTTGTGAGTGTCGTGCAACGTCTTCCCAAACTGGCCTGCCATCGCCATGCTTCCAATCAAGTATGATCTTTAAGTCCGGATCATTTTCTTGGTCCTTCCGTAAATCTTCAGGTTGCCATCTCCCGTCCACTACCGTTGTCCTTTTGACGGTGGCAAGTTTCGCTTCCAAATGACAAGAGTGCTTGCACTCTTCTTCACAGGTCTTCTCTCTCGCCGGGTTTACACCGTGAACTACTTTCTTCACTCCTACTTCTTCAACAGCAAGAGGAGCTGTTGCTACTTTTTCACCCGTTTTCTTTTTAAACTTCTTTTCAGTATTCGCTGCAGTATTCTGTTTTTGCAGTTTCCCGCACAGCTTTTGCGGGTGGACTAGCTCTCCATATTTCTAGCAGCGGAGTTTCTTTCTTCCAGAAGCATGAATTTCGGATGTAATACGTCTTATCCTATCATCTAGGTCCTCGATACTCTCAGCATCGATATTTCGCACTCGCGACTGGTTACGTGAAGCTTGTTTGGCTGCTTCATGATCTAAGGCATATGAAAGTGCGTCAACCAGAGTTTTTGGTCGAGCCAATCGCAGTGCTTGTTGAGTTTCATTGTCACGGACCCCATAGATAAATGATTGAGTGGCCAGACATTCCAAAACACGGTCAGGAGCTGTGATATGTGCAAGACGAACTAAACGAGCTATATCAGCTTCGAATTCTTGAAGGTTTTCTTTAGAACTCTGATATCGATTTCTTAATTGCGTTTGGTACACCTGCTCCAGATGCGCATTGCCATATCGCATATCCAATCGCTTAACAAGTTGTTCGTAGTCTTCCTGTTCATCCTCTTTTAACGTCTGTAGGATATCGATGACTTCTCCACGCAGTGAAACTGTCAGCGCTGTAGCCTTCTCCTTGGAAGTCCAGCCATTTGCTTCGGCAGCGGCTTCAAATTGTTTGATATAATTCGGCCACGATGTCTTGCCGTCAAATTCAGGTGTTTTTATATGCATTCTCGAACTATTTTCTTTTTCTGGTTTCTTTTCTTGAATCTCATCCGTTTTAGCTATATCAGGATTTGAAACCACTGGTGACGTAATTTTGGAGAAATTTTGCTGTAACTCTTCAAGTTTCTTCTCATAAGTTTCTATTCTTTCTTCTAATATTCCAGAACTTTCTTTCAATTGTTCTTTAAATTGTTCGTTTAGTTTCTCTTCCAAAGTTCTAGAATTTTCCATTAACTCTTCTTTCAATATTCTAGAATTTTCTGTTAATTTCTCTTCTAAAGTTCTAAAATTTTCTGTTAATTTTTCTTCCAATTTTTGTTCTAAACTTTTAGAATTTTCTATTAATTTGTCTTCTAAGGTTCTAGAATTTTCTTCCATTTGTTCTTTTAATGTTCGAGAATTATCCGTCAATTTTTGTTCTAAATTTTCTATCAGTTCTGATTTCACTGCTCTAGAATTTTCTTCGGATTTTCTAGAAATTTCCTCTAACTTTTCCTCCATAATTTTACCAAAATCGGGCAAGCTACCCGTAATTTCGAATAAAAACTCATCAGGATTTTCACCAGCTTCTACCAAAGCTTGCCGTAGACGATGTTGTAAAACAGACTTGATTCCCGATGTCTCCAACTCTCGTTCTTCCAGCTCCCTCTTGAGATCGGCCACTTTTAATTCACTTAATTTTACTTGTTTAGTCGCCATTTTATTTATTTTTATTTACACTTCACAGTTTATTAATCTCACTTCTGACACCAATCATAACGTTTTATTTATTTAGGTGAAGTGTAAAGTTGATTAAAACACTAATATTTATATAACTAGGTTTAATAAGAGGAATATGAATTATAAAAGATAACGAAAAATAACTAACACTAAGAATTAACAAATATAAACACTAATTTAAGACTAACATATATCAATAAAGACTTAAACACTAAGATAATTTATTTAAACAATTAGAACTACGCAATATTTATTTCAACAATATTTATATCACTATCTATTTATTTATATCACCATCTGTTCAGTATACGTATCGATACAAGACCGTCTTCGCGATCTTTTGCTTGGGGTATTTATATTAAAACACATCATTCTAGAATATTCCCTGATTCATTGAAATCAGAACAATGGGGAGCGGACGGACGTGTTCTGACCAGTTCGCTAGCGGCCGCCGCCCGCGCCGCTACCCTGGGTTCGCTACAATATTAATTTTGCAAAAGAAAAGGACAAAAAAGTTTTAGCAAAAGTATTACAAAAATTTGAGACATACTGCAATCCAAAGAAAAATATACTTCATTCAAGATTTATATTCTACAACTCTGTTGAACAATTGTGAATTTCAAAATCACAATGAAATTTTACGAGATAAAATTGTACTGGAATCCAGCGATCAAGAAACTCAAGATAAAATAATAAACATGGGCAACATTCGGCTGGAAGATGCCATAGAACAATTCAGAATCGCTGAAATCACAAGGGCACAAACAACTCCAATTCATTCTACGGTGGGAGAATCTAGAATCAACGAGATGAGATCCAGACCAAGAAAAAAGCCCAAAGAAGTACAGCAGTGTTCCAGAAAACAAACAAAGAAAGTAGTGTTCCTCAAATAAAAAATTGTAACAAATATAGTAGTATTTCAAATTACAGATTCCAGGAGCGTAGTCAAAGTCAGAACCAGAATCAAAATCATGGTCACAACAGGAATCATCAGGTTCACCATCCGCAACATCAGGATCATTCCAATACAAGGAGATGCAAAGGATGCAGCCGAGACCATCCACATTTCATACGATGCCCCGCATTAGGCAGAATTTGTACTTCATGTGGTAAATATAATCACTTTGCAACTGCTTGTAGAAATAAATTAAATCTTTCTGAGTTAAATCAAATTAACCCTGATGATATAGATGTAGAATTAAATTAATCTGATGATTATTTTTGTGATTCCATAAAAACTAAAGAAATTAATCTAGTAACTTGGATGGAAAAAATTTGAATTGAAAATAGTTTAATTGAATTTATATTAGATACTGGTTCTGATGTCAGTGTAATAAGTTATAATACTTTTAAAATTATTAGAGATTCTTGTGATAGGGCATTGAAAATAGATATATAGGTATTAGGTTTAAAATGTTGTATGGATTTAAATTTAATTTTGAGACAAGTATCAAATAATTAAGTAAATGAAATATTGAGCAAAGGAAAGAACTTACCTTGATTCACACATGCAAATATATGCCTTATATATTTCTTCTACTTTTTCTAATCTTACAATAAAACTACTTCATATTTACTTATGTTATCTTTTACATTTACATCATATGTCAAACTCATCTGTTTTATCAAAATTTCTCAGCCTAAACGATATGTAAAATATTATAAATATATACAGGGTGGCTGATTTTTCATTGTCCAGGCCATATCTCCTGAAATATTGAATATACAAGAAAATGCTAAATAGGAAACTTGTGTAACAAGACCTTGCCTATAAAATAGCGATAACAGATGTTTTCCATGGCCCACTGATTTGGCGGAAATATATTTAACTTTGGTTTTTTAAATGGTACACCCTATATGTTTTTACGGAATAAGGTTCTACATCAATTTCTCTTTACAATTATGTATAACAAGTGGGAGTTTGCCTTTAATTTATGAGAGATTTTGTAGGTCTAGACCGGCAAATGTCTACTTTCTTGCGCACGCACACGCAGGAAAATCTTACTTTCAATATGTGTAGGATAAAAATAACTATTGTATTTACTTCGCCCGAGAAAAGAACTCGAAAAAAAACTAAACATTATAAAGATGTTGAATTTGATGCTGTACTTGACGAACCAGAAGCATGCTCTTCAAAAAGCAGGGAATTTGAAATACAGGATAATATACCTGTATGTGAAGAATGTAAACTTTCATGGTCAAAAATTAGAGATTTAGAAGAACAACTGGATATTGAAAAGTCCAAAAATCAATTCCGCTACCAAAATATTAGAAATGATAATAAGTTGATCCAATTATACACCGGTTTACCTGACGATGAAACTTTTCAAGCACTACTGTCATATCTATCATCATTTCAGTTTATTTATTATCTTAAATGGAAAGTGATAATTTTTACATATGCAGATCAGCTTCTAATAACATTAATGAAGTTAAGATTAAATTCTCCGCATTTAGATTTGGCTACCAGGTTTGGCAGTAGTTCCGCTACTATTACAAATGTTTATTTAACTTGGATCTACTTAATGCATAATGTGTTATTCAAAGTTTTTTTATCCAAAATACCCTCACGCCTTAAAACAAAAACATGTCTCCCTAGTTCATTTTCGGCTTTTACCAACTGCAGACTGATAATAGATTGCACAGAAGTTCGCATAAGTAGAACAAATGATATGAAAGTTCAGAAAGAAACATACAGCAACTATAAACACACAAATACTTATAAAGCGCTTGTAGGAGTGGCACCCAACGGAGTTATAGTATTTGTTAGTGATTTATACCCTGGATCTACTTCAGATAAACAAATATTTAAATTATCAAAAATAAGTGACCAATTAACTGAAGGTGATATGATAATGGTCGGTAAGGGATTTCTTATAAGAGATTTAGTTCCTCGTGGAGTAACTATAAATATGCCCTCTTTTTTAATGTCACCTCAATTTGAAAACATTAAATATTGCAAGGTGTCGCATACACGTAGAAAGAGCAAATGCTCGTATTAAAGCTTTTAGAATTCTAAATCTCATTCCAAAATCGGTACAACAACATGCTAGCATTGTATTTCAAGTTTGTTTCACATTAGTTAATTTACAAAATCCTTTAATAAGGGAGATTGAAGACTATTTAGATGTGGAATAGATGATTTTTCAATTTTTATTTTATGTTTATTTAAAAATGTGCAATATTTGTAAAAGGATGAGTACCTATTTATTTTTTGTTTATTTACCCAGTTTTGTTCAAACAAAGGACAATTATATACAATATTATTTTATTTATTTACACATGTAAGGTATATATTTATTAAAATAAAAGTCTTGTATTACAGATAAATTATGTTCCCATTCGGAACATTTTTCTATTTTTACAACAACTAAGCTTATATTACTAAATATTATTAAATTACAATACTTCCTATCTGTAATAAAAAGCTGGCCCTGAATTTGGTGGTAGTAATCATGGTCAGTGTTAATGATATATTTATCATCTTTCCAATAGACAACATCCTTATCAGTTAACGCTGTTTGAAGTTCCGAGTCCTTGTAAGAAAACGGACACTTCACTTCAATAATACCATCATCTTGTATAAGACCATCAGGGCTTGCTCCAAGATAGCCACATTTGTGTAACCACAAGCCCGTTGGATTAACAATAACTCCTTCTTGTCTTTCGTATAGCATTATTGCAGTTTTTTCCTTCTGGCTTGCTTCACTCGCTCCAAGTTATAAAATCCTAACAATCAAAAACCTTCAATTATAATGGATATAAACATAACTCTTTAAATTTATACCTATAAGTTTTTTAAAAAGAGATTCTGGAAAGCTTTGTGTTTTAATGGCTTTAATTATTGCCCCAAAATTAGAAGCTGTCAACCGATGCTTTCTAGAAATTAGCCATGCTGCATTTTCAACTTGACCGATCGTTTGCGTAGCCACTTTTTTAATTGTTTCGGGACTAACTTGCAACAAATTAGAAAAACATTCCTTTTTATTTGCTGCCAAAAGATATCTTTCAGATATTAAAATCTCCTCTATACATGGAACTAATTTTTCGTCCTTATCTTCTGGTTCGGGACTTGTTAGCCACAGTAACCCTATGCCACGATCTATTTCTTTCAATTTGAGTTTAAATACATCAACAGCATTGTTACATGATTTCGGTTTTGGATCAAACAGAACCGATGGCAAAACTGGAACAGGTTCCAAATTCTGTGACGCCTGAACAGTCCACGAACAGGCGACATCTGTTTTCGATAAATTGTAGTGTGCAAATAAGCACAAACAGGCCATATGATGGCATAAAAATTGGCCTGTCGGAGCTACATTTACTGGACTGAATAATGTAGTCCTTATTTAAACAAATCTGAAATTATAATAACAAATTAAAATAATAACTAAAGTTTTCCACGTAATCACAATTTCTTACCTCGACTTCATAATTATTTTTTTTCATAGAAGCTTTCACTGTCCCTTTTATGATTTTTAATTCATCATCAAATAAATATTTGATTAAATTTCCGCAGTTTAAAGAATTTTCTCCTCTGCTAACACAATTTAAGTCCTCAGCAAAGAAATTATTTATTGCGGACAAAGTAATAATCCTTTCTGACATTATTTTTAATTTATAAAGACAAAAAACACTAATACAAAAATATTGTCAAATTAAGGCTAACCACATAATTCAGATGAACCTGTCACTTTAACTTGGCGTTCTTAACCAGCTGCACCAAGTAACGACATATGTTACTATTTGCGATACTACTTTCTTTAAAATCAAATTTTTCTTAATTTATTCTTTTATTTGTATTTTTTCTTTACGGAAAGCAAAGAGTAATGTTGTAGAATATAAAAAAAATCCTATGCTGTAATTAAGAATCGCCAAAATGCTTTAATATCGTGAATTGAAAATGTACTCCCATAAGAAATGCATACACTTAGATATGAATTAGGGTTTCGCGCCAAATGTAAATCTTAACCTCACTAACGTGGTCTATATATCTATGTTTTCTATCCATAGCACTCTTGTTTCAGCCAGATATAAATAAAATACATATAAATCTAGCATGAATTTTTCTTAATTATTTTGTTATATTCTCTCTATGGCACAACATTCCTCTGAGGAATAGGGCCTCAAGTACCTGAGGTACTTGTTTCATGACAGTTTTACTTGCATTTTAGTGATGCAGGTTGTCAGCCTACAGTCTCTGCAAGGTCAGCACACACCGAGCCGTTGTGCGGTAACCCATCCAATTGGACAGGGCGGGCTATGTTGCTTATCTACACGATCAGACAAGACACGCCACGACCACACAACCGTACTGGCTGACTATTTTGTTATATTAGTATATGATATGTTCATATCGTTGAATTCAGAAAAAAATACTCTACCGAATAACCTAAAAATAAACATATGTTCCCATTTAAAATAAGTTGTGTCCCGTATTTTGAGAACCACTGGTCGAAAAAATTTTTTTTTTTGCTCATTGCATTAGTCTTGTAAAATGGTGGTTCTAATTTAACCAACCTCGTAGCTCTTATAGTTCTCGAGATAGCAATGGTGGCACGCTTAAATGGAACATCCTGTATATATATATACATATATGTAGGGTGTAAATGAAACTAGGGAACGCGATTTTTCTCGAAAGTTATAAGAGATACAAAAAAATCTTTTATATAAAATTGTTAGTGTTTTTAGTAAGCTACATAAATTATTAAGGTAAATCAGAAAAAAAAAAAATACTTTTCGGAGATAAATCGCGTTCCCTAGTTTCATTTACACCCTGTATATATATATATATATATATATATATATATATATATATATATATATATATATATATTGTAACAGTACGTTACCTACCTATTCCGCACACATTCATAAATTGGCCAACGATCGTCTAGTGGAAGGTTTAACTTACCCTACGTTGTGTTTATTTAAATAAGTAACCCTTCATCGTCGTAATACAGAGTAGCTGTTAAGAGTGGAGGAATCGGGACAGGTATTTGATAAAATAAAAGAATGATATTCACTCCAAAAGACAGACAAAATATCTGACTTGTGCATTTATTTATAATTAAGAAATCGTAGAGTGCTGTGGAATATTACGCTCTCCGGTATTCACCTTAATAACCTGGGGGAAACCACAGCCAAAACCTCAGGTAGAGAGACAATTTGACAATATAACAATTATATAAAAAGACTGCATTCGATTCATAAAGAGTTGTCCCAATAATTTATTACAATCATTTATGGTAAAATTGAGTTATTGCGACCAAACTGATATTGGGAGTTATTGACAATTGTAAGTGTGTGCGTGTTGGTTTGCGTGGGTTTTTATTATTTGGTTCAGAGTCGGCATGCCGTTGCTCTGATATCTTTTGTTTCTGGGGGCGCTCGGCATTGCCTGAGGGCCGTTGTTTTGGGGTTGACACCCAGCTTAGCTGGCGACTCTAAAGCGATTACCACTGAGTGGTCGCACGCTCCTCGTGGTGCCGGTGCCGCACCACGGTTGTGTATTGTTTATTTATACCCAAGTGAACGTTCGTTCGTGCTGATACGGCACATTCTTGAGCCTGAGAGTTTGTGCAGAGCACATAGTCTCGCAAATTACAATTGTTAGACAACCAATATTAGATCAGTCATGTTTAGTAAAAATATTATATCATTGTGACAACCATAATTAACATTTATATAAAAATATAGCAAACACATACCTAGCTTGTCCGAGTCGCCACGAAGTTGTTGGGAATTTAATAGTATTTGATACAGATACGGGAACGGTTTTAGAGTATGCACTAGGTCATCTTGGTGCAGTGACAGAGCCACCGCTGCGTCAGAGACGAGTCTAGTGTAGAGGAATACTTATCACGGTGCAGTGACAGAGCCACCGCTGCGTCATGACAGTGGTTTAGAGGATACACCAGGTCGTCTTGGTGCAGTGACAGAGCCACCGCTGCGTCAGAGACGAGTCTAGCGTGGAGGAATACTTATCATGGTGCAGTCATTACAATCATTTATGGTAAAATTGAGTTATTGAGACCAAACTGATATTGGGAGTTATTGACAATTGTAAGTGTGTGCGGGTTGGTTTGCGTGGGTTTTTATTATTTGCTCTGATATCTTTTGTTTCTGGGGGCGCTCGGCATTGCCTGAGGGCCGTTGTTTTGGGGTAGACACCCAGCGTCATGACAGTGGTTTCAGAGGATGAAGATGGTCTCACCTCGGACAAGCCAAGCATGAGTGGAGCCCTGGATTTGACTCCCCGAGTACAGATTTGGGCTCGGGTTATATACAAAAATATCCCTCTTCTCTCTTTCAGAATGAGGGCGTTTCGGGGGTAACCAGCCACGCTCCAGACGCGTGATCGTGGAATCTTCTAGAATCTGCATATCAACCATACAGATACAGGCTCAGCGTCTCGTAGTCTGTCCCTTTCAAGTGGTTGGGCCATCTGGTTTTCGCGTCAGGACGTGGAGTCCATGGGCGTGCGGATAATCCCTTTAGTACTTTGATGCATTTCAAAATATAAACAAAAACATTATATTCTCTGTTATGTTACATATTTATTTAAATTAACAGTACCATCTGCAAATATTATATTGTGCCACCTGTACTAGCGTGACATAGGTAAATTTATATTAGTTAAAATCTAATATCCTATTTATTTAGTACATATTTTATTAAGGAATATTTGACCTGATGTGTTTTAATAACACATCATTTTAGAGAATTTCAGAATGATTCAAATAAATAATAATTTATCAACTTTATGTTGTTAAAGTTATTTGTAGTTAAATGATAACTGAAAGGACATGGTTTTTACCAGTATGATACTGAATGAGATATTTCTGTTATTTAAAATACTTTTTGCACATCCGAACTTATTTAGACAACGATATAATTTTATATAATAATCTAAGGGAATATGAATACCGTATAGAAATTTGTGAAATCTACGCCTATGCTCCAAATACAGATAGTGGAATGCATACAATATTTCCGTATATGTCAAGTGTTTTCTGACCTGGCCTACTAAATGTAAACAAAACCAACCCTTGACTAGTTTAAAAATGAAAACAGATGTTCGTAACATAATTATTCACAAAAATATTTCATCATAATAAACATTATTTCTAATATTATTATTAACAAAATTATACATGCTAGCAGTACTGCTTCAATATATATATATAACCAATTATAGTCAAAATCTAATCAGTGCATCATATTTGAATATAAGTCATAAATACCATATATTATATTTTTTACATGTCTCGTATTGGAGTTATCGTGGACGAAAAATCGTCACAGACACACAGACACATACACACACACGCACACACACACACACACACAGACACACACACACAGACACACACGGACATACAGACATTACGGTAAAAATAGTAAAATAGTATTCTAGGGACCCTAATTCGTGCTCATATGTTGAAAACTCATACTCGAAAAATCTGACCAAAAACAATACCTCCCTTATCTATATATTGATATGCGGGAGGTAAAAAGAAATAAATAGAATACCATCAACTAGATTACAAAGAATAACCCTTAATTTGTCAAGGTATGATATTCAACTAAAGTATATACCAGGGAAAAACATGTTTCTCGCTGATGCTATTAGTAGAGCTTGTACAACAGTAAATAATAACAAAATTAGCCCTGACTTAAATGAAGTAGTCCATACAATCAATATGTCCAATGAAATGAAATTAAAATTTCAAAATGAAACACAAGCTGATAGTTGTTTAAATAAAATTATTCAATATTATAAAAATGTTTGGCTAAATGATAGAACCAAAGTAAGTGATGAAATAAAATTTTATTATAAACATCGTAATAATATATTTGTTGATGATAATTTAGATCATTATGACGAAAGAATTATCGTTCCTCTAAATTTAAGACATGAAATATTAAGAATGCTGCATGAATCACATTTCGGTGTAACTAAAACTGTTGCTACAGCTAAAACATTATTTTATTGGCCGAATATGTATCAAGATATAGAAAATTTAGTAGCCAAATGCAAAATATATGAAAAATATAGTTCAAAAAAATGTAAAAGAGCCAATGATAGTTCAGCCGATTCCAAATTTACCCTTTCAAAAAATTGCCTGTTGATATTTTATACTATGGAAATTGCTGTTGTGTTCAAAAACTTCTACAGAAATAATCAAAGCATTAAAAACAATATTTTCAATTCATGGAATTCCAGTTACTATAATTGCTGATAACATGCCGTTTAACTCAATAGGATTTCATAAATTCAGTAAATATTGACATTTTAAAATAATTATATCCAGTCCTTACTATCCTAAAAGCAATGGACTTGCTGAAAGAGCCGTAGGTATTTGTAAAAATATTTTGCGTAAATCTGAGGAAGGTAGAGTAGATACTAAAATTGCTCTAAATGAATATCGGAATACACCAGTTTTAGGAACTGAATATTCTCCTGCTCAAATATTATTCAGTCGCAGAACAAGAACCAAATTGCCAATAAATAGTAAGCTACTGAAACCAATAGTAATTTCGGATTTCAATAACATATTAGAAGAAAAGGCAAAGATAAATAAATTTTATTACGATATAAATTCAAAATTTAATAAAGTCCAATATTACAAAAATCAAAATATTGTATACAGGTATAAGAATACATGGCAACCAGCAGAATTAGTAGATATTAATGAATCATCACGCTCTTATATTATCAAAGATGAAAATAATAGAATAAAAAGGAGAAATGCAATTGACGTTAGAAAATCAATAAACTTTCCAAATTTTAAAAATTCTGAAGATTTACTTTTAAAAATAGAACCATTTGCTAATGAAGTTAATAATAATAATTCGAATAATAGTGAAGTAAATGAAAATCAAAATAATGGTAAAAATGATAGAACTAGATCAAGTAGAATTGTAAAACCAGTAGAAAGATTAGAATATAAATAAATATTTTTTTGTAAAAATGTTTGTAAATATTTTAGGGCCTAAATATAAATGTATATAGTTGTTAAGGTTATTATTGTATTGGATTGTAAAATTAATTTGGAATTATAAAAGGGAGATGTCACATGTATTATTGTAAATGTCATAGTAGTGGCAACACTTGTATTTCTATGAGAAATCGTTGTACGCTTACGTATAATTTGAATTGTCTTTAAATAGTGAAAACATGTAAAAGTTAGTTAGTTGTTCTTGAGTTGGGTCAATAAACATATTAAACAATTACACGTATTTTTTAATCACAATAGCACACGAGGTTAGCAATGGTCAGCATTTTTTGGGTCAGCATTTTATTCTTACCCCGCCAATCAGTGTGTTTTTGTGATGTAAATGTTTTCAAGTGATCTTCCGTCTATTGGTTGTTTAAGGTGCAAGTGACGAGTGTGGTCTCAGCTCAGTAAGTCTAAATTTTCCAGATTTGATATATTTAATATATTTTTTCTTCAAACGTCACAAAAGTGACGTCTTCTGTGACGTGATTGACAAGGTTGAAGTTTAATTTCTATGCCTCCGTAATATAATTTTTTATTCTAGCCGCCGTATAATTTATTCGTCGCCGT
Organism: Stenolophus ochropezus; assembly: GCA_035578165.1. Taxonomy (NCBI): domain Eukaryota; kingdom Metazoa; phylum Arthropoda; class Insecta; order Coleoptera; family Carabidae; genus Stenolophus; species Stenolophus ochropezus. The sequence goes on along the minus strand of JAQOWZ010000024.1, from coordinate 3,541,963 downwards.
AAGTAGAATCAGCCAATAAGAAGTAACTTGTACAATAGAAATCTGTAATATCACCCTAAATGTCATTATAGAAACTAGATAACCTAAGAATAAAGTTACTAAAAATTATGAATAACTGACAGGTAACCTACATATTAAACGTCAAATAGTAGTTTATTTTTTAAGATTTCTAAATTTGAAGAAAAAATAGCATGTGTTATTCAGAGTAAAAGTGTCTTTGTGTGCCTCGCATGCAATGGGGTATTCCAAGTTTTTTTCATTTTTTAATATGTTATTCTATGCATAAAAATATTAGACCCGTATTTTTTCTTTTCGCCGAAAGGTTTCAAACACGCCAGAAATTTTTTTTTAAAGTTTCAATAAATTACCCCCTAGAAAATCGGCCGTGCGTGTGACGTCACAGGCACTGAGAACCAGCTGAGAACATACATTCGTAGGTCTGAGTCAGAGGCGTGGCGCGTTCGAACAAGAGCCAATAGGCTAAAGCGAGTGCCTTCTTCGTCACAACAAGGCTGATTCTGAATTTTACGTACTCGATTCAAATGCATTACAATTTCATTTTGATATTATGGTATTAAAAATCAGAAAAGTTATGATTATATTCACTTTAATATTACTTATATATGGTAAACAATGATATCCAATAAGAATTTCTTTAAAATCCGTAGGCTTGGAATACCCCATTGTCCGACTCGCTTCGCTCGTCGTGCAAACTTCCATGCTCGCCACACAAAGTATCACTTTTACTCTTAATAACACAATATACTATTTATGTATGCAAATGTCTATTGTTGAGGGGTTTTGTCCATTTTGTGAGTAATGTGTGTGTGCAATAATTGTGTGTTGTGTGTATTGATATATGTGTGAAGTATTGTGCCATTTGAATTATTTCTGTTGTTGTTCCATGCTTGGTGTAAGGCGTTTAGATCACCTATTAGGATCACTTTGTGTGACGTGTTAAACAGTGTATTTAAATCGTGTTGTGTAAAAATGTTTCGAGGTTGATTGTATGCGGCTATGATGTGTGTGTTGTCCAATAGTCGAATGCACAGTGTCTCGAGTGTTGTGTTCTCTATGTCTATGAGTTGGTGTGGTATGTTTGTTCTGACTAGAGCTGCAACGCTGCCAGCGGCATGATGTACGCGTGGTCTGTCTTTGCGGTAAATTTCAAATCTCTTCACTTGAAATGTTTGGTCTGGAAATAATTTGGTTTCTTTTAAAAATATAAGGTCTGTGTTAGTGGAATTTAAAAAGTGCACTAATTCCCCTACACTAGCGTTGAGAGTACCACAGTTCCATGAAACTATTTTAATTGGTTAAAAAATGAGAGTGCTCTAAATTTTCTATAAATTCAAGTATTAGTTCTTTTTGGGTTTTTGTTTTGGCTACCAAAAGTTGTTTATTTATATTTTGAATTATGCTTAAAATTTTGTTAATGTTCACGTGATTATTCAATTCTTGTAATTCTTTGTATAATATGTTAAAGTTGTCTGTGTGTAGTGTTTCGTGATTTGTTGTGGGTGGGGCTATTCTTCGTACTGTTGGGGCTGTTAGTGGAGGGAAGTCTTCTCTGTTCTGAGGGACTGGAGAAGGCAGGGAGGCACTCAGCCCTCTCGGCTGTCAGGCGTTGGCTTTGAGTGCTGCTACTGGAATGAATCTGGTTTCCTGCGACTTTGGTATACCTCTCTGCAGATCTCTGACCTTGCGAAGGTATACAGGGCACTCCGCGTGGTTTGCCGGATGAGCTTCTCCGTAGTTCGCGCATTTGGCAGGTGTGTCAGCAGGCTTGATGCAGACTCTAGTTAAATGGTTCCCTGCGCAGTTGACACATTTCGCCGTTGCGTGGCCCCATTGCTGGCACCTATGGCACTGAATTTTTTTTTTTATTTAAATGTCTTCCCCAGTTAGTTCAAAGTTATTTTTTTTAAGTGATTACTAAAAATAAAGGCCGCTTTGTATTTTTCATTTCGAAAACATTTTTAAATAAAATTTTGTGTTTTTCCAAATTTGTTTTAATATCAATACTTGGAGTGCTATCCAGCCCTCGTATAACAAATGCGTAGGTTTTTTTCGTTTTTTTTTTCAGTGTATATATAAAATTCTTTACTCTCTTTTAATAATTCTTGTTTAATTTTGTTTTTATCTTCTTTTGTAAGAATTTGAATTTTGAATGTTCTCCGAAAGTTTTCTTAATTATTAGTGGGGTAGGTTTCACAATTTCATCAATTTTTTCTACTTCTAATTTTTCAAATGCGTTGTGTATTTTAATAAGAGAATGTGGGTTTATTTTATTTATTTTATCTAATTTCGCTGCTTTTCGGTCTTTTATTATTGTTTCATCTCCGATAGTATTTGTCTTCCAGAAGTGGCGGCGTCAGGCTGTTTTGTAATTATAAAGGAAATATTTAAAATTACATTGATTATATTATTTAATTATTAAATTAAAATAAATATTATTTTTCTGAATCCGGCGCGAAAGTACTATTTTCGCTCCTAAAATGCGGCGCGAAAGTTTAATTTCCCTGACTAGTCATGAAAATATTTAAACATTTTTGCTGTACCTCATTTTTATTTTTTGGGCAGTAGATCTGCTACAACCTCTGCTGCCACTTCTTTTATATCTGCAGGAACCTTGTCGCTTTGATTAGTTTCGCAAAACATAGCAAATTACTACACTCGCACGCATCAAAAATTCAGAACTGACAGCATTGACCAGCACTGACAGTTTGACTTTTGTTTATTTACAGTTTTTTGTCTGTTACCCAAGTACACTACTAAATACTTATAGACAATCTGATTTGAATTTAAAATTATTTTTTATTATTATCGAAGGTTTCAGAAAAAAATTAATACATGATTCGTCAGAAAAATGTATGTACTTGACTCGGAGCCATAAAATACTCGGCACGAAGTGCCTCGTATTTCAATGTGGCTCCTCGACAGTAATGTATCATTTTCTTGACTCTTATGTAAATAACTATTTTCGAATTTCAGTTAAATATTGTTGCCCTCGGTGCGTTCTATACAGTCTTTACTTTATAATTGGTCCACAAGACCACACATCAGTCAAAGGAAAGCGCGTCAAGTGAGCCGCCGCTTGTGATTGAGATATCGATGCCGACAGCCCATAGTTTACAAAGAAATTTATATTTGTTTGGATTAAATTTAAAATAATTAGCTGGGCGGGTCCCTTGTGTCACCTGGCCCGTATTTTGCCACTGTATTTTGTTAGTCTTCAAAAGCAAGTAGCAAGTGTTTGTTGCAGTTTGTTGAATTCTACTAGAGTACTAGCTTTTTAATTAAAAAATACTAGTAAAACGATGGATATTCGAAATTATTTTAAATCTAATATAATATCTCCAGTTCGAGGAGTGCCACTGTAAATTCTGGTGACATTGAAATAGAAGTAAGAGAACCATCCATTATACCCGTTATACCTGAACAAAAGGTAAATGAACGTAATTCAGATATTACTTGTGACCTTGTCTGTGACATAACAATAACTGATTTACTTTCTAATAAAGATTCGTGTCCAATGCAACCAAAATTTAAAAAATACCCTCTAGCAGACTTTGGAAAAAATCCTCTCGAAAACGAGCATTTTGTTCTTCTTAGTATACTTCGTTTTCTTGGCTGAAGTATTGCGAGTCGAATGACAGAGCTTACTGCTTCTGTTATAGGCATTTTGATACAAATATCAAATCTGATAATATATTTTCTAAATTAGGTTTTAAATATTGGCATAATGGTTTTTCTAAACTAAAAGACCAAGAAAATACTACTTCCCATAAACAATGTATGGAATTATGGTTGGCTTATAAAAACACAATAATTAAGAGAATCATAACAGAAAAAGTAGATGATTCATTAATAAAACAAATTAAAGAAAGACGTAAATATTTATTCACAATACTCGATGGTTTATTGTTGTGCGCACGCCAAGGAATAGCTTTTCGAGGGCATAGAGAAACAAATGATGTAAATAACATAATTCCGATTTCTCCGAATTAGTTACTAAAAATCCTCAGAATGCTACATATTTATGTCATGATATTCAGAACGAAATGCTCGACATATCGACGATGAATTTAGCAAAAAAAACCTTTGATGAAGTTAAAGCAGCAAAGTTTTATTCAATATTGGCAGATGATACGCGTGATATTTCTAGACAAGAACAAATGTGTATATGTAAGATATGTTCATAATGATGAAATTAAAGAGAAATTTATTGGATATCAACGAGTATTTGATTTAGATGCTAATGGATTAAATACAACTATTGAAAATTTATTGTTAAAAAATGGACTCTCTGAAAATGAAGCAATATATGTAGGCCAAGGATATGATGGCGCTGCCGTCATGAGCGGTCGCTTAAATGGAGTCCAAAATCTTTTTAACCAAAACCATCCTTTTGCAATATATATATACATTGTTATGCACACAGATTAAATTTAGTTTTGGTCGACGTATATTGTAATATTCCAGATGTGAAAGACTTCTTTGATTTGTTACAAAATTTATATACTTTTTTTTTCACAATCCGGAAAAGCTCATGATTCTTATACTAATATCCAAAAAGAACTCATGGGATGTTAATCGAATTGAAGTCATTAAGGCTGGGGGATAGGCAGACTATTTTGTTTCTGGCTCAAAAGATGGCACTGCGAGCAACATAAAAAGGGGCGCGACCTCATATGATTTATGACATTATGAATTAATCAAAATTGGTTACGTTCCCTATTACCTTCGTTTATTTTTCAGCAAAATGAACAGCCCCTGTTGTTTAATTATCAATTCGCTCTCTATAAGTTTTTTGGTCTTGTGCTGTGCTAAAGAGTTTCAACTTTCGTTGTTTTTATTGACTTTGTATCAGACACCGGAAGCTTTTATTTCAGGCACAGAATAGTTATATAAAGAAACGACACTCTGTGTCGGTACCTTTGATGTTACCCTAATCAGTCCTATGACCTTGGAGCATTGTGGACCTTTAAATTTGTTGGCTGATTTGCACTCAAAATTTAAATTTTTGTTCGAATAATAAAATTATTTTTAGAATGTAAAAATAGTAAAATTATAAATTTATTATTAAAATAATAACAAATTAGATGAAATAAATAGGTACCTACATAATTATATTTTGTAAACTTTTTTATTAAACAAAATGTCTGTATTTTGCAAATTTATCAATAAACACAATTTTCTATTTCTATCTTTTGGATTAGATTTAAAATTCATATTAGTGTATTTCATACCATAAAATATTCTTTGTCCTACATATAATTTTCTTAATAATCTAGTGGAGAATGTCACGAGTGATTTTTTTTACTAACTCGTATAAGCAATATTCTACAACACCTATAATTAATATTTGTCTGTTGTTTTCAAATTTACTAACTCAGAATTCTCCAAATTATAATCTTTTATTTGCTGATCTTGTATAGTTTAAGTACAGTTTCGATTAATTTTTAATCTGTTTTTATTTTATCCTATTTAACCATAAAATTTATGGAAATTTCTTTAAATATGTTTTTCTCGAACAATCCTATTAGTTGGCGAGCTCGAACTGAGCGAAGATAGGTCTGACATTCAAATCCCAGCGCCAATAACCAAAAAAATAATAATACCATAATATACTTAAATATACAAATATTGCGAAAAATTATGTCTTATAATCATCCGTAGATATGCATAATTACCAAGGTGATGACAAATATGTTTTTCTTAAATTCATTGATCGTTATAATAATAAACTCAGTTTTTCATATTGTCACAATTTTTTTTTAAGAATTATATAGAATACAATTTTGTTAATTATACAGTATGAGGATAGTATATATAATTATCATAAATAAACATTTGAAAAAACTAAAAAAAATAAAAAATGGATATTCACAATTACTCTATATTAAAAATTTAAATAAAAAATTTAATTTTTCTTAACATAAATGATGAGGGCAGAGTATACAAAAGTACGTCAGCCAGTACGGTTGTGTGGTCGTGGCGTGTCTTGTCTGATTGTGTAGATAAGCAACATAGCCCGCCCTGTCCAATTGGATGGGTTGCCGCACAACAGCTCGGTGTGTGCTGGCCTTGCAGAGACTGTAGGCTGACAACCTGCATCACTAAAATGCAAGTAAAACATGTCACGAAACAAGTACTTCAGGTACTTGAGGCCTAATCGGCTTCATCAAAAATCTGGATCTACTTCCGGAAAACTAAGTAAGGGCTGTGTCACAATAGATCTTCTAGGTCGCGTTGACAAAAAGCGACAAAACGCTTAAAAAACCCTCATATACATACAATGAGGATAGTATTATTTAACATATCGCCATACCTACACTTTCGACTTCTATGATTATTAAATTATTACCATTATTTATTAATAGGAAGAAAACTATTTATTAACTGTCAAATAATATACCTATAATTGTTGATATTGCAGATATATGTAAATAAAATAAGCAGAACAGTTTTACACTTTAATATGACAGTTCAAATACAAAACAATAATAATTGAATTACTTATTTATAATCATTAATATACATAGATACATATGTACATGGGTAACTATTTAAATTGGTTATTCAACACCCTCGCCCAATTTAAATAATCCCAGACAGGTTTTTAATTTAACAAATTTTTGACAAGTTAGTCCTTTTGTCAATATGTCAGCAACTTGATCTTCCGTTGGTACATATTCTATGGAGATTACTTGATCTTCTATCAACTGACGTATATGATGAAATTTAATGTCAATATGTTTGACACGTCGATGATTTGTAGGATTTTTGGCAATAGCAATACAAGATTGATTGTCCTCTTTAATAACAACCGGATTTTGTATTGCCACATTCATTTCCTGTAACAGAGTCTTCAACCACACAGCTTCACACGCTGCAGCGCTAAGTGCCACGTACTCAGCCTCTGTTGAAGATAACGATACAGTTGCTTGTTTCTTCGTCGTCCAAGACACAACGTTTCCATAAACTATGAAGAGGTATCCTGTTGTTGATCTTCGATCATTCACGTCGCCACCCCAATCAGCATCTGCAAAACCTGTTAAAATACAATTAGTCTCACCCCTTCGATAAAGTAACACACAATCTTTTGTATATTTTAGATAACGAAGTATTCTTTTCAAATGCTTCCAGTGAGTATCGGTAGCTCTATTTTGAAACTGACTCAATAAATTTATAGCAGCGCTTAAATCTGGTCTTGTCCCCAACATCAGATACATCATAGAGCCTATCAACTCTCTATATGGCGATTTAGTTAACTCTTCATTTCCGGTATTAGCAGATATTTGTATATTTGCTTCCAAGGGAGTTGTCACAGGATTACAATCTTGCATATTGTACTTCTTTAAAATATTTTCAATGTAATGACATTGACTCAATATCATGGAACCATCCTGTAAATTATTAACAATTTTAATTCCGATGAATGTATCAACTTCACCAACGGCAGACATTTTAAATTCTTTCTGTAATTTTTGTTCTACTTCATTAATAATTTTCAGATCTTTACATGCCAAAATACAATCATCAACAAACAATAATAAATAGATAACTTGATTTTTAATTTTTCTGACATATAAGCAGTGGTCACTTTCACATCTTTTAAATCCTATTTTCTTCATATATGAATCAAAACGTAAATTCCAGCATCTTGGTGCTTGTTTCAATCCATATAGAGGTCTCTTCAATCTACAAACTTTATTTACATCTTCCCTTCTTACATTGTAACCATCTGGTATTTTTATATAAATTTCTTCCTCTAAAAATCCTTGCAGAAATGCAGTTTTGACATCCATTTGTCGTAAAGACATTCCCTGATGATTCGCGATTGCTAACAAGGTTCTTATTGTTGTCATTCTCGCTACTGGTGCAAATGTCTCGGTGTAGTCTAAACCTTTTGTTTGTAAAAATCCTTTTACTACAAGACGAGCTTTGTACCGGTTGATTTTTCCATTTGTATTAGTTTTAATTCTGAAAACCCACTTACTGTTTAAAGCTGTTTTTCCTTGAGGTAAATTGCAAAGTTCCCAAGTACTATTTTCTTCTAAAGATAACAATTCTTCATTTACCGCCTTTTTCCAGTCTTCCGAATCAGCTATTTCACTGATATCGCTAGGTATATTAAATTCAGCATCAGCAGATAGAGCAAAATATGTCATGTATTCATTCATCCATACCGGAGGTCTTCGAATTCTATTTACTCTCGGTTCCTCTCCGTCTTCCATTTCTTCTTCTATTCTTCCTTGTTCGGTTGGTATATTATCAGATATTTCAGGATCTTGTTTATTCATTGTATTATTTTCTTCACTTTGTATTAGTGTAACGATTTCTTCCTTTTCAGACTTTTCGTCAAAAATAACATCTCTTGAGCAAAATATCTTCTTCTTTAGGGGATTCCAAATTCTGTATCCATTATTTGAATACCCTACAAAGATACCAACTTCAGACTTAGAGTCAAGCTTTTTTCGCAATTGATATGGAATATGAGTGTACGCTTTACATCCAAATACTCTCAGTCTTGACAAATCTGGTTTTGTACCATACCAAATTTCAGCTGGAGTTTGTTTTCTAGCATTTTCATTAGATGAATTATGCAGACATCTATTTATCAAATAAGCTGATGTATATATAGCTTCACCCCAAAATTCTTTGTTCATTTTTGCGTCTAAAATCATAGTCCTCGCTTTTTCTATCAGAGTTCTATTCATGCGTTCTGCAATTGGGTTCTGTTGTGGGGTAAAAGTGTTAGTATATTCTATACGAATACCCTCATATTCACAAAAACGTTTAAAATCTGCTGATTTATATTCACCACCGTTGTCACATTTTAATCTTGATATCTTAGTACTGTAACAGAGGGGTTGTGCAGTGAAGTACAAGCCCTCGTTGACGTACTGAATTATGCAGGACGGTTCAAAGAATGTAAGTTTATACTTACCTGTTCACTGCTGTCCTTCGTTGATGCTGTACTCTGGGTAGGTGCGGGTGGAAGGTGAAAATGGGCACTTCAAAAGACACTACTCTTTAAGCTTCGACGTTTAATAATTTTTATTAAAAATTAAAAATTATAAAGTCCGATTTGCAATAACTTAAATACTAACAATAAATTTTAAAGTAAACTAAATGAACAAATCTACTGAAATTAAATTACTATTAATTATCCTAACCACGACCGTGATTTGCGACACCCGATGTGAGAATGCTCGCAAATTTTTGGTCTTCTACCAAGTCGAATCAAACTGCTGACATATCGCTTGGGAGTATTCCACCGTTTTTGCCAACTTATCGAATGTCATCGAACGGCGGAAGCCACCCAGCCACGTGCCAGCACTCTGCAGCGGATAGCGAGTTCAATCAACCACCTACGCTAACAATTTTTGCTAATTGAACTCACATCCGTTACACTATCTTCCCCTCTAAACTCGACTGTGAGTGGAATTCAAAGTCGAGTCTAGCTGAATTTCATTCAACTTGGTAGTGGTATACAAAAAAAAAAACTAGACTATGGGCTGGCGCAGAATGTCGAGGTTAGCGGAAGAACCACTGGGTTGCTGAGCTACGGCTATTGGGAGACCCGGGTAGATTGGTGGAGGCTCGGTCTCCGCGACCTGGTTGGGGGTTTGTTGTCGTGCCAAGTTAATTAGGTATCGCGTAGTTAAGGCATTCCACAAACTGGCGAACAGGAACCATCTCCGAGGGGGTTGATCGGGAGTGACCGCCTTCCTTAAACTCAGTAGGTTTAACACTACGTTTGCTACGTACCTTATCAGCGCGTACAGAGTGTACAGAAGCATCAGAACCGAGAAAAGGTTTCCCATATATGATAAGAAACCCCACACTTCCGCTGCAGCACTCCATGCCATCTTGGCGAACTCGCTTTGGCTGAATACATTGGGCAAGTGGTAATCCTGGCTATCTACTTGAACTCCCGTGACCCTTCTCGTGATTACGTTAGTTACGGCGCGTCGCTCCTGTGGGAACAAGAGTGTGCGTTGGAACTCTTCCATGTCCTGCTTACTGTACACTCCATTGGCGCTGATGGGGGCTATCTTCGTCATTGGCATTACGTCGCTGGGATCGTTAGCGTCGAGGACCATAGGATCGGGCTGCGTTCTTCTAAGTTCGGGGTCAATTTCGAACCATTTGCCTTCCAGGTGGAACATAACTGGCAATTTAGTTCTGCAGTCGACCTGCGTACCATGGTCCTGAATTATACGAGTGAGAGGGGCCATGAACTTGCTCTCATTCTTGTAAACTATTGGCAGCTCTTGATAGCAGAAGTCCGTTTTTCTGAAGTCTACTACTTTAGCACTGCAACGAATTATGTATAAAACTTCGCCCATCACTCGACCCATATGCCCGGCTGCTTCCTTCACGAGGCCGCTGACAATATCCGGCTTTTCTAAGGCTAGCATGATACGGTTTTTGAGGATGTTTTCACGTAGATGGCATCTCTTCATAATGGCGTCGTACACGAGCTCTCTAGCCTGTTGCTTGAAAGCGATCTCTAGGAACAGCAACTTACTGAGAACCTGTGCCATGATGTCGGTATTGTGGGTCACTCTTCTTGATTTCTGAAAATAGAAGCCAAGCGAGGATTCAAAGATAACTATCAATCTATTCTGCTCTGTACGCCATGCCCGCTGATGGCATAACAATTCAGCGGACAATAACCTCAAGGCGAAAACCGTATCATGGGCCTCTACCATGATGTACTTAGTGCCGGTACTGTTGATCTTTAGAATTGTGGCTGGACCTTCGTAGAGTACGTCCATACCTCGCTCAGAGCATCGGTCCAACTGGTCGGCTTCCCAGGTCACTTCACCTGTTACATCGTCAAAACAATAATTTTTGGAGTACATACATACTGTGCCTGTACGCAGTCGAACGGCATTTTCTTCGACGTCGGCAATGGCGAGATAGTCGAATAATTTGATGGTGATAGCGGCGCTAACGATCACGTCTTCGTACGTAATGCCATTAAGGGTGTATCGAACGCCGGAGCATTTCCCGCTGGGTTCTAGGCGTCCCTCCAGCGTCGTTGACACTTCAGTAGTTCCGTTTAAAGTCAAACTAGAGATAATTCCAGCTCCTAACCCTGAGAGATCTAAGCGTTGAAATTGGTGTGCTTCGGAACAGCTGTCGGCCTTTATGTAATGGACGTATCGGGCTAATCCGCCTGCTACTGCGCTGGTGTGTGAGTGCATGCCGCAATGCTCGATCAACTGCTGCACAATCACTAAGCAGCTATATACATGCACTTCTGTGTACCGTCGTTCTTGCAGTAACTGGATTTTCGTTGGGATCTCTTCTGAGCTATTCTTCGGGTCACGACAAGGTTTAATATCTAACAGCGAGATCTTGGATACTTCTACTTCTGGGTCTGCGCAATCGAAAGCAATCAGTTCAGCCCATGAGTCTATTACAAATAATCTTAAAACTACAACAAAAACTACATATAACTTTAGCATTCTGATGAATAACTACTCTAATGTGATAGTCCTTTTGTAATTAGATCCGTGTGTTGCGGATCCACGAATGGTCAGCGACAGCTCCGTGGCTTCTAGTTGCGTATCGGGGCCGGGACGCTGTTTCCACGACGGTGTCAGTACTCGAGTTAGTGGTACTGGTGTCCGACAAACGACTTCTGTTCTGTGATTGATTATGGCTACCACTGGAAGACTGTAAAGTTGTATTGGCTCTACTCTCTGTAAATAAACTTTCATTAGTACTACTGCAGGTTGATTCTAAGGAATCCTGCGGGATAATCGGTTGAGAGGACCAAGGGATAATAGGGTTAATACCATCCGTATCTGCATTTTCAGTGGTCAACTCAATTGGCTCTGACGTATCGTCAAGTTTTAAGTCATCGGTCGTTAAATAACAAGGTTTTAATCGGTTCACATGCACCGTCATTTGTTTTCGTCCGAAAATTTCTTTAATTACCGCATTCACTTCTCGCATTTCAATGATACGATACGGACCTGACCATTTCTTAGCTAACTTAGCGCTAGTGCCGACCTTGACTGTTGGTGTAAACAGATATACACGGTCTCCCATTTGAAACTTGACACTAGCCGCTCGCTTATTAAAGTTACGGTGGACACGGTCAATGTTCTTGTCCAGCTGTTCTCTCGCTTTAGAGTGAGCTAACTTTAATCGTTGTAAGAATTCTGCTGCATAATTAGAGTCCGTATCGTATCTAGTGCGAAGAGGTCTCAAGAGGTCATCGAAAGGTAGTTCGATATCCCTTCCATACATTAAGAAAAATGGACTATCACCAAGCATTGCATGTGTACTACTACAAAAAGCTGATACAACGAATGGTAGCCATTCATCCCAATCCGTATGCTGCTCATTGATATAGTGTGAGAGCATATCTTTTAACGTTCGATGACTTCTCTCGAGACTTGCGTTTGTTTGCGGGTGGAAAGCGGTAGTATGCAAACGTTCGATTTTTAGTACGGTACAAATTTCTTTCATCAGTTTTGAGACGAAATTGGTCCCTAAGTCGGTCAGTAATTGTCTAGGCGTACCATGTCTTAAGATAATACCCTTGACAAACGTTTTCGCCACCGTTATAGAGGTCTGGTCTTTTAGGGGAAATGCTTCTAGATAACGTGTAGCTGCATCTTGTACCGTTAGAATATATTTATTTCCAGCGCTAGTGGTTACAAGAGGACCAACAATATCCATTGCTATCCGCTCAAACGGTCGTGTTACCGACTGAAACTATTTCAGTGGGGCAGGTCGTAAATGCGGTGACGTTTTCCTTTGCGAACATGATACGCATTTGCGCACGTATTCTTTTACATCGCGACGCAAGTGAGGCCAGAAAAATCGCGAATTAACTTTTTCGAACGTTTTCTCTGTGCCACCATGACCCGATAATGGAGAATCATGACACGCTTTCAAAATATTATTTCGAAACTTTAAAGGAATAACTAACTTGTCTTCGAAACGATCATCGTACGATTTTTTATAAATCAACCCGTCATCATCAAAGTAAAATTCACAATTTCCTTCTGAATTTATTTCGTCAGTGATACCTTTTATTTGATTATCTTCCCGTTGGGCCATTTTGATAGCGTCTCTATCCCATATCATGGGTTCATAATTAGTGCGAAATAAGATTTGTACAGGCTTAATGCGTGAAAGTGCGTCGGCGTTAGTATGTTTATCTCCCGGACGATAATGAATTTCAAAGTCATGTTCCGAAAGTAATAATGACCATCTAATTAAACGATTTGTTGGCTCTGATGTTTTCATCAACCATTTCAGAGGTTGATGATCGGTATAAACAGTGAATTTTTGACCATACAAATAACATCGGAAATGTTTTATTCCCCATACTAACGCTAAACACTCTCTTTCCGTTGTGCAATAATTTCGCTCGGCGGGCTTAAGTTGACGACTCGCATACGCAACCGGCATTTCATGTCCATCATGCTCTTGGCTTAAAACTACTCCAATTGCAAAAGCAGATGCATCCGGACATAAGATAAAAGGTTTGTTAAAGTCAGGATATTTTAATATCGGTGACTGAGTTAATAAATTTCTAAGGTGGATAAACGCCCCTTCCGCCTCATCAGACCATACAAATCTAGCATTCTTTTTTGTCAAAGTTGTGAGTGGAAAGGCTACTCTCGCGAAATTTGGAATAAATCGACGGTAAAAACCCACTAAGCCAAGAAATGCTCTGACTTCCGTGACGTCACGAGGTACTGGGAAGTCCTTCACTACTCTTATCTTTTCCGTATCAGGTTTCACGCCGTCTTTACTCACTATGTGACCCAGGTACTTGGTTTCATCGAGCATAAATTTGCATTTTGCTGGATTCAAAGTTAAATTTGCTTCTCGTAGCCGATCAAAAATTAATTTTAATCTCTCGATATGTTCATCTAAATTATCTGCGCTAAAGCAAATGATATCATCCAAATAGACAAAGCATTGGGTCACCGTCAAACCTGATAACACTGTGTACATCAGTCGCTGCCATGTACTCGGGCTATTTATCAAACCGAAAGGCATTCTGTTACATTCGTAATGGCCCCAAGGAACAGAGAATGCGGTTTTTTCTCTATCTCTCGGATCCATTTCTACTTGCCAATAGCCTTTAGTTAAATCGAGGGTGGTGAAACGAGCAGCTTTACCTAATTGATCCAAAGTATCTTGTAAATTTGGAATAGGGAAATAATCTCGTTTAGTTATTTTATTTAATTCGCGGTAATCAATACAAAATCTAAATGAACTTTCACCCTCAATTGATTTCTTTTCTACTAAAACTACAGGGGCGGAATATGGACTAATAGAAGGTTGTATGATTTTATTTTCTAACATTTCATCAATTAAATCTTTCATGACTTGGCGACGACTGAACGGTACACGATAAGGAGCTCTAGTGACCGGTATCTCAGTGCTCGTGAGTATACGGTGTGTCACCAGAGATGTCTTACTTAATGGTGTGTCTTTTAATTTAAAGATATCAGCATATTCATTTAAAAAGGATTGGAATTTATTTCGTTCGCCGATCGGTAAATGGTCTAAATTAAACTTATGAGGCTGACCTCCGCTCACAACATTTACGCTTCGATAATTTTCGACATCATTCTCTTCTTCTTCTACTGCCACTACTGCTATACCTAATGGTATTCGGGCTGACAACTTAACTTCGGTCGGACCTGTGTTTATAATATTTACAAATAAATTTGAATTTTGTTCTTTACGAAAGACAGTACGTGCTACTAAAACACCCGGTATATCAACCTCTGTGGGTTCAAGTACGTACGTCGCGTCTGGAATTCGCGTGTTCAGCATTATTTCACTCACAGCTGTGTGCCGCGCTGGTATTGTTACATGATACTTTGAACGTGCGACAAATCTTTTCAAATTACTACATTTAAATTTCTGAATGTTAACGCGCGTATTATTATTAATTATAATGGGTTCGGTCAAATGTGGTTCAATAGGTATGTTATCTTTTTCGGTCTGGGCGATCACAGAATCTATCGATACCAAATCACTACAAATGTTTATTTGATTGTGCTCCGTTACACAATCCGTACTACTACTTTGAATTTTAGAATTCGTGATATCTACGCCTGTAACATTTTCTAACTGATTCGAACAGTTGTCCCTACTATTGGCACACTCGCTGCCTTCTACATTAGCATAAATTGTAATTATGCTATCGTCTGCATTTTTATTGTTCCTATCGATATCTGACATAGATAGAACTTTACTATTAATTTTAAAAATGTTCTTACCAAAATCGATAACTACGTTACGCTGAATTAAAAAGTCTACTCCGATCAGTCCATCTGATGGTAAAAAGAGATCGTCCGGACATACTACAAAGCGATGCCTTATTTTTTCAGAATCAGTATTAATTTCAACATTGACGACTCCGTCACTACTCAACTGATTACCTGAAACATCTACTAAAACATCCTTTGATGGTAATATTGACCATTTATTTTCAGCGACTACTTTACGTTTTAGTAATGAAACAGCGGCTCCTGAATCAACTAAAAATGTGTAATTTCGATCAGCTACCTTTAAAATTACTAACTTTGTTCTATCTCGGTCATAATCGGCGACCCGTGGAACTATGCATACTTTTCTACTTAATCTGTCTGACGTTGGGTCGTCGTCGAGACAGCCTTTAAGTTTAAAGGACACGCTGAAGAATCGGCACGATGCCCTACCACGACACAGTTATAGCATAATGTCTGTTTTTGCTTCGGACATTTCTTTGAAATGTGATCTACACTGCCGCAGTTAAAGCAACGACCTTTCATAGCTAAATAACGCTGGTCTGTGCGTAAAGTTCCTGATTTTGAACTTTTCTTATTATTACGTACAGTTACGGTATTTCTGGGACTACTTGTCGCAGAAGGAGTGTCCGAATTTTTAGCCAACGTACGAATGTGCGATTTATGGGCGTCTGCTTTCGTTTCCCGAAACAAACGAGCGAGTACTTCCTCACAATGCTCAGCAATGGGCAGAGCTTCTTCTACTGTTTCGCAATGCTGTATGCGACATACTTCATTTGCTAGTCGTGTATCAAGGCCCTCAAGAAATTGTCTCATCATTAGAGTTTCGCGTTTTATTCTGTTCCGCAAACTTAGCATATTATTACCCCCAGAATTTGGATACAATTTTGCTGCTGCAATCTCTAACCTTAATGCGAATTTCCTTAACGATTCGTCTTTTTGGCGGTATAATTTTGAAAATTCTCTTTCGGCTACAGCGTGATCTACCTTTTTCCCAAATAAACTAATTAACCATTCGCGCATTTCTGAGATCGTACTCGGACGCTTGTCACCCGGCAAGGAGTAAAAACAGTGTTGCGCGTCACCTCTAAGTTTCAGTTTGATTGCGGTTACAATTTGATTGTTGTTCCATTGGTAACACTCTGCAACTGTTGCTACGTTATCTAAGAATGCTTCTAACTCTGGGCCACCGGAATACGTTTCAATGGTTTTAAGAGCGGACATTGAAGAAGGATCATTAAATACTGTAGTGACAGGTGGTGAACTAGCGTGTGAAGGGTGATCTGCGGATGGAATGGGCATTTCTTTGACATTATTGAAATAATTTGGCATATGGTAAGAGAACGGTTGGTAGCTTGGACCTGCCGAAAATCGTTGAACGTTAGGCGGGGGATACTGATAGAATTGGTGGGCAAATGGCATTGCGATGGACGTGTGAGGGGGAGCGGTCGGATTCTCAATCGGTGAAACGATGGTGGTTATACTTGTACTCGCTGAAACGGTCGAGGGTGCTACTGTCGTGGTTATAGTGGTTGTTACCGGTACAATATCGTTCTGGCCCATTTTCGTTAATTAAGCGTTAAATTAATATAATTCAGTCGGTCTGTAATAATCTAGTTCTATTTAACTAGATCCTGTCCGCAGCGCCAGTTGTAACAGAGGGGTTGTGCAGTGAAGTACAAGCCCTCGTTGACGTACTGAATTATGCAGGACGGTTCAAAGAATGTAAGTTTATACTTACCTGTTCACTGCTGTCCTTCGTTGATGCTGTACTCTGGGTAGGTGCGGGTGGAAGGTGAAAATGGGCACTTCAAAAGACACTACTCTTTAAGCTTCGACGTTTAATAATTTTTATTAAAAATTAAAAATTATAAAGTCCGATTTGCAATAACTTAAATACTAACAATAAATTTTAAAGTAAACTAAATGAACAAATCTACTGAAATTAAATTACTATTAATTATCCTAACCACGACCGTGATTTGCGACACCCGATGTGAGAATGCTCGCAAATTTTTGGTCTTCTACCAAGTCGAATCAAACTGCTGACATATCGCTTGGGAGTATTCCACCGTTTTTGCCAACTTATCGAATGTCATCGAACGGCGGAAGCCACCCAGCCACGTGCCAGCACTCTGCAGCGGATAGCGAGTTCAATCAACCACCTACGCTAACAATTTTTGCTAATTGAACTCACATCCGTTACAGTACCAAATTGAGCAGATACCATTGCTACATATTTTTGAAAATAATTTAATAATTCGCTTTTATAACTCATTAAATAAACAATTGTAAATCTGGAGAAATCGTCTGTAAATGTAGCAAAATACTTTTTATTATTCCAAGCGGTAGGTGTAATAGGACCACAAATATCACTGTGTATAAGCTCAAGTATTCTTTTTGATCTCAAAGCTTTCGTATTATAAAAAGGTAAACGGCATTGTTTACCTTGAAGACATGATACACATATATCTTTATTCTGACTAACTAATATAGGAATTCCACTAACTGATTCTGATTTGCTTAACTGAATTAAAGACATATCATTTAAATGACCTAAACGCCTGTGCCACAAATTATATGTATTATCTGCTACATTACAATTATTTGCTCTTTTCAGGTTTAGAGAAAAATTCAACAAATATAGACGTCCCTTTTTAAAACCATTTGCAACTAGTCTGTTTCCTTTATAAATTTTAACCATTGAATTTTTAAATACAATTACTAAACCTTGCTCTTCTAAACATCTAACTGATAATAAATTGTTACTTAAACATGGAACATATAAAACATTTTTAACTTCAATTGGAATATTTAAATTATTTACATGGGATAATATGTCAATTGTACCAATATTAGTTGCATTAAGAACAATTCCGCTTTTAGCAACTGCAATTTTCTTTTCATTACAAAGTTCATTTAAAGTAGAAAAATAATGTTTTGAATTTACCATATGATCCGAAGCACCACTGTCAATATACCACTCAAATTCAAATTTTCCTGCCAAAGCATAAGTAGTATCTTCTTTAATTGCAATAAAGGATACGTTTGAACCTTCACTTTCCTTACTTGTACTACTGAGATTGGCAGATCTGTCGTATGAATTCTTCTTTAAATTGACTCTGCAATCAGAACGGCGATGGCCAACCTTTCCACAGCGGTAACATTTGTAACTGAATTGACTAGAATTAACTTGATTAAATTTATTAAATTTGTGTTTAAAATTAGATTTTGTATTAAAGACAGCATCACCTTCAGTAATTTTCGGATCATCTTCGATACCTTTCCGTTTCCTTTCTTCATCTAAAAGTCTACTTTTTACTTTAGAAACTGTTAACTGTTCCGGCTCAATTGTTTCCAGAGCGGTTATTAATGCGTCATAAGATTTAGGTAACGACAGCAGCAATTGACATACAAGAGTTTCTTCCTCTATTTTCGCTCCTACAGACTTTAATTCCCTAACCGTTTTATCAAATTCCAAAAGAAAATTTTCAATTGATTCACCCTCTTTTAGTTTCATTTGTAATAGTTTCTTTCTTAAGAACAGTTGACCAGCGATTGACTTTCTGTGAAAAACGGATTCCAACTTCTGCAAAATATCTTTAGGAGTATTTAAGTCTTTAGCATATTCTAAATGGCTGTCAGCGAGTCGATTAATAAGCATAGATTTTGCTTTTTTCTGCTGTTTTATTAAAAATTCAACATATTTCTTTCTACTTGCTTCTTCGATTACATCCTGAAGTGGTGTACCCTTTCCTTCAGCGTCCAAAATTTCCTGAACATTTTTGCAAGTGAATTCTAACAGGTCATGTTGATCCAAAATAACATCCAGCCTATATTTCCAATTACTATAGTTTGTTCCATCAAATAAATACAATTTTTGAAATTCAACTTCACTCATTTTTATAACAAGAATCTCAAATATTATAATTACGAATATGGCCTGGGCCCATAACCTGTTGATATTGCAGATATATGTAAATAAAATAAGCAGAACAGTTTTACACTTTAATATGACAGTTCAAATACAAAACAATAATAATTGAATTACTTATTTATAATCATTAATATACATAGATACATATGTACATGGGTAACTATTTAAATTGGTTATTCAACAATAATTCAATAGTTTTTCATAAATTAATGATCTTCATTACTGTTGTTAATTGAATCATATGGACAGTTTATTGGAATAATATTATTCAATACTTCAATATTTTCTATACATAAAAAACCAATGTTACACTTGATACTAGTTTTGTCGTTATCATATTTTTCTTTTTTTCTTCAAGCTTAAAGTAGCTAAAAACACTAGGAATAATTGTTCAGCGTTAAGTATGCTGTGAAACTGTAACGCAGGCTATTGTTATTAACTGTCAAAATGTGATAACATATTTGATTATAATAAAAATACATTTTTCATGTTATAGTTGAGGATTGTGACGAAGCGTCACGAATCAGTTTTATTTGAACAGTATTTTTGAACGTAAATTTGAAGTCAAATTTACCGAAGCTCTACCTTCCAAATATTTTAAAACTATTGCCTAGATTTTGGCATTCGAGTCAAGTAACCGCGCAAGGCCAGCGCGCGCATGTCTAGTAATGGCCGAACAATATGGAGTTTTATTTGTTTACATCGTGTTTTTGTGAAGTTGTTCTACAAACCATTACTCTGATTTTCTTGATTCGAACACCATGAGATGCAAGATAATGTTCTACGTAGTGTAGTGCCAAACACATCGCAGTGGTTTTTGTGAAAGTGGAGTTTTGAAAAACATAACCATCGAACATGTGTTTGGATTGTAGTCAAGTTACTCGTTCAGTTAATTTCATGTGGCGAAATTAACTCGTTTAGTGACTTAAGGCAATAGTAAGTGTTTTTATTACTGTTTGTATCGTATTAATGTTAAATGTTATTTATGTATGATATTTGTAATTGTTTTGTGACTATGTTCACCTTTGATGATGGGTACGAGGGGAAGGGGTGAACATTTTTATAAAAGCGCGGTCGTTGACCGACTCGTGGCTTTTTTTAGTGAGTTTTTGGCCAAATAAAGACGTAAAAAATAAAAGTTGTGAAGCAGAGTTTTTTATTTGAATTATTTTCATTTGTTTTTCTATCCTTCCACTGGTGAACGTAAGGTAGGTGGAAATGAAGTATTTATGGGAAAATTTGAATAGTGTTTTGCCGTTTTTCACACCCTTATGTGAGCAAAACGTGTGTTTGAGAAAATCGTTCATTTTCATCCAGTGCACGAGTTGTGCGTAAGTTGCGATAGTTTGTGAATTCCGATTACTAGAGGCAGAGAAGAACTAGTGATTGCGCTACCACTATCGAGATAATTTTGGATGAATTTCGGCGTAGAAAGAATCCTCGAAACCGTCATTTTGCTTCGTGAGCCGCGGAACAGGATTCGGCTTGTCCATCGGCCACCGCCAGGACTAATCAAGGATAGTTTTGCTGAATTTGGTTTTGCGTTCGTTTTTACCTCACCCTCGCATCGCGTGCACGTGGGTGAGCGAGCAACGCAGGTTGTAAGAATAACCGATTTTTATTCTAAATTTATTTATGCTTTTATTTACGTCTTTTTACTATCTTTTTTGAAAAGTCGTTCCGTGATGTTGTGTTCAAGCGAGCGACCACATCCTATGTTGGAATCCGTACCTTGGACATTTTTCTCCATTGAGATATCCGTGGCCGTCGTCACTGGAAGCCTGCGAGTTAGACGTCTCTACCGTTACGTAGAGTGGCGCCCGAGATTTGGCAACGAATAGTGTGACAGCGTTTGTATATTTTATTATACCATGCCTGTCGACTAATTATTGTGCTTTTGCACGAGTTATTGTTTTGTAGGCTGTGACGACGTATTTTACATTGTGTGACGCGAAGGTAACGCTGTAGTCCGTCACACGTTTTCGAGAACGATAGGGACTGGCGACGTAACGATGTCACAGGATAAATATTATTCATTCGAACGATTTATAGCAATTGCTTTCTCTCTTTTTGGTAAATATCATTACTATGAATAATATAATAGTATTTGTGTGAAACAATATTATATTATATATATATATATATATATATATATATATATATATATAATATTGTCAGTTAATGAAAAAAACATTCTACATATGAATAGGGTAACCAGACGACCCTGATTGCGCAAGAAAATACTGGATTTCGATGAACTGGTTCCAAATCAGCATATGTATATATGTCCCGAAAAATGTTGTGGATCTAACGTGAATCAATTAAGAGTTTTTTTTATAAATATTCTTATAGTCTGGTGAAGGCCAGTGGTATATCCTGTAATAATCTAAATGTCACACTGTAATTTTATTTTTTACTGTTGAATATATTTTTTAACTTTTTGAAATTTATGTACCGGCAGCACCTATATTTCATGTGTTATAAATGTTTTATCTTTTATTTACTTAATTTAAAATATATTAAAAATTTTATAAATAATTTATATTCTCATATACGAATCACTGAAAGATAATAAATTATGTTTTTGGACCTTAAAATGCTTTGTCCCACAATGGTATTCAAGTAATATGGTCAGCCTATACATACATGAGTGAGAAGATTAACCCACGAGCTCGAAAGTGCCAGTAGTATGATATTTTGCACGAATAATGATATTTCATTCACATACGATACGATGCATGATGTTTTATCTTACAGTATCGGTGTTTTATATTAAAACGTTATACTCGATCGCTATTGTTATTCTATATAAAAATTAATTGTTGACAAGAAATTTTGTTATTAAATTTTAAAAATGACAGTATAGATTATAATGAAGCATTTAGGACACTTAGGTAATAATCATATTTTAGTGACATACAATAAATGCATAAAGTACTCAAAATCCGCAATAATTTTTAGCACAACCAGCTCTACTGCATGCTAGTAGAAACTCTTGTATTTCGCAATCATTCAAATGGAATAAAAACCTAAACGAACCTGCTAACTCACCCCATATTCTTAGAACTTAGTGTTAGGGTAGCTAGGACCGCCCTAAGTGAAAGTGACAGCTCGAGCATTAAGGCTAACGCGCACTTATGCACGGCACGGCGGAACGCGGCGCTGCGCCGTTTTCTGTAAAATATAAAATACATGGTTTGTTATGGTGCAACACGCACTAGTGCGCGGCGCTGCGGAGCGCGGCGCGGCGGCCTGCTCGGTATTCTATCAAGAGAATAAATATGCCGAAGCTCCGCAGCGCCGCGCCGCGAAGTCGACAGTGCGCGATAGGTTCGGCGGCGCAGCCTGCGGATTTCACACCCGAATGCTGCGCTCGAAAAAGTTCGCCTTTTCCGAATCAGGGTTGTATTTGCTGCAATCTCTTTTCTATGGTTGCAATAAAGCAAACAACATGACATGTATTCCATAATAATTAGATATACCTACCTTAAACACACGGCCAATCGTTCCCTAGGCTCTATAGAAGTTCTGAAAGTTGTATTGTTCTTTTCTATTTCTGGTTTTAATATTTCCAGTAATTCCAGAAATTGCTCTTTGCTCATACGGAAGTATTGATGAAACTTCAATTCATCATTGAGTAAATGCGGATATAAATTGTGAAATTCACCTTCAGTTTTTCTTTTTTTATTTATAGCGTGAATCCATTTTCTTTTCTTTTTTGCATTATTTTCCTCTTCCTCGACTACAGCACAGCATAATGCTGTTATAATAATTTCTTCGTCAGAGTCTGACGCCATCGTACTCATCACTGACAACTACAAGTTTGGCAGATAAAACCGCGCAGTGCAGCGCCGCGCCCCGCACAAGTGCGCGTTAGTGCATCATTTTCCTAAGCCGCCGTGTATACCCGCGCTCCGCAGCGCCGCGCACTAGTGCGCGTTGGCCTTATGCGACAATGCAGTGAGAAAAAGTGGAACTAAAATTTACATGTAAAGGTATAGGGAAAATAGCAAATTGAGTACCATTCCTTTATTAAATAATCAATAACATGGAAAAAAATATGGTACCTTGCTGACAACATTATCTAGTGCCTGGTATTTTTTTTTCTCAATATTTATGTGAGGAGACAAAAAAAATAATAAAATTTATTGAAATATTCACTTTCAGATGTTTAATTATTTTATTCGATAAATATTTAAAAAAAATTAAAATAAAATATACCAGGCACTTCGTGACACCTTTAGCTATTTTATTCATCAAAGAAATACAAAAAATATTTATGTAAAAAAGAATGGTACTTAAAATGCCGGCAATGAAAAATGAAAAAATGTTCGCGATCATTTATTTTTTAAACCGCTTATTTAAAAAAAAATTAACATTAAAATTTATTCAATATATAGTTCTATATGGTATCTTTCTCAAGAATTAATAACAGAATGTTACTATGTTTAGTTCTTAAAATACAGGGCATTAAATGTGATTATAAATATAGTATTTCGCTATCCCCCAGCCTTAAGTACCACAAGATGGGCATGTCAAATTAGAGCTATCCATGCATTTCATAAAACATACAAGTCCTTAATAACTTATTTTGACAAAGAAAATGCCATAGATAGTGTTAAAGGTGCTGGATTAAAAGCATTTCTATTAAAATTTTCAACAGTGGTATACATGGTCATTTTTGAACAATTATTTGGTTTAACGAAGAACTTAAATAACTTACTGCAAACAGATTCTTTAGATTTATCCACAGTTGTTCTCTCTGTTAAAGCAGTAATCAGTAGTATCGAAGAATTACGTAATGTTGAAACATTTCAGAACTTGTGGCAAAGTATTTTAAAAATATGTGAGGAATTTAAAATAAAATTGAAGTTACAAAAAACATCCGAAAAAGAAGCAAAACATATGATTAAAAAAATTATTACATATCTGATCTAAGTGTTTCATCTTCAAGTAGAAATTCGGATACAGATACTATGAGAAACACTTATGATAAGTACCGTGTGGACGTATTTAACGTAATAATTGACCGTTTATTGCATCAATTAAATTTGAGATTTTCGGACGTCAACATGAATATATCAAATGGTATATCTGCACTTCTACCAACTTCATCTACATTTTTTAATGTTGAATATTTGAATTTGTTTTCGACATATTATAACATTAAAATTCCATCGTCTGAAATTACAGTGGCAACACATTATATCCAACGATAAACCTACTACATTAATAGCACTGTATAAAATTCTTCCGGATATAATGTTTCCACAATTAAAAAATATTATAAAATTTGCCGTAACTATACCAGTAACGACAGCCTCTTGCGAGCGGTCATTTAGTACATTAAAAAGAATAAAAACGTATTTGCGTAATACAGTGGATTAGAGCGATTATCTTCTTTGGCAATTTTAAACATACACGCGATGGAAGTCAAAAATATTTGTTACGAGTGTGTAGTTGACACATTCGCTACAAAACCAAGACGCATGAAGTTCGCACATCCAAGCATAACCCATGAGCACCCTAATGAAGGCTAAGGCGCTAAGGTATAATTGTACTTTAAATAAAACATTGATAATATATTCTTGCAAAACAATGTTTTTTTTTTATTATAGAGCCTTGCTGGACCCGCAACACGCTTATTGTTTTATAATTGTTTTGTAATTTTGATTATGTTTTTATTTACTTTTATGTTAAAGTTCAGAATGTTTATTTTATTTATTAAATAAAAATTATACCTATAATTTAAATAACAACAAATATTTTATTTTGGTTTGGTATACAGGGTGTTTGGCGAACGACCGGCACCCAGAATATTTCGTTTATTTTCAGAGATACAAAAAAATGTTACGGACCAAATAAAACTACATAAAGGGACTCATAAAATGATCGTAATAAGAATTTTGTGTCACTTCCGGTTTTAGCGGATGTGTGTAAAATTTTGATTCTAGCATAGGGAATCAGTATTATTATATATTTTTTTCGAAATATACATAAAAATAGCTTTACAATGATGTCATCATATCATAGTTTTACTTGAACCATTTCAAAATGGCAACAATTTATTTTCATATTTATGTATTTACAACTATAGGTAATTAATGAAGAAAAATATATATCTTATAACAATTAACACAATACAAAAACTCTTACTAAATATAAGAAACAAAATTAAAATTTAAAATACTCAAAATGGCCGCTGTCATTTTCTAGACACATCAGGAAAGGTAGACATAATATTTTTTGACATTACTTGTTTGGTTTCAGGTAACAAAATCTCAAATAGCTGGCTATGGTGTATTTTTTATGAATATTTATTAGTAAATATTTTAAAAATAAAGAGTCGCCATTTTGAAATGGTTGAAGTAAAACAATGATATATTTGTATCATTCTAAAGCTAATTTTATGTACTTTCCGAAAAAATATATAAAAATACCGATTCCCTATGCTAGAATTAAAGTTGTATACATTTCCGCTAAAACCGGAAGTGACGCAAAATTTCTACTACTATCATTTTATGAGCTCCGTTGTCTAGTTATATTTTGCTTATTAACATTTTCTTGTATCTCTCAAAGTAAACGAAATATTCTAGGTGCCGGCCTTTTGTCAAACACCCTGTATATGTATAATTTAATTTTTCTTTTATTTAAATATTTGATGAAAATCAATTCTCATCAGTAATTTATGCCATTAGTATTTTTTTAAGTTAGTAATATTTCGTACTTTACAATATTTATTTCTTGTATACAGATAGTGTAACAATGGCTGAACACGAGAATTTGAACTATTGAATTTTGGGTTTTAATTTAATATAAGTTATTTATTTAATTTGGAATAAAAATGTCGAAATTGGTAGAATTTATGATTGCTGCCACCAGATTATTTTTAATTAGAATAATCAAACTAATTTTAGGGAAAGAATTAAATAATTGGGTTAAACAAAGCGATAAAAGAAAACTTAACAATGAATTATATTAAAATTAAATAGAATTACAAATTAAAAGTTAAAAACTACTAATAAATAATTATAGGTTACATATGAGGATAAAACTTAAACTTACTTACAAAGTATTATTTATACAACGAGTCATGATTGACTCTTCTTCACTCGTTGACTATCTGTCTGTGACTCTCCGAACTTGCTAATTTTCAAAAGTCTACCTCCGACGGCCCACCCCTTCTTGTTACAGAATTTCTCCCCGTTTTCTGATTCTCGCAATTTAACTGGTCATCTTTACCATGAGCGTGTAAATGTGTTACACCCCATAGTCTCTAACAGGGTGCGTTCTCAACACCCTGAGATCCACAAAAAAATAGAAAGTTGGCGTCTTTTGAGAATCAGAAAACGGTTCTGTCCAGGGTTGATGGTTTATGGCCGTCCGAAAAAAACTTTGAAAGCTATATAACAATAAACTTAAATATATATATATATATATATATATATATATATATATATATATATATATGTATATATATATAGTCAGTCATCCTTCTACCTTCAGGTGTAGGATGTATACATTTTCACTTAATCTTAATTTAATTTACATAATTTAATGTCCAGTAATTCACATGTGCACTAATTTTGCCCATTGTTTCTTGTCCTTTGCGATTCTTCTTGCTTCTTGCATCGGGATGTTTCTTTTCGTCAGTATCTTCTTTATTACGTTATCCCATGTGTCCTTTGGTCTTTGGTCTTCCCCTTCCCCTTTTCGGTGTATATATATATATATATATATATATATATATATATATATATATATATATATATATATATAGTCAGTCATCCTTCTACCTTCAGGTGTAGGATGTATACATTTTCACTTAATCTTAATTTAATTTACATAATTTAATGTCCAGTAATTCACATGTGCACTAATTTTGCCCATTGTTTCTTGTCCTTTGCGATTCTTCTTGCTTCTTGCATCGGGATGTTTCTTTTCGTCAGTATCTTCTTTATTACGTTATCCCATGTGTCTTTTGGTCTTCCCCTTCCCCTTTTCGGTGTAACGTTGGTCATCCACACTTGGCGTACCGGTTTACTTTCGTTCATTCGTATCATGTGTCTCCATCAGGCTAGTTGTCTTGTTTCTATAAAATCTAGTATTGGTTTGCATTGTAGTTCTTCCCTGATGGCTTCATTCCTTACTCTATCTAACATTGTTACTCCTTTAACTCTTCTTAGATATTTCATCTCTATCGCCTGTATTTTACTTTTCGTTCTATTTGTCAATATCCATGATTCACACCCGTACGTCAATATCGCTCTATATATTGTGTTAAATACCGTCATTTTTGTTTTATTGCTTATTTCTTTTTTTCCTATAAAATTGTGTTTCATTGCGTGATATATTTTTGTCGTTTTAATTATTCTTTCGTTTATGTCATCATCTTGAGTGCCGTTACTATCTATTGTTATGCCTAAATATTGGAATTTATTAACTTGTTCTATTGTTTCACTATTTACTGTTATATTAGCAGTTGTTGGTTCGTTAGAGATTACCATTATTTTGGTTTTAGTCGCATTTATTTTCATATTGTATTTCTTTATAATTTCGTTCCAGGTGTTAACATTTTGTTGCATTTTTTCCTCGCTGTTTGCCATAATTACTACGTCATCGGCGTAAGCACATATTGATATTTTTACTGGTAGTAGATTTCTATACCCTACATGTATCTTATTGAATTTTTGATCGTACTCCTTTATTATCTCATCCATAAATATCGTAAATAAGACTGGGCTCATTACTCCTCCTTGTCTCAAACCGTTCTTTGATTCGAAGAGCTCGTTTTTCCTATTTTGGCTAATTACGTAGTTCGTGTTTTTGTTATACAGTCCTTTTATAGCATTTAGAAGATTGGTGCTTATACCTTTTCTTTTTAGGATTTTCCACATTATCTCTCTTTGTACTCTGTCAAACGCTTTTTCTAAATCTATGAATGTCATGTATGTTTTTGTGTTAGTGATCTTAGTCTTATGTATTAAGTCCTTAACAGTGAATATATGGTCTTGGCTACTGCGTCCTTTCCTAAATCCACTTTGTACTTCGGACATTGTTGATTCTATTTTGTTTCTTAATCTTTTTTCTAATATTCTTTCAAATACTTTCAGTGTCGTACACAATAACGATATGCCTCTGTAGTTGTTGCATTCTTTAGTGTTTCCTTTCTTGTGTATCGGCACAATTATTGCTAATTCCCAATCGTTTGGTATTTTATCTCCATTCCAAATTTTGTTGAAAATTGTTAACAATATTTCTATGCCCTTTTCCCCCATGTACTTTAACATTTCTGGCGTAATTTTGTCATGCCCTGCTGCTTTACTATTTTTAAGTATACCTAGTGCTTCTTTTACTTCCTCTATTTGTATTTCCTGCGTTTCATATTCATTCACATTTTCTACCTGGTCTGTTAGAATTTGTTCAACAGGTTCTATCTGATTATCTTCATCTGTGAATAATAGCTTTTGAAAATATTGCTTCCATCTGTTCATGATATTATGTTCTTCCGTTAATATTGTACCTTCTTTGGATTTGACTGTATTTGCTACTTTCCTCTTCTCATTTCTTAATGATTTCAGTGTTTTATAAAATAATTTTTGACTTTCTTTACTGTTGTCTTCCATTTGTTTTCCAAATTGTTCCCAGCTTTTTTCTTTCGCTTGTGCTACTAATTCTTTTACCTTCCGTCTTTGTTGTTTGTATGGATCATAGTTTTCATTTGTTGTATTACTAAGATATTTTACCCATGTTTTCTTTTTCTTTTTTACTTCCTCTTTTATTTCCTCATTCCACCAGGACGTCATTCATTTATTAGCTTTCTTTTTACTGCTTCCACATATATTCTTTGTTGCTTGTGTTATTATTTTTTAAAAAATATTCCATGTTTCTTCTATATTGTAACGTTTTATTTATTTAGGTGAAGTGTAAAATTGATAAAAACACTAATATTTATATAACTAAGTTTAATTAAAGAAATATGAATTATAAAGAATAATGAAAAATAACTAACACTAAGAATTAACAAATATAAACACTAATTTAAGACTAACAATTATAAATAAAGACTTAAACACTAAGATAATTTATTTAAACAATTATAACTACGCAATATTTATTTCAACACTATTTATATCACTGTCTATTTATTTATATCACCATGTGTTCTCTACCCGTATCAATACAAGACTGTCCTCGCGATCTTTTGCTTGGGGTATTTATATTAAAACAGTTTATTCTAGATTATTCTCTGATTCCTTGAAATCAGAACAATGGGGAGCGAACGGACGTGTTCTGACCTGCTCGCTAGCGGTCGCTGCCCGCGCCGCCGCCCGCGCCGCGACCCTGGGTTCGCTACATTGCCCCCTCCTTAAGACTGTTTCGTCCCGGAACAGTTCGTTATGACGAAATCTGCATGCATCACCCTTGGTGCATCTGGAAGTCTTGAAGAAGTAACAGTCGACGGTCCGTTTGAGCTCTTCTTGGCCGGTAGAGTTGAAACTGCAGACTAGAATTTCCACTCCGGTAAAGCGGAAGACTGTTTCTAACATGCTTCTAACAATCCTCCAATCCAAACCATCTAGTCCACAGCCTATCTTCGGTACTGCCAGTTTCATGATGTCGTTTTCCAACAGATGGTCCTTCATGTCGCACAGCGAGTTCCATAAATTGCGGTATGACGGCTTCTGATGTGAGTATTGTTTCGTAACAAGATAGTAAATGTACCGCTTGTGTTCTACGTTATCATCCTTCAGTTGTAGCGTTTTCCCGACAGTTGAACGTTGGTTGGCTAGTTCTTGTACTCGTCCAAATTTTCTTTTAAAAACTGAAGCGATGCTGCGGGACATTTTAATGTCTTTCGCTACACAGTGAGCAAGGGAATATTCTGGGGACACGGTGAACAGATCTCGTTGTTCTTCTCGTGTCACGCCATACCGTACTTTGTGACCAGTGGAATGGCTTTCCATAAAGTCATCATATGTGGGTTCCTCAGCTACAACCCGGCGAACCGTCGCTCCACAATGATCGTCAAAATTATCACCAGCGAAAGGGGCTAACCGATTGAAGTGGACTACTCTCGGCTTTCCATTAGGTGTTTTCCTAATTCTGTAGACCACATCATTTATTCTCTTTACGATCTCGTAGAGACCTTCCCAATTCTTTTGTAGCTTCGGTGATAAGCCACGACGTCTTTGTGGATTGTAAAGCCACACCAAATTCCCAGGTTGAAAACCACCTTTTTCAGCCTTGACGTCATACTGGTCCTTCATCCGATCGCTGGCACCTTGAATGTTTGTGCGGACTTGTTCATGGATGTCATTCATTCTTCTCCGTAAGTCCGTTACATAGTCCTTCCCGGCTAGATCTTCACCGGGTTTACTGCCAAATACCAGGTCGCATGGTAAGCGCAACTCTCGCCCGAATAAGATGTTAGCTGGTGTCTGCCCTGTTGTCTCATGCACGGATGAACGGTAAGCCAACAAGAACAGATGAAGATGTTGGTCCCAGTCTCGTTGATGGTTAGAGACTACCTTTGACAAATACCGATTTATTGTTCTATTCATCCGTTCAACCATGCCATCGGACTGCGGGTGTAATGCAGTAGTTCTGGTTTTCTTTATTCCTAATATCTTACAGATATTTTGGAACAGAGCAGACTCGAAATTCCTTCCTTGGTCGGAATGTATCTCTCGCGGTACTCCAAATCGGCAGATGCATTCTTTTACCAAGACTTCAGCGACCGTTACGGCTTCCTGGTTGGGTAATGGATAGGCTTCGACCCACTTAGTAAAGTAGTCCATTACTACTACTATGTATTTATTTCCATCATCAGTTTCAGGGAATGGTCCGGCCACGTCAATCGCAATGCGTTCAAAGGGACTTCCAACGTTATATTGGCGCATAGGAGCTCTTCTTTTCCTATGTGGCCCGTTACTTCCCGCGCAGACCACACATTTCTTGCACCACTCTTTAACATCTTCTTTGCAATTTACCCAATAAAATCGTTGGCGCAATCTCTCGAGGGTTTTATTTACTCCAAAATGTCCAGATCCGTCGTGGATCTCCTCCAATACTTCCGGTACTCTATTTCTAGGGATTATCAGCTGAGTTCTACTCTCAGTACCTTCAGTATTCTCTATGACACGTTTCAGGAGGCCCTCTTCAACAACAATAGAGTCCCACTGCGCCCAGTACGATTTTACACTTTGTGAGTGTCGTGCAACATCTTCCCAAACTGGTCTGCTATCGCCACGTTTCCAATCCAGTATGATTTTCAAGTCCGAATCATTCTCTTGGTCCTTGCGAAGGTCTTCCGTTTGCCAACTATCATTTACTACTGTTGTTCTGGCGATGGTAGAGAGTTTTTCTTCTAGACGACTGCAATGCTTGCATTCGTCCTGGCAAGGTCTTCTTGATAATGCGTCAGCATTACGATGGCTTGTACCTGCTCGATGCTCAATAACAAAGTTATATTCTTGCAATCTTTCTATCCATCTAGCTGCCTGACCTTCAGGATTCTTAAATTGTAGCAGCCATTTGAGAGCAGCGTGGTCAGTTCTTATAAGAAATCTTCTACCGTACAAATATTTGTAGAAGTGCTCCACGGATTTTACGACAGCCAAAAGTTCTTTTCTGGTGACGCAATAATTCCTCTCTGGTTTTGACAAGGTCTTACTAAAATAGGCAATAACCTTCTCTTGTCCGTCTTGTATCTGGGAAAGAACGCCACCAATTCCAACGTTGCTGGCATCTGTATCTAGAACGAATTCTCCTTCTGGTAAAGGATAACTTAGGACAGGTGCGCTTGTCAAGGAATATTTAAGTTGTTTGAACGCAGCTTGACAGTCCATCTCCCAGATAAATTTTCTGCCTTCTTCAGTAAGCCTTGTCAATGGCTTCGCTATGTTGGCAAATCCAGGTACATAAGGTCGGTAGTATGTACAGAGACCAAGGAAACTTCTCAACTCATGTTTATCTCTCGGTACTGGCCAGTCACTCACAGCCCTTATTTTCTCCGGGTCTACTGCAATACCCTTACCGGAAACTACGTGTCCAAGATAATGAACTTCTTTTTGAAATAAGTGACACTTCTTTGGACTGAGCTTCAGGTTAGCCTTCCTCAATCTTTGGAAAACCTCTTCCAAGTTCTTCATGTGGTCCTCGAACGTTTTTCCTACCACAATAATATCGTCGAGGTAAACCAAACATGTTTTCCACGACAGTCCAGCCAACACGGTTTCCAGAAGTCGTTCAAACGTTGCTGGGGCATTGCAGAGCCCAAATGGCATAACAGTAAATTGCCACAGACCGGTACCGATGGTAAAAGCTGTCTTTTCTTTGTCTTTTGGATCTAAATCCACTTGCCAGTATCCGCTCTTTAAATCAAGAGTAGAGAAAATCTTTGATCCTGCCAATGTGTCCAGAGTATCGTCTATTCGGAGTAGCGGGTAGCTATCCTTCTTCGTCACGTTGTTAAGTTGACGATAATCGACGCAAAATCTTGTAGAGCCATCCTTCTTCTTCACTAGCACTACTGGTGAAGCCCATGGACTGTTTGAAGGTTCAATCACACCTTCCGTCCTCATGTCTTCTATAATTTCTTCAGCTTCTTCCCGCTTTGCCAGTGGTAATCTTCTTGCTGTTTGGCGGATGGGTCTTGCGTCTCCGGTGTCTATTTTATTATGGACTACATTGGTTCGTCCTTTGTCCTTCTTGTCAAATTGGAACACATCTTGAAAGGTCCCAATTAAGTTCTTAGCCTTGGTTTTCTGGTCGGCATTCAAGTCCTGGAACGATGATGACAGCTCCTTGATTAGTATATCTGGAACTTCACAGGATGTGTTGTCTTTGGCCTTTACAGTTCGAATAATTTATGATACCGCTGCACATTCACCTACTACGGTCCCCTTTTTTAGTATAACGGGATAAAAATTAATGTTCATTACTCGAACTGGGATTATCCTGTCGGTTTTGAGCAAGGCTTTCCCAATTACAACTCCAGTCCCAGTTTTGGCATCATCGTTTTTCGGCTGGAGCATGACAATGTTTTTCTCACAGAAGCTACCCTCTAGCTGTGCTTCCACGATTGACTCACTCCGTTCTGGGAGGGTCACATCTTCTGTTATCAATACTCGCATGGCATTGTCATCTCGTGGGTTTAATACCAGTTCTTCATCATTGACCATCATCACTCCATTCTTCAGGTCAAGTTTAAATCCATGCTTTTTCATAATGTCCATGCCGAGAATGAATTCATCTTCTACATCAGCTACCAGCACACGATGTTTAATGCACGTTGTCCCAACAGTGATGCTCAAATCTATTTCTCCAGAAGCGGTAGCTTGTTCTCCTGTAGCTGTGCGTATTTGGCACTTTGTTGGAAGTAGATGTTTTCCGAATATTTTTCTTGCTAAGTCGGGTCTGATTATTGTTTTTGTCGCACCCGTATCCAGCAACATTTTAAGCGGCCTTCTGTTGATATAACCGTCTACATAGATGCTGTTAGCTTGATGATGAAGGGATGCGACATAAGTAATAGATTCTGGGGCTACTGGATTACGGGTCGACGATTGCCCCTTCGCATCAACCCGACTTAGTTTTCCGACTCTCTTTCTTCCTTTCTTGGTTCTGCTTTCCTCTGTTGTTTTCTGCAGAGCCTTTGCGGGTGACCTACTTCACCGCAATTCCAACAGCGGAGTTTCTTTCTTCCAGCAGCATTAATTTCAGACGTAATTCGTCTTATCTTGTCTTCTAGATCTTCGGTGTCTTCGGGCCTCTCAGCATCGATATTTCGCACTCGCGATTGATTACGTGAAGCTTGTTTCGCAGCTTCATGGTCTAAGGCATACGAAAGTGCATCAACCAGAGTTTTTGGTCGAGCCAATCGTAGTGCCTGCTGAGTTTCATTGTCTCGGACCCCATATATAAATGCTTGTGTGGCTAGACATTCCAAAACACTGTCAGGAGCTGTGGGATGTGCGAGACGAACTAAACGAGCTATATCAGCTTCGAATTCTTGAAGGTTTTCTTTAGAACTCTGATATCGGTTCCTCAGTTGCGTCTGGTACACCTGCTCCAGATGCGCATTGATATATCGCATATCCAATCTCTTAACAAGTTGTTCGTTATCTTCTTGTTCATCTTCTTTTAGCTTTTGTAGGATATCGATAACTTCTCCACGTAGCGAAACTGTCAGCGCAGTAGCTTTATCTTTGGAAGTCCAGCCATTTGCTTTGGCAGCGGCTTCAAACTGTTTTACATAATTCGGCCATGATGATTTGCCGTCGAATTTGGGTGTTTTAATGTGCAGTTTTGAATTATGTTCCGCTTTTACTGTTTTATTTTCTTGAATTACATCAGCCTCTTCAGAATTTGACACCGCTGGCCTAATTTTGGATAAATTTTGCTGTAATTCTTCAACTTTCTTCTCGTAAATTTCTATTCTCTCTTCCAATATTCTAGAACTGTCTTTCAATTGCTCGTTTAGTTTCTCTTCCAAAGTTCTAGAATTTTCCATCAACTCTTCTTTCAATATTCTAGAACTTTCTTCAAACTTCCTAGAATTTTCTGTTAATTCTTCTTTTAATTTTTGTTCTAAACTTCTGGAATTTTCTATTAATTCTTCTTTCAATGTTCTAGAATTTTCCATCATTTTTTCTTCTAAAGTTCGAGAATTTTCTATCAGTTTTTGTAACTTTTCATCAGATTTTTTAGAACTTTCCGCTAACTTTTCCTCCATAATTTTACCAAAATCGGGCAAGCTACCCGTAATTTCGAATGAGAAGTCATCAGGATTTTCACCAGCTTCTACCAAAGCTTGCCGTAAACGAAGTTGTAGAACAGACTTGGTTCCCGATGTCTCCAAAATCTCTGTGAGGAGGAAGACCTTCTCTTTCATCTATGTCAGTAGATGGCAACAAAGGAGGCATGTTTCCTCTAAATCTACCAGCCGACATACTCAAATTTGATGAACTACCCGAGACATCAAATTCTGGTCCGCTACCAAAGACCGCAAGCCACTTGCCATCCAAAGGCACCCACTCTTTCGGCCAATTCCCATCCTTCACTTCAACGTGCATGCCACCATCACAGCGAGATCCCATTCTCCCGGCAGAATCAGGTGGAACACCCACCACGTCCGTCACGCCGTCACCGACTCTAGGAACACCAGGAGGAACAAACTCAGATCTCCCTAGCAAACATGCATCGTTCAGTCTGTTCTCCAAAACTCCAGAGCCCTCTATCCTTACTGTCTCGATCTCTATCTCAGTCTTGAGAACGGTCACTTTTAATTCACTTAATTTTACTTGTTTAGTAGCCATTTTATTTATTTTTATTTACACTTCACAGTTTGTTAACCCCCACACCTGACACCAATTGTAACGTTTTATTTATTTAGGTGAAGTGTAAAATTGATTAAAACACTAATATTTATATAACTAAGTTTAATTAAAGAAATATGAATTATAAAGAATAATGAAAAATAACTAACACTAAGAATTAACAAATATAAACACTAATTTAAGACTAACAATTATAAATAAAGACTTAAACACTAAGATAATTTATTTAAACAATTATAACTACGCAATATTTATTTCAACACTATTTATATCACTGTCTATTTATTTATATCACCATGTGTTCACTACCCGTATCAATACAAGACTGTCCTCGCGATCTTTTGCTTGGGGTATTTATATTAAAACAGTTTATTCTAGATTATTCTCTGATTCCTTGAAATCAGAACAATGGGGAGCGAACGGACGTGTTCTGACCTGCTCGCTAGCGGTCGCTGCCCGCGCCGCCGCCCGCGCCGCGACCCTGGGTTCGCTACAATATCCTTGTCCTTATAGTTAATTTTCTCTATGTCAGTTAATCTATTTATTTCTTGTTCATATTTTGCTGCTGTTATTATATCTCTAAGTTTGTATGTTTTTATTTTCTCATATTATATTATCCTTGTTTCTTCAGTTTTAGTGTTCTCATCTTTACTCATTTTTTTAATTCTTGCTTCTACGAGAAAGTGATCGCTGAAGATTTCTGGACCACGCCTCACTCTACAATCCTGTACTAAATTTCTCTTTTTGTTTTCCACAAGTATATAGTCTATTATTGATCTATCTTCTTCTCTTGGCCCTTGTGTTGTGTATTTATGTACAATTTTATGTTGAAAAAACGTATTAGTAATTAACAAGTCATTTAATATACAGTACTCTATCAGTCTTCTTCCGTTATTATTTCTTCGGTTTTCTCCATATATCCCCACTGTATTTGCAGTGTTTTCATCTCGTATGCCTACTCTTCCATTAAAGTCTCCGATTACATAAATTTCCCCTTTACTATTCTCTGTAACTATATTTAATTCTTCCCAAAATTTGTCTTTTATGTCAACTAACTCATCTTCATCCTGTCCATATATTATTATTATTGTTTTTTCACTTTCTTTTTCAATTTTCAACTCGATTTTTAGGATCCTCTCACTACATCCTTCCCAGGACTGCACGTAGTTTATTAACTTTTTATTTACTAGGCAAGCTACTCCTGCTACTGCTCTGTTTTCTTTCGGCACTCCACTGTAAATCAACATATGCCCATTATCTATAATTATTTCTCCCTTACCTTTCTTTTTTGTTTCTGTTATTCCTAATATATCTATATTTAATTTATTAAATTCATCGTACAGTTCATGTTCTTTGCCATTCATACTTCTAATATTCCACGTTGCTAGTTTCCAAATACTTTTCTTTTTGTGAGTATTCATGTCGGTCGTCGCCTGTATATCAGTCCTAGATTTTTTATTTCCATTTATGTTCTTGAGTTTTTTGGATCGTGATTCGGTTCTGTCTCTGTTTTTGTTTTTTCCAATTTATTAGTATTCTCATTTCATACATATTTTTCTCCGTCTATAATTAGATGTTGGTACTTAATTTTTACTTGTTTGTTGGCTTATTTCTCGTTATATGCTAATTTCCTAATTGTTTTTTGTATGTCTTGTTCCCTTTTTGTCATATCATTATTAATATAAACTTTACTGTATACGCCTCTCTTTAATTTTGATTTATTTTTAAAGATTTCAATCTTTTTTTCCAAGCTTTCTATTTCTGCCATGACTATGTGATCCTTGATCTTTACTGCTTTCATTACTTTAGCGTTAACTTGCATTTGTAAGAACATAAAGCTTTCTAGTTTTTTTATGATCTCTGTCTCATTATTTTCGACTATTTTTAATCCGCTAATTATTATGTTATGTCTCCTACTTGCTTTGTCTATCCTTTCCAGTCTGTTGTTCATTTGATCTAGAAGATCCACCCGTTTTTTTAGATGTTCTATTTCCTTCTTCATAACAATATTTTCTTCCATAACCTTACTTATTGCATCTTTGTATTCTTGGTTTTCTCTGCGTACTTCTTTAATTTCCTGTAACAAAGTGTTCATTAGCTCTTTCATGTCTGCCATGTCGTTGGACTTATCTGTTTTTGTGGGGGTCCTTAATGTTTTTTTGCTCCTTTTAAAAAATTCGTCCTGTTGCCCTTCACGTTTGCGTTTACTGTCTGATTCACGTGTAGACATAATAAGTTGCCTAACTTAAGGTACAAAGTCGCTACGTTGACGGCGGTAGAATCCACGCCCAGATCGACTCTTCAGAAGCTAATTTCTCTCCTGTCACGTAGCACTTACGTGCTTTATCTTTATTTTTTCTTATCTCCGGTCAACGTCTCTTAAGATAATAACTGGCGATGCAGTGTTGTTGTTGATACACACGGAGAATCAGCTGTTCGTAATAAATTGCTCGTGGTATACCCTTTTAGAGTTAAAAACCACGGAGCTCACACACGTGCACACTTCCCTGTCAACACTTCACTTCATTCTCATATAAACTTAAATGCCAAACGAAATTTCGGATCTCTTTACAAATCTTTGGACTATTTATTACCAGAACGAATTTTGAAACTAGTCAACAGCAAGATAAATAACAAAAAAAAACGAGTATTTGTTTAACTGGATCAGACGTTTTGTTACAATAGTATAAAAATTAAATTCAAATTTATTTTAATGCATACTAAAAATTTCAAATTCCGCGGGCGAAAAGAGAAGGAAAATAAAATATGCCGCTGGGGAATGGGATCAACACCCGAAATTTCAAACTTCGAATATTCGTTCATCGAAAGTTTCACGTCTGGAATGGTACAATACTAGAAAATTTAAACACAGTAAAATGCGTACATCGGAAGATTCAAATCCAACTGTATTCAAAGGTGGAATGATGCTTACACCGAATGACGCTTACACCATAAGTTTCAAATTTCGAAAACTAGTTCCTTGTTTGAACGTGAGGGGAAACACAATGGGTTTGAGAATATAGTTAAGTAAGCTAGTTGTTACTAGATGTCGATCTGTACATATAATTTTTAAAAAAAAGTAAACGACATACCTTTTCTTTTGCATTCAAATCTCAGTTTTCTACCATTATAATATTAAATTTGTTCGCTTCAGGATGAATCCCAATCACAAAGCAAACTGTGAAAAAAATTCCTTCACATATTCTACATAATATTCTTATTTAAATCCTAAATTGTCTCGCGTACAGCTATGAAAATATTACTATTAAATAATATATATTATACAAATGTTTTTATGTGTAACACATAGTAACGTCCCCCGTAAGAAGATGACAAAAATTCCTCATGTACCTCACTTGACATATTCAACATATAATTTTATTTATTTTCTAAACTGTCCCGCGTGCTGCTTTGAAATTATCATAAATAAATAATATACCGTATGTCAAATGTTTTCATGTATATCACATGGTAGCGCCTCCCGTAAGAGGGTATGAAAAAAACTTTAGAATTTAGGCATTTTGCGTTTATGTTCAGTATCAACTTATATGATATATTTTAGTTACCTAGTTCAACTACGGTTCATCTAAACTATTGTTTATTTTCTTTTGTCAACGGGATCTCGTTATAGAGTGAAGTAGCAATGTATGAGAAACATCCCTTAAATTTATGCCCGGTTGCAGAAAAGCTAATAAAAAAAATCACTGATTAATTTGACGTTACCATGGCCGCATATTAAAAATACATTGCTGTCAAAAATTAATCACTAATCAAAATTGTTGAAGCTTTGTGCAACCCGGGCTTAGGTTTATTAAATTTAAGGGATGTTTCTCATATATAGTAGAAATTTT
This sequence comes from Stenolophus ochropezus, assembly GCA_035578165.1. Classification (NCBI taxonomy): domain Eukaryota; kingdom Metazoa; phylum Arthropoda; class Insecta; order Coleoptera; family Carabidae; genus Stenolophus; species Stenolophus ochropezus. The sequence goes on along the minus strand of JAQOWZ010000024.1, from coordinate 3,502,539 downwards.
TAAGTAGTAGAGAGACGCCATCAATATTTGTAACTAGATTAGGACGTCACGAATTACAAAGTTTATATGTGCATTAGTTTAGAAAATGTGTTGTGTGTTGCATATGGGAATGCCAAATTTAATAGCAACAAATAAAATCATAACGTACCTCTCGAACTGCTTTTAACGGCAGTAATGGTCCACCGTGTGCCAGTTCTTTTTCTGCTTTGATAATGCTTTAGGCATTATTACTTACGCTAATAAAATAAACGTATAACAAGAAACAAAGAATACGAATACAAACAATAATAAGGAATAATACAACTTAAACGAACAAAGATTTTATATTATATTATTTGACAACTCAATCGATCAGCGTGACAAGAAACAAATATATGTAAACAACTAACAATTTTACAATAAAAGCCGGCCAATTGTTAGCTTGCTCTTTTGTAATTTTTAGGAACTTAAAGGCCCAAGTAATTTATCAAATGTAAAATTGTTAGTTCCCAGTAGATTCCCCTTTAAACTCATTGTTGGTAGGTGAAATTTTCAACTCTTTTAATTCTTTAATTTTGTAAATTTATTTTTGTAATTTTTTGAAGTGATCAGCTTCAGTAGTAATCTTCGTCATATTGTTAAGACTTACGTCTGATGACCAGTTACTCTTGGGAGTCTATCTTAGTAGACTACCATGGCAATCAGTCGGTACAGCTGGAATTGTCTGCACTAGACACCGCTGTATGTTACACCACGCTGATGAGCTCCAATTAGAGCGAAACGCGTCCGTGGTTACAGACTGATTGCTAATTGGTCGGCTTTTATTGTTAGCTTGCTCTTTTGTGGAATTTTTAGGAACTTAAAGGCCCAAGTAATTTATCAAATAATTTTTTTATGATACCTTTTTTTACTACTCGGTTTTCTAAATAAGAACATCTTTCGAAAATTTCTACAAGTTTTATTTCATTTTGTAACGTTTTTTCCAGGTCTATGACGTCTCTCTACTGCTTAAAAATTTCTACTATATTACTCCTACACTCTATAATGAGATCCCAAACTATTTAAAATCACTGTCACTGTCAACATTTAAGCTTTTAGGAATATGTTCAATTCAGTAGATTAATATTTATTAATTAAGCTTTAATGGTAACAACACTAGTTTGTTTATGATCATCATCAATAAATAATAAATTGCAATAGGTTTAAAAGGAAATAGAATAGTTCGAAATAATTTAAACGCGTAATAAGGAAAGATAATAATTTCATGTTCATATTAAATTTTCTATGAATATGATGTCTGTATATAAATTTATATTTTGTAAATTAAATTCTAATGTTTATAAAAATTAAGTAGGTTAATTCATCCATCAATGCCCTCATATTTTTTGCTGTATACATAAATTTCATTTATAAATTGCTACACATTTTACACATAACAAATTAATGAAATAATTATTTTATACACAATACACAATTACTGCATGTGAACTGATGAATAAATAAATTAATGCTTGCGGTCGAGGCAAGACAATCTCGAGGACGCTAAAGGATTTCGCGGACAAGGTGTACACAATATTTTTTGTGCAACCGAAAAATATATATAATTACAAATTTTATTAATTTTAAACAGATTCATTGTAAATTGAAAATTAGCTTTCAAGGTAGCCATGGAATTGACAAGAAATTCAATTTTCAAGTGTTAAAGTGATTGTTAATCCATTTTCGCGGCCATTGTCGTTGTGTGTACGATTGTGCAAGGCTGTGCAAAGGGAGGGGGGGGGGGGGGACGAAGGGGGAGCCCGCTCCGGCGCCTGAATAAAGGGGCGCCAAACTCATTGAGAATTAAATTAAAAATATGTATTATAAATTCTTGTAAAAGACAATACAACAAGACACTTGTACGATATAAAGATGTCGTTGACCTCGAATTTTAAAAGACTATAATTGATTCCTTAATATGCATCACCGAAACCTTGGGTGGTCTTTGTGTACGATGCCGAGTTTTATAATCCCTTCAATTAGTTTAACCGCTTACAAAACACTAATAATAATACTGCGCGGTCAGTGCTCATTAAATACAACAAAGTCGCGCCGCCCCCTACCTACTGATGCGCAATGTATCATTGGATATAATAATTTTTATTTATTTCACATTGTGAAAGTTGAAATAACAGTAGAGGCAGAAAATCGGAAGATATTTCTAATATTTAAAAAAAATTGTACAACAAATAGGAATCTACGTGTGTAATACTCATACATAATCTACAGGTCTTCCTCATTCATATACTTATATTTTGGTTTGTAGTTTTGTATTTAGTGGCTGTAAACTAAATCCGTTTCATAAAGTTTGCCAATCTCAGCAAACAACAAACCCACTAAAGTTATAAGCTGCAAATATTTAATAAAAAAAAACATGCCAAAGAAATCGGGAGCAGAAAATACAAAATTGAAAAAGAAACGAGAAGAAGAAAAAAAAACTTGCCAGTACGTGGAAAAAATGGCTGAATAGGGAGGAAAACACAGATACAGGCTGTTTTTCAGCAACTAGTGTTTGTGAAAAAGTAGATAGCAATAATGAACTGGAATAGTTATTTACATACCAAATGCGGGAACGACTGGTTTCCGGAGGAGTGTTTGGCGGCGCGAGCTCGCGAGCGCTGCCATAGAACGATTCCGGAAACCCAGTTCACGCAAGAGGTTTGTACAATATTTTTCGTACGAAAATCATAAAATCAATAATTAATTTTCTATTTGTACAAATATTTTTATTTATTGTATACACAAAATGATTTGTGGTTATGTGTTTCAGTACTAACAAGTGCTGTCAATCTGTCAACATGACAGCAGTTGTTGCCAACATTGTTTATCAAATGCACTAAATTTACTTTTTCTAAAATAAATTTCATTCAATAATCCACTATTTTCTTTTAATATTATTAGGTAAAAGAATGTTTAAAACATTATACTATTTTATTATAAATATAGTTTTTTAATAAATGCTGTAGAAGTAGGAGTGTTTTTTCCAAAATTTCCCGGTCGCCTATCTGGTGGAGACCTGGGAAATTGACGTTCCAGGCGTTGCTTAGGCAACGCGAAACAACATATTTCAATGCATGAGTACGAAAAGTAAATTTATCACGTCTAGAGACTACTGAAGATGACAAGACAATCAATTCCAATAAAATTGAAGACGAAATATTATTGAATTTCTCGGATCCAGTCACATGGACGCGTCCATATAGTAAATCTTTGATTTCCTTCCTTGTTGAGAAAGGTCCTAAATAGGACGAGGACGCAGATTATTCGGAAACAATAGATAATGAAGGACGACGGTTTTCGATCAAATGGTTTTATAAAATTATGCCAAATGGAGAAACTATAAAACGCGATTGGCTTATATTTAGTAAGAGCCATAAATCTTTACATTGTTTTCCATGTTTATTGTTCACAACTCACAGGAACACAAAACGTCATACATTCGTTGGAAAGAATTCGAAAGATGTGATAAATGTGAAATTTGAGAATTGTTGTTTTGAATATCCGTAGGATAGGAAAAATTGAAAGAAATTATTGATAATGACTTAGTAATTAAAAGCCTATTTTTGTTACTGATATTCATAACAACAGTTTACTTTCTAATTATTGATCGTATATAAACGCGGCCAAATATTCAAAAGATTCATTCGATTTTCATTCGATACTTGAAGATGATTCGATAGTTGAAGATCAGTCGATCATGTAGAGTAAGTTATGTTTACGCAAACTTAGCTTGTAAGTATTATTGTATCTCTAAGTATTCTGTTTTGTTGTTTCATATAATATTTATTTATTTTAATAATAATTTTATTTGTTTAATTCGTTATTGAATTCTAGTTTTGCTTTCCCAACCTTCCCGTTCACATATATTATTCAAAATTTGGTTTTGGTTATTTCCACAAATAAATAACCTGGTGGCAGCAATAAAATCTACCTCCTCTCGGCGTAACCAATATTAAAATGTTATTATCTTTTTTTTGTTAAATTAATTTATTTTATCATCAACTTTTCTGTTACATTTTCTGGTGGCAAGCGCTGGGATACGAATATTCCTGTTGCCTTAACGCCGCTACCTTTTCAAAATTAATTAAATTTTTTAGACAAAATGTCAAACCAGTCTATGACTTTTAGTGGAGAAGAGCACGAATCTCTGGATCATTTTTTAAGTAATTTAGAAGGATATAAAATAATTACCAACTGTACAGATGAGGAGTTAGTAAATATTGGTTTTATGTTATGTGTAGGGAAAGCAAAATTAGTCATAAATTCATATTCAAAATTTATAAACGGAGATTGGAAAAAGTTTAAAGAAATTTTAGAGTTTGCCAGTGAAGATAAATTATTTTCAAAATTTCGTAAGTTTGTTGCATGTGAAAGAACAGAGCAGATACATATATGTGAAGGGGAAAAATTTAAAAATGAGATTGATTGTGATAAATGTACGTGTGAATGTGAAAGAAACGGTCAGTTTGGAAGTAGTAATGCGATGAGTATAAATTATACAGAGATAAAACCGGAAGAAATAATTAATAATAGTATTAAAGATGATTTAGATGTGTCATTGTCAGCCGATGGATTCATAGGTGCAGAGTTTTTGAATGTGTTTGATAGTTCTAATGTTAAGAATCAAGGAACTGAATGTATGAAAGAAGATGATTATATAGAGGATTCGTCAGTTTCTTCTATATTATCAAGGCATCACGTTAAGTGTCAAGGAACTGGAAGTCTGGATAGGGGAGACAGAAGAATAGAAAAAAAAGAGAACACGGTTCTAAAGAGTTATAGGGAAGACTCGTCCGTTTCTTCACCTAAAGCTCAAGAAAAAGGTACCGACAGTTTTATGCCGAAAGTTGATCCGAGGGAAGATGAGACACTTGTTCACTTTGATACCGACGAGAAGGAAGTGTTCGAGAAAGAGACAGGGGCGAAAACAGACAATGACAATAGTCGAAAAGCTATAGATGTAGCCAAGGCACGGAATGTAGAAATCCCTTCCCAAACTGACAAAGAAAGTCCATTACACGAGGAAATACAGGTGAGTAAGGTAAATATAAAAATGCACGTATATTTTGATTGTAGACAGAAGGACAAAGAGTTGTCAAACGGAGCGACTGACAACGAACGTGTGACGTCGGCACAAGTTTCGAAAATCGCTGAGGTAAAAGAGGCCCACCTACACAAGAAAAGGGCGAAGAAAAGAAAAATAAGAGCAGCAGATAGGACAGCAAAAAGTACAAAAGTGAGAAAAAAACGAAAGATACAGTTCACAATTTCTGATCAAGCGCGAACGCAAATATTTCACTGGACACGTCGAAAGGCAAAGATAAAACGGCCTAACAGAAAAAGACAGCACCAAGTTAATTTAGGTAAGAAAGCAAAATTTAAATTATTTAAAGAAAAGTTGGATAGATTTAGAACGTCAAATAGAACTAAAATAAAAAAATATTTTGATATTAATAAGAAATTTAAAAGAAATAACTTCAGAAATAAGTTTAATGACAATTATTTTATAGAGCAAATTATTTTAAAATATCTGCTCTTTAAGCAAAGAAAAAGAAAATAACATGAATAATTCTGTGTGACGTAATCAGTGCTAAAATGTTAAATTTTATTTTCATTACAGTTGTTTGTAATTGTTATTTTTCTAAAAATTATATGTATTGCTTATTTTTGTTGCTACAATTTTAATTGTTTATTTTTCAAAATTGTTCAGTTGCACTGATAGTTGAATTGGAATTGATTTTTCGGAAATTGGAATATGGGTTGAAAATTTAATTTGATTTTGAATTTTATTAGTAGAGTTTAGATTTTTGTTTTTGGATGCCAAAGCCACATATTGTTGTTAAGGCTTAGGAAATTGGCGCTCCTATCCGTTGGTAGCCAACCAATGTCACACAGCATATTTCAAGACCGTATAAAAATTGAAATTGTGATGTGTAACCTTGGTGATCGAAATGGGTAATCAGGTCGTAAAGATGTATGTACCCAGGAAAATTGACACACCTGCCCATGATAGTCAACCTATATCTTAGTCTAGGATAAACATGTAAAATATTGTCATATAGAGAAAAAAACTAAGACCTAGGGTAATTATAGGATAAAAATTCAGAATTATGATTTTTATGAACATTTTGGATTTAGTAAAGTGTATATGCCCGTTTAATATATCAGGCAAGAAAAATGTTTTTAGTTTATCTCACTTCTTTGATTAGACGAGTTACTGCTGGAAGTTTGTTATGTTAAAGCAGATATGAGACCGATACCCATGATGCTGCTTGCTGTAGACTGAGTTGACAGGTCTACAGGTGGTGCTGCAGAGGAAAGTAGATTCATCCCGACGAGCCGAGAGCAAGGACCCAGCCTATTGTGAAGATCGTGTAGGAAACCGATCAAGGTGGGATGTCGAAGCCGGTAGTCGTCCTGGGGGAGCGAATGAGAAGAAAAAGCAGCTCATCTCGGACCATCAATCGAGAGACAGCAAGCCTGATAACATGTACGTCGGCTAGGTTGAAGCTAGAGCATATACAGACTTCCGCAGCTAGGGTAATTTGAGCCAATTTCTTTTAGAAATATGGCTCAAGTAAGGGGAAAGGAGTGTGATAAATGTGAAATTTGAGAATTGTTGTTTTGAATATCCGTAGGATAGGAAAAATTGAAAGAAATTATTGATAATGACTTAGTAATTAAAAGCCTATTTTTGTTACTGATATTCATAACAACAGTTTACTTTCTAATTATTGATCGTATATAAACGCGGCCAAATATTCAAAAGATTCATTCGATTTTCATTCGATACTTGAAGATGATTCGATAGTTGAAGATCAGTCGATCATGTAGAGTAAGTTATGTTTACGCAAACTTAGCTTGTAAGTATTATTGTATCTCTAAGTATTCTGTTTTGTTGTTTCATTTAATATTTATTTATTTTAATAATAATTTTATTTGTTTAATTTGTTATTGAATTCTAGTTTTGCTTTCCCAACCTTCCCGTTCACATATATTATTCAAAATTTGGTTTTGGTTATTTCCACAAATAAATAACCTGGTGGCAGCAATAAAATCTACCTCCTCTCGGCGTAACCAATATTAAAATGTTATTATTTTTTTTTTGTTAAATTAATTTATTTATCAACACCGTGTAATTATAACGATATAAGTATGCTGTTTTTAGATAAATAAAGTAGGTCATAAGTCACTAGTGAGCTAAATATATTAGCTCACTGTTTTTGGTGCGTATCATAGTAACTACGTTATAAAACCTTCTCTACACTATTTTGTTCCTAAATGTCATTTCGAAATTTCATCTGTCAAAAATCTTATATGTATTTTATATCAATGATTAAAATGTGTTGGATAAAATGTTGTATGGCACACGTGTGTTAATTACCTAAGTCACTTGAAAAAATACCACACTCGGCCTAACGGCCTCGTGAGCTAAACTTTCCCACGTGACTTATCTGTAATGTAACACACTTGTACCATAAATAACTATTTATCATCAACTTTTCTGTTACAAAGACGATTACAGTCACACTCAGGTTTAATTGATTCTGAGTTGGAAAAAAATATTCAGACTGAAAAAAATAAATGGCGACACATATTGAAAGCAATAATAAACGCCATTCTTTTTTGTGCTGACAACAATTTACCATTAAGGGGCTCGTCAAATGACAGTAATAACAGTAAAGATTGTGGTATTTTTTTAAAAATTATTAATTTAATCGCCAAACATGATCCCGTAATGCGCAGCCATGTCGGTATGATAAAGTTTCCAGGAAAAAAGATATCCTACCTTTCAAATAAAATTCAAAATGAAGTCATAAATGTCCTTGGCAATGAAGTGAAAATAATAATTTTAAATGAGATTCATAAAGCAAAGTATTTTTCTATTTCTTTTGATTGCACTCCAGACAAAGCTCATAAAGAGCAAATGACACAAATTATAAGATACGTCACAATTACAGAGCAGGGAAATTGTTCCACTGAAGAAAGGTTTATTGATTTTATTGAATCAAAACCAAAAACAGGTGAGGGACTGGCACAAGAAATTTTGGAAAAATTGCAAGCCGACAATATCGATATTACATACTGTAGAGCCCAGTGCTACGACAATGGTGCAAATATGGCAGGAAAATATAAAGGAGTGTAATCTCGTATTATGGAAGCGAATGAATATGCGTATTTTTTACCATGTTCTTCACATTCTTTAAATCTAATTGGCGTTCACGCCGCCAGCGTATCCCCAAAAATGGTAACATTTTTTGGCATTATACAAAATGTATTTGTTTTTTTTTCTTCTTCATAACATAGATGGGATATACTACAATCGCATTTATCCGTTTCTTTGAAGAAACACTGCGATACTCGATGGTCGTCAAAAAAACATGCTGTATCTGCAGTGCATAAACAATTACATAATATCTTGCAAGCATTAGAAGATCTTGTAAAAATTAAAAGAAATGAGGAAACGTACACAGGTGCAAAAAATTTTATAAAACAAACAAATTTTTTTACTTTATTTGCAGTTTAGTAGTATGGAACAGCATCTTACAAGAAATCGACCAAGTAAATATATTACTACAGGCAAAAACGATAACGGTTTTTATTGCCAGCAAACTAATCCAAAGTCTTAGAGATACAATAATTATAATTAGAAATGAAAAATTCCTTACTCTACGTCAAGAGAGTGTTGATCTGGCAAAATTACTGGGTGTAGACCCCATATTTAACGAAAGAACAAAACGAAAAGTACGAAAACAATTTGACTACGAAGCTTCTGACGAAGATGTTAATTTGGACGAAACTGAGAAATTTCGTATAACATACTTAGAAGCTGTTAGCACAATAATCGAGCAACTCAACTGGAGATTTGAAAAACTTCAAAAAGTAGCGTAAGATTTTGACTTTCTTTCTGGATCAAATATAAACTCGCTAGATGAAAATGCACTGAGTAAAAATACTTTGGATCTCGCAATCAAGTATGCAGCTAATTTAAACGGTCCAGAATTTTTAAGTGAGATTGTACTCGTAAGTGCAAAAAAAAAATTTCAACCTTTAGATGAGAACTTTAAAAAAATGAACCATCTAGAAATACTTCAGTTTATTCATCGTTTTGATTTGACTGCGAATATGGAAACTGCATATAGGATTTTTTTAAGTATCCCAGTGACCTCCGCATCAGCAGAAAGATCTTTCAGTAAACTGAAATTGATAAAATCTTATTTAAGATCTTCAATGGCCCAGGACAGATTACGCAATTTAAGTTTACTCGCCATAGAAAATGAAGTAACCAAATCATTAAATTTGAAAAAAAAAAAAATTGACGAATTCGCTTCATTGAAGGCAAGGAAGGTTAAATTAAGTTAATTTTTGTATATTTGTATTTATTTTTTTCTATGTTATTTATGTAATTTTCGAAATGTTATTTATTTTGATTTTTATTAAAACGTTGTTTTCAAACTCAGTTCCTTGTGTGCTTAACTCAAAATTTGACCCATTAAAAAAGGCTGGCGCCACACTTGCGGCAGAGCTGCGCGGCGCTGCCGCTGCGGCGTGGCCGCGTCGAAAATTTTGCTCGTTCACACTTGGCGGCATAACCGCCAACTGATGTTATTTTCTAACTAAAATTTCAGATAACAAAATGTCGATGAGTACGAAGGAGCTTGTATGTGTAATTTATGCCCTACATAAAAGAACTAAACGTAAAAGACGATACTGGGTTCATCCATTAAATATGAGACGAATTAATTTTGGGCAATTTAGTTTATTGTACGGAGAGTTCCCAATCTGCGTATACGTTCTTTGATATTTCCTCCCAACATTTATTTTTATAATCTCTGTTGCTGTAGTCCCGGCTTGATACATTCCAAATCGCTTCATGGCTCTGGACCGCCAAAATAAATTTCTCGGTGTCAAACATGACGACGTGATTAATACATGCAGAATGAAATATAAACAGAGAATCTAGTGAAGTCGAGTAGCGGCCGCGCCGCAAGTGTGAACCAGGTCCATAAGAAACAATGCAACACACTCTTTGCGGTGGAACCGCTGTACGCGGCGCCACCGCTACATGTTGCGGTCAAAGAGCGGCGCGTCGCGGCGTAACCGCAAATGTGTCATCTCTCATAAGAATACATTGATTGCACGTAGAGCGGCCACGCCGCAGCGGCAGCGCCGCAGCGGCAGCGCCGCAGCGGCAGCGCCGCGCGGCTCTGCCGCAAGTGTGGCGCTAGCCTAACTTTATTTAAAAAATTACGTTTATTCCTACGAAAAATCTTAGAAAAAAAAATTGTATGGGGGGCGCCATATTTAGGAATTGCCCCGGACGCAACTTTTTCTACGCACGGCTCTGCGATTGTGTACATTGTCTGGGATTCTATAACTTATGCGATAATTATCGCACTTGCCGTATTTTTGCACAGTAATGTTCGCAAGTGTTATCTAGTTTATTTGTACATTGTTGTGATAAAAAAGTTTTTTGCGAAAACAAACATATGTGTATCATTCTGACAACACTGTTTTTTCGAACTTTTCAAGTGAAGTTGACTAGACCTAACCTTACTTAATATTAATATTTCGCAAGTTGCGACAATGACGTACATGATAACGAATTGCAAAATCCTACCATTTGTTGGTGATATCTTGGATGCCTCCAGGAGAAGCTGCAACTAGTGGTTCTTTTGTTCATATGAATAATTTTAATTTTTTTAATTCAATTATTTTGCATTAATTAAGAAATTTTGTGTTTACCATTATTATGTATTTTGAAGAGAGGGATTAGCGACTGATGTTGATGATGGAATAAATAAATAAACAGGACTGTATTCGGAAATAATTTATTCCATCATATATTTTATTGTTTATGATTACAAAAAAGAAAACGGTAATTAGCCCCTCCCTATGAAAGTTTCTGGATCCGCCACTGTCGTTTAATTTACATATCATTGCTATTTTGAGTCAATTTCTTTATTTATTACTATTGTGGTGTGGTTAATTAACAATAAAAAAATAAATGAGAAAATATATAAACTTTAATACAATAACGGAGGGAATATAACATACATGATATAAAATAGAATTCAGAATAATAATTATTTTGTTTATGTTTATGTTTATGTCTTGTATGTGACGCATGGGGTATAAGTCCGGAATAGTTCTATTGTTCAGTGCACGATAATCACTGCACGGTCTCCACTGGTCGTTCTTCTTTGGCACCATGTGTAGTGGTGTTGCCCAAGGACTTTTTGAGGGCCGAGCTAGACCCAAGCGCATCATGGCCTCAAATTCTTTCTTTGCCGCTTTGAGACGGTCTGGACCTAGACGTCGTGGTCTTTGCGCCACTGGAGGACCTGGCATCGTCTGGATATGGTGCCGCGTAGTGTGTTTCACTTCAGGCGAGGCTCCATCGGGTCGAGTGATCTCCGGATACCGAGATAGCAGCTCGTGGTAAGGAGAGCTACCTGAAAGAGTGCGTACACTTTGCACCTCACCTGTTACTGCCTCACCGTAGGCAGACAGGTGTGTTGTGGAGTCAAGAAATCGCTTATTACGAACATCCACTATAAGTCCATAAAAAGATAAGAAGTCAACTCCAATTATTGGCTTGGACACATCAATCACGTCTAAGTCCGAGGCTGAGTGTCATCGTGATGGTTCCATATGTTGCTATAGTGGTGCCATTCGCTGCAGCAAGTTCGTATGCTGATCTTTCTCGTGGGCCGTGTAGAAGGCGTCGAGGGTAGACGCAGAGGTCAGCACCTGTGTCAATCAAAAATTGAATTTTTGATGACTTGTCAGAAACAAATATGCGGCGTGTCGTCGGGCTGGAGTCGCTCGCCGCATTTAGTGACTGCCCGTCGGGTTTTCCTTTCGGAACTTGCAGGGTGGAGTACATTTGTGGGCATCAGCTCCAAATCGCCAGTGATACCAGCAAAAACCTGATCTAGAACGTGACCTGGATCGGCTACGACTTTTTCCTGAAAAATTTGTTCTAGACGACACTTTTAATTCTGATACCTCTTGCCTCAAGGAAAAAAATCTCTCCCCTTAGCGTAGCTGTCAGCTGCTGAAATTGAGCAGTCAATAATTCCATTGGTGTTGGAGTTGCGCTGCTAGTTGTTTCTGCAACAACTGCGCGTGGAGTTATTGAGTCTGCAACTGCGTCTGCGAGCTCTGCCACTTTGTCCAGGCTTACATCTTTTTGTGTGGCGAGTATGGCCTGCATGTTTGCAGGAAGTCGCCCCATCCATAAGGTGCGAACAACTGAGTCCGGCATCGTAGATCCCGCAAGGCTGCGGAGATGGCGAAGAAACTGTGACGGTTTTCTATCACCTATCTCTTCATGTTCTAGCAGTCTTCGTGTTTTCTGCTCTTGTGAAGAACTTAGTCTTTTCACTAATTCACCTTTAAGTTTGTCATACGCGCCCGTTGTCGGTGGATTTACGATTACATCGCGTACTTCCATCACAAAGCGTGGATCTAAAGCCGCGATCACATAGCCGAATTTAGTATTGTCTGTTGTAATGCCCGCTGAAGCAAAACTGCGTTCCACTATCGCGAACCACAGCTCTGGGTCTTCTGAACAAAATGAAGGAATACGCACCGCGACTCGATTTACCAATGGGTGGCCAGTACCATTTGTAGCTGGTTCCATTTTAAGTCAGAAATCACTTGAAACCACACACACTCGCGAATTTAAAAGATCGCGTAAACAAGTAATGTAAAACTGCGTTCTAAATCACGTCGGGGTCACCAATTGTGGTGTGGTTAATTAACAATAAAAAAATAAACGAGAAAATATATAAACTTTAATACAATAACGGAGAGAATATAACATACATGACATAAAATAGAATTCAGAATAATAATTATTTTGTTTATGTATATGTTGTTTTTATATGTAACTATCTCAACCCTGTATTTCCATTTCTGGAAACGTAGTGGGTGTGAGATAATATGTTAGTGTGATTTTGTAAATGTATGTCACGGGTATTGTGATGTATAAAAATGGGTGTGAAGTGACAGGTGTCAGTTATGATAATGTCAATGTATGTGAAGTGACAGGTGTGTCAGTGTCAGTGATATGATAATGTTTCGCCACATTATTTTATGTCTCTATTTGGCTTTGGTCATGCCCACGGGTACACAATTTTGTACCATAACCTAAATTGTAACTATTTAAATTTTCATAATTTGAAGAACTTTACTGTGTTCCCTAATTCACATTAAGGATATTGCTATTTACCTTAATTATTTAATTTATTTAGATCAATTTAGTGAATTATTGAGGAATTAGAAGATCTTGGATCTTTGGGAAGAAAACCGGTTTGCTAATTTTTGTCTGGTATTTTTATTACGACGTTTGTATTCTCCGTGGAAATTACCAATAGGATATTTCTTTTCTCGATCTGGTATTAAAGCAACAGATTTAATAAAATAAATAGAGATAGTTTTAGAAAAATTGATAAATATAAATTTACTACCAAAAGTAGGTAATTATCTGTGATCAAGGTACAAGTATAATCAGATTGCATTGAAAAAATTAACAGTTTCATCTAATAAGCCCTATTTCGAGTTCATGAATAAAAGAATATATGCTTTATTCGATACTCCGCACTTGTTCAAGAATTTGCGAAACAATTTATTAACTGGAGATTTTATTTTTGAAAATAAGAGAATTTCTCTCTCAGATATTAAAAAGACTTATGAAATTGATAAAAAAATAAGAAAAGTAGAGATTTGACCAAAATTACTGATTCCCATATACACCATAACAATTTTCAGCGAATGAATGTTAAAATGGCCTTACAAATATTCAGCAACACCATATCAGCTACTATTAGAACTTGTATTGCTACTGGAGAACTAAAAACAAATTCAGCGGACAATACGGCGGAATTCATTCTTTTCTTAAATAACTTCTTTGATTGTCTTAATAGCAAATCACGTTTTAGTTCAAATCCTTTCAATTCTGGACTCTGATAATATTGTTAAAAAAACAATTATAGAAGCAATTGATAAGTTAGAATCTTTAAATAAAGTAGATCACAAAACCCAAAAACTGAGTAAACCACCTTGTTTTGCGGGATTAATACAAACAATAGCTGGTATTTTACAATTATTTGAAGAAGAGAAAACTAATTTAAATAATATATTTATTTTAATTACTAGATTGAACCAAAATGCTCTAGAAAATTTATTTTCGATATACAGACAAAAAGGTGTATTTAACCGCAACCCAAATGCAAGAATGTTCAGAACAATATTCCGTAGTAATATAATAATTAATACTATTATGAAATCAACTGAATTTACAAATTGTGAAGTTGATTCAGATATTCTTTTAAATTGAAGTTCTACTCTTAGTGATAATACAAGTACAAATCCTAATAAAGAGGTTAATATTTCAAAAGAGGTTTTAACAACAAATCAAGCAAGTAATGCTGCATCCGTATGTTCCCCTTTATTAAGTTCTTCCAAATGCACTTCTGTAAAAGAAAATCTTGAAGAATGTTCTGTGACATATTTTGCTATTTAGGAAAAAAATGCATTGACAAATTTGGCTGTGAAAATTGTATCAAAAATTTATTAGGTACATCGGATTTAAGTGATGCAAATGAAATATTAATTTTTAATAAATCTTATGAAAATGTCAAAATTCAAGAAGGTGAAGGTTTAAAGGTGCCTTCAAAATAATTCTAAAGATTAATAAATAAAATTTTAGAAAAATTTGAAAATCAGTTTCAAAATATATATTTTGAAAATAATTTAAAGAAAATTCTATTAAAAACTCTATTGGAAGACAATGATATATCTTTGTGGTTAGAAGACTGTAAAGATCATCGATTATTTATTGTAGATAAACTATTAAATACGAAAATTAATTTTAGGACTAAGATAATGAATAATGAAAATTCAAAGAAAGTCTATGTTCATACACAAAATCCAAAATTAAGAATTTTAAAACATCAATAAGTAGGTAGTACAATAGTACTCGATATTTTGTTATCATTATTGTTAACCTATAAGAATATATAAATTTTGTTACTTTTTTGGTTATTGTAATGTTATTTAATTTTTATTTTGTTTTTTTAATAGGTATGTACCTATATGTAATAAAAATATTTATTTGAGTTGATTATCCCAAACGTATATAATTTTCGTTTCATTGCCCATCCCTAGTCCCTCACCACCATATATTACAAGAAATTTTAAGAAAATTAAGCAAATATGTCTTTTAATTGCATTGTTTTTAAATTTACACCTTTTGAAATATTACGACATTATGTTGAATTAAACAGTATCATTATTAAGTATTATAAAACACGTGTAAAATTTATAGGGTAATAATAGTCCTAGATATTCCACCAATAATAACATTGAGAGATATTTTCAATGATAAATTGTTCTATTTTTATTTATGGCAAATAATTATAAATTTTGCTGATTTCAAACAAAAAATTAGAACGCCAGCTGATCAAAAATATCTTAAATTAACATCACATCATCAAGTTATATATTTTTAACTATATATTTAATACAACCATTGTATGTTTATACATATATTAAATACTTTCAAAATATATATATAGATATATTTTACTGCAAAAATCATAAGAGTACTCCAAGTAACATCCGAGATGAAACAAGTTTAAAAAAATTCCAAGAAAATATGTAGGTATTCATTTAGAAAAAAATGTAGATTTTTGAATATTCGGAATAAGAAATGGGGCTCCCATAACCATAAGATCCGTTGAAAAATTTCCTAAATAACAATGCAAAAATTATTTGTAAGGGGAAAAGGCCGGATTAGTACGATACATAAGCTCGGAACTCAAACTAGGAGATACAGTCGCGTAAACTGTAAGGTGTGTGCAGTCAACCGAAACGATGTGCAGACCTTCAATATTAGTGAAGGGAAAGAAAACTACTGGAATTCAGTCAATGGGATAAAATTTATTTCCTATTTCAATATTAGTATTTGCGTGACATCTATTGAACAGAAACAGAACCAAACGCTCGGTTTCCAATTGCGCCATTAGAAGTGTCGATCTGTATACGCTAGTATATAAGGCTCGGGCAGGTGACGACACAAGATGGAGGCAGACAGCTGTGTGGTAGTAATTTGCTTGGTGGCAAGCATATGACAGATAGAACGAATGAATGTTTATTTTTCATTTTACGAACACTAAGTACTTTATTTATATAAAAAAAACATAATTTCATTAATTAAGTATTTTATATTGATTTAAAGGTTTTATAATAGTTTTATATTATGAATGTAGTAAGAAAATTAAAAATGCCTATAACCTGTTGCGTTGTTGGTTGTGACAGCACATCGGGTAGAGATAAAATTTTATTTTTTCGAATTCCGAAGGGAACCGATTATAGAGTACAGGAAAATAAATTTAAAAAAAAAGAAGACAAGCTTGGATTCAAGCAATAAGTCGTTGAAATTTTATTGGGCACTAAGTTAGAATATGCGAGAACCTTTATATGCTTTGAATTCTTCATTGGTGTATGCACTTTTTAAAAAAATTAAATAGTTACACAGTATGTGCAACGAAATGCGGAACATAGGACTTTAAGGTGAAATGATACCCCAAAGTATTTTGTTTCTCGCCCAATAGATGTCGCTTAAAACGTTTTATTAAAATCCTGTAGCATAGGCAATGTGCATAACAGTATTGCTGAGCTATTCAATAAGCGACTATCTAATAACAGATGGCACTCTGATAGTTAGTAAAGATCCCAACCTTAAATAAGGCGGTCGTTTCGAATTCAAAATGCATAAATGTATATATATATATATATATATATATATATATATATATATATATATATATATACGTTAACACCTATTTAGAAATCACATTTAACAAGAATTGTACTAGAAATCATAATTATTTTGTTTTAATACATAATATACTATGGGATACAATTTTCTAACTTCTTGAGATATTATGATTTTATTTTTCAAATAACACATATTTATTAATTTATTACAAGCTGCATTAATTACAGAAAATACATGTTAAATGAGAAACTATTAAATTATTGGTAAATATGCATTATGCAAGTAAAACACTGGTTACAGAAGACTAGAAAATATAAGTAATATTTGCAAGATGAGACATTAGCAAAAATCATTGAAAGGTTAGCATGGTTAAAAAATACTTTTTACTCACAAATTTATTAATCATTACAATTGTTTACACAATTTAAAAAAATGTACTTTGGTAATGTCACGACTTACGATACTAGAACGTACCATTTTTCCAAGAATGTAGGGGAATCTTTTCGCCGGACATAAACAATAAGGGTGTTACTATGGTAACCAAGACTGCATCTCTAGATACAAACTGCAAAGATAAAATCCGAACATACAACTTTCCTCGATAACATTTGAAACACTATGATTTATAAATTTTAATTTTTAATTTTTTTGTTGTCTTGTATGTTTAAAAATAATGAACTCGTCCACGTCATTTAGATTTGACTTATTTTGAAAATATTTTCAATAAATTGCTTTACAACTATGTAAACAAATATATAATTACATATATGCCCGGTTTTATAAAAGCGAATTAAATATTTTATACCGGTTTATAAAAATAATGCAATATTTTTTATATATAATCGCGATGAATAAAAATAAATATCTAGTATATAATCTAGGATTGTTGCTGTGAAAGTGGCACAGCCGTATTGGCATAATTTAAAAAAAAACTATCCTATTATTTAATACTAATTAATTACTGCAAAAATAAATTTATTACCTTTGCCGTTTACTGTTATAATATTGTTTAGAGAACGATTTCCTTAGAAAGATAGATTTTCAGACTTTTTATTTTGGAACTAATTTTTCGCAATGGTAATTTTTATAAATCAAGTTGCTAAATATACCTAACAATAATGTTTCTCGATATAAACTATTTACGAGATATTGTGCTGGAGTAATAAATTGTTCATTATTGTTTAAAGATCGATTCAGGGACTTGTCTCTCAATAAACTATCGTTCGCTGAACAAAATTAATTAATTATTACTTCAGCACAATCTCACGTAAATATTTTTTATCGAATATTATTATTGTTAGGTATATATAGCAATTTGATTTATGAAATTACCATTGCCATAATTCAGTTTCAAATTAAACAATCTTTGAAAGTGTATCATTCCATTGAAATTATTCGCTAAACAATACTTAACAATTTATTACTTCAGCACAATCTCTTCTAAATAGTTTATATTGACAATTATTATATCTAAGTATATTTAGCAATTTGATTTATAAAAATTACCATTGGCAAAATTTAGTGTCAGATTAAAAATTCTTAAAATCTATCTTTCCAAGGAAATCGTTCTCCAAACAATATTTAACAATATATTACTCCAGCACAATCTGTCCTAAATAGTTTATTTCAACAATTATTGTTGTATATAGTTATCAACTTCATTTATTTTATTTTTGACAAAGGAAATATGTTCTTTCGCGTTCGTGCGCTAGCTTAATTTGGAAATCTGGAAAAGTTGCGTTTTTTCGTTAATGATACTGGTAATTAATTTATGCATGTGGTAATTAACTAGTATTAAATATAAACATAAAAATTACTATTTTTTTGGTGGTGTGCTAGCTTCACTGAGAAGCCACCCTTTTTTTAAAACGGCAAGGGTAATAAATTTATTTTTGCGGTAGTTAATTGGTAATTAATTAGTACTAAATAATAGGATAGTTTTTTTAAATTGTGCCAATATGGGTGTATCACCTTTACAGCACCATTCGGATTTCATAATTTCGGATCATTTATTGTCGTATAATCTAGGAATATCTGATTTTTGCGTTTTATAAAACAAAAAACCAGGTTATATTGCAATGTAAACACTATGTAACAAAGTACTATAGAAATAAAATAAACAT
The DNA here is from genome assembly GCA_035578165.1 of Stenolophus ochropezus. Taxonomy (NCBI): domain Eukaryota; kingdom Metazoa; phylum Arthropoda; class Insecta; order Coleoptera; family Carabidae; genus Stenolophus; species Stenolophus ochropezus. The sequence continues at coordinate 3,483,606 of JAQOWZ010000024.1, read as the reverse complement.
ACACGAAACTATATATCATATAACTATAACACAGTATAAAGCATATATAGCAATTGCACTCCAGTGTTATACGAAAATTTGACCTTGAAGCAGTTCCGCCTCCTAGCCGCGTAGTTTTCACCCCCCACCACTTGCTGCCTGCTGTCATGACTACAAAAAAGTTTTCAATTCCATAATTTTAAAAAATATTCCACTGAAAATATTGGTTATAAATCTACCCATTCATTTAGTAAATATAATGCATTATATTCATCTTTTTTATATTTAAAAACATGTAACTTGTATTAATATTAATAATAACAATAAAAACTTATATTTCAATAAATTTAAAACGGAATAAAAAAAATCATTTTTATTTGACGTTTACTTAAATTTACCTGTCAGTTATTTATAATTTTCAGTAACTTTATTCTTAGGTTATCTAGTTTTTATAGTGACATTTAGGGCGATATTACAGATTTGTATTATACAAGCTACTTCTTATTAGCTGATTCTACATACGGCGGCGAAGAAATTAAACGGCGGCTAGAATAAAAAATTATATTACAGCGGCGTTGAAATTAAACTTCAACCTTGTCAATCGCGTCACAGAAGATGTCACTTTTATGACGTTTGAAGAAAAAAACTTATATTTCAATAAATTTAAAACGAAATAAAAAAAAATATTTGACGTTAACAGAACATGCATAGATATATGTACTTATCATATATGAATGCGAAATATAAAAGTTATGGTGGTTAATAGTTATGAGCTAGACACTATAGTGATACGTGACATGCTTTAGTTTAAGAAATATATAAGCTTGTAGAATTAGAACAATTAGCTAGTCTTACGTTTGTATACTCGATTGCTGTTACTCTGTATCAACATTATATTGTACTCGTAAATAAAATACTTTTTAAAAACGCGTTCAACCAATAAAGAAATTTAAGTGGCGCAGTCGGTAGGATTGCCAAAACAATTTAGCGGACATAAATTGTTTCACGTCGTGATTAATTTGGCAATTCGAACAATCGGTTAACGCGTACTTGCATCCGCGGTTCCTGAGAGCACATCAGAGCCAGGAGCATCTCGAGGAGCCAAGCTGAAAGCACATCAGCATCCCCAGGGCCAGTTCGAGAACCAGTAGACGACTTCAGAGCACATGAAGGCCGCACTACTTGTATTTTCGTGAGTACCACATGTCTTATAGAGATATTCCAAATACCTTGTCAGACAGTTCAGACGTAGACTCAGATCAAGACATTGAAATTAATAATTCTAAAATCAAATCAAATACCAATTTTAACATTGTATTAAAGACCCCACGACTCAACATGGCAGTATTAAAAAAGGAATATTTAGATATGCTACCAGAGTTCCACGGGGAACGTGAACTATTACCTAGATTTATTAGCGTTAGCGAGAAATTAGTTAGCACATTTTACAATACCACAAATCCAAACGACTTTCAAAACGAATATTTAATGAATAGTATAGTAAGTAAAATAAAAGGAGAAGCAGCAATTAATATCGCAAGCTGCACCATTACTAAATGGGAAGAACTAAAAACAGCGTTAAAAAATGCCTATTCCGATAAACGGGACTGGTTCACTTTAAACATGGAAATTACAGAACTCAAGCAAAATTCTAATGAAAACGTTTTTGATTTTTACGGAAGATTACAACACCTTTCAAATTTACAAATTTCGTATATTTCAACAAACGCCACAACTGAAGCAGCCGCTGTCATGGTAGATTATTTTCGAAATTATGCTCTTCGGGTTCTATTAAAAGGACTAAAAGAACCTATCGGACAATTAATGAGAGCTAAAAATCCAACTGATTTAAATACAGCACTAAGCATGCTAGCAAATGACTTCCAATTTGAATATTATTCAAAATCCAAACTTGCTAATCCAAACACAAACAAAACTATTCAAAAACCGACCAGACACAACATTCCAAAACCTGTACAGTATACGAATTTCACACACTGTAATTTCTACAGACCACCTCATTCTCAACAACCTGTACAACAAACACACAGACAATATACATTGCAAACACAACCAGCAAGGCAAGGTGCTTCTCATAATCAAAATTATCCAAAACCTACACCAATGAGCATATCAACCCGAAATACTACAACACAATACCAAGACCTGGGCAAAATCAGTTTACACAAAATCGTGTGACAATGCCACACTACATGGCAGAAGAATTGCTAAACATAAACGACACAGCTGTTGATGACAACTCATTCGAATACTATGAGGAATCACCCGATCAAGTTACAAGCGATAACACTGAACATGATATGCAGACATTAGAAAACGCTGACGACCTTTTTTAGAGACAATTGCCTCGGAAACCCATTACTCACAATCGAGTTAATGAACTTAACTAATAAAAGCAAACTACCCTATATCTTGTCCCCTGAAAATAATTTAAAAATGTTAATAGATACCGGCAGCACAAAATCTTTTATAAGACCTCATATAGCAAAAAAATTCTACAAAAATTCTATCATAAAAGACCCCTTCCAAATTTCAACTGCAACCGGTACATCAGTAGAAAATTACAGCACGTTTGTACCCATTCCAAAAATATTTAATTTAAAAAAAAAATCTAGTTTAAAATATCATATTTTCGATTTTCATGAGGAATTTGATCTACTTTTGGGGCTCGATAATTTGAAATCGCTAAAAGTAACCATAGATTTGAACAAAAATTTGTTAATAACACCTACTTGCAAAATTAAAATTCAACACCAAAACTCTCAAGTTAATATAAATAATATTAATCATAAAGACATTACTGTTACAATAGAACCAAAAACAGAAAGGGTTATTAAAGTCGAAGTTAACCAACGAAATGGGACTGTCTTACTACCACAACGATGTACAAACAATTTAATCTTCCCTGAAAGCGTTGCCACTGCAAAAAACCATTACGCATTATGTACCGTTATTAACAAATCGGATTCTTATATAACATTTAAACAAGTAAAACCAGTCAATGTAGAAAGTATATCCAATTATGTAACATACTCTTCCCCTAATCTAAATGAATCAGGAAGAAAAAACAGCTATTTCTAAATTAATCAATGACTTCCCCAACATCTTTCACTCAGATGACAAAAAATTAACCTTCACCAATCAAGTTAAGCATTCCATTAAAACAAAAGACGAATTACCTACTTATACGAAATCGTATAGGTACCCTGAAATTCATCGCGCGGAAGTACGTTCTCAAATAAAAAAGATGCTGGACCAGAATATTATTCGACCATCATGTTCACCATGGTCATCGCCAATTTGGGTTGTACCAAAAAAATTGGATGCATCGGGCAAACGTAAATGGCGCATCGTAGTTGACTATAGGAAACTGAACGAAAAGACTATTGACGATAAGTATCCACTACCCAACATTACTGACTTACTCGACAAACTAGGACGCTGCCACTATTTCACTACCCTAGACCTTGCATCTGGCTTTCACCAGATAGAAATGGACCCACAAGACATACAAAAAACTGCATTCAATACTGAGGACGGACACTATGAATTTACGCGTATGCCATTTGGTCTAAAAAATGCACCTGCAACATTCCAGCGTGTTATGGATAATGTTCTGAGAGGATTAATAAACGATAAATGCCTCGTTTACCTCGATGACATTATAGTATTCAGCACTAGTCTACAGGAACACATTCAAAATTTAAAATTGGTTTTTGAACGATAACAAAATTCTAACTTTAAAATACAATTAGACAAATGCGAATTTCTAAAAAAGGAAGTAGCGTTTCTTGGACACATAGTAACTCCAAACGGCGTGAAACCTAATCCTGACAAAATTTCGGCAATTCTAAATTATCCTATTTCAAAAACAACTAAACAAATTAAAGGATTTCTCGGTCTGTTAGGCTATTATAGGAAATTTATCAGAGACTTCGCAAAAATTACAAAACCATTGACTAAGTGTTTGAAGAAAGATGCAGTCATAGACCCCAACAATCCCGAATACCTACAGTGTTTCGAAACGTGCAAAAATCTGTTGACTAACGAACCTTTGCTACAATACCCCGACTTCGAGAAAGAATTCAACCTGACATGTGACGCTAGTGACGTGGCAATAGGAGCTGTGCTGTCTCAAGGCAGCCTAGGCAATGACCTACTAGTAGCTTACGCTAGTAGGACACTAAACGATGCCGAGTCAAATTACGCAACAATTGAAAAGGAATTACTGGCTATTATTTGGGCTACCCAATATTTTAGACCGTACCTTTTTGGACGTAAATTCAAAATTTATACCGACCATCAACCCTTACAGTATATAATTTCGTTAAAACAATGCAGCCAAAAATTAATAAGGTGGCGCTTTAAATTGGAAGAATTTGACTATGAAATCATTTATAAGAAAGGAAAACTCAATACGAACGCCGATGCTCTAAGTCGTATACCATCTGGAAATAATAACGAAATTCAAAATTCTTACTCACCACCCTTAATAGACGAATCACCATTAATTATCTATCAGGATTATTTGGATCAAAAACAACATCAAAATTCTAACCACAGCAATATCAAAGAACTAACAGGTGATCTGTTTGACGCACCTCCTGATTATAGTCTCGCTCACTGCGTGAGCAAAGATTTAACAATGTCACTAGGTATCGCTAAACAATTCAGATTAAAATTCAATAATGTCGACAAATTAAAAGCCCAAAATCCAAAACTCCATAATATCGTCTACCTCACGTTCGCAAAAAGATATCTGTTGTACTTAATAACAAAAGAACTACATTATAATAAACCCACCAAGCAAGACATTTTCTACACCCTCCTAAATTTGAAGAAATTCTGTTTACTCCACAAAATAAAAAGATTGGGCATACCAAAATTGGGTTGCGGTCACGATAATCAAAATTGGCACGAAATAAAATCAATGCTAAATTACATTTTTAACGACTCCGACATACTAGTGACAGTCTTTAATAATTCACCAATACCTCAAATTGAATTTAACATAAATGAATCGGAAAACATTGAACATTTTAATAAGTTTATGGAAGACTTTAACAAACAGTTAAAAAAAAACGATAAAGACAATGACACTCAATCCTTAATAGTTGAGGTAGGTGACGGACAGAAAGACGAGGACGCGATAATAATAGACGACTCAGCAAGCGATAGCGCTATCACAATACACTCTAGCAGTCAAGACCCTATTGTTGGAATTCCTATAATCGACAACCCAGTGAATTACGGAAAAAACCAAATTATCATAAGCGAATGTGAATACAACCCTAAATCTGTTGATATTTCAAAATTATACGAAACCAAAAAGATGCGACTTTCTGTCGAATTTTCAAAAGGTAATTACGAAACCGAAATGATATCTTTTATTAAACAATACGTTGTTCCAAATGTAAAATATTACATATTTTTCAAAAATGACCTCTACGAGAAATTTAGTCGTATACTACAAAAATACTTTACAAATTCACAGATAAAATTAATAAAATGTACAAGTTTCTTAACCGACGTTACTGAAAATGATGAAATCACAAATATTATATCAGCGTATCATTGTGGCAAAACAAACCATAGAGGGATTGACGAAACTGAAATGCGCATTAAAAAACAATACTATTGGCCTAACCAAAGGAAAACGATCCAACTCTTTATAAACAATTGCGACATATGTCAAGTTACTAAATACGATAGAAAACCCCTTAACTTAAAACTAAACGCAACACCTACAGCTACAAAACCTTTCCAGATCCTGCATGTAGACAGCATCACGCTGGAACAAGCTAAATTTTTAACCATCATAGATTCATTTTCTAAATATGCGCAAGCATACAAATTAAATTCGGGACAAGGCATAGAAGTCGTTAATAACCTTATAAAATATTTTACTCACCACGGAATCCCTAAACAGATTATTTCGGACAACGGGCTCGAATTAAAAAATTCACTTGTAAAATAACTGCTAGCCTTGCACAAAATTGGTATACACTTCATAAGCTCCCAACACCCAGAATCTAACGGCATAATAGAACGTTTCCATTCAACACTTATTGAACACATTAGATTATTTAACAATCAGAAAGAATTTAACACAGAACCCATAGAATCAAAATTAAATTACGCCCTATTAGCCTACAACAACACAATTCATTCGGTCACCAAATTAAAGGCAAGTGAAATTATTACAGGACACTTGGATTTGAATTCACCATTTAACATTGATATCGAAAAACAACTCATAAACAATTACATAGAAACCCATAAAAATAAAACAAAATTATTGTACGAAAATATTAAAGATAGAATACAACAAAACAAAGAAAAGGTTATAGACAAATGTAATCAAACTAGAGAAGAATTACCCGATATCCCTAAGAAAGTATATGTTAAAAACAAACAAAAACAACAAAAAACCAAGAATAAATATAAACCCGAAATTATCACAAAACTTAACAAAAATTTGAAAACAGGAAAAATTAAAACCACCCATGGCAATACGACAGAAAATATACACATTTCTAACCTTAAGCGCCCTAGACAAAATACTTAAAAAATCTAATCGGTTCCAGGTTGCTCACGTTGGGGCAAGGAACAATCATTAAGAATGTAACGGAAAATTTCGGGATACTCCCCATCTATCTTGGACCTGCAAAACTGGAATAGACCACTCACACATTTATACATTATTACAACCTCACACCCATCTTCAATCAATACACAATACACCACTTTAAAAACAACCATAGCAAGTAACCCTGAATATCTTAACGAACTCAGTAACTATGACAAAATATTAGAATTTATCCGGACAAATATAGACTCTAAAATTAATAACATCGGAATTCATTTGAATCATCACAAAACTAAACGAGGGTTAATCGATGGATTAGGAACAATATTCAAATCAATCACCGGAAATTTGGACGCAGAAGACGGAAAGAGATACAATGAAATATTAGCACATATGCAAGAAAACGAGCATAATTTGGAAGGTCAACTTAGACAGGCATACTCAGTAAATCACCAAATTATTCAAAATTTTAATAAAACAATTTCAGACATTCAACATAATGAAGAAATATTGAAATCAAAGATTCTACAACTTTTCGAAATTATTAACAATATGAACTTCCAAGACATTTTTTATGCAAAAATTTTTACGACCAGTTAATTTTATTATACAACTCTATACTGAACGTCCTACAAGACATTGAAAATTCTGTCACTTTCTGTAACTAAGAACATTACATCCTAGCATAATACACCCCGCGGAACTTCTGGCCGAATTACAAAAAATATCTAGTCTCTACCATTTAGAACTACCATTCAAACCACGACAAGAGAATTTACTAATTATTGAGTCCTTATTAAAAATAAATTGCAAAATTGAATCAACACAAATAATTTACTTTATATCATACCATTTTGAAAAAAGTTTCGAACTTTATTACATGTACCCCATTCCAACAAAATACGAGTCAGGGTTTATTACGATTATTCCAAACACTAAATATTTACTAAAGTCTGACAAGGAGATTGTACCTCTATATGATATGTGTGTCCACTCGAAAATATTCCAATGTCCAAATAAATACCATGGGCATTTCCCTACAACTTGCGAAGAAGAAATCTTTAACCAGCAAACGGCAAAACATTGCCACTACACGAAAATAAACCTCATTGAAAACCACGTCGAAGTAATCCCAGAAATCAACAAATATCTGGCCGTGCTTCCCAAGGAGGAAAAAATAACCATTAAATGCAAGGAGGAAATGACAATTCAGCTATTACAAGGAATCTACTTAATCAATAACCAAGAAAACTACGAGATCCACTTCAGAGAGCAAATTCTGGTTTTCCAAAGCAAAACCCATGGCCAACCCTTACTACTCCCAAAACTAAACTCAAAAATCCCAGTACATAAAATCGCTAATTTTTCCATCAATCTAAACCCCATTAAACTGAATGATATTTCCTTCAACCCTGTTGTACCTATAACAAATGAGCAATTCACTATGCATATCCCGAGCATATGGTCAATCATTTTGTACGCCATTATCATAATCGCCTGCGGTTATGCCCTGCGACGACACATGAAGAAATGAAGAACGAGAAAATCGACTTCGAGGAACACAATTTCCAATCATCCAGAAGAGGTCGAGCTCCAACTACCCCGAGAGGCTCGAATCTGAGGAGGGAGGAGTTATAGAGGTTAATAGTGATGAGCTAGACACTATAGTGATACGTGACATTCCTTAGTTTAAGAACTATATAAGCTTGTAGAATTAGAACAATTAGCTAGTCTTACGTTTGTATACTGAATTGCTGTTACTCTGTATCAACATTATATTGTACTCGTAAATAAAATACTTTTTAAAAACGCGTTCAACCAATAAAGAAATTTAAGTTAAATATACATTATGTTAAAAATCCCGCTGAGCCACCGAGTATTTTTGTAAATAATAAGGAAGTGACGTCACGAGCAAGCAGCGGTCAGTAGCTAACTATTATTAGTTAGCTACTGACCGCTGCTTGCTCATGGCGCCACTTTCTTATTTTTCACAATAATGCTTACCGCAATTGTTTAGAAAATTAATATCTTTTATATTAAAACGTATATATTATTCATATATTCCTAACGTATGTATAACAATATACAGTACAAAATGCGTTTCCATCGTAAATATTCACATTATTGAGAAATAAAATTTTAAAAACTTTTTTTTCCCTTTACTTGGAATCTAGAAGTTCAATTTACGTAATTTTTTTATATGACATGAATAATTATATTCTTTAGAACATACATAAGTTTAAATCAGATATTAGGTCTAGTACTGGAGAAAAAAAAATAAAACATATGAAAATCCTATGTTTTTCATATGTTTTTTGACTTTTGAGAAGGTCGTTATTTTTCGTTTTTACATATATGATGCAGTATCCTATTTGAAATATACCCTGAAATTTTCAACAAATTATTAGGTACTACACGAAAATAATACCGAATTGATGTCTACTTATATACATATACAAGAAAAACTTGTTACATTAAACAATTTTTAATAAAAAATTAAAAACTTTAATACTGGTTTTTTCCCGCGCTGGGGTATCAAAGTATTTTGTTTCTAGTCGAATAGATGTCGCCTAAAACGTTTTATTAAAATCCTGTAGCATAGTCAATAACAGTATTGCTGAGCTATTCAATATGCGACTACTTAATAACAGATGACTCCAATCATGAATAATGCGGTCGTTTCGAATTCAAAATGCATAAATATATATGTACGTTAATACTTATTGAGAAATCATATTCAACAAGAATTATACTAGGAATACTTCTTTAGATATTATGATTCATTTTTAACATTTTGCAGAAAAATTGTTTCTTTAACATATATTTATTAATTTCTTACTAGCTGCATTAATTACAGAAAATACATGTTAAATGAGAAACTATTAAATTATTGGAAAATATGCTTTGGCAAGCAAAAATCATTTAAAGGTTACCGTGATTGAAAAATACTTTTTACTCACAAATTTAGTAAACATTACAATTGAATACACAATTTTAAAATATGTACTTTGGTAACAACACGACTTACGATACTAGAACGTACCAAATTTCCAAGAATGTAGGGGGAATCTTTTCGCCAGACATAAACAATAAGGGTGTTACTATGGTAACCAAGAAATGCACCTCAAGGTACAAAGATAAAATTCGTACTTTCCTCGATAACATTTGAAACAGTACGATTTATAAATTTTATTTTTTTAGTTATCTTGTATGTTTAAAAATAATGAGCTCGTCCACGTCATTTAGATTAGAATTATTTTGAAAATATTTTCAATAAATTTCTCTACAACTATGTAAACAACTATATAAATACACATATGCCCGGTTTTATAAAAGCTAAATAAATATTTTATACCGGTTTATAATAATAATGCAATATTTTTTATATATAATCGCGTTGAATAAAAATAAATATCTAGTATATAATCTCGGATTGGTGCTGTGAAGGTGGCACAGCCGTATTGGCAGTTTTAAAAAAGCTATCCTATTATTTAAAAATATTAATAAATCAAGTTGCTAAATATACCCAACATTAATACTAGTCGATATAAAGTAATTAGGAGAGATTGTGCTGAAGTAATAAATTGTTATATATCGTGATATAGATATTGTGACGTGACCCTGCTAGCGGGCGCCAATTTGTGACGATCACTTGGGCCGCTGCTACTTGTCGGACCGTGATGTCGTGGTTTTCCTCCAGGACGTCGGGTTTTTCTCGGACGCCAATCAGCAGGTCCTAGGAAGAAAAATAGTGTGCCACGGGAGCTCTAGGTCGGTTAGGCCAGGATGATAACACTAAAACCCAGAATTACTAAAAACAAGTTTTTATTGTAGATCCTTCAGTTCCATACGACGTTTACGCTGGGAAGTCCCGGTCGTGGTTGCAGTCTGAATCTATAACGGTCTGAAAGGAAGTACAGCCAAACCAGATACCAGCTTGAGGCTGTACTGTAGGAATGGGTCGCGGTCGTGTCAGGAAGAAGAATACTACCAAGCTGGACGCCAGCTTCAGGTAGTATCGTCGTGGTGGTCAACGGTCGGAGTCAGGTCGACGAGTATCGCTAAACTGGACACCAGCTTAAGTTATACTCGTCGGGGTTAGCGGTCAGGACGGTAATACGGTCTTACCTACAAAAGGTCGGTCGGTAGATCTGTGTGTCTCGGAGATAAATCACAGTTGTCGCTAGAGAACTCAGTTTAGGTCGCTATCAGAAGCTAGTAAACAAGTGATCATGCTCAGCCCCGGAGGCCGTATTTATACCCCGATTACTAATTAAACTCTTTTAAACAAATTTTACGACAGAGATAGAGAGTTCTAAGATATTGTTATTTCTGTTTAATAAAATTTAATTTTATTCTAAACGTCGTTGTTTGACTTCCCTGCGTTTTACAAAATAATATATTACATTTATGTTATTTTAGAATATTTCAAAAATTATATTTGAATTCTTTGAACATTTGAATATCGGTTTCGGTCGGAAGTACGGATGTTTGCCGCATCGGCGCTGTGGTGTCTTGCTGGTGTCTTTGACAGCGTTCTGTATAGTGCTGTAACTGTAAAAATATACATTTTACGCAGAGATGTTTAATGTGAGTATGATTATTGGTAACAGGGTGATGTTTTTATGAGCATGGTTTAGTAGGTGAATCTGGAACTGTCACTTGTCCGGGCACGTGGTCTCGAAGTTAGGTTATACCATGTGCTTGGTGAAAAAACGGCTTTGAACAGCTTCCCCGTAGTTTGGAAGGCTTGATAGGATGATAATCGGATGAAACAGATGACGGAACGGTGTCGGTTGAGTAAGCGGGAGTGCACGTGGTTGCAAAAAGGAAACCAGGTTAGTGACACTTCGTCACAATATATTTTCAAAGAGTTTTTAATCTGGAACTAAATTTTCGCAATGGTAATTTTTATAAATCAAGCTGCTAAATATACCTAACAATAATGTTTCTCGATATAAACTATTAACGAGAGATTGTGCTGTAATAATAAATAGTTAAATTTTGTTTAGCAAACGATTTCGATTGAAAGATTTTGGCAGTGGTAATTTTTATAAATCTAGTTGCTAAATATAGATATCAATAGTAATTGTCGATATAAACTATTTTCGAAACATTGTGTTGGAGTAATAAATTGCTAAATATTGCTTAGTGAACGATTTCCGTTGGATGATAGATTTTATAAGAGTTTCCCAATCTGAAACTATATATACTTTTGGCGACGATAATTTTTTAAATCAAGTTGCTAAATATATCTAATCGCAATAATTATTACAATAAACTATTTAGTATATATTATGCTGTAGTAATAAATTGTTAAATATTGTTTAAAGAATGATTCAGGGCCTTGACTCTCAATAAACAATCTCACATGAATAATTTTTATCGACAATTATTATTGTTAGGTATATTTAGCAATTTGATTTATAAAATTACCATTGCCATAATTTAGTTTCAGATTAAAAAATCTTTGAAATATCTACCATTCCAATGAAATTATTCACTAAACAATAATTAACAATTTATTACTCCAGTACAATCCGTCTTAAATAGTTTATATTTTATTTAGCAATTTGATATATAAAAATTATCATTGCCAAAATTTAGGTCCAGATTAAAACTTCTTCGAAAAACTATCGAAATCGTTCTCTAAATAATATTAAACAATTTATTACTCCAGCACAATCTCTCCTACATAGTTTATATCAACAATTATTATTGATAGGTATATTTAGAAAATTAATATATAAAAATTACCATTGCCAAAATTTAGTATCAGATAAAAACTCTTAAAATCTATCTTTCCAAGGAAATCGTTCTCTAAACAATATTTAACAATATATTACTCCAGCACAATCTTTCGTAAATAGTTTATATCGAAAATTATTATTGTTAGGTATATTAAGCAACTTGATTTATGAAAATTACCATTGCCAATATTTAGTTTGAGATTAAAATCTCTTCGAAAATCTATCTTTCATTCGAAACCGTTCGCTAAACAATATTTACAAATTTATTACTGCAGCAAAATCTCTCCTAAATAGTTTATTTCAACAATTATTGTTGCTAGGTATTGTGACGTCTTTACGTCGTCAGTCCGTATCGTTCTCGAAAACGTGTGACGGACTATGGCGTTACCTTCGCGTCACACAATGTAAAATATGTTGTCACAGCCTATAAAACAATAACTCGTGCAAAAGCACGATAATTAGTCGACAGGCACGGTATAATAAAATATAAACACGCTGTCGCATTATTCGTTGCCAAATCTCGGGCGCCACTCTACGTAACGGTAGAGACGTCTAACTCGCAGGCAGGGTCGCATTTACCATTAGGCGCATGAGGCGCATGCTGGGGGCCTCGCTTTATGGGGGGCCTCCAACCTCCACCCTTGAGTGTAAAAAAAATAATAGAAAAAATATTGCCCCATCGTATAAACATTCAACTATTTTATACTGTAAAAAATAGTTAGTTTTTATTAAATACACGCTTAGATAGTAGGCCCTAGGCCGCACAAATATTTGAATCTCATTACAGAATAATCTGATTGGCCGTTCCCGTTATAAAGTTTTTCGGATCTAGCGGTAAAGGTTCCTTTATGCAGGTAGAAGGTAGCAGAAACTTGCTTTGAAGTTGTTTCCTAACTATGTACTTTTAAATCTAGATTAAAGTATTCAAATAATGCTTTTTAAATGTACTTTTTCTAATTTCAACTTGTAACTAGAAAAGAGATTATATGTATTATTATAGAGATAAATAAAAATTCATTAGTAAATATGAACAGTTATTGAAAATAATTTGTTTAATATGGCCGATTTCTTACTTTTGAAGTTGGAATAATTTATAACTCATATGATATATGTGCAGTGTACTATAAATAATAAACTAAAACAGAAAGATAATTTCAATTTCGATAAAAGTGAAATTTATTAAATTATGTTCCGATTGCGAAGCCATTCATATGTCGGACAAAACAGGTCCTAGCTTTGATTTAGATTTAAAGAACACACGAGCCTCTGGGTTTAAATAAATATCAATCTAACGTTGCTAAACTGTTTAACTATTGTTCGTACCAATTCTGTTGATATTAATAATTTAAATATAAACCATTTGGGCAAAAAGAGATTAAAGGTGAATCTATTAGAATCATTTTAAATCCAAAGAAATGAATGAAAAAAAATTCTACGAACGAACAACTTGATTTCGTCGAACCTCCGTTGTTTTTTTCCTTCGCTTTAATCCCTTTAATTTTTCCTACAATTATACGGTCTGTTTCCGTCTATTTCATTCTACGTATACAGGGTGTCCATTTTAAGTGGTACACTATTGCTATCTCGGGAACTATAAGAGCTACGAGGTCGGTTAAATTAGCAAACAATTTCTATTTTACAAGACTATTAAAATGAGATAAACAACTTTTGTTTTAAACCAGTGGTTCTTAAGATATGGGGCCCAACTTTCTTATTTTAAATGGAACACCACACATATTTTTACATATTTGGAATCTACATCAAATTACAAATCCAATAGTATGGTTGAAGTTAAATTTTAGTTAAAAAATAAAATCCCTATGTAGGCAATAAGTTTCTATGCTTACATCTGAGAATAGCAGTTGCCATGAATAAATAAAAAAATTAAACGTCAAATTCTGCGTTCTTATTACGCTAATTCTATCTCTGAATTAAAATTTCTCCGTAAAAGAACGTAAAATTTGACGTTTGTTTTCTATTGATTCATGGCAACTGCTATTTTCAGATATAAGCATAGGAACTTATTGCCTACATAGGGATTTTCTTTTTTAACTAAAATTTAACTTCAACCATACCAATGGATTTGTAATTTGATATAGATTCCAAATATGTAAAAATATATATGGTGTTGCATTTAAAATAAGAAAGTTGGGCCCCATATCTTGAGAACCACTGGTTTAAAACAAAATTTGTTTGTCTCATTTTAATAGTCTTGTAAAACAGAAATTGTTTGCTAATTTAACCGACCTCGTAGCTCTTATAGTTCCCGAGATAGCAATAGTGTACCACTTAAAATGGACACCCTGTATATACTCATACTGTATTCACTATATTTCCTGATGATGGTAATCCAATAATATAACTATAGTAAATTTTTCTTATTGTTCTATTCTTTGTATAATGCGACAAGTGACGCATGCGTTCTTTATTTCTGTGTCGAAAATATTTCAGTACCTATTTCAGTATATTTACTTTTTTCGGTTTTTGTACGAGAAAGTGGATTTTTCTTAATGTTACTTCCATTCATATACTAGGTGAGTACAGATTGCTATTTAATATTTTTTATAAAACTAATACAAAAGAAATAAATTTTATTGTGAAATATAGAACTAAATATTTTTTAAATTATTGGAGTAAAATTAATAAAATTAAAAACATATTTCGGTATCCAAAATTTTCCATTTTAAGGAGTTTAGTTTTTGAACTCTACAATTCATATATATATTTTCTAAAAATTTTGAATATTTTATTATATTTAGCGTGTAATGTTTTGTAATTAATAACGAATATTTTTTATTATACCTTCGAGAAGAAAAATTTCTAATATATTGTATTTCGAGAAATGTGACAAAAATAACGATTTTATTCCCTATTTGGTGATCATTTATTATTATTAGATCGTTAAATTAGAAAATTATCGAAAATACTTTATTTAGGGACGGGACTCTTAACATTTTTCGTCAGGGGCCTCAAAACCTACCTCTACTCAAATATAAGGTTATCTATCTACATTAATTTAATTATAATATTAGTGCTGCAAATTTTAAAGTAAAAAATGAAATAACTACTTTCAAAAATAATAACTCCTTCAAATGGCGACAAAAGATTTTTTTCTCATTTGTGAACTTTCAGATTTTTTAGTAATCTATTTTTTTTAAAAAAGCAGCCTGAAGATAACATGTCACATTTGACGAAGAATTTTTTACCAATCCTCTGAATGATTCCTATTCTTGCTGTATATTCATATAATTTTTCTAAATAAAATGCCAAGAAAATTTGAATCTGGGGCTAGTAAGAAAACGACAAAAAGAAAAAGAAAAGTAGTTAGAAAGTCAACGAGAAGCTCTCTTAAATCTTTTAAAATCTTTTCAAAAATGTAACGACGAAAATATTTCTGTTAAACCTACTGAGACTGTAAATGAAACTTCAACATCAATGTCTTTTAAACAATCAAATATGGATGATATAAATAAAGATATAGGTATATATATATATATATATATATATATATATATATATATATATATATATATATATATAAGTTATGATTTGAGGTTCGACGGAAGAATTTTTAAAAACAATTTATTGAAAGTACAAATAATTATTTACTTTAATTATTTTAAGTCACAAAATTACAATTTATATTATAAGTTTAATTTATAATTTCAAATATAAAATGGACATAGTTTCTACATGCAAATGAATATATTCTGACTAACTACACATTTATGAAAATACAGTTTATATAGTGTTTGGGCAAGGGTGTCAGGTTGTTTCCTGTGGGAATCGCAACCTCAGCAGGATGGACCGTGGTAACTCCTCCCTCGCTAAAATTGGGCTTCATCGGGAAGTTTCAGCGTCGATGTAGGGGGTGAAGTTCTCGTTTGAAGTTCGATGTCTTCTGTCGTGGACTGTTTCTTCACATGCTTGTGGTATTTCTTCTTGAAGTACGCTACAGTAAGGGTTGTAGCGCTGGCTACGATGATTCCATATAGTGCCCATACTGGATAATTGATGGTGTCTTCTTCAATTGGGTTGTTGTAGTATGGGATGTTTTCTATATTTTTGATTGGCTTCAATTCTTCTATTCTATTCAATTGGATCGTCATTTTCGGAGTTTGGGTGTCGTTGTATTTTATTTTGTAATTTTCAATGATTATCGGTTTGCCGAATGTACCGTGTTTGAAATTTAGATCTTGATTCTGGATATTCAGTTTGCATTGGTCTTCTTTGATTAAAAATATTCCGTGTAAGTTTTTTATGTTATCTCCATGATCACATTGAGTTTTTAGTGATTCAGGAAATGGGAATATTCCAATGAATTGATTGATTTCTTCTAGATATTCAATATGATTCTTTTTGATGTTCAGTTTCACTAATGGGCAGTTTTCTACTTCGTTTCGTAGCAGGAAATTTGCTTCGCAGGAGTCTTCATTTATTTCTCTTATGTGGTTTGGACATTGGAAGGTGTTCCTTTTATTGCGAGTACATATACCACACAAAGACCTTATTTGACCTACTTCAGACTTCAGTATATACTCATGATTAGGAATTATGGTAACGAACTCAGAATTGTGTTTCGTTGGAGTTGGAATTAAATGGATAAGTTCGAAAATTGTGTCAAAATTTATTGGAATTTCTATGAAGTATATAATTTTGTTATCTTGTAATTTACAGTTGACTGAAATCAATTTTTCTATGTCCGGCATATTTTCTACGTTTATTTCAAGTGGTAGTTCATCTTTATAGTACTTTGAGATTTTGTTTAGTTCCTCATATAGATCATGTGTTTTGATTATGCTCGGATGCATAGTATGGAGTTTGCAAAAAGTTAATGAGTTTTCAATGTCTTGGAGGGTATTTAATGTTAATGTAAATAGAATTTCTAGTTGATTGTAAATATCTTTGATTACCAATTTATCATGATCTTTGACTCCTGTAGTAACGGTATGTAGTAGTTCTGTTAATTTAGATTTTAGAATATTTTCGTTTTGTCTAATAGTATCAATGGTCTTGTTAAAATATTTTATCATTTGATTGCTTACGGAATATTGGTTATTAATTTGATTCTTTAAATTTAATTGATTCTCTTGTAAATGTCTTAAAATTTTCTTATATCGTTTATCATCTTCGGCATCTAGATTTCCTGTGATGGCTTTTACAACTGTTCCCAACCCGTTAAAAATACCTCGTTTGGTTCTTGCATTTATTAATAGATGACTAAATTTCTCGTTAATTTTGTTTCTTATGTAGCCAATAATTTTGTTATTATTTTCAAAATCCGTGCTAATTGTTTTATCCTCGTGTATGGTGTGTATGAGTTGTGAGTGTTGTTTGTTTAAATTGTCATACTGTAATATTAGTGGTTCCAAATCATAGTAGTGTACAAGAGTATGTTGTGTTCTTTGTAGTCTTGCGTCTCCGAGACTAATTGTTAGTAGTCCTGGATTATGTGTGATGTCTTTAGCAATTAATCCGTTTGAATACGGGAAGTAGAGGGACCTGGAATTGCGGGGTATTTGTTAATAGTTTTTCTGGGTCTTTTTATATTGGAGATGTGAATTTTTGGTTGTTTCTTCTCGTTATTTGTATCGATTTCTGCGGTTTTTAGGTTTTCATTAATTATTTTGATTTTTTCTTTTTTGAATTTTGGGTTTTTAGTTTTATTTACTTTCTGTTTATTATGAACGTAAACTGTTTCGGGTATGACAGGTAGTTCTTCACGTTTCTCATTTAATTTTGAAATAGTTTTAGTTTTGTTTTCTTGTAATTTGTTATTAATATCTTTATAAATTAATTTGGATTTTTCCTTATGATTATGAATATAATTTTGAGTTATTTGTTTATCAATGTCTATGTCAAATGGAGAATTTGTTTCGAGATGGCCATTAATAACTTCGATAGGTTTTAGATTAGTTGTGCTATGGTTTGTATTATTGTATGCGAGAATGGCGTATTTTACTTTATCTTCGATTAACTCGTTTTTGAAGTGGTCTTGCAAATTAAATAAACGTATGTGCTCTATTAATGTGGAATGAAATCGTTCGATTAGACCATTCGAGTTTGGATATTGAGAACAAATAAAATGAATTTCGATTTTATGGAGGGCTAAAAGTTCTTTCACTACTGTATTTTTAAATTCAAGTCCATTATCTGATATGATTAACTGAGGAATGCCATGATGTGAAAAGAAATTAATCAATTTATTAGAGATTTCGATGGCGTTAGTAGAGTTGACCCTGTATGCTTGCGCATACTTAGAAAATGCGTCGATGATAGTAAGGAATTTCGTGTTTTCTAGTGTAAGTGTGTCGACGTGTAGTGTGTGTAGGGGTTTGTCAGGGGTAGGAGTGATATTGAGTTTAGGTTTGATGGGATTTCTCTCGTACTTAGCTGCCAAACAAGTTTCGCAATTATTTATGAAGTTTGTGATAGATTTTAATTGATTGGGCCAATAGTATAATTTTTTAATTTCATAATGTATTTCGTTGATTCCGCGGTGGTTTGTTTTTCCTTCGTGGAATTTTGTGATGATTCGTGTAATTTCGTCTTCCTTTTCTATATCAATTAATTTTGTATTACTTTTAATAAATTTTATTTGAGAATGTTTAAAATGTTTTTGAAGAATGTTGCTAAATTGTTCGTATATGGGTGATTCGAAATATAGGTAATATCGAACATTGGGGGCAATATATTCCTTAATGAAATCCACTATCTCTTGTTCAAAATTTATTTCTGATATTTGAACATGCAATCTCATTTTATCCACATGGAGTTTTTTGATTTTAGGTTTCGATGGTGAATGTTTTACTTGGGAGATAAATAATTGATTTTTTCCAACGTTTACTGGAGATTCAGTAATGGTTATACCAACTATGGGATTCTCAGGATTGGAGTGGATTGTTTGGTCTGTTTCGGGGTCAATTTGTTCGTCATCATCAGGTATCACTATTATTGACTGGTTATCATTGTCAGGGTTGAATGTCTCATTGAAATTTTCGATAAGGTCGTACAAATTTTTTGATTCTGGGTCTAAAGTGTTTATATTTAGTTCGATTCTCGATAGGGCATCTGCATTTGTATTAAGTGAGCCTTTTTTATGTATTACTTCATAATCAAATTCTTCTAATCTAGTTCTCCATCTCATTAATTTTGAATGTGGGTCCTTTAAATTTTGTAAATATTGTAATGGTTTGTGATCTGTTACAATTATAAATTTTCTTCCGTAAAGATAAGGTCGAAAGTATTTAGTTGCCCATATCACAGCTGTTAATTCTTTTTCCGTGGTGTCATATTTCTGTTCCGTATCGTTTAAAGTCCTACTTGCATAAGCAACGGGAAGGTCGGATCCGATAGGGCCTTGTGATAATACGGCACCTATGGCGTATTTACTTGCGTCTGTTGTCAAAATGAACGGTTTGGTAAAGTCTGGGTATTGGAGTATTGGTTCGTTAATTAGTAGGTTTTTGCAGGTGTTAAAACAATTGACGTAATCGGGATCGTTATGATTAATGGTGGCGTCCTTTTTTAAACATTTTGTTAACGGTTTCGTAAGATGAGCAAAATTTTTAATAAATTTCCGATAATATCCTAAAAGTCCTAAAAATGCTTTAATTTGTTTTGTTGTCTTCGGTATCGGGTAATTTTGGATAGCATGAATTTTATCAGGATTAGGTTTTACACCTTCGGGGGTCACGACATGTCCGAGGTATGCAACTTCTTTCCTGAGGAATTCAGATTTATCTAATTGTATTTTTAAATTCGCTTCTTTTAATCGGTTAAAAACTGTTCTTAAATTTTGAATGTGTTCTTGAAGGGATGTACTAAAAATGATTACGTCATCTAGATAAACAAGACAGATTTCATTTACTAAATTTCTAAGAACGTTATCCATTACTCTTTGAAAAGTAGCGGGTGCGTTCTTGAGTCCAAATGGCATTCTTAAAAATTCATAATGCCCATGTTCTGTGCTGAAGGCTGTTTTTTCAATATCTGATTTGTTCATCTCAATTTGATGAAAACCAGATGCAAGGTCTAAAGTAGAAAAATATTGACATCTGCCTAATTTGTCTAATAAGGAGTTAATGTTCGGGATTGGATATTTGTCGTCTATCGTTTTGTCGTTCAATTTCCTATAGTCGATAACAAGTCTCCATTTCTTTTTACCTGATGCGTCTAGTTTTTTAGGGACGACCCATACAGGGGATGACCAGGGTGAATGGGAAGGACGGATGATATTTTGGTCAAGCATTTTTTGAATTTGAGATTGAACTTCTTTACGAAAGATTTCCGGGTATCTATAAGGTTTTGCATAAACGGGATTATCATCTTTCGTGCGAATGAAATGTTTTACGTCGTTAGTGAAAGATAACGGGTCATGTTCGGTGTGAAAGATATTTTTGTACTCGGTCAGCAGCTTTGTTATCTCAGATTTTTCTTCATCGTTCATATGGTCCAGTCTTATTTTGTTCATATTGAATTTATTTTCTATTTCATTTTGACAAAAATTTAGATTATTTATTTCAAAACTGTTTAATTCTTGAAATTTTACACAATTTACTGAATTTATAATTTCTTCATTTTGGCCTAAATTTATGATTGGATATATAGCTTTATGATTTTGAATTTTGGCAAGTCCTTCGGGAATTATTATGTTATTGAGTTTAGTTTCCGGTATCAATATTTCTCCGTTTTCGATATTGTTTAGAAATAATTCGCCTAATTTTTCTGATCTGGGTGGAATTTTTATGTAATTAGATTTGGGTATTATTTCATGGTAATGAATTTCAATTTCTTGTTTCGGAGTTATAATTTTGTCATTTGTCAGGTCAATTTTTGCACCTAATAATTTCAAATTATCTAAACCTAGTAAAATATCAAAATTTCGATGGAAGTTAAATAAATGGTACTTTACTAATTTGTCTGGGGCATTAAATAATTTTGAAGCAGGAATCACTATGCTAGAATTTTCTATTGATGTTCCATGAGCTGTAGTAATTTTAAATGGATCGTTCTTAATTTGATTTTTGTAATATTTATTCGCTATATTTGGATTTATGAAGGACCGTGTACTGCCTGTATCGATTAAAGCTTTTAGATTAAATTCTGGAAATACAATGAATGGTAGTTCACTATGGTTATGAATCACATTCATTAATTCAATGTTTGTTCCGAGGCTGTTATTGGAAAAAACTCGTTTTCGTCAGTTTGTTCTGGTTCAGTGACATAATATTCTAAATTTGATTCGTCTACATAATTTCCAAAATTTTGTTCTTCTGGTTCTGCATATTCTTGCAGTTCCGTATTAAATAGTTCTTCAGCGATAGGAGGTCTGTTTTGGGAGTGGAAGAATTGTTGTGGACGATAAGGACCAGCTGATGGGTGAGGTGTCGTTGACTGCCTTGTGGAAATACTCATAGGTGTTGGCTTATTCGGTTTAAAATTTGGATTTGGTCGAAAAACATTTTGGTTGGGTTGATTATTTGGTTTATTGAATTGGTATGGACGTTGGTTATTGAATGGTTTGTTAAATTGATTGTTGCCAGGGAATTGGTTATTATAGTTTTGTTTAAGTACCTGATTTGCAGGAGGCAGGGGTCTATACATTAGTTGTGGGTTTTGGATTTGTCTAAATTGGTTAGTTGAATTATATTTTGGTTTTTGTTGGTGTAAATGTTGTGTGGTGTTTTTGTTTGTTGCATGAGACCGACCGTGAGTTTCAAGTTGAAAATCATTAGTTAACATGTTTAACGCGGTGTTCATGTCTTTTGGATCTTTTGTCCGCATTAGAGTGCCTAATGGTTCTTTGAGTCCGCGAAGTAGTATTCTTACGGCATAATTTTGAAAGTACCCTATAAGAACGGGCATGGCTGCTTCAGTGCAATGAGTACTGATGTAAGATATTTGCAAATTTAACATGTCTTGTACTCTATTATAAAATTCGAATGCTGTTTCATTTTTTTGAGTTAATTCGGTTATTTCGATGTTTAATGTGTATAGGTCTCTCTTATCTGAATATGCGTTGAGAAGAGCTTTTTTAAGATCTTCCCATGTTGTTATTGTGGTGCTAGCTATATTTATGGCTGCATCACCTTTTATTTTTGAAATGATACTCGACATAAGAAATTCGTTTTGAAAGTCTGTTGTATCAATCGTATTATAAAATTTTTTAACAAGTTTTTCACTAATTTCTATGAATCTTGATAGCAGTTTACTATCACCATAGAAGTCTGGGATCATGTCTAGGTAGCATTTTTCTAGTTTTGGGGGAGCCATGTTTGATTTGTTAATTCTAAGATTATTTAATATTTCTGTTAATAATTCTGGTTCTGAGTCAGTTGTTTCGTTATTTATAATTTCCCGATCAGAGTCTGAGTCTGAATGGTACTGGTAATTATGTGACATATGGTACTTACAATAGAAGAAGCAGTTTGTCCATGGGTCCTTGTCCTGTGTTCGTCAGGGCCTGGTTCTCCTGGTTCTGCGCCTCACGATGTACTCTCGGTAGATGCAGTGGATTGGACGTTTCTTCTTGTTGACCTTCCGATTTTTCCGGTTAATCGTTAACACGAACGCGTTTTCACTATGCTTGGAAATCGCCCGAAAAATCCTACCGACTGCGCCAGTTATGATTTGAGGTTCGACGGAAGGATTTTTAAAAACAATTTATTGAAAGTACAAATAATTATTTACTTTAATTATTTTAAGTCACAAAATTACAATTTATATTATAAGTTTAATTTATAATTTCAAATATAAAATGGACATAGTTTCTACATGCAAATGAATATATTCTGACTAACTACACATTTATGAAAATACAGTTTATATAGTGTTTGGGCAAGGGTGTCAGGTTGTTTCCTGTGGGAATCGCAACCTCAGCAGGATGGACCGTGGTAACTTATATATATATATATATATATAGGGGCCTCATGTAGATGTTGCGCCTCGGGCCTCCGGTAACGTAAATGCGACACTGCTCGCAGGCTTCCAGTGACGACGGCCACGGATATCTCAATGGTGAAAAATGTCCAAGGTACGAATTCCAACATTGGTTGTGGTCGCTCGCTTGAACACAACATCACGGAACGACTTTCCAAAAAAGACAGCAAAAATAGACGTAAATAAAAGCATAAATAAATTTCGGATAAAAATCGGTTATTCTTACAACCTGCGTTGTTCGCTCACCCACGTGCACACGATGCGAGGGCGAGGTAAAAATGAACGCAAAACCAAATTCAGCAGAACTATCCTTGATTAGTCCTGGCGGTGGCCGATGGACGAGCCGAATCCTGTTCCGCGGCGCACGAAGCAAAATGACGGATTCGAAAATTCTTTCCACGCCGAAATTCATCCAAAATTATGTCGATAGTGGTAGCGCAATCACTAGTTCTTCTCTGCCCCTAGAATCGGAATTCACAAACTAACGCAACTTTCGCACAACTCGTGCACGGGATGAAAATGAAAGATTTTTTCACACTCACGTTTTGCCCACATAAGGGTGTGAAAAACGACAAAACACTATTTCAATTTTCCCATAAATACTTTACTTCCACTTACCTTACGTTTACCAGTGGAAGAATAGGAAAACAAATGAAAATAATTCAAATAAAAATCTCTGCTTGACAACTTTTACCCCCACCACTTGCTGCCTGCTGTCATGACTACAAAAAAGTTTTCAATTCCAAAATTTTAAAAAATATTCCACTGAAAATATTGGTTATAAATTAAAAACTTTGTTAATAAATATAAAATGTTATCATCCATGCCCACAGTTTCAAAAAAATATTTTTTAAATTTTTTTAATAGATTGTTTTATACGATTTTACATTTGTAAACATAAAAATATGATATAATATATATTTATTTATATTTCACCGATTTTTATATATCTACCTATTCATTTAGTAAATATAATACATTATATTCATCTTTTTTATATTTAAAACATGTAACTTGTATTAATATTATTAATAACAATAATAGTGTATTGTGTTATTAAGAGTAAAAGTGATATTTTGTGTGGCGAGCATGGAAGTTTGCACAATTTGGACAATTGCATGCGAGGCACACAAAGACACTTTTACTCTAAATAACACATGCTATTTTTTCTTCAAACGTAGAAATTTTAAAAATTAATTACTATTTGACGTTCAATATATAGGTTACCTGTCAGATATTTATAATTTTTAGTAACTTTATTCTTAGGTTATCTAGTTTTTATAGTGACATTTAGGGCGATATTACAGATTTCTATTATACAAGCTACTTCTTATTGGCTGATTCTACATACGGCGGCGAAGAAATTAAACGGCGGCTAGAATAAAAAATTATATTACAGCGGCGTTGAAAATAAACTTCAACCTTGTCAATCGCGTCACAGAAGATGTCACTTTTATGACGTTTGAAGAAAAAAACTTAATTTCAATTCAATTCAATTCAATTCAACGGAATAAAAAAATTATTTTTATTTGACGTTTACTTAAATTTACCGCATAGTCAGCCAAGAGGCGGAGTTTATGTGTGCTAGAAAGCCTGACATATAACAGAACATGCATAGATATATGTACTTATCATATATGAATGCGAAATATAAATATACATTTTGTTAAAAATCCCGCTAAGCCACCGAGTATTTTTGTGAAAAATAAGGAAGTGACGCCACGAGCAAGCAGCGGTCAGTAGCTAACTATTATTAGTTAGCTACTGACCGCTGCTTGCTCGTGGCACCACTTCCTTATTTTTCACAATAATGCTTACCGCAACTGTTTAGAAAATTAATATCTTTTATATTAAAACGTATATATTATTCATATATGCCTAACGAATTTATAACAATATACAGTACGGAATGCAGATGACGTTTCCATCGTAAATATTCACATTATTGAGAAATAAAATTTAAAAAACCTTTTTTTTCCTTTACTTGGAATCTAGAAGTTCAATTTACGTAATTTTTTTATATGATTTGTATAATAATATTAAAAACGAAGATGGTTACTGGAAATCAGCCACTCTTTATTGAATTCAACCTCTACAGTTTCGACCCCGCATGGGTCTTCTTCAGGAGATGAATTTAAATATTTGTGGTTTTATGTTTGTAATAAATTGATATTTTTTTTTTTTTTTTTGATATTTTATAATATTATATATATATAATAATATTCTTTAGAACATACATAAGTTTAAATCAGATATTAGGTCTAATACTGGAGAAAAAAAAATAAAACATATGAAAATCCTATGTTTTTTTTTGACTTTTGAGAAGGTCGTTATTTTTCATTTTTACATATATGATACAGTATCCTATTTGAAATATATCCTGAAATTTTCAACAAATTATCAGGTCTTCGATTAGAGATATTTTGAAAATTATATTTGAAAAAATATTTTGGGTGTATAAATAATAAATAAAATCATTTAAATAATATTATTTCAATAGCGAATTGATGTCTACTTATTTACATATATAAGAAAAACTTTTTACATTAAACAATTTTTAATAAAAAATTAAAAACTTAAATACTGGTTTTAAATTTCCCGCGCTGGGGTATAATTTCAACTTAACATGGGATTTTAAAAAAATGCGGATACTCTCTCTCCTGATTGTGACAGTTAATGAGATGTCATTATAAATAATATAATTTGTTAATAATTATTAAATTATGTTATAGTTTAAAATTACTAAAAATGGATGTGCCGTCCGTAAATATATTAAAAATTTGTTTTTTTACAATAACAATTACAATCAGTGATACTCCTTTAAACTGACATTGATATTTTCTTTTATTTTCATGGCTGTCCGATTTTTAACGAAAATAATACAGTTTATATTTAATATATCTCGTACTACAGACATGCTGTTGCAACAAAGCCATAATTAAAATGACACTAACAGCAAAACACGTGTAACTTCTATAAAACTAAGATGTAAACAACGCTTCTCTTTGCTACCAATCAGCTGTACAGCGCCATGTTTGATGACGTATGTGCTGTGACGAAGCAATGTCACAAACGAAAATAAAAACTACACAAGTCACCGTGGTGTAGTGGATACGTGCTCGGTCTGGCAATACGAAGATTGCGCGTTCAAGCCCACTGGGCGGCAATCGGGTTTTTTTTTTTATTTTTTCATCGTATCTCAGCAGAGTCAAGAGTAACGGTGCTTATCTCACGCGCACACTCCCACCACAAGTCACGCGCAATCTCTCCCACCGTGACGAGCGGAGATAAAAGCAAGGGCACAGCACTCAAACGGCAGTAAGCTGGAAACAGTCAGACCGAGGTTCTCCCGGACTAACTGTGACCAGTGCCTTGCGACCAGTGCCTTCCGACCAGCGTAGTGTCTTCCGACCAGCGAGCCGAAATTCGTGGTGAGTTTACCGTTTTGTCTCTGTCTCTGCCGTGGCTTTCCCGGCGAGTACTGAGTATCCGTACCGTTACCGTTTTCCCCGGTCTCTGTCTCTGCCGTGGTTTTCCCGGCGAGTACTGAGTATCCGTACCGTTACCATTTTCCCCGGTCCTTGTCTCTGCCGTGGTTTTCCCGGCGAGTGCTGAATATCCGTACCGTTACCGTTTTCTCCGGTCTGTCTCTGCCGTGGTTTTCCCGGCGAGTACAGAGTATCCGTACCGTTACCATTACCAACAGGTCCGTCCCGTTCAGCGTAGACTTCAGAACCTGTAAAAACTCGAACCGGTAAAATTACCGGTTCGGAACTTTTTCATCTTCAGCCCGTGAGGACTTTATTGCGACTATTCCCGCTTGTTTTCCGTTAACTGCTACCTCGTTTTAGGTGTACCGGTTCATTTATACGCACCGATTTGTAGCATAGACGTTTGCCGTGGTATCCCTGGCAAGCGCAGACTTCAGAACCGTTAAAAAAACTCGAACCGGTTAAGTTATCGGTTCGGAACTCTTTCATTCTCAGCCCGTGAGGACTTTATTGCGACTATTCCCGCTTGTTTTCCGTTAACCGTTACCTCGTTTTAGGTGTACCGGTTCATTTATACGCATCTGCCGTGGTTTTCCCGGCGAGTACTGAGCTTCCGTACCGTTACCGTTTTCCCCGGTCCTTGTCTCTGCCGTGGTTTTCCCGGCGAGTGCTAAGTATCCGTACCGTTACCGTTTTCTCCGGTCTGTCTCTGCCGTGGTTTTCCTGGCGAGTACAGAGTATCCGTACCGTTACCATTACCAAGAGGCTCGTCCTGTTCAGCGTAGACTTCAGAACCAGTAAAAATTCGAACCGGTAAAATTACCGGTTCGGAACTTTTTCATCTTCAGCCCGTGAGGACTTTATTACGACTATTCCCGCTTGTTTTCCGTTAACTGCTACCTCGTTTTAGGTGTACCGGTTCATTTATACGCACCGATTTGTAGCATAGACGTTCGCCGTGGTATCCCTGGCAAGCGCAGACTTCAGAACCGTTAAAAAAACTCGAACCGATTAAGTTACCGGTTCGGAACTCTTTCATTCTCAGCCCGTGAGGACTTTATTGCGACTATTCCCGCTTGTTTTCCGTTAACCGTTACCTCGTTTTAGGTGTACCGGTTCATTTATACGCATCGATTCGTAGTATCGACGTTAACCGTGGTATCCCTGGCAAACGTAGATTTAAAACCAGTTCGTCAGACTCGCGCACCGTTTCGCGGGCACGCAACAACCACTAGCTAGCTCCCCTACAACGCTTCGTCACCAGCACATCGACTAGCCACCAAAAACACCTAAACCTGTATCATTGCAGCCAGGAATAAACCACAGTGAAGTTACCATGCGTTTTTTATTTACAAAACAACCCTACCCTTCTTCACTAAGTTATCTAGGCACCCTAGGGCCTCCAACGTGGATCAGCAGTACCGAAAGGCGCCCGAGCAACCCCGATACCGCCGATACATCCACGAGGTCAAGGCGTAGGCAGACGTCACAAATTCTGGCGCCCGAGCAGGGACATTTAAAACAATATGAGCGATACAGAGAAAAATCCCAGCGGCAGCGGCCGAAGTACCGGGCCAGCCGTATCGTGGGTTTACGAACTGACGAAAGCTGCCCTCCAGCAACGGCTACAGGAACTTGGCCAAGAAACAGAGGGTAACTTAACGGAGCTGAGGTCAAGGATGGTAGCCTTGGTGCGAAGACTGGGTCAGGTGGCAGCAGAAGCGAAGGTCGAAACAGAAGACGCGGCCACACAAGCTGCTCTCATAACGCCACCTATCATCGTCCCACCACCAGAAACCGCGACGCCGGCCAGCCCTCCCTCGACCGGACTACCACCAGCCTCGCAGATATGCGAAACGGTCCGTAAATGGAATGCCCATTTTGACGGTAAAGCCGACCCAGTAGCTTTCCTAGAAAGAATTCAGGAGTTGAAGGAGAGCTACAACGTCGATGACCGACGACTACTCACTGCCTTGCCCGAATTGTTTCGCGGGACCGCCCTGCTATGGCTGCGAAACAACCGCAGCGAATGGCAGACTTGGGCAGACTTCCAGGCGGACTTTGAAGACACATACATGGGGTCAGATCGAAAGCTCCGCCTCGGGGAGGACATCCTGACCCGGAGACAGAAAGTCGGAGAAAAAGGTAGCGATTATGTCACCGACATCCGCTCTCTAATTCGACGACACGGGTACCTGACGAAAGAAGAAGAAGTGTTCCGCGTTCACAATAATTTACTGCCGGAATACAAGCAGTTCATCCGACGCCGCGACGTACATACCATTAGAGAGCTGCTAAGGGAGATCGAGGAATATGAGCGCCTCCAGAAGGAAATGAGGCCGACACGCGTAAGCCGTCTCAACACGGTCGCCACCGATATATCCCCACCAACGTTAGCAGCCGCTACCGCAAACCTGGGTGTTCGCTGCTGGAGGTGTGGCGAACACGGACACTTCAGGCAAGCATGTCGCAATCCACCCAAATTGTTCTGCTGGAAGTGCGACCGCCAAGGAGTGATGACCCGGGACTGCTGCGCGAAGTCGGGAAACGCCAAATAAATTGCCCCGCAGGGAGGCCGGAGCAATTTACACCACTACAGCCTCCTCATAACTACCCCCACCAGATGATCCCCGCTCTACCGGTCGCGGAGAGCGATCCCAGGGAAGATAACCGCCCGTTCGTGGAGATATGGGCAAAGGGGCACCGCATCCGAGCATTGGTCGACACGGGGGCCATGCACTCCTACCTGAACCAGGCCACTGCCGACAGACTGACCGACCGACATTCCACCGTCGTGGCGGCCCAACACAACCATGTTCGACTGGCAGACGGTACGACGTCCATAGTGGGAGGTGCGCTGCGGGTAGGTTGTGCCATTGGGGGAGTCTGGCGACCAGTGGTACTGCACTGCCTGCCCAACTTAACCCACCCAATTATCCTGGGCATGGACGTTATCACAACCTTCCACATGGTGATTGACCCGGCCACCAGACGGGTAACGGTAGGGAGACCCATTCAAGAAGGCACTATATGTGCGATCCAGGCGGCCGAAGATGACAGGTCGCAACTGGACCTTTTTCTGAACCGGGAACTCCAAAAATTTGAGAGCATAACCGGCGTGACTCCGCTCGCCCAGCATACGATTAAATTAACCGACAAGACCCCCCTGAAACAACGCTATGCTCCACGAAACCCGAGGATGCAACAGATTATCGACGACGAAGTAGAACAGATGCTCCGGGACGGGATTATTGAAAAATCCGAAAGTCCATGGAGCTCCCCGGCGGTGATCGTAAGGAAGAAGGACGGACGGCCGCGATTTTGTATCGATTTTCGGCAACTGAATAAAGTCAGCGAAAAAGATGCTTACCCGCTGCCTTTCATTTCAGCTATTCTGGATAAATTGCGGCCGGCCAAATATTTTTCAACAATTGACCTGAAGAACGGCTACTGGCAGGTTGCATTGACCCCGGAAAGTAAGCCACTTACCGCATTCACTGTACCCGGAAAAGGGCTGTACCAGTTCCGAGTTATGCCCTTCGGTCTGCACGCCGCGCCTGCCACGTTTCAGCGCCTCCTCGATAGGGTCATCGGACCAGAAATGGAACCGTTCGCCTTCGCCTACTTAGACGACATAGTCGTCGTCAGCGAAACGATGGAGGAGCACATTAAGCATTTGGAAGTGGTCTTTCGCCGCCTGCGAGAAGCGAATCTCCGTATCAACCCCGAGAAGTGCCAATTCGGAGCAAAAGCAATTAAATATCTCGGGCACGTTGTGACCGAACATGGCCTGAGAACTGATCCAGACAAAGTGCTCGCCATCACGCAGATGCCTACACCAACAACCGTCAGAGAGGTGCGCCGCTTGCTGGGAGCAGCGTCATGGTACCGGCGATTTGTTCCCAACTTCGCTCAGAAGACGGCGCCGCTGACCGAACTGCTACGGAAAAGACGGGTGTGGCAATGGGGGCCAGCCCAGGAAAACGCGTATCGAGAACTAAAGGTAATCCTCACTTCAACACCCGTGTTAAGCTGCCCGAACTTCGAGGAACCGTTTATCCTCCAGACGGACGCATCGGATCAGGGGATCGGCGCAGCCCTTGTACAAGGAAGCCTCGAAGAACCACGGGCAATTGCCTACATTAGCAGGTCGCTCTCGGCGGCGGAAAAGAACTACTCCGTCATCGAGAAGGAGTGCCTGGCCATAGTATGGGCGGTCAAGAAGTTAAGGGGGTATCTGGAAGGGTATCACTTCACCATCGTCACTGACCACCAGGCGTTGAAGTGGTTAGACGGTTTGAGAGAGCCATCTGGGAGGTTGGCCCGGTGGGCGGTGACGTTACAACAGTACGACTTCGACACCGTCTACCGGAAGGGTACTCTAAACCACATGGCTGATATGTTGAGTCGAACTCCGTTACCCGCCATCGCCGCCGTCACCGAATCGTGTACCTGGTACAAGCGCATGACCCAGGCGGTGCAAGACCACCCAACGCAGTATCCAGAGTACCGACTAATTCGGGGGAAATTATATCGCCACTTTTGGGATCCCGCCGACCTGACCGAAGCAGATCCTGACCGGCAATGGAAGCTCTGTGTCCCAAAGGAACAGAGACATCAGGTACTACAGAACAACCATGACCGACCGGAAGCCGGACATATGGGGATAGCCAAAACCATCGCGCGGCTCGCCCTACACTTCTACTGGCCTGGGATGTTCCGGGATGCGACTCAATACGTCCGTCGCTGCATTGGCTGCCAAAGATATAAGGCAGACCAGCGAGGGGCGGCTGGAAAGATGGGTCCACCGAAAATCGGACAGCCCTGGGAAACCGTTTCCATGGACATCATGGGTCCACTGCCCCGAACCGCCAAGGGTTACGAGTACTTGATCTGCTTCCAAGACCGGATGACTAAATGGGTGGAAAGTCGACCCATCCGGAAGGCGAATGCGCCAACCATAGCGCAAGCAATCCGAGAGCTGGTCATATGCCGGTATGGATGCCCGCGGGTACTGATATCGGACAATGGGACTGAATTCGACAACCGCACTATAAAGAAGATGCTCGCCGAATACCAGATACATCACCTTCTGACACCACCGTACACACCGCAAGCCAACCCCGTAGAGCGGGTTAACCGAATTTTGAAACCCATGCTGGCACAGTTCTGCGGAGAGCAACATCGGACGTGGGACCGCTATATCCCTGAGTTCATGATGGCTATCAATAGTAGCCGTCACAGCTCGACGGGGTACTCTCCGGCATACCTCAACTTCGGACGGGAATTGGCACTACCGGCAAACGACGAAACGGAAGTCCCCGCCGGTAATCGAGATGGAGGCCAAATATCCGAGGAACACCTGGCACGAATGCAAGCCCTAAAAGACGTTCAGGAGCTAGCCCGGATTAACATCGCACGGGCAGCGACCCAACAGGCCCACCACTATAACCTGCGCAAACGTGAGCACACCTATTCCCCGGGCGATAAAGTGATGCGTCGAGAACACCCACTTTCATCGGCTCTCAAAGGTGTGGCGGCTAAGCTAGCACCGAAATACTCGGGACCGTGGACGGTACACAAACGCGTATCCCCTAACGTCTACAACCTACGCGGCGACCTCGGAAAGATGCTTACCCGAATTCATATCAAAGACCTCAAACCGGCTTTTACAGATGGAGATGCGTCCGAACCGGTTCCAGCCTTGGAGATCGGTCAGCCAGCGACAAGGGGACAGCAGCCAGCGCCGTCAACCGTTGAAGGTCGCTGTTCCACGATTACGACCCGGCAAACCAAAAATCCGGACGGTGAGGTCACCGTTGAAATACGCCCGCCGACCAGATGCGCGCCAGCTGTGTGTCCTGCGCGGCCGCCCATTACAATCGCCGAAACCGCGGCCAAAGACGCCATCAGCAGCCAGGGCAGCATCAACGGCATCCTCAGCCGCCACCGGGCCATCAACGCCCATCCTAGTGGGGCTGCCGGTCACGCTACCGTCGTCCATCACGGCAACCCACGACCAACCGCTGCCTCGCCGCATCCGAGTCCTAGTGCCTCGACCAGGAGGGGGGGTGATGTATAGAACTTTTATAAACCCCCAAGGTAAAAGGTCCCCCAGGAGACGCCGGCGAGGGAAAAAGAACTTCTGATTTCATGTTAGATTAAGTTTTGTAATGTATTGGGTTCGTGTATGTTATGTATATTTTCTTGTATGTTGTACGTGTATATGTATATTTTTTTCATCAGGGTATATAGGGAAGAACTGGTATTTTTTTTTCCTCTTTTTTTGGTAAAGTAAGAGGGGGGTGTGACGAAGCAATGTCACAAACGAAAATAAAAACTACACAAGTCACCGTGGTGTAGTGGATACGTGCTCGGTCTGGCAATACGAAGATTGCGCGTTCAAGCCCACTGGGCGGCAATCGGGTTTTTTTTTTTATTTTTTCATCGTATCTCAGCAGAGTCAAGAGTAACGGTGCTTATCTCACGCGCACACTCCCACCACAAGTCACGCGCAATCTCTCCCACCGTGACGAGCGGAGATAAAAGCAAGGGCACAGCACTCAAACGGCAGTAAGCTGGAAACAGTCAGACCGAGGTTCTCCCGGACTAACTGTGACCAGTGCCTTGCGACCAGTGCCTTCCGACCAGCGTAGTGTCTTCCGACCAGCGAGCCGAAATTCGTGGTGAGTTTACCGTTTTGTCTCTGTCTCTGCCGTGGCTTTCCCGGCGAGTACTGAGTATCCGTACCGTTACCGTTTTCCCCGGTCTCTGTCTCTGCCGTGGTTTTCCCGGCGAGTACTGAGTATCCGTACCGTTACCATTTTCCCCGGTCCTTGTCTCTGCCGTGGTTTTCCCGGCGAGTGCTGAATATCCGTACCGTTACCGTTTTCTCCGGTCTGTCTCTGCCGTGGTTTTCCCGGCGAGTACAGAGTATCCGTACCGTTACCATTACCAACAGGTCCGTCCCGTTCAGCGTAGACTTCAGAACCTGTAAAAACTCGAACCGGTAAAATTACCGGTTCGGAACTTTTTCATCTTCAGCCCGTGAGGACTTTATTGCGACTATTCCCGCTTGTTTTCCGTTAACTGCTACCTCGTTTTAGGTGTACCGGTTCATTTATACGCACCGATTTGTAGCATAGACGTTTGCCGTGGTATCCCTGGCAAGCGCAGACTTCAGAACCGTTAAAAAAACTCGAACCGGTTAAGTTATCGGTTCGGAACTCTTTCATTCTCAGCCCGTGAGGACTTTATTGCGACTATTCCCGCTTGTTTTCCGTTAACCGTTACCTCGTTTTAGGTGTACCGGTTCATTTATACGCATCTGCCGTGGTTTTCCCGGCGAGTACTGAGCTTCCGTACCGTTACCGTTTTCCCCGGTCCTTGTCTCTGCCGTGGTTTTCCCGGCGAGTGCTAAGTATCCGTACCGTTACCGTTTTCTCCGGTCTGTCTCTGCCGTGGTTTTCCTGGCGAGTACAGAGTATCCGTACCGTTACCATTACCAAGAGGCTCGTCCTGTTCAGCGTAGACTTCAGAACCAGTAAAAATTCGAACCGGTAAAATTACCGGTTCGGAACTTTTTCATCTTCAGCCCGTGAGGACTTTATTACGACTATTCCCGCTTGTTTTCCGTTAACTGCTACCTCGTTTTAGGTGTACCGGTTCATTTATACGCACCGATTTGTAGCATAGACGTTCGCCGTGGTATCCCTGGCAAGCGCAGACTTCAGAACCGTTAAAAAAACTCGAACCGATTAAGTTACCGGTTCGGAACTCTTTCATTCTCAGCCCGTGAGGACTTTATTGCGACTATTCCCGCTTGTTTTCCGTTAACCGTTACCTCGTTTTAGGTGTACCGGTTCATTTATACGCATCGATTCGTAGTATCGACGTTAACCGTGGTATCCCTGGCAAACGTAGATTTAAAACCAGTTCGTCAGACTCGCGCACCGTTTCGCGGGCACGCAACAACCACTAGCTAGCTCCCCTACAACGCTTCGTCACCAGCACATCGACTAGCCACCAAAAACACCTAAACCTGTATCATTGCAGCCAGGAATAAACCACAGTGAAGTTACCATGCGTTTTTTATTTACAAAACAACCCTACCCTTCTTCACTAAGTTATCTAGGCACCCTAGGGCCTCCAACGTGGATCAGCAGTACCGAAAGGCGCCCGAGCAACCCCGATACCGCCGATACATCCACGAGGTCAAGGCGTAGGCAGACGTCACAGTGCTCGAGCCTTATATTATCTGTGATTCGGTGTAAGCATCATTCCAGGTTTGAATATAGTTGGATTTGAATCTTCCGATGTACGCATTTTACTGTGTTTGAATTTTCCAGACTTGAAACTTTCGATAAATGAATATTCGAGGTTTGAAATTTCGGGTGTAGAGTACCCTCCCATGCCGCTGTATATCTCAGAAAAAATGTAACTTTCATGTTCGGGTATTTGGCCTTGAAAAAAAAAAATCTGTATAATTTATGTACCTAATATTGTAAAGGCTGAGCCACTGTAATTCACGATATCTAGCGCCGTTACTGTCTTCCAGGTTTGACAATTCCATGTCAGCTGTCAAAACTTATGGCTGACGTTTCCTGCTTAAATTTGATATTTTTTTGAATTGCTGTTTTACCTTCACTCTCACTAATGCACTAAACTTAGTTTATACTACTCCAACTATTTTTTAAATTTGAAACGCTGTATTTATTTCAAAATTATTAATTATTTAATTCGTCAAAAAAATTGAAAGTTTCGGATCCTACAATTCTGTAGGTCATTATTCTAACCCCATGACCACGAATTGGGAGAAATGTCACTTTGCTTATTAACAATAAAAACGTCACGCAAAAGAAGTGATTCTTTTATGCTATTTTCATTGAATTATGCTATTAAAATGAAGTAATCTGTAATAAATAAGATGTAGAAATGCAAGTAGTATTGTCCTGTACAATATGGTGACTTAATAGTTAGCCGGATAGTTTTTATTTACCAAAAACTGTATCTATGCATTATACGGAGTATACATGAATATTTGAAATTATTAGTATTACTTTTTGGTATATAAAATAAATTATGAGATCTAGTTATTTTACTTAACATAAAAATTGAACAGATATAATACTTATGAATTTATAGAATTATTGAAAATCTTGAACAAAAACAGTATGTGTAAATACTATAGAATATTATAAATCCTGGTTGCTTTGTACCTCGAGATACAATCCTGGCGTTAGATAAATAATGATAGTCCTCTCATCTTCTGTGGTATACCTACATATTATTTTGTCATTAATAGCATTCAAATCCCAATTCTATATATATATATATATATATATATATATATATATATATATATATATATATATATATATATATATATAAGGTGTTCGATAATTACTTTTGTAATTTTGAGTAAAAATAAAATTCAAATTCAAACAAAAGAGTGTTTTTTCCGAAATGGTTCGTTTCCGGACATGAGTATATTAGGATTATATATATATATATATATATATATGTTGTACATAAATATAATTTAATTTAATTATAATTTCATTGACAGGAGGTGTGAAATGTCATTAATCAGTCTTCATCAGGGTGCTGATAACTTACAAAACATAAAATCAAATATACAGATATACATTCAACTCCGATAACAGACTTACACAAATGGTATTAAAATATTACTAAGTAAAATATGTAAATTATTTTACAGAAATCTTTCGTCAAACATAGATAAAACACACACACGTACATGGTACTTAATAGTTATCAACTAACTGACTTATACAAGTAATTTCTAGTTGAGGCGAAAATTGTAAAAACGTACCACTAACCAATCAAGGGCTACAGAACAGCGAAATAAGATTGTACAACTAATGTAAAACTAATTAAGTATAACAGATTTATCACAAGAAATGTAACTACACAGGGAATAAAATATTGTAACAATTATCTATAATGTTTTCTCAAAATCCCAAAATAAATGGAGCTGAGATTGTGAATGTCCATCTGTGCGTTAACAAATTATTGATCTGTCTTTATATATAACATTTCAATGGTAAGGCGTTTATTCAAGTTCTCTTACGTAGCTAGTATCTTAGTGTCTTTAAAAGAATGTTCTTCTTTTTGACAGTGTTCTACAAGGTTACATTTGGAGGTTAAATTTGGTTTTACTGCGTTCCTTTGGTGAAAGTTTTACATTTGTCAAATCTGGAGTGTTTGGAATGAAATTATCTTCAATGAAGTACATTTAATAATATTTGGTTTTTATTTAGTTACTTCATCACAACATTGACTTATGTCATTTGAAACGTCAAAATTTATTTTATAATAAATATAATATTTTTAATAATAAAAACGTTTTATTATAAACTTAAAGTATTTGCTAAACCTTTGCTCAAGGCTATTATTCGTGATATATTCAAATCTTTAAAATTGGGGTTCAATACGGAGATCCAAGAGCTTAAAGTTCAAGGCTGATTGTCAAAATTGACGTATAACTACGTTATTCTTCCTAAATTTTGACATGACCATGGGGATCTATTGTTTCAATGTACCAATTTCACAAAGTTTTTTTTTTTTTTACATAAAAACCAGAAATGAATAAAATATGGAACCCCTCTAGGAAACTAATCGAATAATGCATTTTGTGCCTTTCTTAAATTTTGGCGATCATTCGATGTTGAACATTCATAGTGTGCGGACACGAATTGTTCAGCAGGTAATTTTGCAAATATTGTGAATATTGTTAGTGCTTTCCTAGTGTTCTATCATGGATAGCGGGGAGTATGGAGAAGGAGGTGAACAATACGACCTAGGTGCTGCTCTTTTTGGTGCTATGGAAGTTGTAAACGATAAGGATTACGGAAATATCACGAAAATTTCAGGCATGGCAGGTAGCAATATGTATGAAATTAATCCAAATATTTCTGAAAAACAAGGTAAGAGTGTAACAAGTCTAAGTCAGCACATTCTAGTGGCACAAATAAAGTATATTAATTGATGTAATTCATAAATAGTGTTGTGTAAAGGTAAAACTAATATTTGCTGACTTAGTACTTGTTCATAGTACTAGGTGGCGCAAAAGTTGTCACCCGATGTTCTTTGGCTGCAATTTTTTTTATGAATGAAAAACTTTGGTTCTGCTTTTTGATTATGTTTAGTTGATGTCTTAAAATTTTTTCTATTAAGTTAAGAAAATGATATCGGCCAAGTGGCCATCACCAGAACTGATGATCATACAATCCCGATTTATAGCATTTTCCATTACTCTTGCCGGCGATAGGTTCTCGCATTCTTGATAGATATTCTCTTTGAGGGCTTGAAAAATCTGAGGCTTATTGACATAGACTCGTGACTTAAAGAAACCCCACAAAAAGAAGTCTGAAACGGTTAAATCGGACGATCTTGCCGGCCAGTGCAAATCACTAAAACGAGAGATTAGGCGACCCGGAAATAGTCCTCAGAATTTCCGTTGTGGCTCGTGCAGTATGCGCCGTTGCTCCATCCTGTTGGAACCACATGTTCTCCAGTTCAAATTCATTCCATTGAAGATGAAGAAAGTCGTTGAGCATGGCTCTGTAGCGCTCGCCGTCCACAGTAGTCGTCTTCAGCCACAGCCGCGATATTCTGAGCAGAACGGCTCCTCCGGGGCCGGCCAGACCTGGCAGCATCTCGTGTTGTACCATATTCTTGTAAGCGAGCGGCTGAACACCGCAATGTTTGCTCGGTTGGTGTCAGGCGACCGAAAAATATGCGCGCCTAAATTCACGCTGCGCCAACACCCCGACGAATTATTCAGCAAAAAAGTCGAAGTAATTAAACCGCGTTCTTGAGGAATATAGCGATTCATGTTTTATGGACATGTATTTTGCATTTGTTTACTTCACAAATGTCAAAGAAAATTTGACATTTGCCGCTATTTGCAAAAATTATAGCATCTTTCAATAGGGTGATAACTTTTGCGCCACCTTATATATATAGTGTAAGGTAATGGTTGTAAAAGAGAAGAGAAAGAGAGAAGCAAGTAAAGAAGTAGTGTGGTATAGTGCAATGGTAGACGGCGGTGGTGGACAGAAGTGTCATTGGAGAAGAAACCAAATGTAAAGCATTATTTATTATATTTATTTATACTTTTATACAAATGTGAGTATTCTGTTTAATTCAATATCCATCTCCTAATACTTGCTCCGTATCCGGTCTGACAAAGAACCCATTTATATATATTTTGTAATACCTACCCTTTCAAGGTGAGGGTCACAAACTGGTAGCAGAGGTCCTGTAAGAATGTTACAAGTTGGTAGTAATGGAAATTATTGAAAGGACGTGATACAGTTTGATGGCGCCAATCTCCTTAGAAAGCAGTGTTATAAATTGGTGGCAAGCGGTTCGGGAATTTTTGTCAGATTAGAGTAACCTTTCGGGGTTCACTCGCGGAACGGCAAGTATTAAGAGTTGTTGATTTACATCAAAATTTAAAAAAATGCTATACCGGAAAAGTTAAACAGAAAACGTACGAGTTGGAGATTCGATTATTTAATAAAAATTTAGTTCAATACGGCCTTCTGTTTACCACCGCCGAACCAAGGTAAGAGATACCACAGTGAGAAAAAAAAATTAATAATAAAAAAAAAGATTCGGAAACATTGACAGTCTCGAATTGAATTTTTTGAGGAAAGGATTAGAAGCAGACGGACATTCAACTTATAGCAAGCAGTACAGTGGGAAAAATGCTGACAACAGCAAATGAGGAATCAGCAACATTCGATATCGCAAGAAGGCCACATGAAGTAGTTAACGTAGGTAAGGGAAATGACGCTACGTGAAGAAATAAGCTTATGATAGAAAAAAGGATCAAGGATCTTAAAGGATACAACAATTTATTGAGAAATATACGAGAATGTGTCTCGGGAGGAAGATAATAATGGACTAGAGGGACTATTGGAAGATGAGTCTCACGAGGTTTGTGTAAGCGAAATTTAAAGAAGAATACGAGAATATGTCTCGGAAGAAGGATACCAATGGGCCGTAAGGGCTGCTGGAAAATGAGTCTTGTAAAGTTTAAATATGCAAGGTTTAAAAAAAAGTGAATATATAAAAATAGGATCGAGGATAAGCTACAGTTGAATTGCTTGTCTCAAAGGATTAAAGAGCCGTCTGATTCGCCGTCTTCAGTGAGAATAATGAACAAACATTAAGACTGTCAAGACCAATCACGTGCCAGTGCATCCAGCAGTGAATTCCCATTACAATTTATTTAAGCAGGAAATAATTCGACACATAAAGACATCTTTTTCAGAGGAAGAAATATTATAAGAGGCAGAATGTAAATACGAAATAACAAAAGTTAGGAGGATATACAGAAAAGATAAAGATAATAATCAAAAATGTATACCAACACAAACGGTAGTAGTTTCTTTTCGCTCACTCGTGTTACCCGAATATATACTTATAAATAAATTCAAATGTAATGAGGAAACTTATATCAGTCGAGTAGTACAATGCTATAATTGTCTGAGATTCGGCCAAACATATTCTCAATGCCGCAGCAAGGCTCGGTGTAGCCTATGCCAAGGCGAACATTCGTATCAAAATTGTGAAAATCCGCACAAAATTCAGTGCGTACATTGTCAGGCTAATCATTCCTCCGTAGATAAGTCTTGCCCGGAATATAAAAAACAAATAAAAATACGGGAATTATCAGCTCAAAATAATATCTCTAATAAAGCAAAATCCATAATACAGAAAAAGACATTTGCTACTGTTCTGCAAAATAATTATAATACTACTAATAATTCAGAAAATCAATCTAGATCACAAAACTCTTCCTTGCCAAACGAACATAAACATTTTTTTACTTCATCCAAAGCTACTCCTAAAATAAAACCGCAAATTAAACTGCATTCACATCCAATTCCTTCAGAACTACTTTACAATAACCAAAATTCAATCTCACCTATTGAACAAAATCCGTATTCGCCTTCATACCATAATTCAACTGATAATGACTACACTTCTACAAATAATATATCTGATTTAATAAATAATGTCGCCGATGTTATCAGTGCAGCTGGTCAAAGAAAAGATACTCATTTAATCAAACCACTTATTTGTCAATTACTAATGCAAATATATTCATTCTTCAGCGATTAATGGATACTGTTAACGTTATGCAGTGCAACATTATGTCTATTAAAAGCAATAAAAATTCACTAGAGCACTTTTTATGTAATAATAAAATCCATGTTGCTCTTATATCAGAGACATGGTTAAACAAAACGGAAAAATTTCAAATAAAAGGATACAATTGTGTTCGCGATGACGGAGCTATGGCGGGTGTTGCATTTTATTAAAAAATAACCTGAAATACAAAATTTCAAAAATACAAAATCCTCGCTCTAATGTAATGCAAATATGTGGTCTTTCAGTTATGTTAGAAAATAAGGAAATCACTTTTATAGCCTTATATATTTCCCCGACTCATAGATCTACAGCCGATGTCTGGTCTCATATCTTTAATCAACTTCCACCCGTTTTCCTAGTGGGTGGTGACTTTAATTTACATCATTCAGATCTTCTAGATATAATCTACGATTTCAAAGTATTTCTTTTAAATAATGGCTCGTATACTATATTAAATACTCTGCCAAGAAGGAACTCAGCAGTTGACCTTACTCTAAGTTCTCCCAGTCTTGCTTTGACTAGCACATGGACCACTTCCTACTCTATAGAGTCGAACCACCTTCCTATCATCATTAATTTAGATTTTCAAACAGATGCATTTCATGAATATACCCCTAACACAAAATGGAATACAAAAAAGTGGATTGGTTACTGCATAAAATGTTAGCTGAAAATCGATATCTTGAATTCTCAGATTCGATAGATGAAAAATATAAGAATGTAATATAAATCTTTATTTAATAAGAAAATAACGAATAAACTGATTATTATAAACTGCACAATTAAACAATATTGTAACGTTTTATTTATTTAGGTGAAGTGTAAAATTGATTAAAACACTAATATTTATATAACTATGTTTAATTAAAGAAATATGAATTATAAAGAATAAATAAAAATAACTAACACTAAGAATTAACAAATATAAACACTAATTTAAGAACTAATTATTATTAGTAAAGACTTAAACACTAAGATAATTTATTTAAACAATTAAAACTACGCAATATTTATTTAAACACTATTTATATCACCGTCTATTTATTTATATCACCATCTGTACACTACACGTATTAACACAAGATCTTTTGCTTGGGGTATTTATATTAAAACACAGCATTCTAGAATATTCTTTGATTCCTTGAAAATCAGAACAATGGGGAGCGGACGGACGTGTTCTGACCTGTTCGCTAGCGGTCGCCGCCCGCGCCGCCGCCCGCGCCGCGACCCTGAGTTCGCTACATTGCCCCCTCATTAAGACTGTTTCGTCCCGGAACAGTTCGTTATGACGAAATCTGCATGCATCACCCTTAGTGCATCTGGAAGTCTTGAAGAAATAACAGTCGACGGTCCGTTTGAGCTCTTCTTGACCGGTAGAGTTAAAGCTGCAGACTAGAATTTCCACTCCGGTAAAGCGGAAGATTGTTTCTAACATGCTTCTAACAATCCTCCAATCCAAACCATCTAGTCCACAGCCTATCTTCGGTACTGCTAGCTTCATGATGTCGTTCTTCAAAATATGGTCCTTCATATCGCACAACGAGTCCCATAAACTGCGGTATGACGGCTTCTGATATGAGTATTGTTTGGTAACCAGGTAGTAAAGGTACCGCTTGTTTTCTACGTTATCATCCTTCAGTTGTAGCGTTTTTCCGACGGTTGGACGTTGGTTGGCCAGTTCTTGTACTCGTCCAAATTTTCTTTTAAAAACTGAAGCGATGCCGCGGGACATTTTAATGTCTTTCGCTACACAGTGAGGGAGGAAATATTCTGGGGACACGGTGAACAGATCTCGTTGTTCTTCTTGTGTCACGCCATACCGTGCTTTGTGGCCAGTGGAATGGCTTTCCATAAAGTCTTCAAATGTAGGTTCCTCAGGTACAACCCGGCGAACCGTCGCTCCACGATGATCATCAAAGTTATCACCAGCGAAAGGGGCTAACCGATTGAAGTGGACTACTCTCGGCTTTTCATTAGGTGTTTTCCTAATTCTGTAGACCACATCATTTATTCTTTTTACGATCTCGTAGGGACCTTCCCAATTCTTTTGTAGCTTCGGTGATAAGCCACGACGTCTTTGTGGATTGTAAAGCCACACCAAATTCCCAGGTTGAAAACCACCTTTTTCAGCCTTGACGTCATACTGGTCCTTCATCCGATCGCTGGCACCTTGAATGTATATACGGACTTGTTCATGTACTCGTATGTCGTTCATTCTTCTCCGTAAGTCCGTTACGTAGTCCTCCCCGGCTAGATCTTCACCGGGTTTACTGCCAAATATTAGGTCGCATGGTAAGCGCAACTCCCGCCCGAATAAGATGTTTGCTGGTGTCTGCCCTGTTGCCTCATGCACAGATGAACGGTAAGCCAACAAGAACAGATGAAGATGTCGGTCCCAGTCTCGTTGATGGTTAGAGACTACCTTTGACAAATACCAATTTATTGTTCTGTTCATCCGTTCAACCATGCCATCAGACTGCGGGTGTAATGCAGTAGTTCTGGTTTTCTTTATTCCTAATATCTTACAGATATTTTGGAACAGAGCAGACTCGAAATTCCTTCCTTGGTCGGAATGTATCTCTCGCGGTACTCCAAATCGGCAGATGCATTCTTTTACCAAGACTTCAGCAACCGTTACGGCTTCCTGGTTGGGTAATGGATAGATTTCGACCCACTTAGTAAAGTAGTCCATTACTACTACTATGTATTTATTTCCATAATCAGTTTCGGGGAATGGTCCGGCCACGTCAATCGCAATGCGTTCAAAGGGACTTCCAACGTTATATTGGCGCATAGGAGCTCTTCTTTTCCTATGTGGCCCGTTACTTCCCGCGCAGACCACACATTTCTTGCACCACTCTTTGACATCTTCTTTGCAATTTACCCAGTAAAATCGTTGACGCAATCTCTCGAGGGTTTTATTTACTCCAAAATGTCCAGATCCGTTGTGGATCTCCTCCAATACTTCCGGTACTCTATTCCTAGGAATTATCAGCTGGGTCCTACTCACAGTAACTTCAGTATTATCTATGACACGTTTCAGGAGGCCCTCTTCAACAACAATAGAGTCCCACTGCGCCCAGTACGATTTTACACTTTGTGTGTGTCGTGCAACATCTTCCCAAACTGGTCTGCTATCTCCACGTTTCCAATCCAGTATGATTTTTAAGTCAGAGTCATTCTCTTGGTCCTTGCGAAGGTCTTCCGTTTGCCAACTATCATTCGCTACTGTTGTTCTAGCGATGGTAGAGAGTTTTTCCTCTAGGCGACTGCAATGCTTGCATTCGTCTAGGCATGGTCTTCTTGATAATGCGTCAGCATTACGATGGCTTGTACCTGCTCGATGCTCAATAACAAAGTTATATTCTTGCAATCTTTCAATCCATCTAGCTGCCTGATCTTCAGGATTCTTAAATTGTAGTAGCCATTTGAGAGCAGCGTGGTCAGTTCTTACAAGAAATCTTCTACCGTACAAATATTTGTAGAAGTGCTCCACGGATTTCACGACTGCCAAAAGTTCTTTTCTAGTGACGCAATAATTCCTCTCTGGTTTTGACAAGGTCTTACTAAAATA
This sequence comes from Stenolophus ochropezus, assembly GCA_035578165.1. NCBI lineage: Eukaryota > Metazoa > Arthropoda > Insecta > Coleoptera > Carabidae > Stenolophus > Stenolophus ochropezus. The sequence goes on along the minus strand of JAQOWZ010000024.1, from coordinate 3,439,071 downwards.
GGCAATAACCTTCTCTTGTCCGTCTTGTATCTGAGAAAGAACGCCACCAATCCCAACGTTGCTGGCATCTGTATCAAGAACGAATTCTCCTTCTGGTAAAGGATAACTTAGAACAGGTGCGCTTGTCAAGGAATATTTAAGTTGTTTGAACGCAGCTTGACAGTCCATCTCCCAGATAAATTTTCTGCCTTCTTCAGTAAGCCTTGTCAATGGCTTCGCTATGTTGGCAAATCCAGGTACATAAGGTCGGTAGTATGTACAGAGACCAAGGAAACTTCTCAATTCATGTTTGTCCCTCGGTACTGGCCAGTCACTTACAGCCCTTATTTTCTCCGGGTCAACTGCAATACCCTTACCAGAAACTACGTGTCCAAGACAATGCACTTCTTTTTGAAATAAGTGACACTTCTTTGGACTGAGTTTCAGGTTAGCCTTTCTCAATCTTTGGAAAACCTCTTCCAAGTTCTTCATGTGGTCCTCGAACGTTTTTCCTACCACAATAATATCGTCGAGATAGACTAAACATGTTTTCCACGATAGTCCAGCCAACACGGTTTCCATAAGCCGTTCAAACGTTGCAGGGGCATTGCAGAGCCCAAATGGCATAACAGTAAATTGCCAAAGACCGGTACCGATGGTAAATGCAGTCTTTTCTTTGTCTCTTGGGTCTAAATCCACTTGCCAGTATCCGCTCTTTAGATCAAGAGTAGAGAAGATCTTTGATCCTGCCAATATGTCCAGTGTATCGTCTATTCGGGGTAGCGGGTAGCTATCCTTCTTCGTCACGTTGTTAAGTTGACGATAATCAACGCAAAATCTCGTAGAGCCATCCTTCTTCTTCACTAGCACCACTGGTGAAGCCCATGGACTGCTTGAAGGTTCAATCACACCTTCCGTACTCATGTCCTCAATAATTTCTTCTGCTTCTTCCCGATTCGCCAGTGGTAATCTTCTTGCTGTTTGGCGGATGGGTCTTGCGTCTCCGGTGTCTATTTTATGATGGACTACATTGGTTTTTCCTTTGTCCTTCTTGTCCAATTAGAACACATCTTGAAAGTTGCCAATTAAACCCTTAGCTTTGGTTTTCTGGTCGGCGGTCAAGTCCTGGAACGATGTTGACAGCTCTTTCAACAGAATATCCGGAACTGCACAGGATGTGTTGTCTTTGGCCGTCACAGTTCGAATAATCGATGGTACCGTTGAGCATTCTCCTACTATGGTCCCTTTCTTCAGTATAACGGGATAAAAATTTATGTTCATTACTCGAACTGGGATAACCTTGTCGGTTTTGAGCAAGACTTTTCCAATTACAACTCCAGTCCCAGTTTTGGCATTATCGTTTTTCGGCTGGAGCATGACAATGTTTCTCTCACAGAAGCTACCCTCTAGCTGTGCTTCCACGATTGATTCACTTCGTTCTGGGAGGGTTACATCTTCCGTTATTAATACTCGCATGGCATTGTCGTCTCGTGGATTTAATACCAGTTCTTCATCATTGACCATCATCACTCCATTCTTCAGGTCAAGTTTAAATCCATGCTTTTTCATAATGTCCATGTAGAGAATGAATTCATCTTCTACATCAGCTACTAGCACACGATGTTTTATGCACGTTTTTTCAACAGTGATGCTCAAATCTATTTCTCCAGATGCGGTAGCTTGTTCTCCGGTGGCTGTGCGTATCTGCCACTTTGTTGGAAGTAGATGTTTTCTGCACAATTTTGTTTCTAAGTCGGGTCTGATTATTGTTTTTGTCGCATCCGTATCCAGCAACATTTTAAGCGGCCTGCTGTCGATAGAACCTTCTACATAGACACTGTTAGCTTGATGATGAAGGGATGCGACATAACTAATGGATTCTGGGGCTACCGAAATACGGGTCGACGATTGCCCCTTCGCATCAACCCGACTTAATTTCCCGGCTCCTTTTCATCTTTTCTTGGTTCTGCTTTCTTCTGCTGTTTTCTGCAGAGCCTTTGCGGGTGACCTAATTCACCGCAATTCCAACAGCGGAGTTTCTTTCTTCCAGCAGCATTAATTTCAGACGTAATTCGTCTTATCTTGTCTTCTAGATCATCGGTGTCATCGGACCTCTCAGCATCGATATTTCGCACTCGCGATTGGTTGCGTGAAGCTTGTTTTGCAGCTTCATGATCTAAGGCATATGAAAGTGCATCAACCAGAGTTTTTGGTCGAGCCAATCGCAGTGCTTGTTGAGTTTCACTGTTACGGACCCCATAGATAAATGCTTGTGTAGCTAGGCATTCCAAAACGCTGTCAGGGGCTGTAGGATGTGCGAGCCGAACCAAACGAGCTACATCCGCTTCAAATTCTTGAAGGTTCTCTTTTGAACTCTGATATCGGTTCCTCAGTTGCGTCTGGTATACCTGCTCCAGATGCGCATTGCCATATCTCATATCCAATCGCTTGACAAGTTGTTCGTAGTCTTCCTGTTCATCCTCTTTTAGCGTCTGTAGGATATCGATGGCTTCTCCACGCAGTGAAACTGTCAGTGCTGTAGCCTTCTCTTTGCAAGTCCAGCCATTTGCTTTGGCAGCGGCTTCAAATTGTTTTACATAATTCGGCCACGATGTCTTGCCGTCAAATTCTGGAGTTTTTATATGCATTCTAGGACTATTTTCTGGTTTCTTCCAATTTTTGTTCTAAACTTTTGGAATTTTCTATTAATTCTTTTTTCAATGTTCTAGAATTTTCCGTCAAAATTCTAGAATTTTCTATCAGTTCTTCTTTTAATGTTCGACAATTTTCTTCAGATTTTCTAGAACTTTCCTCTAATTTTTGTTTCAATGTTTTATAACTTTCTTTCATTTCTTTTAGTTTTTGTTCTAAAGTTCTAGAATTTTCCATCATTTTTTTAACAAAATCATCAATTTCGAATAAAAACTCATCTGGATTTTCACCAGCTTCTATTAAGGATTGGCTTAGACGAAGTTGTAGAACAGACTTGGTTCCCGATGTCTCCAAATCTCGTTCTTCCAGTTCCCTCTTGAGATCGGTTACTTTTAATTCACTTAATTTTACTTGTTTAGTCGCCATTTTATTTATTTTTATTTACACTTCACAGTTTATTAACCCTCACACCTGACACCAATTGTAACGTTTTATTTATTTAGGTGAAGTGTAAAATTGATTAAAACACTAATATTTATATAACTATGTTTAATTAAAGAAATATGAATTATAAATAATAAATAAAAATAAGTAACACTAAGAATTAACAAATATAAACACTAATTTAAGAACTAATTATTATTACTAAAGACTTAAACACTAAGATAATTTATTTAAACAATTAAAACTACGCAATATTTATTTAAACACTATTTATATCACCGTCTATTTATTTATATCACCATCTGTACACTACACGTATTAACACAAGACTGTTCTCGCGATCTTTTGCTTGGGGTATTTATATTAAAACACAGCATTCTAAAATATTCTTTGATTCCTTGAAAATCAGAACAATGGGGAGCGGACGGACGTGTTCTGACCTGTTCGCTAGCGGTCGCCGCCCGCGCCGCCGCCCGCGCCGCGACCTTGGGTTCGCTGCAATATGAATTCTATTCATAACACATAACACATGACCTTTCCAGCTCCATAGCTGATACTCGACTGACTCGGCCACCCCTATAGCGTTGCATCAGCAATCAGGCTTCGGGTGCAGTCGCTACCAAAAACTATATTCATGCAAAACTTATGTTGCATTTCCCCATCCTCAGTTTCGGCTACCTCCTGCTAGCCACTTTGTTCCCAAATTCGTAGTCGAGCAGCTTCCCTGGCTGCACGTCTGGGTAGTCGTCGTCTTCCGTCGTCGAGAAAGCTACCGGCCGTTGTTTCTAACTGCGGTTCACCTTGGGCTTGCAGCGATTCGTCGTTCGTTGGAATATCACCAGAACCCTCTTGGTCTGGTGTTGTATTTTCTTCTAAGGTATCTTCAATAACGTTGGGTCTGTTAATTTCTGGTACCTCATGCTCCATTAGCGGTTCATTTATAACCTCCTCATGGTAATTTGGATCGGCTTCTTCAAGCCCATGTGGTGGTTCAATCATTACCGGGCTCGTTCCTCGTTTGGGAGAAGGAAATGAGTAATTGCTTCGAGGACTCATATTACCCGCAGGTTGATGATATTTTGGGCTTCTTTGGAAAGACATTGACTTCAGTTCTAATTTATACAGCCGAATATTAATTTCAACACCAGCGAATACGTCGCGCAGTAATTCGCGTAACTCGCACAAGGAAGAACGTAAGGACTCGTACGTTGGATTTTGGTAACTTTTTGATTTGGTTACCAAATAATACATATAGCGCTCATTTAGTTTTAGATACACAACTCCGCCAGTTTGAGGGCGTTGATTTTGTAACTCACGCACTCCGCCGAACCGTTTCTTAAATTGGGTGGCTATCCCCGCCTCCGTTCGTAGGTCTTCCGCTACACAATGAGCTAGAGCATAATGGGTAGGGGCAGAAAACAAATCTCCAACAACAGTTGTGAAATCTCAGAACCGTTGAACTTCATCAGATACTCCATTCTGATAAGTATAATCTCGTCTAGGTCTATTCGGTCTTTTCGCCGCTTGCTCTTGTAATTGAGGTGGTTTTAAACATCTCTTCAACCGGTCATGATGGACCACTAACCGTTTGTGTTTGAACTGGGTATGTTGAATACGGTAGGTATTTAAGCTCATATTCTTTACTATCTTATACGGGCCTGACCATGGGCGGTGAAGCTTACTAGTTTCCCCTATCCTAACTGCTGGTTGATGTAATTATACTAAATCCCCAAGGCAATATTGCTGCTGGTTCTTCTTTTAATCATAACAGCTCTTCTGTCTATAATGTGAAGCTTTTAGCTTATCACGCACTATTTCATGGCCAGAATTTAACGAATCTTGAAGGTTCTTGATGTACTCATTTAATGAACGATTTTCTTCGGGTATAGGCAACCCGTACTGAACATCAATTGGTAAACGGATCTCATCTCCGAAAAGTAGAAAATATGACGTGTATTTGGTGCTCTCATGTTGGCTCGTCCGATAGGCCATCATTACTTAAGGCAATTTCGCATCCCAAATCTTTTGATGTTCTCCAGCCCAATAGGATAACATGTTAAGTAGAGTACGGTTAAACCGCTCGACCATCCCATCGGACTGGGGGCGGAAAGGAGATGTTCTGGTTTTAACAATTTGTAGGAGACGGCACATTTCTTGAAATAACTCCGATTCAAATTGTCTACCCTGATAGCTGTGAACAATTTCTGGAGCCCCGAAACGGCAGACAAATTCACCCACAAAGGCACGGGCCACAGTCCTAGCTGTTTGGTTCAGGATAGCGTAGGCTTCAGTCCACTTACTAAAATAGTCAGCGATGACCATAATGTATTTATTCCCTCGCTTCATGACAGCAAGTGGACCTAAAATATCAATAGCTACTTTCTCAAACCTATGTTGTGGGAGATACGTTTGCATTTCTGCCCTCAGTGTCGGTATCGGAGATTTTCTCCGGTTACAATCTTCACACTCTTTTATCCATCGACATACGTGGTCAGGCATATTCCGCCAATAATAACGATCTTGAATCTTCGCTGAAGTCTTCTGAACCCCGAGGTGCGCCCCGGCTGATGCATTGCAGTGATATTCTTCTATGACTTGATTTATTAAGTTCTCTGGTACTATCACACGGTATTTATATTGTCCGTTTGAAATCTCTTCTACACATAAAAGTTCATTTACTATTACCGGTTTTAAAGTCCAAAGCCGTTTAGCCTCACTTGACAAATTCTCTTTCAGATTCTTAATTTCAATAGTTAACCTGCCAATTTCTTCTCGTAATTCAGCCAACTCATTCTGTATAATGGGGCATTTTTCACAGTTAGATATAATTTCTAATTAATGGCGTTGCTTGAGCTATCTGCATACCCTCTGGTTCTTCTTTAGCGCGACTGCAAGATTGTCAAATGTTCGTTGTATTTTAAGCGCTGTCTAGGCAGCCTCAACGGCACTATTTAAATCATTTGGATTTTTTCTAGCTGCCTCTACTGCAACGTCTTTACTCATTCCACGGAAAAATTGTTTCATCAACAATTTTTCTTTAGTCACTTGATTATGTTCAGCAAACGCCTTATCTCCATACGCACTCAACACCGATGCATAAATAGGAGTAGTTTCTCCAAGCATTTGTTTCCTTTCCCAGAACAATTTCTCCATATTTTGATCCTCTGGTGCAAACGCTGTTTTCATAGCATCGCATACTAATATCCAATTTGCTCGTACAGCTGCACTCAAGGTATTAAAAGTTTGTCTCGCTGGATTTTCTAAAAACAGCGGTAACGCAACTAACTTCTGGTTATCATCCCATTCTTTCAAAAGTGTGAAAGCCTCAAATTGTTGTTTCCATTCTTCCCAGTCTCCCAATCGAAACCGTGCACAACAAATATCCCCCATTTTGTATATCCCACCTCTGCCACCAATGTAATATAAATCTTTATTTAATAAGAAAATAACGAATACACTGATTATTATAAACTGCACTATTAAACAATATGAATTCTATTCATAACACATAACACATGACCTTTCCAGCTCCACAGCTGATACTCGACTGACTCGGCCACCCCTATCGCGCTGCCAGCAGTCACGCTTCGGGTACAGTCGCTACCAAAAACTATATTATTACAAAAATTATGTTACAAGAACTTCATTGAAATCATTAATAACATTGCATCCTTAACTATTCCTGTTAATAAACCGAAGCGCATAAACATATTCAAAGAATGATGTTGGTGGGATGATGAATGCACAGAACAGATCCGAATATCAAAACAAGCTTATGATAGGTATAAAGAGAGAAAAACTTAGGACAATTTCATTGGGAGCAAAAAACAAACTGCAATTACACGTAAACTTTTAAAAGAAAAACAAAGAATCTCATGGAAAACTTTGCGAAAATATAAACAAAGACACCCCTTTAAGTGAAACTTGGAAAAAAGTTAGAATTAGAAACAAATCTTATTCCTCAAAATACAATAATACCATGGAAAACTGCAATCTAAATGGATTTTTTGATAAACTATCGCCTAGCTCTTGTCAAGAAAAGGTAGACTTTAATCAAATACCAAAAAATCAAGACACTTATTTAACCACACAATTCTCACTAGAGGAATTAATGTTTTTATTAAAAATCTCAAATAACTCATCTCCTGGTTGGGATAATATTAGCTACTCTATGTTGGCTAACTTACCTAACAATGGCTTGAAGATAATGTTACAAATATTTAATAGTATTTGGATTTCAAACACCTTCCCAACTGAGTGGCAAACCTACATTATCAAACCAATTCCTAAGTCAAGGGAATTGGAGGTTAAATGTAAATCATATCGTCCTATATCGCTATCCCCGTGTGTACTTAAAACATATGAACGTCTAATAAAGAATAGGCTTGAATGGTGGTTGGAAAATAATAATTTGCTTCCTTCTCATCTACATGGTTTTAGACGAGGACATAGCACGATGAATAATTTAGTCACTCCAGTTTCAGATATTCAATCTAACAGTAAAGATAAGGGATATCTTGCTGTATTATATGTAGATATTAAAAGCGCATTTGCCAATGTGTCTGTTAAAATTCTCAGAAACAAAATGGTACAACTTGGTCTTCCAACTATGATGGTCCAAGCAATCATTAATATAATAAAGGAAAGTAACCTACTTCTTAAGCACAAACACCATGTAATTGGTACTATTATTTTATATATATATATATATATATATATATATATATATATATATATATATATACTCTAGATATCAGAAACTACCTTATTCCTGAAAGTAAAATTATTCTATTAGCGGAAGATGTATTTATACTGCAAGTCAGAATTTTACAACGGCCCGCAATAACTTAAATATTGCAGCACACCAACTCTGTTCTTGATTATTTAATAATGGTTTTGAATTATGTCCCAGAAAATCTGTTGTATCTATTTATAGCAGACAGAGGTTGAATAAATTACCAAGCTTTCTTAAATTAGGTATCTACGATATAAAAATATCATCTGTCGTGAAATTCTTGGGCATGTATATAGATTCTAAATTAACATGAAAACACATATTCACCACATTATTAAAAAATGTGAACTAAGGATAAATATCGTCCGCTCTATCTCTAACACTCACTGGGAAGGTCATCCAGAAATTTTACTTATACTATATAAAAATTATATTCCTTCAGTCATGGATTACGGATGCATATTGTATGTCTCTGCACGTCAAACCAAATTACGAAAACTGGACACTTTACAAAATAAAGTTGTCTAGGTGCGTTGCGCTCAACCCCCATCTGTGCTCTATTAGCCGAAGCTAATATTATACCCCTTAATATTAGGCGCGGTATGCTTTACCATCGTTATATCCTGTACAATATGAATTCAGTACCACTTGCAAAACTTGCAGCAGAAGTCGTTACCAAGAAATATTGGAATAATAAACCATCTCCACTCTTGATTAACAGTTTCCTATTTCTTAAACAGCTACCTATAGAGGACTAACACAACACTCTACCCTGCTACCTTTACCCCTTAGAATACTCTCTAAAAAATAATTTCTCAATACCAAAATTTTCTTTACAGTCACATAATGAATCCATGAACCCGTTAATATTTATTAAAAAACTAAAAAACATATTTCCAAACTATCTCCAGGTCTATACAGATGGTTCAAAAACTTCTGAAGGAACAAGCTGCGCTTTCATTATTCCTGAAATATCTCATATCGCAAAATTTAAATTGCATCATTTAACCTCTATATACAATGCCGAGCTACTAGCAATATTTAAAGCTTTGGAATTCATCTGCGCTCTTCCAAGCAAATATATAGTCATCATCTCAGATTCTCAAAGTGCTCTTATTAAAATAAATTCACCTAGACTACATCAAATAAATTCTGAAATAATTTATAAAATTATCCATACTCTTTACGAGGTCCAAAAAAAGGTAGTCTGCGACCTGATGTTCTCCCTGAACAGGATCGTGGAGTTCTTATGGTTGTACTGAGCTCTCATCTTGCATACGTATGCAGCGATGAGTTTCGTACGCCTCGTACGAAGAGGTGCTAGTCCGGATTCACAGCAAAGACTTGCCGTAGGTGTAGACGGAAAGGCACCGATACAATATCGGATACCTGCGTGGTGAACCGGATCTAGCAACCTCAGAGAACCCTTCGCAGCGGACGCATAAACAATACAACCATTATCGATCCGGGAGAGTACTAGGGCCTGATACACTCGCAGGAGTGTTTGAGGTTCAGCACCCCACCTAGCACCAGCGAGGACTTTGAGACAATTCAACGATTGCGAGCATTTGGCTTTCAGTTCCATTAAGGTTTCCAGGTTAGTTTCGGGTCAAACGTAAGACCAAGAAATCTAACCCTGTCCCTACACCTAATGTTCTCGTCTCGCAGATATAACATGGGGCCATAATGAGGACGATTCAATCTGCAAAAGTGCATACATTGCGTCTTTCCTTGAGAAAACTTAAATCCGGTACCTACAGCGTTTTGGTCAATCTGGTTGATTGCCGCTTGCAATGTACAATTGATGTCTCTCATTTTCTCTGAACGATAGAAAACGGTGAGATCATCAACGTACATGCAGATACCAACAGTGTTGCTGAGCCCGGATATAAGGTCGTTGACCTCAATGATAAACAACGTGACACTCAGAGTAGAGCCTTGTGGTACGCCGTTCTCCAGGGACCTGCTGGAGGATAGGACGTTACCGACTCTAACTCTGAATGTCCGGTCACTAAGGAAAGCGCGAATGAACAGGGGTAGATTACCCCTGAAACCCCAACTATGCAACTTTTGCAGAATATGGCACCGCCATGTCATATCGTAGGCCTTTTCGAGATCGAAAAAGACTGCTACCAAATGCTCGCGATTTTTAAAAGCCTTGTGTATTTCATGCTCTAGGAACACTAGTTGGTCGGTGGTGGATCGGTATTTCCGAAAACCGGCTTGGTGCTCGCTCATTAGACCTCGGGTCTCGAGACACCAAACCAACCGGTTGTTTACCATCCGTTCCAACACTTTCCCTATACATGATGTTAGGCTTATAGGCCTGTAACTGGAAGCCGAGAGAGGGTCTTTCCCTACCTTTGGAATGGGAACAATAATTGCTTCCTTCCATACGGTAGGGTAGTTTCCCTCGAGCCATAGCGTGTTAAATACGGAAAGCAAGGAGGTTTTGAACGCCGGAGTGAGGTGTTTAAGCATCTCGTTGGAGATATTATCCTGTCCCGGGGATGAAGACGATGCATGAGCAATTGCAGAGTTAAGTTTGCCCAAGGTGAAAGGGTCATTATATGGAAGTGATTGTTGGACTTCTGGAGTGAAGTCCAACTGCACTTCCCTTCCATTTTTGCCCAGTAGAAAGTGCGGATCATAGTTTTGAGAGCTACTAGTGCTCTCAAACTGATCCGCCAATAACTCTGCAATTACGTTAACGTCGCTCGTTATCGTTTCTTCATCCCGTTTCAGGTGGGTCAACGGGGGTGAATAACCCCTACCCGAGATGCTTTTCACCCTTGCCCAACACTCCTGACTGGTTGTCTCTGACGAAATGCCAGAGACATATGCGTTCCAGGAGGCTCTCTTGCTTTCCAATATTTGCTTACGGGCTAATGCCCCGGCTCTTTTGAAGGCTATTAAGTTAGCGTCAGACGGTGTTTTTTTGAATCTATTAAAAGCAGCTTTCTTGGCCCGTTCAAGACCTTGAACCTACGGGTTCCACCAGGGTAATCTACGTTTGTAGATACCCGGTTTGGTGGAAGGTATAGCCGTGTCTGCTGCTTTTAATAGATTGCTTGATAGATCCATTATGGATAATTGAACATCCTCCGTAGAGTCTAGTGTTACTAAAGCCGCTTCAAACTCTGGCCAATTCGCCTTGGCAAAGAGCCACTTGGCTCGACGAACCTGGTTGGTAGTGGGGGTGTCCGTAGTGATCACTATAGGAAAGTGATCACTACCGTGCAGGTCGTCAAGTGCTCGCCAAGAGAATCTACTCGCTAGTCTCGGAGATACAATGGTCAGGTCGATACGGGAGAAATCCCTCGACCGCGCGTTAAAGTAGGTGGGTGAACCATCATTCATTAGAACAAGATCCGTGAAATCAAAAGATCTTCGATAATGAGCCCTCTTGGATCTCTGTGATCAGAGCCCCAGAGTTCATTGTGGGCATTGAAATCTCCAAGTAGTACAAACGGGGTAGGCAATTGTCCTATGACATGACAAATGTCATGTAGGTCCCAGCCTGCCTCTGGTAAGTAGATGTTACATACCGTGAGGACAGTTGGGACGGACATTCGGATTGCAACTACTTGGAGATTAGTATCGACACGGACTTGCTCGAAGATAGCATGTTGTCTTAGAATGATGGCCACTCCACCTCGAACCCTGACGTTGGGTTCCATGTATCTCCGGACTATTGAGTAGTTCTTCAGCGAATATGCTTGGCCAGGTTTGAAGTGAGTTTCCTGAAAACACGTACATAACGGGTTGAACTCCGTTAGTAGCATCTTCAGTTGGCAATAGTGGTACACACAGCCCTTGATGTTCCACTGGAGTATATTATCCATAAAAAGTGTGGAAAAATGGATCTACACACCGTCTTTCGGCTTCCTCGGCTTCCCTAGAGGCCAACCTTTGCCTCTTTTCTTCACTTGTTGTGAAGAGTTTTGTGAGGAGGCGGAGTATACTGAGGAATCCTCAGAAGAGGATTCTCCTCCCTCCCCACGTTTACGTTTTTCCGACACCTCAGAGGGTGTCGGACTGGTTGCTCTTCTCGGAAGAGCGCGTGGCGCACGCATTTCCGGTTGAGCAAAGCTAACTTTGCTCACAAAAACTGTTTTCAGAGCAGCTACCAATTGTGGTAGAAGCTCTTTAACAATTGAGGAAGTTTCTACTGGAGTTTTCTGGGTCGAGGTCACGGCAGAAGTATACGATACTCCCGGATTGGGAGTGCGAACGACTATTTTATTCCTAGCCTCAAAGTAGGATATGTTCTCGCGGGTCTTAAGTTCCTGGATGGCAGCTTCTTGCTTGTAGATGGGGCAGTAATACACTGTAAAGGTTCCTCACAGCCTTTGCCCTCGTGCATTTCCTTTCCGCAGATGCAAACCTGAGGGTTAGTGCATCTGGCGGAAGATGTATTTGATTACACACTTTATTATGCCTCTTTATGTATTCTGTCTTGGCCAATTCTTCACATGCTGACATAATGTGGTGGATTGTCTCGTCTTCTTTCTTACAGATTCTGCACCTTTTATTGTTGCTTGTGCCGTGTACTTTAGTGGCTATATATCGTGTTTTTATCGCTTGTTCTTGCGCTGCAACCAGCAGACTCTCTGTTTCTCCCTTTGTTTTTCCCTGTGTTAACCATCTATATGATTCTATTGGATCAAACGCAATTTTCTCCATGTCTCTTACCTTCTGTCCGTGCATTGGCTTATTTCTATATGATTCGTAAGTTCTTTTTATTACTTGATTTTTAAAATCGTATGGTGTTCTTACATTGTTCTCTTCTCTTTCATCTTTGTTTTCCTCTATGCTTCGTTCTAGTGAGTATATTTTGTTTTAATTTTTTTTTACCCTTTTTTGTAGTGATTTATTTGGGTGTAGGTGATCGTCTTGTGCTTTAATATTTTTTAGGATCAGATCTTGCGATGCTTTTTTTTAATGTAATAACTCATACTGAACATTGTAGTATAGAAGATTTGCTCTAATTGCTGAAGTCCTCTACCACCTATTCTTCTTGGGATATACAGTCTATCGATATCCTCTCTAGGATGCAACAGCCCGTTCATGGTTAGTATCTTACGTGTTTTTCTATCTAACTGCTTTATTTCTTCCTGTGTCCAGTCTATAATTCCAAAACTATATCTTATTACAGGTACAGCTAAGGTGCCAATCGCATGGAATTTATTTTTGCAGGTAAGTTCAGTTTTCATTATTTTTCTTAGTCTATAGATGTACTCTTTCTTAATTTTTATTTTCATCCAAGCATGATCTATTCCCTCTCCTTCTTCAATTCCCAAATATTTGTACGTCTTCCCCGGGTTCAGTGATTGTATGTTTTCTTCATCATTTATTTTTATATTCTACGTCCAAATTAGTCTCCCTCTCTGAAAAGTTGCCGTTGCACATTTGTTGAGCCCAAATTTCATCCTAATATCCTCTGAGAACTCTTTGACCACTTTTAATACTTTTCTTAGTTCAATCTCACTTTTGCTTGTTATCTTTAAGTCATCCATATATAATTGATGTGTAATAGGTGTTGTTGCTTCTTTTAGTTTATATCCTATCGATGCTTTTTTTATAAGTGTTGAGAGTGGGGTCATTGCTAGGCAGAACAGTAGAGGTGACAAAGAATCTCCTTGATAAATGCCTTTGTTTATATTTATTTCTTTAGTTTGAAGGCTTTCATTTGATATCTTCAAGTGCATAGTTGTTCTCCAAGTTAGCATGAGGTTCTGTATTAATGTTATTATAGTTTCATTAATTCTACTCATTCTCAACGTTTCCAAAAGCCACGTATGGGGTACGCTGTCGTATGCTTTTTGATAATCAATCCATGCTAGGTTTAGGTTTTTTTGTGGGTCTTACAATCCTCTATTAAAACTTTCACATACATTAGGTGATCTCTACATCCTTGATATCCTTTTGTACATCCTCTCTGTTCTGTTGGTATTATATTATGGTCCTCAAGATGAATATTACTTCTATTTGCAATTACTGCTGTGAATACTTTATACGTTGTATTAAGGCACGTAATAGGCCTGTAATTCTTAGGTTCCTTTAGGTCCCCTTCCTTTGGTAGTAGATATGTTTTCCCTTTTGCTAGCCACTCAGGAATGTCTTGTGGGTTCTTGATAAGTGAATTATAGTTTATAGCTATAAATTCGTGTGCTTTAGTCAAATTCTTCAGCCAGTAGTTAGGAATATTGTCTATTCCTGGTGCTTTCCAGTTGTTTGTTCTGTTAATAACTTTAGCTACTTCTTCCACTGTGATGTCTTCCCATTCCATATTGAGTATGCGTTCATTTTGTACTTGTTGGAGCCATGACGCATCTTTATTGTGTTCCACTCTATTCTCGTATATCTCCTTCCAATATTCTTCTATCTGTATGATGTCGGGGCCTTCTTGGTTTAATTGCTCCTCCTTTCGTAGTTTCCTGTAAAACGTTTTCCCATTTTGGGTATATAATCTGTTATCTAAGAACTGTTAAATGTTATTATTATTATCCTTATTATTATTATTATTGTTATTATTATTATTATTTTTGTCCTTATTATTATTATTATTCCCCCCCGTGGACCCACCTTGTCGTGGTAGGGGGGCTTAGTACCCTTCTGTTGCCAGCAGAGGGGGAACTAACGGGTCCCGGACCCTTTTGGATTTTGACCTTTGCTGTTGTACCTTGATTACGTTGATCGGCTCCTCTAGTAGAGGCGCTGGGAGTGCCTAGGTGCTCTGATGCCGAAAGGGTGGTTGGTGGGGGAGTCCTCCCGCGGCGTCAGAGAGGAAGGGCTGATGTGAGCTTGCTCTGCCGATGCGTCGAAGCTACAGGATTCAGGAGCCAGCCACTTCGGGCCCTGATCAGGAAGTGTGAGATGGGTAGAGGTGTCGGAACCTCTACTGCCCCGAGCGAGTCCGACCCGTCTGTGTATTCCGGGGTCGGTTAAACGGTTTAGGTTGGGTCCCGGGGAACTGGGGTAGGATGCGTCCGAGGGTATACCCGTTCCCAACTTACCGGCCCGCTCCTTCTCACACGATGCGCTGGACAAACTGCTTTAAAACATGAGTAAAGGGGAGGACAAAACAAAGACAACACCCGGCAAGCCAGCCGGCAAAGAAGGCCCGTCTGGTAGGACGGTAAAAACCCCCGGGGAGGAAACCCCGCAAAAAAATCAAGGCTCCCAGTCGGGGAGCGAGAGCGGCCTTAATAAGCCGCAAAGTAGTGTTGTTTCTGTTCAACAGAACAAAGTGAGCCAGGAAAAGGTGGGCCCTGTACCCCGGTTCCTGGTCATTAAGAGATCTGATGGAGGGAGCTTTGATAGGATAAGCCCGTTTATTATACATAAACATACAATAATGACGGCGTTCGCTAATAAAGAACATTTGGTCGCTGTGTTCTTTGACCTTGCAAAGGTCTATGATATGACTTGGCGGTATCAGGTCTTAAAGAAGTTGCATGACTGGAAACTTCGTGGGAATTTACCGTAAACGATTGTTTCCTTTTTGGAACATCGTCGCTTTAGGGTACGCGTGGGAACGTCTGTGTCCACTGTCCGGACACTTGACAACGGAATCCCACAAGGATCCACGATAAGCGTTACCCTGTTTGCCATTGCGGTAAATGGACTTGTTTCCCGATTACCTGCTGCAATTCGCAAGTGTCTGTACGTTGACGATCTCACCATGTTCTTCTCTGCGAAGACAATGGGAGAGATTAACAGGCACTTGCAAGAAGCATTTAACATTGTATTGCGTAACGCACAGGATTTAGGGTTCAAGCTCTCCCACGAGAAGACCCAGTGCATGCACTTCTGCCGACTGAATCGACCACACTATAAACCACTCTTGTATATGAGGGATACTGTCATCCGTGTTGCTGACACGGTACTCTTCCTTGGTCTAATTTTTGATCCAAGAATGACCTGGAGACCACACGTAGAGGAACTCAGAACCGCGTGCCTCAGAGCCCTAAACGTGGTGAAAATGTTGGCGGGTACAAGATGGGGCGCAGAGCCAAAGACCCTTCTGAGTGTCTATCAGTCTTTGGTTCTGTCCAAGATAGACTACGGTTGTATCGTTTATGCTTCCGCTAAGCGTTGTGACGTCTGCCTACGCCTCGACCTCGTGGATGTATCGGCGGTATCGGGGTTGCTCGGGCGCCTTTCGGTACGGCAGATCCACGTTGGAGGTCCTGGGGTGGCTAGATAACTCAGTGAAGAAGGGTAGGGTTGTTTTGTAAAATAAAACACGCAGGGTAACTTCACTGTGGTTTATTCCTGGCTGCAGCGATACAGGTTTAGGTGTTTTTAGTGGCTAGTCGATGTGCTGGTGACGAAGCGTTGTAGGGGACGGCTAGCTAGTGGTTGTTGCGTGTCCGCGAAAACGGTGCGTGAGTCTGACGAACTGGCTTTAAATCTACGTTTGCCAGGGATACCACGGCAAACGTCTATGCTACAAATTGGTACTTATGAATGAACCGGTACACCTAAAACGCGGTAGCGGTTAACGGAAAACAAGCGGGAATAGTCGCAATAAAGTCCTCACGAGCTGAGGATGAAAAAGTGCCGAACCGGTAATTTTACCGGTTCGAGTTTTTAACGGTTCTGAAGTCTACGTTTGCCAGGGATACCACCGCTAACGTCTATGCTACAAATCGGTGCTTGTAAATGAACCGGTATACCCTAAACGAAGTAGCGGTTAACGGAAAACAAGCGGGAATAGTCGCAATAAAGTCCTCACGGGCTGAGGATGAAAAAGTTCCGAACCGGTAATTTTACCGATTCGAGTTTTTAACGGTTCTGAAGTCTATGCTTGCCAGGGATACCACGGCTAACGTCTATGCTACAAATCGGTGCGTATAAATGAACCGGTATACCGAAAACGAGGTAGCGGTTAACGGAAAACAAGCGGGAATAGTCGCAATAAAGTCCTCACGGGCTGAGGATAAAAAAGTTCCGAACCGGTAATTTTACCGGTTCGAGTTTTTAACGGTTCTGAAATCTACACTGAACGGGGCGGACCTCTTGGTAATGGTAATGGTACGGATACTCTGTACTCGCCGGGAAAACCACGGCAGAGACAGACAAAACGGTAAACTCACCACGAATTGCTGCTCGCTGGTCGGAAGACACTACGCTGGTCGGAAGGCACTGGTCGCAAGGCACTGGTCGCAGTTAGTTCTGAAGAACCTCGGTCTGACTGTTTCCAGCTTACTGCCGTTTGAGTGCTGTGCCCTTGCTTTTATCTCCGCTCGTCACGGTGGGAGAGATTGCGCGTGATTTGTGGTGGGAGTGTGCGCGTGAGATAAGCACCGTTACTCTTGACTCTGCTGAGATACGATAAAAAATAAAAAAAACCCGATTGCCGCCCAGTGGACTTGAACGCGCAATCTTTGTATTGCCAGACCGAGCACGTATCCACTACACCACGGTGACTTGTGTAGTTTTTATTTTAATTTGCGACATTGCTTCGTCACAGCGTACAACAATAAGTCGTCTGGACCCCATACACCATCTGGGCATTAGGTATGCCCTGGGTGCGTTCCCTAGTACCCCCACATTGAACCTGTGTTCTGAGTCGGGTTTGTCTCCCCTCAACGTCAGAGGGAAGAAATTCCTCTTAAAGTACCGTAAAACGTGGTCAATAGGGACGCAGGTGTCAATCGGGACAAAATGTTCATATTTTAAACTTTCGCGCTCTACATCTGAACGTCCGAACTTAGCTACGATTGAAAAATTGTAGTGTGCTCCAGACACCTCACAGCGAGTCATAACGTGTACGCTCAAGAACAAATGTAAGTATTTACTAATGAAAAAAAATTATATGTTTAATCAAGAAAAGTGAGTGAAATTTATTGCCTGCAAAACTTTTCTTATTTGAATATGTTACCTATAAAGTTTGGTTAATTTTCTTGGCCTATCTTTTAATCTGATGTATTTTATTGAGATTATGTGTGATAAGTTGTTCAAAAAGTTGTCCATTATTTTTCTATGATTTTTTAAATGTTTTCAGGCATATTTCGGGGCGAATTGGGACTAAATATGAGGGTGTATATAAGAAAGGTTGGTGGCCGAGTTTACCAAAATTACCCAAAAAAGATTTTGAAAGTGCTCTGCCTCAATACAAAGCAAAAAAAAATACGTTAAGGGAAGCAACAGAAATTTATAACATTCCTCTATTACACTTTATTTACATTGTTTTTAATGATTTTTTTTCTTTTTTTAAAATTTATTTTTTTGTCCCGATTTACCTCTTATATGAGGTTATTCGGTATTTCTACATGAAATAATCCACTTTCCCTATTCACCCCACTACGGGGTCAATCGGGACAACGCCTTTAAAAAAAAATTACAAATGAACTATAGCTTCATAAAATACGAAAAAAACAGTTTGTTAAAGCAAACTACCTACTCCCCTGAGCCAAAATTTGGTGTTAATATTTCCAAAAATAAAGAAACTAGAAACAAAAATATCAAAAAATCGTCCCGATCCACCCCGTTTTACGGTACGTGTGTAAGCTCTGGTCATTACCTGGACATAAAAACTTTGAAACATTCTTCTCGGACAATAGGTACAACAGACGACTGATCCAGACGAAACCTGTCAGTGTTCGCGCAAAAGAACTCCTGGAATCCATGAACCTAGTACTGCCCCCAACTTCTCCTCTCGGAGAGTTGGAAGTACCACCGTGGCTCGTTCCACCAGTCGGCGTCAACCTTAGTCTTCTAAGGTTTGACAAGTCCGACACGCCACCAGTACTTACTTATACGGTCATGGTTCCTTGAGATCTTAAACACTGAGTATAGGGACGCTGCGATCATTTATACAGATGGTTCGAAAACTCCCCATGGCACCGGTTGCGCTTTTGTCTATCATGACAGTCCACACATATGGTCAATGCCTCGTATCACGTCAGTGTACTCAGCCGAGTCATACGCTCTATGGCAGGCACTACGCTTCAGCGAGTTTTCAGAAGCTCACAAAGTAGTCCTGGCCAGTGACTCACTGAGCGTCCTCCAAGCCATCTCGAACCCCTTCGCCCTTGACCCGATTATACAGAGCATCCTGTCCCTCATGAAACACCTTCATGACATAGGGAAGGATGTGTCTTTTCTGTGGGTCCCGAGTCACGTCGGGATTAAAGGGAATGAGATGGCCTATGAGGCAGCAAGGTCAGCTGCTGATACCGACTCTGCTGATGTATCTCTCGTCAAGCCATCAGACGTCAAACTGATGGTGAAGCGAGAAGTATTGGCCATATGGCAACAAATATGGGATAGAGTGGAGAACTATCTACATAGTATAAAACCGTCTGTTATGCCGATTGTCCTACCGCGCGATCTGTCGAGAAGAGATCTAGTCAAGATCAACCGTCTCAGATTGGGTCATACAAGTCTGACACACGGCTATCGACTTAGTCGAAGTCCTGCCCCCCTGTGCGACAGATGTGGCGTTACTGCCACAGTACGTCACATTCTTGTCGACTGTCCACAGTATGACCCACTGAGACAGCTATTTAACACTAGTCATAACATAGCTGATCTCTTGACAGATCGCACGCATATGAAGAATGTTTTAAAGTTTTTAAAGGCTGTCAATCTATATGACAGAATCTAATTTATTTATTTATTTTTCTGTGTTATTTATTAATATTTATCGATTTTAACTGTGCCACGTCTATATTATTTTAATCAAATATTATTTATTATTTTAAATGTGACGTCCCTACCTTTTATCAGACTTGACTGCCGACGGGCAATAAACGGGTTTTTAATGTGTAGTGCTGTCCTACATATATAATAATAATTAGTATTATTGCTAGAAAGGCTAATGACCATAGCTGTCGATGCCGAAACCTAATAAAAAAAAATATTATTATTATTATTATTACTTACCTAAATTTATTTCTTCTTTTCTTTGCGAGCGTACATTCAAAGTACGAGTGGGTACTGCACTTTCTACAGTGCGTACTCTGGAAAACGGTGTTCCACAAGGATCAACCTTGAGTGTTACGCTTTTCGCAATTGCCATAAACGAATATATATCCGGTATTAGTCCACAAGTTAGTATATCTCTGTATGTTGATGATCTTGCACTCTATTTTGCTGCCAACAAAATGGGGATCATCAACAGAGAGTTGCAATCAGCAATCAACATACTGTCTGAAAATACTACTAATACCGGATATATATATATATATATATATTTTTCATGTGTAGTCGCGAGTAGACGTGTTTTGCGCAGCTCCGTCTTAACTTAAGTAAAGTGTCGAAAATACTACTCACGTGTTCAAATTATTCCTTTCTGTGGCCCAAATTTTGTTTTTTTTTGATATACAATGGGTGGATCTACTCGCAGCCAGACGACATCGGCAATTAAAGAAACGATCGATACACTCTTGAGCAATGATACCTTCCTCAGCAGTCTAGTTAGCAGAGTTATTGCTCGGCTAGATGAAAAGCTCGAGGAACAGCGAGTGTATTATGAGGGCATCATTTCAAAGTTGACCGACGACAACCGCGTCCTGGAAGAGAAGCTGGACCAGCAGGAGCAGTACTCACGGCGCAACTGCATCCGCGTCTTTGGCGTTCCAGAAACTCCCAGCGAAAACACCGAATCAACCGTGAGTGAAGTGTTTAATAATATCTGTGGTGTGAGTGTAGTACCTGGCCTCATTGATCGGTGTCACAGAATTGGCAGAAAAGACCCTTCCGGCACTAAAATACGACCCATTATTGTTAAGTTTGTCTCTTACAAATCTCGTGAACTTGTAATGAATCAACGTAAAAAACTAAAAGGCACGAAAATGTCCATTAAAGAAGATCTAACTAAAAAGAGACTACATTTACTTACAAGTTCATCTGCTAAGTATGGCTTTAAGAACGTTTGGTCTAGAGATGGTTATATTTATGCCAAAGTCAACAACACTATCAAAAAAATAAATAATTTAAATGACTTACATTAGACACCGATAACGATGTATGTTATTTTGTTAATGCTTGGAGCTGTTAAAAGCCATCATTTTGAAATTGTTATTCTTTATTTCTTTCCTATTTGTTGTTACATTATTTAGTTTTAAGCGTAAATTTCCTAAAACTCTTATCTTCTGTGAATACATTTATTTTTGTACATCTCAATACTTCTACGCAAGATCTTACAAGAAATTAAAGGTCTACCGTTTTACTTAATTTTATTTTATTTCATTGTAAATCTCTTTAATCGCCTACCGTTACACCAAATTATTTACATACAATAATATTTTAAATCTATACATATATTAATAAAAACTTAAGTTCTTGTTATTTTGCATTTATTTATTTCTCTCTATTTTGACTAATATTAGTCACTTTATCATCTTAGATCATGAACCGAATTTATTACATTCCACATCTGTTTATTTTTATTTATATACTTTTATCTCTCTTCTTATTTTTTTTTTCAAATTGTAATGTCAGTTACTCATATTTACTACCAAAACGTTAGGGGTCTGTGTACTAAAGTAAATACTTTCTACAATAATCTTGCCTCTTTAGATCTTGATATAATTTGCCTAACTGAAACATGGCTTAACAACAGTGTTCACACTTCCGAATTGTTTCTGCCTCATTACGATGTTTATAGATGTGACAGGGACACACTCAGTAGTGGTAAATCTCGTGGTGGTGGTGTCCTATGTGCTGTCAATAATAACAAATACAAATCTATGCCTATCAACATTGCTTTACATCCTTCCTCTCATTCTGATCTTGTCTGCACCAAACTGTTTTTAACATCCACTGTTTTTGTCTATATCATAGTTGTCTATCTTCCTCCACCCATATCCCGTGATCAACAGAATTATATTTTTGAATCTCTTGAATCCTTCATATCCATTGCTGATTGTAACTTCATAATTGTTGGTGACTTAATATAGCGAAACTAATTGACAGTTATCAAGGTTTTCGTAATGATAATTTTACGTCTAATTTTGAGAATTTTGCTGCTTTTATAAATGCAACACAGTTTAACCAGATAAGAAATTCCCATGGTAGGTTGTTGGATGTAGTTGTTTCTAATCTATCCTGTTCTGTTCTTGCAAACTATGATCCAGTTGTTGATGTAGATCCGCACCATCCAGCTCTTTCAATATCATTTAAATCTGACTGTAACCCTAATATTCCTAACTCTTCCTTTAATCAAAACTACTGTTCTTACAATTTTCGTTCTACAGATTATAATCTACTTTATAACTTACTTTCAGATGTTAATTGGGACTTACTGAAAAATTATGATGATGTTGACTTTGCCTTTAAAATATTTTACACTATTATCTATAATATATTTGATATGTGTATTCCTGTTTGTATAAGACGACCATCAAAATATCCACCTTGGTTTAATTCTCATATCATCAAATTAATAAAACTGAAAAACAGATTCAATAATTTATTTAAAACCCATAAAACCGAATATTATCAGTCTGAATTCAAACGTCTCCGTGCACTTATCAAAAAAGAAATTAAAATATATATATATATATATATATATATATATATATATATATATAAAGTATATTTAAATAACATCGAGGATACTTTGAGTGCTGATCCAAATAAATTTTGGTCCTATATAAATAGTAAAAAATCTGGTGTGTCCAACACAATACCTCCCGCCACTATAGTAATATATTCTATATAAGTTTTTCAATACATTTAATTTGTAGTTTTAAAATTAGTTTGTTATTCGGAATATTTGTAATTCATTTCATACCTAAAATTTCCTTCATAAATTTTGTATGACTAATATGACAGCTATTTTTGACATTACTAAAACCGGAACTGAACTTACTTTGATTCAAGCATGCAAATACATTCCTAATATATTTCTTCCATCTTTTTAAATTTTACAATAAAATTTCTTCTTTTTTACTTATTTTATCTTTTACACTTACTTACATCAAATTTGACATCATATGTCAAATTTTGTGAACATATGAATAACTCATCTGTTTTATCGAAATTCCTCAGCCTAAACGATATGTAAAATTATTATAATTTATATATTTTTTTTCTATCTAGCTGGAAGTCATATATAAACGTAATTATGCAGATCGGTAGAAAATTAAAAAATCTTTGTATTTATAATAACGAAATTTGCGAAAAAAATGGTATTTAGAGGTACTTTTAAGGAAAAACGGTTTAAAGCTTCAAGTAAAGTACTACTTCCGGTTAACCAATTGTAGTCAAAATCTAATCAGTTCATCATATTTGAATATAAGTCTTAAATACCAAATATTATATTTTTTACATGTATCGTGTTGGAGTTATCGTGGACGAAAAATCGTCACAGACACACAGACACACACACGCACACACACACGCACACACACACGGACATACAGACATCACGGTAAAAATAGTAAAATCTTATTCTAGAGACCCTAATTCGTGCTCATATGTTGAAAACTCACACTCGAGAAATTTGACCAAAAACAATACCTCCCTTATCTATATATTGATAGGCGGGAGGTAAAAACGTACTTCTCGCATCCCAGGGTTTATGCATTTTAACAATCAAGAATTTACCACTACTCATGATATAGTGCACGGTTTCTCAGAATTCTTTGCTAGCGTTTACATTCCTTCAGATAGCTCCGATCACTCTACTACTTCCATTCACAATAATAATTGCCTGTCAAACGTTGTCAATATTTCTAATATTTCAGATGATGATATTTTAACTGCAATTAAACGTCTGAAAGTAATTAGAAATCCAGGTCCAGATAATCTTCCATCTTACATCATTAAAGCATGCAGTCATATTTTTCTTAAACCTCTATCATACTTGTTTAATCTATCTTTAAAAAATAACACTTTCCCTTCTATTCTCAAATCTTGTACCATATGTCCAATTTTTAAATCTGGTGATGTAACTGATATTTCCAACTATCGTCCTATTGCTATCCTTTCAAATATTTCAAAAATCTTTGAATCTATTCTCTACAAGCATATTTACGGTAATGTTCAGAATCTTATATCTAATCAACAGCATGGATTTGTAAATGGCAAATCTACAGCTACCAATCTTATCAACTTTACGGAATATACTCTTAACTCCCTTCATGATAACTCACAAGTAGACGTCATCTATACCGATTTTAAAAAAGCCTTTGATACTGTCGATCACTATATTCTTCTCCGCAAACTAAATTCTAATTTCAATTTCTCTCCAAATTTACTATCTTTTATTAAATCCTATTTAGAAAATCGTAAACTATCAGTTCAAATTAATAATGTTAGCTCTGCTCCATTTGTTGCCACTTCTGGTGTGCCACAAGGTTCGAATTTAGGACCCCTGTTGTTCATTTTATTCATTAATGACATTGCTGATGCGGTCAAGAATTCAGAAGTTTTGATCTACGCTGATGATTTGAAAGTTTTTAGAACCATAAATTCTATAGATGATTGTAAACTTTTGCAAGATGATATAGATAGTATTCTAGCTTGGTCTCAGAACTCTAAATTATTCTTTAATTATAGTAAATGTAAAATAATGAGTTATCTGGTAAAAAAATTTGTTTACACCTATTCTTACGCTATGGAGAATTTCTGTCTTAAACGCGTACACCAATTTAAAGACCTCGGAGTGATCTTTGATGATAAATTGACTTTTAATTTGCACATTGACAATATTACTAAGTCATCTATTCGAATGTTAGGATTTATTATTCGTACTTGTAAACCTTTTCATAGTGTGTCAACTTTAAAAAACTTATATTGTTCGTTGGTTAGGTCAAAATTAGAGTATTGTTTCCAAATTTGGAATCCGATTTACAACAAATACATTTCCATTATAGAATCAGTTCAAAAACGTTTTGTTAAATATTGCTATTTTAAAAAATTTAATCAGTATCCTAATTATGACATTAACTATAATAAACTTTTGCTTGAAGTGAATTTGTTCTCATTAAAATATCGTAGGGAAATGCAATCTTGTTTGTTTTTATACAAAGTTTTAAACAATACTGTTACTGATTGTTATATTCTCGCCCACCTTCCTCTTAGTGTTCCACGTATCACCTCTAGGAACAAATTCACTTTTCGCTGTAGTAAAGTAAGGACAAACTATGAAAGTAAGTCGCCTATTAGACACATGTGTAATATTTACAATTCTATTCCCTCGAATATTGCCGTTTTTGCAGACCCTTACAGTTTGTTCAAAAGATCTTTGATAAATTATTATTTATCTGTTGATAACAATGTTATTGTATAATTGTTTGTTTATTACTTAAGTTTTGTTATTTTGTTTATTTTTTCAAATTCGTTTATGTATATATTTTTGTTGCGTATTTACAATGTTATGTATTAGTATGTATTATATTATTCACACATCATCCTGTAATTGGGACTTATGTCCTGTTGGATTGATAGATTATAAATAAATAAATATATTTTGAGTGCGAAAAAAACCCAATGTATGCACTTCTGTAGATTACTCCGACCGCATTATGGACCTATGCTCTATGTCAAAGACACACAAATTCTGTGCAAAGACAGGGTTAAATTCTTGGGGATGACATTTGACCCAAGACTTACGTGGAAACCTCACATTGTCGACCTGAAAGTTCAGTGTACCAAAACACTGAATCTCCTGAAAGTCCTGGCAGGAAGTAGATGGGGTGCCGAACCACGAACCTTGCTCAATGTGTACCAGGCTTTAGTTGTATCGAAGCTGGATTATGGTTGTGTTGTGTACTCTGCAGCTCCAAGAACCACACTAGAGTTACTAGATCCGATTCATAATACCGGGATAAGACTTAGTCTGGGAGCTTTTCCGACCACTCCGGTCAAAAGTCTTTACGTAGAATCCGGACTAGTACCACTAGCAACGAGGAGAAGTCAGATGATCGCTGATTACATCTGTAAAATACGCGCACAACACAATCATAAAAACTATAGCATCCTTTTTGAGGATATACCTAGATGGAGGACACTGAGCAAGCCACTTTCGGTTCGTGCTAAGGATATTGTGGAGAATGTGGAGTGTGACTTACCTAATGTGCTCCCATTAGGTTTTCTTGAAGTCCCTCCATGGCTTGTGCCCCCTTTAAATGTCAACTGGCATCTTTCAGAATTCGACAAGAAAGAAACTCCTAAAGAACTATTCCAAGCAGAATTCCTCAAAATCGCTGATTCATTCTCGGCTGCACGTTTCATTTATACCGATGGCTCAAAAACAGATGAAGGTACTGGTAGTGCGTTGTTTACCAGTAACCAATCACACTCTTGGTCACTGCCTGAATACTCCTCTATTTACACTGCCGAAGCGTACGCACTGTGGAAAGCGCTGCAAATCTGCGCCTACGAATCACTCCCAACGACCTATGTCATTGTAAGTGACTCCTTTAGCGTTCTCTCTGCCATATCAGATCCGTTTAGTACCAACTATTTGATTCAGCAAATGTTGGCCATGTACAAACACCTGCATGACACAAGCATTGCTGTACATTTTGTATGGGTACCTAGCCATGTTGGGCTGAAGGGAAACGATATGGCAGACGAAGCTGCTCGTCAGGCAGCACAACGGGAGGTACCTGAGGCAAAGATCATACTTTACAGTGATCTTAGAAACGCGATAAATAGAGGAATTATTCAACAATGGCAACATGAGTGGGATGGTTTTAACACCCATCTCAAAGAGATCAAGCCATCTGTTAGAAAACAGCCGCTGAAAATGAAACTCGGCAGAAGGGAATGGATCAAAGTCCATCGGTTGCGTTTCGGACACACAAGTCTGACCCACAAGTATAGGCTCACAAGAGAGCAGCCACCGGTCTGCCCTATGTGTGGGGATTTTCTCACCGTGACGCATATACTTGTTATATGCCAAGACCTACAACCGATGAGACAGCTTTATGGAATAGGAGGGGATCTAAAGATGATTTTAAATGACACAGATCAATGTGAACAAGTCTTGAAGTTTCTGAAAGCCAACAATATTTTTAATCTTATATAATGTTTATTATATATTTATTTATGTTATTTATTTAATTATTTATTACAAATGTGCCGTCCATTACATTTCTAGTCATTTTAGTTTTTTTTTTATTTTTGACAAGAGCAACAGGTCTCGCTTACTTACCTTTTATTTATATATATTTTAAAGTGTTTGTGTCAGTCTAATAAAATAATAATATTATAATTTTAATATATAGTTATAATGCCTAATGACCCTAGCAGTCGATGCCGTAGAACCTGAAAAAAAAAATATTATTATTATTATTATTATTATTAAAAGAATTACTGATATAACTATAGGTTGACCTTTTAGTTTATATGACGAATCCTCAGGTATGCTGAGCATTCCGTAGGCCTCCGGCATTAGTGTAATATTTACATTTGATGGCAAGTGCCAATTTCTGCGAAAAACAAAAGTCGACTGGAATGGCAAATTTTTGTTATTTCTGCACGCCAGTCCTTGTCGCATGCTTTCATTTGATACCAAACATTATATATTTCTAATACCTACTTGCCAAAAATAAAAGCCGATCAACATCGCAATTATCTTGACGTATTTGCAGTCGAATACTTTTATTTGATATTAAACATATTTTTGAGAAGTTTTTACAAAAACAATAATGTGGCAAAATTTGGTTATTTCTGCACTTCAAGTGCCGAGTGCTTTAACTCAAATACCAAACACGACATATTTCAAACATCTTTCTGCAAATAATAAAAGCCGATCAGTATTGCAAATTTTTATCATTTCTGCAGGCCAGTTCTGGTCGAGTGCTGTTATTTAATACCAACAAAAGATATAATTCAGATAACTTTTTGCAAAAAAACAAAAGCCGATCAATATCTCAATTTTTTATCATTTCTGCAGGCCAGTTCTGGTTGAATGCTTTAATTGAATTCTAAACACGACATATTTCATTATCTTCTGGTACAAAAATATGCTTGTTGATATTGTGAGTTGTCAAAATAACAAGAAACTTTAAAGTGAATTTTAATAAAATAGAAATAAAAATTGCATATTGAATAAGCGACACTCTGTGAAGTAATTAAAATTTATGAATGATATTAAAGGAATAATATATAAACTTTTAAAAATATATATTAATTTAATACTACTTGTTTTAAAAACAGGTCAATTTTTAGCGATTAATTACATTGCAATAATATAGTTTACTTTGTATAATGAATTAAGAAAATATTCTGAATTACTTAATTCATTGAAAATTAAATAAATCTTTAGTATTAATCACTATTAATGCATGGTTTCCTACTCTCAACGTCCCTAAAAATCATTGCCTATATAATAATTATTATTATTTATATTTTTATTCATGGATAACGAACAAATATTTGCTTATCAAAATTTTCTGTTTTTCTATCGCATTTAAATTACAAACCAGTAACTAATTTCTAATTTCGTTATTTTTTAAGAATATTTATTATATTTTATATAATTTTGTACGATTTCCACAAATTGGAACACTATTTAATAAGTGTAAGTAGATAAATGTATATCTACTTTTTATAATAAATTAAGATATACAAATATGCGTTTCAAAAAGTAAATAGGAAGCTTGAAGCATAAAAGGATTACTTAGTTTTAGTTAAAATATTAATAGTATATTGCGTCATAAGGGAAGATATAGGCATATTACATCTCGAAGATTTCGATGCACGAGCGAACGTAGTGAGCGAGGGCAGCAAAAGCCGAGGGATGTAATTATACCGTTAGATTCTCGTATGGCACAAGCCTTTTTCATATCCTTGAGAAGAATCTTTTAAAAAAAATAGTTAATTTTTCATGTAAAACACAAAAACATGTGTCGCTTTCCTATTTACTACTGAAACCATGGCAACAAGTATCAAAATACCTAATGTAAACGTCATTCCAAAAGATTTTTTGACATATAACCTCAAATTATAAATGTCTAATTATGGTTTAAATGATAATTACTATAATAAATTTATGCGAAAATTGAAAAATAATTAAAATTATCATGTAATTTAGAGTTAACTTGAACAGTATTTTGTTGTAATCAAATTACTATAATTTTAAATTTTATCGGTAGATAGCACGTCGTATGCTTGCACTCCTAAAACCCACAGCTGTTCATATCATCTCGCTTTTAATATTTACCTGCCATTGTTAACCTCAAATGAAGTAAACAATTTGTCAATTACATACCATGGATACAGAAAAAAATATTTATACCCAGTTAAATAATTTTTTTATAAATTGAATGTTATTTTGTTAATATTTTCCGACCATTTTTAAAAATAATAATATTGAATTTATTAAAGAATGCAATTTAAATAAAATCACATTATTATAAATTCCATAGATAAAAATTTTTCATTTAATAGTTGCTTTTTATAATTCCTTACAAATATTTCAATATGTACGATATCAGTAATAAACGATTATCTCTTTAAAATTCGCTGAAAATATATATATATATATATATATATATATATATATATATATATATATATATATACAGGTGTTACTAAGTTATAACACCCGAAAACGGCAGTTATAACTTATTGAAACAAGCAACTTTTTTTAGATCAACTTTTTTATTTGGAGCCCTAGTTCATAGTTATTGGCGTTTTTTTTTCGAAAAAATCATTATTACTCCCTTATTTTAAGGAATATTTGGTCAATTTTGCCCGTTTGCCAGTACAATTATCTTTTGTATTCGCGTATTCTACTCTCCAATTTTAGATTGTTTTCTTCAGCTGACATTTTCATATCAGTTTTAATCTTGATAGAAGATATTTCAAATGATCTCATTATCCGCTAGTTAGTTATTTATTCAAAATTTAATACCGAACAGTGTTATTAATTTGTATTTATGTTTGGAAAGTTAATTTTAATACAATAACAATAAATAAAACATTAGTAAGTGTATGAAAGTATTATAATGATTTTATATGCAACTGGTTAGTCGGAAATCATAGGTAATTGTACTTTTGTACATGAATGCACATTTTTGTTTTAATACGTAGGTACATATTTAAAAATTTCTTACATTCACAAATTTTATTAATTTTAAAGAGGCACATTATATGCTGAAAACGTCAAATTTTTTTATATTGTAAAAATCTATATTAACTAAGTAGAGTTTCAAATCATCAAGTCATATAGAATTCTATAAAATATAATAAGAAATGTTGCATTGAAGTTTCAAATACACAAAATTAGATACTACTTGATTTTTCAATATAAACGTTATTAGAACACGTGCTAAAATTTAATCAGTAAAGAATTTGCCATTTTCGTTAGATAAATAAGAATAATTATTATTATTAGTTTATAACGATTTTTATGGACGTTGAAAATGGGGCACAATGCAAGAAATATGATTTGATGAACGCTAATTATTACTGATTTTAAATATCCACATTATCTGTAAGGAACTATAAAAATATACTAATGAATTAATACATTTCCTGTTTATTTTATAATTTGAAGTTATTTAAACTGTATGTTCACAATCTTTAATTAATCATATTGCATTATCATTTCTTAATCATTTTTAAATATTTCATATAATAGCAATAAAAATATGTTTTATTGAAGTGTTTTTGCAAATAAAATTTCAAATACAAACATATTTTTCTTTACAGTTTCAAAAAGGATACAATTTTCTGAATAGAACGATGAGTAAGTTTAGTATTTTTAATTTAAATTATCTTATATAATAGGTACATTTTCATATAACAGCAGCATCGAAATGAATATAAATAAATTCTTTAACAAATATTTATGCATGTTTTATATTACTACTGTACCGACATATTAATTCTGAATTATACCTTATTATAATATAAGAAAATATCTAAATCTAACCAATTATTTTGTATATAATAAAACGTGTAAATATACAGATGTATTCTATTTTACTAAATGTTTAAAACTTATTAAAGAGAATAATATTATGTTCGGAAACGAGAACTTCTAATTTGAAATTTATAGAATTATTTGGATTTTTTACAAGTAATCAAAGGATAAACATGAATAATAAAAATATATGTATAAATATATGTAAAAATAACAACCGATTTCTTCCTGTTGATAATGAAATGAAATGAAATGTTTTGTATGTTTATACATTACAAATGTAAGACTTTCTTGTTGCAGTTTTTATATTAAATAAGTATTATTCCAATTAAGTAAACCATACATGATCTATAAAAATAATAAGAAATGTTTCATTGAAGTATATAGAATTATATATGCAGGGTGGCCCAATGAAAATTATCAGCGCAATTTTTGGCCTCTAAACATCAACTTTGCACGCTCGAACACGTCAATTTTAGTATAAAGGGGTACACCTGGATGGATTCGTACCAATGGCATAACTTCAACCTTAAAATGGCGGTGGACTGCACCTCAAAAATTTTAAATGGAAAAGGGTGTCAAACATGACAGTTCGAAAGGACTTACAATTCTCTTTTCAACATTTTTTTTTTATTTTTCAAATCCAATCATCATTTTGGTGTCTACACCACCATCAGGATTACAATACAATAGTGTATGTATAGGTATTTATATACAATTAACATAACTGTTAAAAGATGAAGGAATAAGGTCAAAAAAATTATCAAAAGCGGCCAGTTGTACAAACCTATTTGTTATTCTCCTTATTGATAATAGCTCTTTGAAGTTCCTTAACTTCTAAGATGTCCACCCTTAATTCCCTTTGTGAATAACGTCAAAATTATTAATTGTATATTTATGGTTATTATGTAGTTACTTTTCACGTATCTGGTTTGTTGAATCTCCAACTGTTTAAATGTTCTTTGAATCTAATGTTAAAGTTCCTTGCGGTTTTACCAATATAAAAGTAGTTACAATCGTTGCATTTAATTTTGTAATTCCGTTATTTAACATTTTATTAAAATTTTGAATTTTATTATTAACTAAAAGCTTGTTAAGATTATTTTTATTGTAAAATTCTGCCTGGATTTTTGCAATTTTTAAACAAGTTTATCCTGTATAAAATAATTTCCTGTAGGTTTTATCCTTTGTTTCTGGAGAGGGCTGATCGTTAATTAAATTGTTGTTTTTGTGTTTCAGTTTTTTGTATAGAATATTATTAAAACATATTTTAGTATACCCGTTATTTTGAGCTATTTGATGTATTGTATTTAAGTAAATTGCAAAATCTATTTTGGAGAGAGGTATATTATTAATAAGTCTGTGTATCATACTGTAGAATGCGGCTGCTTTTGTGTTGGGATGATGTTGAGAAATTAATGAAATAACTACATATGAATATGTATCTTTTCTATAGATTTTATAGAAACATATATTTTTGGTCGTTTAATGGTTAGATCGAGAAAATTTTATTTAGAATCTATTTCTTTCTCTAGAGTAAATTTTGTGTTTTTATTTATGCTATTTAATTTGTCTAATTGTCTCTCAGCACCACTCCAAAAATAAATTATATCATCGAAGTGATACCAGAATATAATGTTGCTAATAAAGAGTAGTTTTTTTATTGTTAATAAGATTACAGTCTAATTAATCCATGTAATCATCCACGAGAAATGGTGAAAGTGGATTTCTCATGGGAAAACCATCTTGTTGTTTGAAAACCTCATTATTGAAACTAAAATAATTTTGTTGTATGCAAATATGTAGTAGTGTTAATATATCTTTCTTTAATGTAGGATTACATATGTGTAACGTTTCTTCAATGATTTGTAGAGCTTCTTTTTTTCTTAATTTCGTATTCCTTTACTTATTATTTTATTTCCTTTTTTATACCGCTCACCCAAAAATATGTAGTATGATCCGCCACTGATCTATAAATGTATAATTCTAATAATATTCTTTGTTTTAAGATAATTAAAAGCATTTAAAATAGTAAAAAGTTTTTGAAATAATAACAGTATTTGAACTACTTAAAAGTATTTGGAATACGTACTGAAAAATATTTGAAATGCAATGATATGTATTTTATTATATGAAATACTGAATACTTAAATTACAACAAATATAATGTATTACCAACGACTTGTAATACCTTAGGTATTTTATAAATGTTGTAATTATTAAAAAATTTACAGAACTTAAACCTAAATATTGTCTATTGATTAATTATGTGTTCTGAAAGCTTCTTTCAATATTTTATACAAGTCTGGTGTCATCTAATAAATTTTATAATTGAAGTTTGTATGCTAATATGAACAAATATTTTATAATTTATTCTTTATTACATAGTTGTTATGTACAGTATCAGCATATTATCATAATTTACATACATACATAAATATGAGACGTCTTTTATAAATTACATATTACATGATGAAATAAAAATATGTTTGCTTTCCATAATATGCATAGTTGGAACTTATAACTATGTTATTAGAGTAATATTTTCAGAATTTTAATTGCCAATTATATTTTACAGTACCAATGCTAGATTAATACTGATTTATTTCCTTTACACATCCAATAAGAGCACAAATGATTATAATTTAAAATGACCCTGATCTATGTCATAATATAAAACATTTAAAATGTCTAATTTGCTTTATAACTACGGCAACATGATCGCAATGAAGACATATGTTTCGATACTTATTACTGTGTTAATACTTTTCACAAATATTCATGAAAGTAAAGAAGAAACATTAAGAGATATTGTCGATTTGACATGGTATTTTGAGAACAACACAATTTATTGGTTAGGTGTGCAACCTTTTATATTTACAAAAAGGCTGCATACTGTTATGGACAAACAATTTTGGTGAGTAGAAATTACTTTCATGATAAACAGTTTTAATAAAAAAATGACTTCTGTTTGCAATAAATATTTGTTTTAAATATAAATAATATGGAGTTAATGGTAAAGCCCTATTTTCCAAGTATATTGGAGTTTTGTTATTTTTGTTTTGAATAAAGCTCTTTTAAAAAATATTCTTGATTCAGTAATTACTGTTAAACAACAAGGTTTATGTAACGCAGTAGTATGTATCTGTATCTTCTAAATAATTTTGTAGGTAGTTCTCGTTTGAATTTTATTAGAGAAAAACTGAAAGCATCACTGAAATATGATGTACAATTGTAAATATTCATAATTTGTCTATAATAGGTAGTTTCGTTTCATAAGTCTGGGTATATTTCTGCGATATAAGAAATAATTGCTATAGGCCAATAGTTGTGTATGTATTTATGAATGGGACATATATAATTTGTTTTTAAACAAAATGGACATGTGTTGTTATTTAAACATAAATTAAATAAAAAGTGTAATGGTGGAATAAATAGTTCACTACATCGCTTTAGGATATAAATTGATATGTTACCCTTATCAGGCCCAGGATTACGTGATTGTTTCAGTTTTTGAATTGCTGTTAAAATATCAAGTTCACTTAGGTATATGTGACATATTAATAATATTGCCAGGGGTTCCATCTATTGCTAAATCATCAATCTCGTCATTAGAATATACGCTTGTCAAGATGTCAGCAAAGTCCTGTACTATACTAGAAGTAGAATCAAATGTCTTACCATTCAATTTAATATATCCTGGAGTTCTCGAAGAATGCTTTTTAGTATTTATATATGACCATAGTTTATAGGATGCTCGAGAGGCTGAAGATTGTAGGCAACACATAAATCAATTCATATATGTATAAGGCATAATTGAAAGGACCTTAGATTTTTACATTGCGGTTATGTATTGTAACAGTACGTACCCACCTCCTCCGTGTTTATTTAAATAAGTAACCCTTCATCGTCGTAATACAGAGTAGCTGTTAAAAGTGGAGGAATCGGGACAGGTATTTGATAAATAAAGGAATAATATTCACTCCAAAAGACAGATAAAATATCTGGTCTTATGCATGTATTTATAATTAAGAAAATCGTGTTGTAATAACACATCATTTTAGAGACTTTAAGAATGATTCAAATAGATAATAATTTATAAACTCTACGTTGTTAAAGTTATTTGTAATTAAATGATAACTGAAAGGACATGGTTTTTACCAATATGATAATGAAATAGATATTTCTGTTATTTAAAATACGTGATTGGCACATCCGAACATATTTAAATTATATTATATTATTATTATTATATAATAATCTACGAAAGTTTGGATACCGTATGGAAATTCGTCAAATCTACGCCTATGCTCCAAATACAGATAGTGGAATGCATACAATATTTCCGTATATGTCAAGTGTTTTCTGACCTGGCCTGCTAAATGTAAACAAATCCAACCCTTCACTAGTTTAAAAATGAAAACAGATGTTCATAAAATAATTATTCACAAAAATATTTTATAGTAGTAAAGATTATTTTTAATATTATTAATAACAAAATTATACATGCTAGCAGTACTGCTTCAGTATTTCCTCAAATAGCACTGAAAGCGTTAATCTAAATATTAAAACAATATTTAATCATATAATAGTTATTTGTGTACCTAGTGTGCAAAGTACTACATTGCCGCACGTGCATAAAGTTTGAAGCTCGAAGCGCAGCTGAGAGCTTCAAATATGCTAGAGCGGCAATGCTATTTTGCACTCATGGTACACATATTATTTTTCCTACAACTGTTTTAAAATTTAAAAAAACGAATTAATAACATAAGTGTAATATTCTAATCATTCTAATATGTGTTATTTCATAATTTATATATGTATAAAGTTAATGACGATTGTCAACAGTACATCAGTTGCAGTTGTGCGTTATATTTACAAAATACCACTTTTAAGCAATCTAAAGTGTTTGCCAGTTGCCACCCTAGGTTGCTAAATACATTACCGCACGTGGTTGCTAGGGAAACTACTTTAACGCACGTGGTTGCTAGAGAAACTACATTACCGCACGTGGTTGCCATGGAAACATTAGTGTAGTTTAGAAATGACATGTTTTGCACATCGAAAACAATGAAGAAATATCAAGTTTTTTTGACAGTTGTAGGAAAAAAATATTACTTTTAAAAGAAGTTAAATTTTTACGCTTTAGAAAAAAATAGAATTCACGAATTAATTTAAGAGAAAGAGGTATACAATTATGATTTCAGAGAGATTTTCTTTGGACATATTCACATTGAAAATTAATTTTATGTTAAGGTAAATATTAAATCAGAAGACCAGTGTTGCTAGCGGATTTTAACACAAATTTCCATTAATTCACAGAAATGTTGCTACAATGTTGCTACACTTCTACAGCCTAAATGTCGCTACGATTCTGCTATTTTTGATAAAATATCACCACGGACTAATAAATTTAATATGGAATAAATAATGGGTTTACTGCATTTCTCTTTTCAATTTAATAGGCCAATTCTAAACAAATCTGTAAGTATTACAGATCTGTAAATCTGTAAATAATGAACAAAATCGCAACAAAACCTGTCACTCTTATGCATAATTTTACATTAATCAAAAAAAATTGATGCGTTTTTATCAGTTTTTTTTACAGATTTACAGATCTGTAAGACTTACAGATTTGTTCAGAATTGGTCCATATGTAATTTTGTTTATATACAATTTTTTCACTCCTCCCATCATCCGTTTAGTGCTTCCACTTACCACTATTGAAATTGATTACATTTTTATAAAAAATATTAAAAGTAATTGAATAAAACTGATAAAGAAAGAAAAAATAATAATATGTCGTTGCTTTATAACAGTATTCGGATTTTCGCCGTATGTAACCCTAACATCATAATGTCGCTATTCTAGCGACATCTCGTTGGGTCTGATAACACTGCACATAACCTCCGTTTCTCGTTTATCTACATTATGATAGTTTACGAAAAAAAATTGTAAGAATTAATTTTTACTATCTACTAGAATTTTCACAAAATAATAAAATATGTGTAATATTTTTATTTGAATTTAATAATATTCTACATGTATTTATAACACGGTTCCTTTTGCAACTAGTGTATAAAGTAAGTGTTTTTTAATTGAGTGCTATTTAAATTATAGTACGATATAAAAAACAGTATGTTACATATGTGTTGCATACAATATTTTTCCTATAACCGAAACATTAATAAAAATTTATTTCAAAAGTAAATAAAACAATGGATAAATGTACTACCAGTGCGAGAAGTGTTCACATTACCTAGCAACTGCAAACTCGAAAGAGGGCATAAAGTATGTCCTTCATGTCCCGTTGTGGGAAAAGTAATTTTAGTTTTATATCGAGAAATCAACAAACATTTGCATAAACGTTAATGCACAATAGTATACAGGTTTATTTCCATTTAAAAATTGAAATATAGAATATTTTCAAAACTGATATTGAAAGATTTTAAACACGTAAATTCTTTCTAATTCTAATTCTAATAAAATAATTCTAAGATATAAATTATAAGCACCAAATATAATATTTTTAATGTAAATGAAATAAAATCAAAATTAATACATAAAATTATTTCTCATAATTATTTATACGCTTATGAAATCTTACTATGAAATATAAAAAATGTAATGAAAGGAAATTGTCTCTGGCTGGCAACTTCATGTATGTTATTTTCTTCGTTTAATAGAATGTAGTTATCAAATTAACAGATTAGCCTTCTCAGTGAGACTAGTTATAAATTAACTTATTAACTTAATTCTGGAACCTTTCTACCTTTCGCATCAAATATTCTTTTTGTTAGCCTATCTTGGTCCATTCTT
This sequence comes from Stenolophus ochropezus, assembly GCA_035578165.1. Lineage (NCBI taxonomy): Eukaryota > Metazoa > Arthropoda > Insecta > Coleoptera > Carabidae > Stenolophus > Stenolophus ochropezus. The sequence continues at coordinate 3,401,599 of JAQOWZ010000024.1, read as the reverse complement.
TGTACATGTCCCATCCACCTTAGTTGATCCTGTTATGTTGTCACCTCTATTGGAATTACATTTAACTGTTCTCTGTATATTTCGTTCCTTATCTTATTTCTTCTCGTCTTTCCTTGTACTTTTTTTAAAAACCTCATCTAAGTTTTCGTTAGTTTACTTCTTTGTCCTTCTTTTGTTGTCCAGCTTTCACATGTAAAGGAAAGAGTTGATTTTACTACTTTTCTGACTTCCGCATTTACTATTGCAGGTATCTCCTTTCGATTAAGAATTTTTGTTTTCATAATGTTGAAAATTCTTCCAGTTTTAGGAATTGTTTAATTGCAGCGTCCAGAGTCCCTACTTTACCTACTTGTTCTATTTTTTCTCCTTTTATCTTTATATTATGTTTCATATCTACATTTCCTATTACCATTGTCTTCGTGTACCCTATATTAATTTTCATGTAGCATTTTTTCATTTCGTCGTTATACATATTTACATTATGTTGTAATTCTGTTTCGTTTTCTCGTATGGTTGCCATAACGTCAGCGTAACATAGTTCTGATATTTTTATTGGTTCCATCTTCCAAAAGACTGTTCTGTACGTTTTTGATTTAGGTTTACATCTTTTAATGACTTCATCAAGTACTATATTGAACATTAATGCCGGGTTGCAGAAACGTTCATTAAAATTGAACGGTCGATCAACAGATAATCAAAGTTTAATCAATAGATAACAGAGTCTGATGGTGATGGAGCGTTAACGGTCCGTTAACAAACCATCATCTATATTTTGGGTTGCACGAACGTCAACTCTCGATTAACTGATCATCATGTCTCCGTTAACGGATGATTATTGTAACAAGAGATGAGTGACCAATTATCAACTAATCAATTTGACATTTGAGTTTCGTATAATTTCTATTTCGCATTTTATAAATAACTAGTACCAGTTATTTGTGTTTCTTGTATTCTTCGTTTAAGTTTATAGTTCATAGTGCATTATTCTAGGTTTTTCGATTTTGGTTATTAGTTATTAGTGTTCATTTTCATACTTTCGTTTTTACTTGTTCTTTGAATGATTTTGATTTCATTAACAATATGTAACAAATTTTATATAAACAATATCGTACAAAAGGAAAATGTAGTCAGATTTACGGATCTTTCCGATATAGAAAATGAAACCGTACCTCGTAGAATTCGACACCTCAGGGATAGAACAAATCTATATGAGATAATTGACGAACAGGAATTTACAGACTGTTACAAGCTTAATGCATTTGTTTGGTGCAAAATTAGAACCCATCACCGAGGGAAATAAATCAATCGATGCGTGTACCCAAATCTTGATTTATCTTCGTTTTTATGCTACTATTTTTATTGATTCCCCTTTTCCTGCTGAATTCTCAATGGGTATTTACGGACATGGATTTTTACTCGGCGATAGTGGTTATCCATGCAAAAATTATCTTTTAACTCAATTGCTACAAGAAATCCTATTGAAAGGTATTTTGGAATACTGAAGAGAAGATTTCCATGTTTACAATCATGTTTACGACTACAATTGGAAACTATTCCAGAAGTAATAGTTGCTTGTGGAGTTCTACACAACATCTGTAAAATACAAAATGATATAATTGAAGATGCACCGGAGATATACGAGGAGGAAGTAAAAAAAATTGTTGTAGAATATAACAATAACAATGCAGTTAGAAATACTGTTATTATTAACGTTTTTAATAGATAATTCATTGCATATTAACTTACTTTTAATAAAACTCAAAATAAACTAACAAATTACTGTTCTAATTTTTTAATTTGTAATTTAAATTTTTTAATAGACAAGTTTCTTATAATTGCTTACTTTTTGCCCTCTTTTAGAGCATTTAAATATTTCTGTCTGAAATACAGTCTCCTATACTGTTTAGCAGAAAGTTTGGTTTTTTATGGTTTTTTTTTTTAAAAAAAATCGGTGATTCTTTTACAGGTACTGGTTCAGGAGTTTGAACTGGCTCTACTTGGGTTGAGGTCTGGTTAGGGATCTGATTTTGGTCCATAATGATAGGAATATCTTGCATTATCAAGAAATAATAATCAGTCAAAAAATAAAATAATGAAAGTGCAAATATTACTCATATATTCAGCAGCACTGTCAAACAAATTCTGAAGGGGCTGAATTTGTTCTTGAAGTTCTACTAATAGTAGCGCTTGCTCACTGATAGAGCAAGAGGAAGGGCCTCCTCCAGTTTTAAATATGACTTTTTAATTGTCAAATCAAAATGAAGTAATTAAAATTCGAATACAAATGATAATATTATAAATACCTTGAAATCTACCGCAGCGGATTTCGATACTTTCACAACGTATAATTTTTCTATAGTCAAATTCACGTATAAATGGCATTCCAATGTGATGATGTCACTTACTACGTTTATAAGAGATAGTAGTAAAAATTTAAATTTATTAACATCTGTCAAAATTTGATATTTTTAAATTAAATAAATGTGATAAATTTACTTTTACTAATCATATCATAAATAATTTGTCGAATTGCAAATTGATTAAATTTATCAATTCCTGTAACTTGCTTTTTACGATTTCTTTTTTTGGCGATAATAAGGTTCCACATTTCATTTCATTCAGGATCTTTGATATTGTGGAATGTGACACACCGAAAGCAACACAAACTCTCTAAGACAATAATAATATCGAAAAATGTATAAATATAAAAAACACTTACTGTCATTAAACATATAACCTCAAAATATAATACTCACATCTTCTGAAAAAGAAAATGGAATTACAGGACCAACTAAACATTTTTTTTCATGAAAGAATGCAGAAGCATTCAAAATATTTGTTTGCTATGTCTAAATAATTTTTTATCACTCATATTCAATTACAAAACGACGAAGTGCGGACATAAACATAGAAAATATTTATGCAGTTCAAATTCAGTCGTACGTCAACAATCGCTTTATGATATTAGCAACACTCCAAACAATCGCATATCTAATAATGCATTTGCGTCACTTAATACATACACTCTAGTGACGTCATCACATTGGAATTTCAAAAATGCCATTTATACGTGAATTCGACTATATATATTTTTCTTGCTACAAGTAATAAAAAACATTTTATTACATTTGAATAAAAATTTTAATCCTACGTCAGAGAACGAATATCAGCGATATAATAAAAAATTTTAAGAATAAAATTTAAATATTAGATTAGTCCAATAAACTAAAAATATACATGTTCCGCAGCAACATTTTTTCTTGTCTCTCTTTAAATTTTCCTGTAAAATTTTAAGTTGTTTAGCAGTTCTTGGGTCTGAATCAGCAGAAGAGTTGTATGTAGTTGTAATTAACTTCCATGTTTCTTTTTACCTCCCGCCTATCAATATATAGATAAGGGAGGTATTGTTTTTGGTCAGATTTCTCGAGTGTGAGTTTTCAACATATGAGCACGAATTAGGGTCCCTAGAATACGATTTTGCTATTTTTACCGTGATGTCTGTATGTCCGCGTGTGTGTGTGTATGCGTGTGTGTCTGTGTGTGTGTGTGTGTGTCTGTGTGTGTGTCTGTGACGATTTTGCGTCTACGATAACTCCAATATGATACATGTAAAAAATATAATATTTGGTATTTAAGACTTATATTATGTTTTAATTTTCTACCGATTGGCATAATTACGTTTATGAATAACTTCTAGCTAGATAGAAAAAAGTATATATAAATTATAATAATTTTACATATCGTTCAGGCTGAAAAATTTCGATAAAACAGATGAGTTATTCATATGTTCACAAAATTTAACATATGATGTCAAATTTCATGTAAGTAAGTTTAAAAGATAAAATAAGTAAATATGAAGTAGTTTTATTGTAAAATTAAAAAAGATGGAAGAAATATATTAGGAACATATTTGCATGCGTGAATCAAGGTAAGTTCGGTTCTGGTTTTAGTAATGTTAAATATAGCTGTCATATTGGTCATACAGATTTTATGAAGGAAATTTTAAGTCTGAAATGAATTAAAAATATTCTGAATTGCAATAACAAACTAATTATAAAGCTAGAAATTGAATGTACTGAAAAACTTACATAGAATATATTATTATGGTTGCGGGAGGTAATGTGTTGGACACATCCGATTTTTTTTTCTACATACAATTGCTTTGTTGATTTATTTTCAATTATAGATTTATATCTGGAAGTAACATTAAAAGGAAGGATATTAGGATATTATATGATAGGACAGGAGACAATTTAGGGAAATAAGCCAACCGAAAGATTTGTTGGTGATCAACAAATAAGAAACGTTATTTAAAAGAAAATACTTACTTTCCAACAAGGAACATTAATATTTGCTTGTAATTTTCAAAATAATTCTTTCTTTTTAGGTACATTTTTCTAAAATCATTATAGTTTCTAAACTTACTAGAACTTTTAAAGATTTGAATAATATATACAGGCTTTTAAAAACAGAAAAGCTGTTAAACAATACTCTTTGATTTTCTTTTTCTCTGACGACACACGTTTGAGGTTTAGAACGATAGCACATGAGTAAAGAGCGGATTATATGCACTAAAAAAGTGTCAAAATATGCATTAAAAAAATCATCAAAATATGCATGATATATGCAAAAAAGTTATAAATATGCACTTTACAATAAACATATGCAAAAAAAATAATGTCATCAGGCTCGTTTTACTGATATCATTTTCTTATTTCTATTTTTACATGCAGTGTTTTATTTGGAACATTTCATGAAATGTATAACGACAATAAATATCGAGGATTGTAATATTCAATTGTCAAAAATTAATTATTTTTTTTTAAAAGTCTTAAAATATGCACTAATATGCAAAAAAAATGAAAATATGCAATAAATATCATTAAATGCAAAATATGCATTATTTTTTTTTTGATATTTGGCATTAATTTTTGATGAAACGTGAACATATGAAAACAGTTTGTTGATATGCCTAATATAAACAACACATGCAATTGCATAGAATCCGCTCTTTACACATGAGTATGCGCAGACTTTTTTGTTATGTTGCCAGGTTTACTACCAATTAATGTATTATCACATAATCGGAGCTTGATTACAAGTAAATTTTTTTGTGCAACACGATTTTGATTTGATTTTTGATTAATAGTAAGATGATGAAATATTTGATTAACCTTGGTGCAACCGGGCATAAGAGGCTTAAAGTGCATCCCTATTTAAGACCAGTTTTGCTTTTGACCATTTGGAGCTTTCGTTTCTTACTCGAACATGACTTTTCGTATTTTCATAAATACTTTTAATATTTTCTATAAGATCTTGTTGGACGCTTCGATGTTTTAAAATATTCCATAATTCTTCTGTCCTTATTAAAGGCTTTCTTCATATCTATGAAGCATATGTGTATCTGCTTGTTTGTACGAATTGCTCTTTCTTTCCTACAACCCGTTTGTACCTATTCTATTTGACTTTCTAATATGCCTCTATAATTTTTACAATCTCTACTAATCTCCTTTTTTAAATAATGATTATATTATCTCTATTCTCCAATCCTCTGGTATTGTATTGAGAATCAAGTAGTTCGTGGTTAAATACATTTATAAAAAAAATCTAGCAAGACAAAAAAAAAAGAACAGAGTAGAATTTTATTGTAATGTCAAGATATTAGGAATTTTCTCTATGTATGTGTTTTGTAGTTAATAATCCAACAATTTAATAAACTGCTTCAATCCGGATCTAACTATAATTTATTTAAAGGTATAATTTCATAACATAATCGTGGTCCTTCGAGCCGAATCTAACTGTAGGTAATTTATTTAAAGGTATAATTTCATAACATAATCGTGGTCCTTCGACAAAACATTGTGCTAGTGCTACTGGAAGACAGTCAAACTAAGAGAAGAATAAGTCCCTGAAAGGAAAAGAAATGATTTCAGAATACAGAAAGAGTGAACGAGTTACAAAAGGATTTCCACCAGTGCGATTAGGATGTAGTATTTCTACAAATGCAGTGGCAAAGGATCTTCAGCCTGAGACACTTCTTTCAAATGACAATAATAAAGGTGAGGTTATTTCTTTAAAGGATCGACATTCTACAAGTCTAAAATCAAAGAAAAGCAATAGTTCAACGAAACATATGGAAGCGGAACTTCAGTTAGCAGAAGCCGAGTTAGAAGCATCAAAGAAAATAGCTGAGTTGGAGATGAAGCAATTAGAAAGTGAAAGAAAAGAAGATGAGATAAAGAAACGGATAATAGAAAAAGAATTACAATTAAAAAGAGCTCAGATTATCGAAGATATTAGTGGCTTTGGAAACGATAAAGATAATGACTGTAATATGATAATAAAGAAAGGAACCCGTAAAATAGGTTTTATTGAACAAAATTACACTACGTGACATTGACATATTCTATAAACTAATTTTGTTTGATAAACAATTTATGATCACTAGATCACCACATTCTCCCGTGCTTCTTTATTTCGCAACGTAATCATTTAAATAAGCAGGTCTGTGACGTGATCTCTCTGAACGCCGTGGGCCATAATCCGTATCTAATGTTGGATTTGCAGCGGGTACTGGTTCTGATATAAATTCGGAATCGAGAATCGGGATCGGAATCGAATTTGGAGTGGCTATTGGAGTCGAGGTCAGATTTGGAGTGGCCGTTGGAGTCTGAATTGGATTTGGATTGACCATGCTTTGATGAGACATCATTCTTTCTTCTGTCTCTTCAACTGAAGCCAAATGTCGATTAGAAATCACCATTTCTCTCCCGCTTTGTAATCTAACGCGTGAGTGTTGAGGATTGGTTTCCATTAATTCTACCTCTTCTACTATTGGGTCGTACTTACTAGTTCTGTAGTGATTGCGCATTAGAACTGGTCCTGGAGTTACGAGCCATGTCGGAATTGAACATCCATTAGAGGACATTCGAGGATGTGAAAACATTCTTTCGTGAGGTGTGCAGTTAGTTGCCGTGCACAAAAGTGATCTTATAGAGTGTAATGCGTCTGTTAATACTAACTCCCATTTAGTTATCGGCAGGTCATTGTTCTTCAAAGCTAATTGCACTGTCTTCCAGATCGTTCCATTGAATCTCTCAGTTTGACCATTACCTTGTGGATTGTATGGCGTTGTATAACTCGTCGCTATACCTTTGTCATGCAGAAATCGTTTTAAGTCGCTTGAAAAAAATGATGTGCCACGATCTGAGTGTACATATGTTGGCATTCCAAATGTAGAGAACAATTCAGTAAGCTTGATTTTCACGGTATTGACAGTTATATCTTGACATGGGAAAGCCCATGGGAATCGTGAATATTCATCTACAATAGTGAGGATATAATTGTTTCCCAAGCCAACTCTGGGCAATGGTCCTTTAAAATCAATTGAAATTCTTTCCAGTGGTGCCGTTGCTTTAATTAGTTTTCCCTCATATTTATAAAATCGCGGTTTTATTTCTGCACATGTAGCAGAGTTTGAAATAATCCGCTTTACTTCTTCGACGGAGTAAGGCAAGTTCTTACTTCTTATCCAATGTACCATCCTTGTGATTCCTGGGTGGCAAAGGTTTCTGTGCAGCTCGCTTAATATGTCGGTAGTTGCTGTAGTTGCTACAATGTTCGCTCCAGATCTAGATAAAGTATCGGCCACCGCATTGTCTTTTCCCGGTCGGTACACAATATCAAAGTTGTAATTCGACAGTTCTAATCTCCACCTTTGTATCTTGTCGTTCTTTATTCTTGACGAGTGTTTTTGTTTAAACATGAATCCTACCGACTTCTGATCTGTGATCAGTCGAAATGATTTTCCTACTAGAAATTGTCTCCACTTTCGTAAGCATTCAACAATAGCAGCAGCTTCTTTTTCGATGGCTGGATGATTACGTTCGCTGTTGGTTAAAGTTCTCGAAAAGAATGCTACGGGTCTGTCTTCCTGTGATAGTATACCCGCAATAGCATAGTCTGACGCATCTGTTTCCACTGTAAATTGAGCCTTATCATCAATTGCGTTAATAACAGATTTCGCTATTTCTTCCTTTAAATTTTTAAAAGATGTAATGGCATCTAAGGATAATGAAAATACCTCTTGTTTAATCTAACTGTAATTTATTTAAAAGTATAATTTCATAACATGTATTATTTAGTCCTTTTTTATTGGTTTAATAAGTTAAGTAATTCATGTTTATTTTTTGTAGTGCTTCCTTTAATTCTTCTTAAGAAATTTCTCATTGTTCATTTATTTCTTATTGTGTTAAAAATGTCGTTGTGTTTATAATTTTTCCATCCATATTTCTCTAGGAGTTCTTCATAATACTCTTTCCAGCGCTCCATAATTTTCTTTTCTTCTATTATTACTTGTTGTTTTTTGTCCTTTATGATTTTCTGCATTACTGGTTTCGGATTCCTCATTCGCTTTAGCATTTCATTGCGTAGCTTTTGATTTTCTGAATGTTATTTTTGCCATTTTCTCTCCAAATTCAGTCCATCATCTTTGTTTACAATCTTTCACTAAGTGTTTCACAAGTATCCTTTTATTTCTGTACTTATTATAGTCTTCAGGTTTTTTTATCGCCAGATATTTCTTCCATGCTATTTTTTCTCCTTCACTTGTTTTGTATTGTTTTGTTCCACTAGCCTGTCCTATTTATTTTACTAATACAAACTTTTTAAAACCGCATGATTTTTTGCAGCTACTTTTATTCTGTCTTTGAAATATTTTCATCTAGTTTCTATATCTGTGTTATGTTTGCCCCATTTAATTTTCTGCAACTCTGTATATTTTTCTATTACAGTTATTTCCCTTAGCCTGTATGTTGTAGTTTGTTTCTTTATTATTTTTCTTTTATTTTTTTCGATCTGTCTACTTTTTCTTTAATTGACATTCTCACTAAGTAATGGTCACTACTTATTTCAGTTCCTCTTTTTACATTTGTGTCTTTAATCTATTTTCAAATTAAAGAGTTTACTAAGTAATCTGTTATTGATCTTTAATTTTTAATTGGTTCTTCCCTGGTGTATTTAGGTATATCCTTATGCTCAAATTTATTATTTGTAAATATTAAATCATTTTCTACGCAAACATATAAAATTTCCAAGCCATCTTTCGAGCCCTTCATTTTCAGACCCAATTATCCCATTTAGGTCTCCCAGTACTACTATATTATTATTATTTATTCTGTCTATTTTTTTTTATCTCTTCATAACATTTTTCCTTGTCGTCTCGTTTTCACTGGGTGTCTGTCCTAATATGAAGTTCATTTTTTCTGTACTGATTATTATTTCCAAAGTAACAATTCTCTCATTTATGTACTTTATATCTATAACATCTTTGTCTATATCTTTATCTATTATTATTGCCACCCCAGCTTGTACATGGTGTTGTCTCTTCTACTCCTATCCATGTCATTTTATATTAAGTTAGTGTTTGTAGTCCCATACATTTATTTTTTGTTTCAGTTATTCCTAAAATTTTAATATTCTCTTTTTTCCTGATTTATTTCCTCTTCATTCCCATTTCTCTTACATTGCAGATGCCTATATTAATTTGGTATCCTTATTTTTGTTAATGTCGTCTTTTCTCAAGTTCTTTTTCTTTGACTGTGTCGACTACTCGTTTATGTCCCTCCTTCTCCTCTCAGTTTTTGGAAGCTAAATTTAAGTTTTCTTTTATATTACTATCTGTTAATTGCCCATTCACAATATCCCATTTCCACTTCTATCCATTTGAAAATTTTTTGAAATCCTGTTCTATCTATTTTTTCATTCTTCTTCTCTTCCAATGCTATTTTGTTTAGTTTCTTTTTTATTTCCAATTCATTTTGGTTACTTCATTATTTACATAAACCTTATCTTTGATAGTTTTCAATTTCTTTTCATTTTCCATTATCCTCTGTTTCTCCTGTTGATTCTCCACTTGTATCTTATATGTGTTGGATCCCATTTGTGCTTTTGAGGTCCTCCCTATTATTTGTTTTCACAATATTATTTTTGATATTTTCTTTTTTCATCTCCTCAAATCTGACTTTCATGTTATTCATTTCTTTCTGAACATTGCTGGCTCGTGCTACATACTTGTAGATGTACTGCAGTAAAAAGGGAAATAAAATATGAATCAAAGAAATACAATTTTTTTATAGTTTTAATTTAAATTTTCAACAAATACAATTTTTTGTTTTAGGCTAATTTATTAATTGTTCATGGTAGTTTTGTGGCAATCAATTTTCCAGTTTCTTTAAATTCTCAGTCAAGCGCAACAAAACTCTCACCCTAGTTTCAGTTCATATTTTTTTCACCATGATCGTCCGCAAACAACAAACACGGAAAACAACAAAACACTGTTCTAGTCATACTTCTTAAATATGTCTTTATATTGTCTTTTATATGGTTTATCGCGCCTTTTTCCCGAAATTTCTTTGTTTGGACGACCTTGCTGCCAATTGTTCCTGGTAAGTATGCAAAATTAATTTTATGTAATTTGAATGTATTTTCATTTTGAAACATGTATTTAAACGATAAAGTTAAAACTTATTTAGAGCAGGTATTGCTTGTGAGCTGTAGTTTATGCAGCTCGTACTGAGCATAACATTGCGAGTCGCGTAAAATAAGGTACACCTTAATTAGACATCAATATTGTGGATGTAACTGGGCTACTAAAGTATTCAGTGATCATATGACTGATTGTTTCACGTCTCAACGCACTTGCGCTTATTAATTACGGTGAATTTGTTTATCTATAGATATAAATGTGTTATATTTGACATTGACAACTATTATAATTGACAGGATTTGTTTGTACTAATTATTTTAATAATGCGTTTTACCGCGTCCGCAGTCAACGTACGGAAAATAATAATATTAATTAAAAAGTGTGAAGAGAAAAGACGAGAGGTTATTTGCTGGTCACATCAGATTTTTACATATACTTTAATAGTGGACATATGACTTGACTTGACTTGACTTGACACTCTGGCCGAACTAACTACTCCGTAGTACTGAATCCTGGATACGCCAGGCCTTCCCAGCCAGAGGTTTTTTGGACTCACACTAGTAGCGTGGACTAGAGACGCACCTGGGTACCATCTAGTTAACAGACAAGATATTTAACATAAGGTGTAATTTTACGTCCATCGAACTCCTCAGCTTTTAGCCTGGTTATCGTGTTGTGTGATTTTTACCATGAAGTTCTACCACTCATATATTTCTGCTTTACTGTTGTTGATGTCTTTGTAACGTGTATGGTTTTGCTATGATTATTGTTTGTAATTTGCACGTGGATTGGGTATTTCCCATTTTGGTTTTTGATACGGTCCCTATTTTTATATTCCTAGTTTGGTTTTCGTTGTTGTTGTTTTCCTGTTTGGATACGTTGTCTCCCTATATGTTTCCCGGGCGAGAGGTGACTTTATGTCTACTTATACAGGTTGTTTGTTTCCTTTTTGATTTGGTTTTTATCCTGTGATATGTTCATCCACCACTCTGTAGGTTTTCTTGTTTCCTGGAAATCTTGCTTTAGTGTTATGAAGAAGGTGTAGCATGGCCGTCCTCTTTTTTGTTTTCCTCTAATTTTTAAATTAAGTAGGCGTTTAAGTTTATGGTCATCTGATCTTCTTTGTACGTGTACCCAGTTCCTCCACTATTTTTCCTTCTTGAAAGTCTCCATGTTATTCAGATATTTTCTATTCCTCTGAGTAATGGCGGTTGTTTTGATTGCATATAGAGCTATGGGTGCTATTGTAGTGATGTAAATCTGGCGCACTGTTTTCCAATTTAGTTTGTTCCGTTTCACGAATCTCTCTATTATTCTCGCCAACTGGTATGCTTTCTTATTCCACTCTAGTGTTGTTTCTTTCCGTATAAGACTGCTGGTGAAGTATGCTGCTAGATATCGTATTTTATTCTTTATATTTATCTTCATGTTGTTGATGATTAGAAAGGTTTGGTTAGCTAGGCCCAGTGTATTTGAGGGGTCTCTTATTAGTACCTCGCACTTGTTGGTATTTAAGGACATGCCTGTTGATTCGGCCAGTGGTATAAATTCTCTCATGAAAATATCGAGTTGTTGTGTTGTTTTAGTTATTATTGCTATATCGTCAGCAAATGATTGTATTCTTGGTAGAGAATGTGTATTATGGTTTTGCAGTACGAAACGTGGGTGAAGTTCCTCTATTGTAGTTAGGATATTATGTATTACCAGATTTAAAAATGTTGGTGACAGTGGGCAGCCCAGTTTTACTCCGATGGTTTTGGGTAGGAATTCTGTTGTTTGGTTCAACAATTTGTTCGCGGTTTTTTCGGTTAAACATGTTGTTATGATTCGATTAATGAGATGGTGTAGTACTTTGTTGTATTTTAGGATGTTGACTATTGTCTGGTGGTCGAATGAGTCAAATGCTTTGGCTATGTCGAGTGTAAGAATGCAGACTGGTATTCCGTTGCGCCAGTATTCTTCGGTGATTCTGCGCATTGCAAATATGTAGTCTTCCACTTATCTCCCTTTTATGAAAGCCGTCTGGTAAGTTGGTAGTTCGCTTTTTACTTCAGTTTTTTCTGCAGTACACTTTATATAGATTGTTGCAGACAGTTATACGTCTGTAGTCTTCTGGATTTTGTTGGTTTTTCTTCTTGGGGATTGGTATTTGTACAGTCTCGTTCCACTTTTTTGGCGGGATGTTCATTGTTCAAATCTTTTAAAAAAGGGCTTTTATATTTTCTAATAGATCCGTTGGTCCTGCTTTAAATAGTTCAATCTGTATGCGGTCTGTGCCTGATGCTTTGTTGTTTTTGTGGGTAAGAGTTGTCTGCCATATCTCTTCCTCTGTTGGCGGTGCTGTAAGTGGCCAATGGTCGCTTGCTTTTATTTGAGGAATTTGATGCGTGTTTGTGATTTGTATTATTTGGTCCCATTTCTTCATCGTGATGTAAGTGTTTGATTTCTGATCTCGTTGTTTAATTCTTTTGAGGTATTTGTATGTCATTCTCGACCTTACTTGTGATGGGTAGTTGTTTAATGCTTCGAAAATTTTTAGGCATTGGTTATCTATATGTGCCTCAGTGCCGCCTTTGTTAGTTTCATATGTTTAGTTGCTTCTCTTACTTCTTTTTTTCAGTTCCGCATTGTTTTTGTCTCTGTTGAGTTTCCATTTCGCTTTTTGGTGTTTTGCTATTGATTTTTCTTTGTTGGGTGTTAAGGGAGCTATTTGTTTTGTGAAATTAATTTTTGCAGATTTTTTTATTGTGTTGTTGAGACTGGAGTTTTCTTTGTCTGTGTTTGAGAATTCAGTCATCTGGTGTGATTGTAGGTATTCTGTAATGTCTTTTTAGTATTTCTTTTTATCTTCCTCTACCTGTAGGCGAGATACATTCCATTATCTTTTAGGTTCTTGATTTATTGTGTTGGTTTGAACCACGCTGTTGATGACTGTTATCTTCAATATGAGAAGTATATGATCAGTGTTTACTTCGTCAATGAAAATTGCTTTTATTGCCCTGGTGGTTATGAGAGTATTCTTACTTGCTATTATGTGGTCTAGTTGTGATTTGGTGTTATGGTTTTTCCATGTTGTTAGGAACGATTTGTTTGTGGTCCAGGTATTGCGGACTGACAATTCATACAGGTGGAGTATGTTTTTTAGATCTCGCCCATTGTCGTTGGTCAGTATATGCTTTAAATTTGATCCTATATACATTTTATCAAGCTGTGTTAAGTTTTGATCGGTCTTTTATTATGATTTTGGAGAGTTCTTGATATGCGTTTGTAGATCGGCTATCGCTCGGGATGTATGAGGAGATGATTCTTATTTTGTCATTGTTAGTTTGAATTATAGCTTCGCAGTTATTTTCGAAGTGGGCGATGAATTTTACCAGTGTTATTTTGGTGTTTTTCTTTATTAAGATGGCGGTCCCTCTGGCGACTGATTTTTTTTGCCTCCGTTTTGATACTAGAAGTAGTTTTTGGTGTTTGAAGGCCATTTATTAATTTTGTTTCTTGAAAACAGGTGATATGGACATTTGTTCGGTTTAGTGCCCGATCAATGTCTTCTCTTTTAGATGGGTTATTACCTCCCTGAATGTTCCAGCTAGCAAAATAAAGTTCTTCATTAATTTGGTTTTGTTGGGTGGGCATTTGCTTACTTGTTGCTTTTATCTCAAAGATACTGTCATAATGGTTTTTTGAGTTTCCGTTGGTTGATCTGTATAGTATTTTGATTGTCTTGTTTCGGCATATGGGAGTGAATGTAATCTTGTTGCCATTTTCTTGATAAACTTCTATAGTAGTTTCGTAGTGTTCCGCCGCAGCTTCTATAGATTCGTACCCTCCCCAAAAGCTTGGTGTATTTCAGTCTATCAGGTTTTGGTCAATTTGCTTCTTTGTATCGTACGACGCATATCTTGGGTGCAGTTCTTGGATACTAGACACGAGGGCTGGTAGGAATGTGTTCAGATTGGCCTTGATTAGTTCCACTACTTTTCTTCTGAGTTCGTTTCTTGCTGGTATTGAATTCTTGTTATGGGGAGTTTGAATAACTGGTGCGCAATTGCTGAGAACAAGCAATTACCATCACCCGGAATTGCCCAATATTGTGCAGTGCCCTCTTTTGTGTAAGCAGAGTTCATGTTACCAATTTAGCAGTTCTGTCTATGGGGTGTCGTTCAGATTTTTTCAATAGGTGTGTCTTGTTCTTTGCAATAGTATTGTGTACTGTGATGAAGACCCTATGGGTGATGCGGTACTCAAATAATCTGTCGAGCGGGTTCAATACATAGCCGTTTGTCATCAGTGCTTATTGCTTACCTTAATTCGAATATTTACACCAAATCCGAATCGTAGTCTAGGTTGAGCGAGGTTTTTATATTGGGTAGGTTAGTATGGCCCGTAACGTTACAAAGAGCTAGTAAATGGTAGTTACTAGTGTTTCTGTTGCATAATAGCTGTACCCTTAATTATGTTATATGTCGTATCCAGAATCCAAAGTCGTATCCAAAATCCAAATCGTATCCAAAAACCAAAATCGTATCCCGAGAAGATCGTATCAAATTTCGAATCGTATCCGAAATCGTAACCCTTAATCCAAGTTAATTGTTATATGTTGGTTCGTATTTTCATAGATTAGTGTTACTCCGAATGCAGAAACAGTATACTTCAAATTATTATTCTTGTCTTCGTTTATAAATAAATAAATTGATTGAAGATTACGAAAGCTTATGAATTCTATTATACAGGGTGTTCATTTTAAATGGGCCACCATTGCTATTTCGAGAACTATAAGAGCTACGAGGTCGGTTAAATTAGCAAACAATTTCTGTTTTACAACACTATTACCGTAAGATAAATAAAATTTTGTTTAAAGCAGTTATTCTCAAAATATGGGTCCCAACTTTTTTATTTTAAATGTTATCCATTTTTTTTATTTGCTTATTCAATAGAGAATTTTATTCTGAATTCAACGATATAATATTATCATACCTTTACATAACGATTTTTTGGGAAAAGTGCATCAGAAGTTTTATATTAATTTGATTAAAATATTACAATAATTAGAGTGCCTGACTTTATAAAAATATATACATCTGCCATCAAATAGTAAATGTAAAATAATAAAACTTTTATATGAGCAATTTTTTTCTATTACTTATAATAAAAAAGTTTAAGTGGGGGGGGGGGGCGTCTTCCCAGACTCACCTTGTATAGGGAACACGAAGTCAATGGTAATAGAAAATGCAGATATGAAACACAATATAAAAAAAGAAGGAGAAAAAATAGAACAAGTCGATAAAGTACGGACTCTGGACGCTGAAATTATCGAAACGATTTCCAAAACTGGAAGAATTTTCAACATTATGAAAACAAAATTTCTTAATCGAAAGGAGATACCTGCAGTAGTAAATGCGGAAGTCAGGAAAGTAGTAAAACCAACTCTTTCCTTTACATGTGAAAGCTGGACAACAAAAGAAGGACAAAGAAGTAAACTAACGAAAACTTAGATGAGGTTTTTAAAAAAAACTACAAGGAAAGACGAGAAGAAATAAGATAAGGAACGAAATATACAGAGAACAGTTAAATGTAATTCCAATAGAGGTGACAACATAACAGGATCAACTAAGGTGGATGGGACTTGTACAAAGAATGGACCAACATAGTCTAACAAAAAGAATATTTGAAGCGAGCGAATTCGGAAAAAGAAAAAGAGGTAGGTCCAGAGAAGCATGGAAGGATGAAATAAGGAAGGCAGTGGATTGTAAAGGAATCAAGTGGGAAGAATACCAAGGCTGGCAAATAACAAAAAACAGTGGAGAGATATATGGAAGAAGTTACCCTATATCCGTTCTACTTCGATAAACTTACAGCGAAAGGTAGAAAGGTTTAAGGATTAAGTTAATAAGTTAATTTACAACTTGCCTCACTGTGGGGGCTAATCTGGTAATTTGATAACTACATTCTATTAAACAAAGAAAATAACATACATGAAGTTGCCAGCCAGAGACAATTTCCTTTCATTACATTTTTTATATTTCATAATAAGATTTTATAAGCGTGCAAATAATTATGAGCAATAATTTTACGTATTGATTTTGATTTTATTTAATTTACGTTAAAAAAATTATATTTGGTGCTTATATTTTATATCTTAGAATTATTTTATTAGAATTAGAATTCGAAAGAATTTACGTGTTTAAAATCTTTCAATATCAGTTTTAAAAATATTCTATATTTCAATTTTTAAATGGAAATAAACCTGTATACTATTGTACATTACCGTTTAAGCAAATGTTTGTTGATTTCTCGCCAAATATATATACAACTAAAATTATTTTTCCTACAACTGAACATAAGGTACATATTTTATGCCCTCTTTCTAGTATGCAGTTGCTAGGCAATGTGAACACTTCTCGCACTGGTAGCACATTTATCCAATTTAGCCAATGTTTTATTTACTTTTGAAATTAATTTTTATTAATGTTTCGGTTATAGGAAGAATAACGAGATGTCGCTGCACAAGCGACATTATGATGTTAGGGTTAAAATACGGCGAAAAGCCGAATACTGTTATAAAGCAGCGAAATATTATTATTTTTTCTTTCTTTATCAGTTTTATTCAATTACTTTTAATATTTTTTTTATAAAAATTTAATCAATTTCAATAGTGGCAAGTGGAAGCACTAAACGGATACTTATGGATGGAATGAAAAAATTGTACATAAACAAAATTACCTATATTGAAAAGAGAAATGCATTAAACCCATTATTTATTCCATATTAAATTTCTTAATCGGTGGCGATATTTTATCAAAAATAGCAGAATCGTAGTGACATTTAGGCTGTAGAAGTGTAGCAACATTGTAACGACATTTCCGTGAATTAATGGAGATTTTTGTTAAAATCCGCTAGCAACACTGGTCATCTGATTTAATATTTACTTTAACTTAAAATTAATTTTCAATGTGAATATGTCCAAAGAAAATATTTCTGAAAACATAATTGTGTACCTCTTTCTCTTGAATTAGTACCTGAATTCTAATTTTTTCTAAAGCACTCTTGTTTCAGCCAGATATAAATAAAATACATATCAGTTATTTTGTTGTATTAGTATATGATATGTTTATATCGTTGTATTCAGAAAACATACTCTATCGAATAACTGAAAAAGAAACTTATGTTCCCATTTAAAATAAGAAAGTTGTGTCCCGTATTTTGAGAACCAGTGGTCTAAAACAATATAGTAGAAGTTCAGATACATGAAATTCACTTTCGGATAAGCCGATTGGCCCTTATAAAGGTTTATGGAACTTGCGGTATTGATGCTTTTAGGCAGGTAGATTTTTCTGTCGTATGATATTAAGGGCCGTACCAGAAATTTTCTTTCAAAATATTTCCTAATTATACAGGGTGAGTCATCGAAATGCCCGTCTTCGATACCTCCGTTGTCGTTAGAAATACAGCATAAATCTATTAACAGAATTTATTCGTCCACTCAAGGAGCATAACGTAAAATTATTTTCACATATACAGGTGTTACATTACAGCACGGCGAGAATTGTTTGCCTTTTTTTAAATGGAAGACCTATATATTTTTACATTTTTTAAATTGCATTTTATTCTCCTATACGGACATATGAATTTTGTTTTAGTTTTCCGCGGCGTTGCCAAGTTATTCTGTTTATTCTCTAAAAAGAGAATAACTGTAGTTATTTTAAGAGTAAAAATTAAGAATTTTTTTTTCTGTACAGCTGTAACTATACTCTATGTTCTCACATAATTTTTTTGAAGTGTAATTATACAGGGTGTTCAATAAAGCGAATCAAATTTATTTAATTTCAAATGACTATAACTCGCCATTTTCAAATGTATTATCTTCATATGTTATTAAGGAAATCCTATACCTAAAACCAACAATTTCAGAGATTTTTACATTTTTTCTAAAATTATTTATTCAATTAAAAATTAAATCTAGTATACCATGGATATTACCCGGAGGTTGTGGTTCCAGTATGGTAGTTCCCTAACCCACAACAATCTTAGGGTTAGGAATTATTTAAATTAAGAATTTCATAATAAATGAATCGGAAGAGGTGGTTCAAGAAATTAGCCTGCTAGATCTCCGGATCTAGCAGGCTAAAAAAAATTCTTAATTTTTACTCTTAAAATAACTACAGTATGTCTTTATAAAGCAATGCGTGTATTTGGTCTTTTTTAGAGCATAAACAGAATAACTTGGCAACGCCGCGGAAAACTAAAACAAAATTCATATGTCCGTATAGGAGAATAAAATACAATTAAAAAAATGTAAAAATATATAGGTGTTCCATTTAAAAAAAAGGCAAAAAATTCTCGCCGTGCTGTAATGTAACATCCTGTATATGTGAAAATAATTTTACGTTATGCTCCTTGAGTGGACGAATAAATTCTGTTAATAAATTTATGCTGTATTTCTAACGACAACGGAGATATCGAAGACGGGCATTTCGATGACTCATCCTGTATACTTTTAAATCTAGGGCAAAATATTCATATAATAATGCATTTTAAATGCCGTCTTCTAATTTCAATTTGTATATGTACCTGACCACAAAGATTCTTATCCGTCCATAAAAGGTTGTAAAACCCGTTTAAGTCAGCTTCATGTAACTAAACTTCTACTATAGTTATTTGTGTGTCAAGGTTCTAAAAGTAATCTTTTTTGGTCGAATCTGAATTTTGCAGCAGAGGCAAACCGAGGCTACAAATCAGATGAGGTATAAAAAAACTTTTAGCCGAGGTGCACACAACATTTTTAGTCGATTACAACAAGAAAATATGAATTTTCATTCAAAATCAATTTTTGACATGTGTCAAAATTTACTTTACGGCCGCATTTACTTTACGGCCGCTATTTTTACTCGCAAATTCATTACTTTTTCATTAAAATTTGTAAAGGAATAGTTAAAATTTTACTTACATTTGTTATTATATTCTAAAATAATTAATCACATTATTATGAATTATGTAAATCAATAATGAACAAATAAGAGGCCAAAAATTTTGACTTTGACAGATGTCAAATAAAAATTGATACTTTAAGGTTGCCAGCATATACGAAAAACAACAATTTATGTACTTTCATTCAAAATCAATTTTTGTCATCTGTCAAAATTTACTTTACGGCCGCATTTACTTTACGGCCGCTATTTTTACTCGCAAATTCATTACTTTTTCATTAAAATTTGTAAAGAAATAGTTAAAATTTTACTTACATTTGTTATTATATTCTAAAATAATTAATCACATTATTAGGAATTATGTAAATCAATAATGAACAAATAAGAGGCCAAAAATTTTGACTTTGACAGATGTCAAATAAAAATTGATACTTTAAGGTTGCCAGCATATACGAAAAACAACAATTTATGTACTTTCATTCAAAATCAATTTTTGTCATCTGTCAAAATTTACTTTACGGCCGCATTTACTTTACGGCCGCTATTTTTACTCGCAAATTCAATACTTTTTCATTAAAATTTGTAAAGGAATTGTTAAAATTTTTCTTACACTTGTTATTATATTCTAAAATAATTAATCCCATTTTTCTACTCCCTATCAAGTAAGTACACTATTATGATTTTGTTTTAGAAGATGTAAGTTGATTTTATTAAAATAGTTATGAGTTGCTATGACAACGGGAAGTAAGTGTTTACCTTACATGTCTAGGGAAGTAAGTAAAAAGTTTTAGTTTAGTTTTTATTTATTTTTAATTTATATTTATGGTACAATTGGCAAAATTACAATTAACAAAATTTTATGGTTGTTCTCGAAGTTTCTTTGTTATTTCTTCATTGTTGTAATCAATCCCATTTATCTTCTCTATTGTAGTTTTTGTTGACGAATTAGACCCACTTTCTGATATATTGTTAACATAATAGTTTTTGTTGTACAAAATTCTATTAGCCAATTCATTTTTATTAGATAGGCTGTCTGCAACGTAGCTCTCTCAATGGTTTCCGATTTCCAGCCCCCATGTCTTTTCAGTGCAAGTACGTCAACTCCAGTGTTAGCTAGCAAAGTTGCCGTGGTTCTCCTAAATGCATGACCATTGTAAGCATTGAAATTTGGCAAACCTAGGAATTTTGCTATTTTGCTTGGGATTGATGAAATGGTATTCTTTCCAATAGGTTGGCCTAAACATTTACCACCTTGGTAGCGCATAAAAAAACGTTGATGAGAACCTTTGAGCATGGACCTTATTTTCAGATATTTTTTTTTAATATTCGAATAGCAAACAGCATTGTTTTCATCTCCAGTAATAGTAAATTTACGGGACATACCGTTTTTTGAATATGGTATATTCACAATAGTCACATTCTCCATTTCTTTTACATTATCTATCATCATGTCGCACAATTTTTGCGAACGGCATGCTCCTGCAGTCCCCATTATCAAAACTATTTTTATTAAGAGAAAATTAGTGTTGTCGGCCTCTGCTAAGAATCTGTTTATTTCTTCTCGGGTAAAAACGTTAGATATTTTGGGCTTATATCCATCATTTTTTCTTTTTAAGAAAGCTCTAAGTTTTGGAAATTTTGAAATATCTACTTATTCATTAATAAACACTGTTGATTTCAGCATGGAATACTCGCACCACAAACTAGCAGGAGATTTTAATACCTCAGTTTTTTCCATGAAGTACGCCAACAGTGTTTTCTCGGATAATACGGTAGTATTTTTCCTCTGGCACCACACTTTGAAGCACTTATATGCAGCCTTATAACGTCCTTTTGATTTATCGGGAAGAACAGAGGAACACGCAGCCGTTACTATCTCTTCAATTTCCATTTCGTGCAAAATTTATCTATCTAAAGATTGATTAATTGATGACAAATGACCTCATGTGCGTTATAAAATTTCACGTTATTTTGACAATGTTTATAAATAAACAACTGATACCTTGACGACAATCATAGGTTTCTAAGATTATAATTTAAAGGATTAATGTCAAAAACAATATATGCAAACGTCAAAATATAGTTTCTTAATTTATTTTTATTAGGGGAGTAGAAAAAATCTTATATGCAACACGAGATGTAGGTATATTTGACAATTCTCGAACTTATTTGCCAGCCCTCGCTGTCGCTCGGGCGCAAAATCATCCTCGACTGGTAAATAATACCTACATCTCTTATAGCATAAATAACTACAATATGAACTATGTAAATCAATAATGAACAAACAAGCGGTCAAAAATTTTGACTTTAACAGATGTCAAATAAAAATTGATACTTTAAGGTTGTCAGCAGATCAATGTATTAGTCTTGAGATAGCAATAGTAGCACACTTAAATGGAACATCCTGTATATATATATATATATATATATATATATATATATATATAACATATTTGATCCTACATCTTGAATTTAGAATTTAATTATATAAAGATAAACCTATAAAAAAGTCGAAGTCGAACTAAGAACCTCTAATCACAATTTGATAGGTACCATGTTGCTTGCACAGCAATAAAAATATGAAGAGAAAATTAGTATATTTTTGTAACTTATAAGCTATTAAAATAGTAAGTAATCTGTATTAAATAAAATATAGAAATGCACGTAGTATTGTCCTGTACAATATGGTGACTTAGTTGTTTGCCGGACAATTTTCATGTACCAAAAACTGTTTTCAAATGTTAAGTGCCTATGATAACATTTCTTTGGAACATACGGTATGAATACATAATTTATATATTTAAATTTCAGGCTAGCAATGAATGAATTTTGCGCTGGCGAACATGGGGGCACTCACATGGACGCCCCGTACCATTTCAACAAGAACGGACAAAAATTGGGACAAATTCCTCCAAAAAAATTTATAGTACCAGGTACAGTTTATTTGAGATCATATTATATTGATATATCTTTTTTATTAAAGCACTCGATTATCTTACTTAACTAGTTAAAATTTCTGAACACTGTAATTTGATATTTCAAATTCGGCTTTTGAATACCACAAGCCAGATCCAAGAATTTAAAATTACTTTGATGAAATGTTTTACATGTTCAAAATAGATTTATTCATGAATTAGATAGCATTGATTTTTACATTATATCATTAATCATGAACTTTTAATTATTTCAACAACATATCTGATGTTCCATTTACATGAACTTTTTTCACGACAATAAATCCCGATTTACATTACACCTATTTTCTCTATTAGATATTCTAGTCTGATTTTCATCCGATTTTTTCCGATTATGTCACACAAGGTCGCAGATCTTCGAATTGTGTTGTACTAGACATGAATACTAACTTAACAGAACAGCAAAATGAAAACAACACTTTCTTATAAGAACGACGAATGCAGCTAACAGTTGGCAACGTAACTTTGCTTGTAATTACGTATGCATTAAAGAAAATGGGCGAGACTCATATAGAAATATACAGCCGAACGTATATCCCCAAACTTGAATCGCGGACAAAAATCGGATGAAAATTTTTGATTTACATTATACTAGATATGTCTATGAATTTCTCGTATGAATCTAGTATTATAATTTAGTCAAAAAAAAGTATAATGTAAAACAGGTTTAAAAATGTTTTTTATTATATATTTTTATTTATATTTTTAATAAAGAATTTGAGGTAAAAAGCAAAGAATCTTGTTAGTGAAGTTGTATAATTTTTTTTCTATTTGAAACTTGAAACATTTCTATTTTTTGATAACATACATAATAAAACAAAATATTTATACCAACTGGAAATATAATACATACAACATGCAAAATAAATATATTCTCGGGAAATATATAAAAATTTAATATAGGTATATAATTTTAAAATAGGATATGTTGATATATTCTACTTTGGAATTTTTTAAACGTGTTTCGGAATCTTATAGGTAGTTATAAATATTGATCTTTGACCATTAAAATATCTTTACTGTATGTTCATTTTAATACGTACACTACTGCTTTCTGCAGAACATCTGTGAAGAACATCTGAAAAAACTTTAACCCTTTTTTATATAAATTGTTCCCTAGCATCTGTAGTTCAGTTTGTAGCTAGACTCATATGATTTAGTTTGTATTGAGATGTATTATTTGCTTTGTTGTAATAAATATTTTTTTTAATATAAAATATTAATTATATATTTTATAATTAGTGCATAAAATTAACTATTTTAAATCAGTGGTTGGTATGGGAATCAACTTTGTTGTTTTTAATGGGATTATATATTTTATTTGTTTATTCCATAACGAATTTTATTGTGAATTCAGTGATATAATATTTGCATACCTGTAATAATATTTTTTTAAAAAATTAATATCACTAAAAATGTAGAATTTCATTTACTTTATTAATATTTCTCCATTAGCTTCCTAAGAGCAAAGGAAAATTATTAATAACTGTTTTCGTTTACTATGTGTGAAGAATAATCAACTGACTTATCAGTACTATATATTAAAATAATATTGTAGCGAACCCAGGGTCGCGGTGCGGGCGGCGGCGCGGGCGGCGGGAGCTAGCGAACAGGTCACAACACGTCCGTCCGATCCCCATTGTTCTGATTTTCAAGGAATCAAAGAATCTTCTAGAATGATGTATTTTAATATAAATACCCCGACCAAAAGATCGCGAGGACAGTCTTACATTGATACGTGTACTGAACAGATGGTGATATAAATAAAGAGTGATATAAATATTGTTGAAATAAATATAGCGTAGTTCTAATTGTTTATATAAATTGTCTTAGTGTTTAAGTCTTTATTGATATATGTTAGTCTTAAATTAGTGTTTATATTTGTTAATTCTTAGTGTTAGTTACTTTTCATTATTCTTTATAATTCATATTTCTTTAATTAAACTTAGTTATATAAATATTAGTGTTTTAATCAATTTTACACTTCACCTAAATAAATAAAAACGTTACAATTGGTGTCAGGTGTGGGGTTGTTAATAAACTGTGAAGTGTAAATAAAAATAAATAAAATGGCGGGTAAACAAGTAAAATTAAGTGAATTAAAAGTAACCGATCTCAAGAGGGAGCTGGAAGACCGAGAGTTAGAGACATCGGGATCCAAGGCTGTTCTGCAACTTCGTCTACGGCAAGCTTTAGTACAAGCTGGTGAAAATCCAGATGAGTTTCTATTCGAAATTGCGGGTGGTTTCACAGATTTTGTTAAAATTCTAAAAGAAACTTCTATAACATTAAAAGATGAAATGAAAGAAAATTCTCGAACATTGAAAGAAGAGTTGCTAGAAAATTCTAAAACATTGAAAGAAGAATTAATAGAAAATTCCAGAAGTTTAGAACAGAAATTGGAAGAAAAATTAACAGAAAGTTCTAGAATATTCAAAGAAGAGTTAATGGAAAATTCTAGAACTTTGGAAGAGAAACTAAACGAGCAATTGAAAGACAGTTCTAGGATATTGGAAGAGAGAATAGAAATTTACGAGAAGAAAGTTGAAGAATTACAGAAAAATGTCTCCAAAATTACGTCACCAGCGGTTTCAAATCCTGATATAGTTAAGACGGATGAGATTCAAGAAAAGAAGCCAGAAAAAGAAAATAGTTCCAGAATCCATATAAAAACACCAGAATTTGACGGCAAGACATCGTGGCCGAATTATTTAAAACAGTTTGAAGCCGCTGCCAAAGCAAATGGCTGGACTTCCAAGGAGAAGGCTACAGCGCTGACAGTTTCACTGCGCGGAGAAGCCATCGATATCTTACAGACGCTAAAAGAGGATGAACAGGAAGACTACGAACGACTTGTTAAGCGATTGGATATGCGATATGGCAATGCGCATCTGGAGCAGGTGTACCAGACGCAACTGAGGAACCGATATCAGAGTTCTAAAGAAAACCTTCAAGAATTCGAAGCTGATATAGCTCGTTTAGTTCGTCTCGCACATCCCACAGCTCCTGACAGCGTTTTGGAATGTCTAGCCACACAAGCATTTATATATGGGGTCCGAGACAATGAAACGCAGCAGGCACTACGATTGGCTCGACCAAAAACTCTGGTTGATGCACTTTCATATGCCTTAGACCATGAAGCTGCGAAACAAGCTTCACGTAACCAATCGCGAGTGCGAAATATTGATGCTGAGAGGCCCGAAGACACCGAAGATCTAGAAGACAAGATAAGACGAATTATGTCTGAAATTAATGCTGCTGGAAGAAAGAAACTCCGCTGTTGGAATTGCGGTGAATTAGGTCACCCGCAAAGGCTCTGCAGAAAACAACAGAAGAAAGCAGAACCAAGAAAGGAAGAAAAGGAGTCGGGAAACTAAGTCGGGTTGATGCGAAGGGGCAATCGTCGACCCGTAATCCAGTAGCCCCAGAATCCATTAGTTATGTCGCATCCCTACATCATCAAGCTAATAGCATCTATGTAGACGGTTCTATCGACAGAAGGCCGCTTAAAATGTTGCTGGATACGGGTGCGACAAAAACAATAATCAGACCCGACTTAGCAAGAAAACTATGCAGAAAACATCTAATTCTAACAAAGTGGCAAATACGCACAGCCACAGGAGAACAAGCTTCCGCATCTGGAGAAATAGATTTGAGCATCGTTGTTGGAAAAACTTGCATTAGACATCGTGTGCTGGTAGCTGACGTGGAAGATGAATTCATTCTCGGCATGGACATCATGAAAAAGCATGGATTTAAACTTGACCTGAAGAATGGAGTGATGATGGTCAATGATGAAGAACTCGTATTAAATTCACGAGATGACAATGCCATCCGAGTATTGATAACGGAAGATGTCACCCTCCCAGAACGGAGTGAGTCAATCGTGGAAGCACAACTAGAGGGTAGCTTCTGTGAGGGAAACATTGTCATGCTCCAGCCGAAAAACGATGATGCCAAAACTGGGACTGGAGTTGTAATTGGAAAAGCCTTGTTTAAAACCGACAAGATAATCCCAGTTCGAGTAATGAACATTAATTTTTATCCCGTTACACTGAAGAAAGGGACCATAGTAGGAGAATGCGCAACGGTATCATCGATTATTCGAACTGTGACGGCCAAAGACAACATATCCTGTGAAGTTCCGGATATTCTATTGAAGGAGCTGTCAACATCGTTCCAGGACTTGACCGCCGACCAGAAGACCAAGGCTAAGGGTTTAATTGGCAACTTTCAAGATGTGTTCCAATTGGACAAGAAGGACAAAGGAAGAACCAATGTAGTCCATCATAAAATAGACACCGGAGACGCAAGACCCATCCGCCAAACAGCAAGAAGATTACCACTGGCGAAGCGGGAAGAAGCAGAAGAAATTATTGAGGACATGAGGACGGAAGGTGTGATAGAACCTTCAAGCAGTCCATGGGCTTCACCAGTGGTGCTAGTGAAGAAGAAGGATGGCTCTACAAGATTTTGCGTCGATTATCGTCAACTTAACAACGTGACGAAGAAGGATAGCTACCCGCTACCCCGAATAGACGATACTCTGGACACATTGGCAGGATCAAAGATTTTCTCTACTCTTGATTTAAAGAGCGGATACTGGCAAGTGGATTTAGACCCAAGAGACAAAGAAAAGACTGCATTTACCATCGGTACCGGTCTTTGGCAATTTACTGTTATGCCATTTGGGCTCTGCAATGCCCCTGCAACGTTTGAACGACTTATGGAAACCGTGTTGGCTGGACTGTCATGGAAAACATGTTTGGTTTACCTCGACGATATTATTGTGGTAGGAAAAACGTTCGAGGACCACATGAAGAACTTAGAAGAGGTTTTCCAAAGATTGAGAAAGGCTAACCTGAAACTCAGTCCAAAGAAGTGTCATTTATTTCAAAAAGAAGTTCATTATCTTGGACACGTAGTTTCTGGTAAGGGTATTGCAGTTGACCCGGAGAAAGTAAGGGCTGTGAGTGACTAGCCAGTACCGAGGGATAAACATGAATTGAGAAGTTTCCTTGGTCTCTGTACATACTACCGACGTTATGTACCTGGATTTGCCAACATAGCGAAGCCATTGACAAGGCTTACTGAAGAAGGTAGAAAATTTATCTGGGAGATGGACTGTCAAGCTGCGTTCAAACAACTTAAATATTCCTTGACAAGCGCACCTGTTCTAAGTTATCCTTTACCAGAAGGAGAATTCGTTCTTGATACAGATGCCAGCAACGTTGGGATTGGTGGCGTTCTTTCCCAGATACAAGACGGACAAGAGAAGGTTATTGCCTATTTTAGTAAGACCTTGTCAAAACCAGAGAGGAATTATTGCGTCACCAGAAAAGAACTTTTGGCTGTCGTGAAATCCGTGGAGCACTTCTACAAATATTTGTACGGTAGAAGATTTCTTATAAGAACTGACCACGCTGCTCTCAAATGGCTACTACAATTTAAGAATCCTGAAGGTCAGGCAGCTAGATGGATTGAAAGATTGCAAGAATATAACTTCGTTATTGAGCATCGAGCAGGTACAAGCCATCGTAATGCTGACGCATTATCAAGAAGACCTTGCCAGGACGAATGCAAGCATTGCAGTCGTCTAGAGGAAAAACTCTCTACCATCGCCAGAACAACAGTAGTAAATGATAGTTGGCAAACGGAAGATCTTCGCAAGGACCAAGAGAATGACTCGAACTTGAAAATCATACTGGATTGGAAACGTGGAGATAGCAGACCAGTTTGGGAAGATGTTGCACGACACTCACAAAGTGTAAAATCGTACTGGGCGCAGTGGGACTCTATTGTTGTTGAAGAGGGCCTCCTGAAACGTGTCATAGAGAATACTGAAGGTACTGAGAGTAGAACTCAGCTGATAATCCCTAGAAATAGAGTACCGGAAGTATTGGAGGAGATCCACTACGGATCTGGACATTTTGGAGTAAATAAAACCCTCGAGAGATTGCGCCAACGATTTTACTGGGTAAATTGCAAAGAAGATGTTAAAGAGTGGTGCAAGAAATGTGTGGTCTGCGCGGGAAGTAATGGGCCACATAGGAAAAGAAGAGCTCCTATGCGCCAATATAACGTTGGAAGTCCCTTTGAACGCATGGCGATTGACGTGGCCGGACCATTCCCCGAAACTGATGATGGAAATAAATACATAGTAGTAGTAATGGACTACTTTACTAAGTGGGTCGAAGCCTATTCATTACCCAACTAGGAAGCCGTAACGGTCGCTGAAGTCTTGGTAAAAGAATGCATCTGCCGATTTGGAGTACCGCGAGAGATACATTCCGACCAAGGAAGGAATTTCGAGTCTGCTCTGTTCCAAAATATCTGTAAGAAATTAGGAATAAAGAAAACCAGAACTACTGCATTACACCCGCAGTCTGATGGCATGGTTGAACGGATGAATAGAACAATAAATCGGTATTTGTCAAAGGTAGTCTCTAACCATCAACGGGACTGGGACCGACATCTTCATCTGTTCTTGTTGGCTTACCGTTCATCCGTGCATGAGACAACAGGGCAGACACCAGCTAACATCTTATTCGGGCGGGAGTTGCGCTTACCATGCGACCTGGTATTTGGCAGTAAACCCGGTGAAGATCTAGCCGGGGAGGACTATGTAACGGACTTACGGAGAAGAATGAATGACATCCATGAACAAGTCCGCACAAACATTCAAGGTGCCAGCGATCGGATGAAGGACCAGTATGACGTCAAGGCTGAAAAAGGTGGTTTTCAACCTGGGAATTTGGTGTGACTTTACAATCCACAAAGACGTCGTGGCTTATCACCGAAGCTACAAAAGAATTGGGAAGGTCCCTACGAGATCGTAAAGAGAATAAATGATGTGGTCTACAGAATTAGGAAAACACCTAATGGAAAGCCGAGAGTAGTCCACTTCAATCGGTTAGCCCCTTTCGCTGGTGATAACTTTGATGATCATCGTGGAGCGACGGTTCGCCGGGTTGTACCTGAGGAACCTACATTTGAAGACTTTATGGAAAGCCATTCCACTGGCCACAAAGCACGGTATGGCGTGATACGAGAAGAACAACGAGATCTGTTCACCGTGTCCCCAGAATATTCCCTCGCTCACTGTGTAGCGAAAGACATTAAAATGTCCCGCGGAATCGCTTCAGTTTTTAAAAGAAAATTTGGACGAGTACAAGAACTGGCCAACCAACGTCCAACTGTCGGGAAAACGCTACAACTGAAGGATGATAACGTAGAACACAAGCGGTACATTTACTATCTCGTTACGAAACAATACTCACATCAGAAGCCGTCATACCGCAATTTATGGGACTCGCTGTGCGACATGAAGGACCATCTGTTGGAAAACGACATCATGAAACTGGCAGTACCGAAGATAGGCTGTGGACTAGATGGTTTGGATTGGAGGATTGTTAGAAGCATGTTAGAAACAATCTTCCGCTTTATCGGAGTGGAAATTCTAGTCTGCAGCTTCAACTCTACCGGGCAAGAAGAGCTCAAACGGACCATCGACTGTTACTTCTTCAAGACTTTCAGATGCACCAAGGGTGATGCATGCAGATTTCGTCATAACGAACTGTTCCGGGACGAAACAGTCTTAAGGAGGGGGCAATGTAGCGAACCCAGGGTCGCGGTGCGGGCGGCGGCGCGGGCGGCGGCGCGGGCGGCGGGAGCTAGCGAACAGGTCACAACACGTCCGTCCGATCCCCATTGTTCTGATTTTCAAGGAATCAAAGAATCTTCTAGAATGATGTATTTTAATATAAATACCCCGACCAAAAGATCGCGAGGACAGTCTTACATTGATACGTGTACTGAACAGATGGTGATATAAATAAAGAGTGATATAAATATTGTTGAAATAAATATAGCGTAGTTCTAATTGTTTATATAAATTATCTTAGTGTTTAAGTCTTTATTGATATATGTTAGTCTTAAATTAGTGTTTATATTTGTTAATTCTTAGTGTTAGTTACTTTTCATTATTCTTTATAATTCATATTTCTTTAATTAAACTTAGTTATATAAATATTAGTGTTTTAATCAATTTTACACTTCACCTAAATAAATAAAAACGTTATAATATTCTACATGTATTAAGTATTACAAAAGATTTTTACCGTAATATTTGAATAAACATTTCTTTGAAATTAATTTTGTTTAATTTACAAATCTTGTATCATGGAATGGAGCGCTAAAATTTAAATTTATACAAAGGTGCCTATGCTCTTATAGTTGTTTGGACAACAACAGTGAACCACTTAAAATGAACACCTGTATACATATTACACAAATATTTTTTGGCTTATTATTATGTTTATAATCACATCATTTTCTGCTCTAGGTATTGTTATCGACGTCAGTAAAGAAGTTGAAAAAACTGGAGCAAATTTTACGCTCAATGCAGAACACATTGAAAACTGGATAGATGCTCATGGTTCTATACAAGATAATACTTTAGTTTTGATAAAGTATGGATGGTCTCAATACTATCCAAATAAAGAGAAATACTTGGGTCCATATCATCTCAACGGAAAGACTCAATTTCCAGGTAAAAATTACAATTAAAAAATAATCAGATCATAAAATATTTAATACAGTTGTCTATTAAATATATATAACTACCTACTACAATTTTGAAAAACCATGGTAAATATCATTACATTATACAAACGACGTATGCGGTGTAATTTTTTTATATTAATTTTACGAAAACATGTTTAAATAAGAATGCTACGAATGGACTATACGAATATATTTTTTATGTACTTATAGTTTGGGAGGCCTTGCAGACCTGGACTTGTTTTACAATTTATTTCCATTTCGCCCTAGTTCTTGCTTTTTATTTTCATTTCTTTATTTCATTTTCTCTTTCTCTTTCTACTTCTTCCAGCCATCTTTTCTTAGGTCCTCCTTTTTTATTTTTTCCTTCTTGCCTTCTTTGGATTATTGTTTTTTAGCCTGTCCTCTGGTAGTCTGTGTACATGTCCTAGCCATCTTATCTTTTGCATTTTGATCTGTGTTGTTATATTTGGTTCGTTAAAAATGTATTCTTCCCCTTCATTCACACCTCCATATAATTTCCTCTTCCATATATGCAGTGTTAATTTTTCTTTCTTTGTAAGAGACCATTCCTCGCTTCCATATTGCGCTGCGGGTCAAAATACAGTTTCATATATTCGTTTCTTCAGTTTACTTAACACTTCTTTGTTCGAGAATTCCTACTACCTTGGTATGTTTCGCTATTCTTTCAATGGTTTCATTTTTCAATTAGTTTTTATTTGTAATTTCAGTTCCAAATACATAAAATTATCTAGTTTTTCAAAAATGTGTTCTTTCCCTTCTTCTACAGTTACTTTTAGATTTTCTTTTACAACTTGATTCTTATATAATTAAAAATTTTGTTTTCTGTATGTTTATGCTTAGTCCGAATCTTTCTGCTTTCTTCGTCAATTTTCTCACCGCTATCTTTAGTTCATTCCTTGTCCTGGTTATAAAGACAATGTCATCTGCAAATGTAAGGCATTGCTGTATTTTATTTCATAAATGATTCTATTTAATTTTGCTTTTCTTAATAATTTTTCGAGGGTTAAATCGAACAAGGTTGAAGATAGTGGTTCTCCCTGTTTTACATCTGTACTAACTTCGAATTTACCTGACTTCAAGCCGTTTACCTTTACCTTGCTTTTATTGTATTGGATGGTTTTTTTTTTGTTATTCTTATTATTTTTTGGGGGATTCTTATTTCGTTCATTGCTGGTAGTAGCTCTTTTCCCCGTATTGAATCATATGCTTGTCGGAAGTCTACGAACAATATGTGCATGTCAAGTTGTAATGTAATGTAAAAACCTGATCTATTCCTTTTGTGCTTAGTAATTTTTCAAAATAATTAGCCCGTCTTTTTATTCTGCTATCGTTATTTCCTAAAAGTGTTTCCTCTTTATGATTTTTTGTTTGAATCCTTTTTTTCCTTTTTGATTTTTTGGTAAAAGAAATTAATTTCTTTTTCGATATAATTATCTTCTACTGTATTCATGTGTTCTTGTAGCTTCTGTTGTCTTTTATTTCTGCATATTCTTTTACATTTCCTTCTTTGTTCTTGGTATTTTATTTTTTCATTTTCCGTCTAGTATCTCTTCCTTCAACTATTGTTTTTGGACAATCATTATCAAACTTATTATTTCTATTTCCTTGTTTTGCCGTGAATCCTCTGCAACTTTCTATTTTTTTTTTTATAGTGTCAGCCACTTTTGTTTTCTTTCTGTATAACTTTAGGTTTTCCTCCAAATTTTTAATGTACAACTGTGCTGTTTCTTGTTATTTTAGTCTATTTGTGCTGTACATTTTTTCTGTCCGTTTTATTTTGGTTGTTTGGTTTTTTTTCTTTCATATTTATCCTTAGTAGCATATAATCTGTGTTGGCTTCTGCTCCTATATAACTTCTCATATTGCTTTCTACTCCTATTGTGGGTCGATAATGCTCTTTTTTTATATTCTGTAATCGCTTGTATATTTATTAAATTTATTTTCCTGTATTTAGTTTTTACTCGTACTTTTTGTTTTTGTCTCCGTAAAATTATTTTTTATAAGTTTATATTTTTCATCTCTCCACTCCCAGACTTCGTTTCCCTTGAACAGTTTGTTGTTACTAATTTTGATTTATATACCTTTTTGTTTTTCCTCTTATGCTATTTGTCTTATTTTTCTTTGTATGTTTCTTTCTTCCTTTGAGTAATCATTTCCATGAATATATCAGTAGTTTTTCGTACCATAATATCATTTTTATCATTTCAACTGGATAGTTTAATGACAGTAACGTGAATGTTTGCCTTGTTTTTTTATATTTCTTGCTTCTTTAACTTCAGTTTTAATTTTTAGTTTTTTTTTCTATGAATTCTTAAACTACTTTTTCGATATTATGTTTTTGGAAATCTACTATTTTTGTAATTATGTTATTGTTTCTTTCTGTTTTTTCCATTCTTCCGTTTTTCTTCTGCAATCTAATTTTATAGTAACTTTTAGCCTTAACAATTGTCGAACGGTGTCATGTCCAACAACTAGACTAAAAGTTTCTTTATAGTTCACTCCAAATTCTTGTTCAAACCCTTTGACCACTAAGCGGGCTTTAACGCGATCAACCTCTGTGTTACTTTTAGTTTTTTACTATTTTTTCCGGTGAGAATCCATTTTTCTGTTCCAGGTTCTTTCATTGAATATGAATTTAGCGTGTCAATTGACTTTCGGCATAAATAAGAAAATCGCTGTGGAAATTTCTAATGACGAATACCTTTCGATACTGTGAATAGTTATCTTTAAAGGTCACAAAGTATTTGCAACCACAAATGAAGATTCTTTCATAGGTCCGTAAACATCAGTTACGATCAAATCTCCTGGCTTATTCGTTTTTGGTATTTCTCGGAAATAAGCAATTCGCTTTGGTAATTTCAGTTTATTTCTATCCCTTAATTCATATCTTTTCGTTTTCCGTTATAGCCTGTACATCATGGGTTGAATAATAATAACTTTCCTGTAAACTTTGTTCTTGATTTTCCTTTTCATTTTCATTGTCTTGTAGATCTCGTGGCATTTCTTTTTCTTTCTCTCCTTGTCACAGATCCACTAAGAGATCTCGAATAACAATTTAACGAAATTCAAAATCACGACTTATTTCAATTTGAGTTTTTTCTGGTATCCAAACTTCAATAATCTCTTGATATCCAACAAAATTCCTTGTACAAAGTAAAGACTGTATTGTATTCGCGAAAAATTTCGGTTTTCGGGCTTCAACAGAAATATCCATTTGGCCATCTTTGAATCTATTTTGACTTATAACTTATAACTTAAAACGGATTAGCTGTAAAATGTTGAAATTTTATACATAGGACTGCTACAACATTTAGTTGTGCACCTTGGCAGGCACTTGCTCGTAGTTTTTAATATTTCGCATAACTCAAAAACGATTGGCCGTAGAATGTTAGAATGGGGAAGTTTTGCGTATTTTATTTATTTTTTTATTTTATCAAGATTGCCCTCAAAAGTGATATTTTACATTTTATTTCACCCAAAGATGCCTAGATTTCTCAAAAAATGAAATTTTACAAAAATGACGTCAGTGTGGCTCGCGGAGAACGTATCGTCTATCTTAACCAGCGCGCGCTGGGTTCCCATGGCAACAGAGAAGCGTGTGGTGTAATGCCTTAAAATGCAACCTACGTTCGAGTTAGGTTTCATCATCCCTTCTGCGCAAGCGCATAACTCACGTTTGATGTCAGTGTGGCTCGAAGATAAATCATTAATTATAAATAATTGGTAGCATAATTTAAACTTTCAATTACATTTTATGTTATAATTATTCATATACTTATGACTAAAAGATATTTCACATGTAATTTCAACTACGCTAAATTTCCTCATTTTATTTATGGAATTGCTGTATAACAATCTATTTATTCAAAAAGGAGTTGGCTTTTAATTTTGTCTGTCAGAATATATTAGGTGAGAAATTGGTATGTAGCAAATAAATGAAATAGTTATTTACTTAACAAGGCAGGGAGGTCAGTCTTTTCATGACGAATATGGAGAATATTTGTCGAGGCGTAGGTCGAGGTAAATAATCATGAATGAGTCATGGAAAGGAACCTACTTGACGAGATAAGTATTATATTTTTTCTGAAAACATATAATCGTATAAATATGTCAACTTTTATGTCAAATTCGTCAAATTTCTTGCAATTTGTTTCTATTTATGTAACATAATTAAAGTCAAATGGATGAATATAATACTTATGTTGCTTGAAAAATTGTTGCTATATTACTTAAGGGTTGTGTTATTAAAAAAGTGCACAAGCAAATAAGAGAAGATGCCAACGTTTAATTTGGAGGAAATCGTAGATAGGTAGACGAGAAAATTTGTGAGATCAACACAATCTAAAAATAATTAAAATTTCATTTATATAATAATCGTGATTAAACTTAAATAATAAATACCTGATTTTGAGTTCTACTAAACTACTATATTTCAATCCTCGTACATTTGTATTAAAATAAATTGACATTTTCATATTTTAGTCCATCCAATTTAAATCGTTTGATGTTCAAAAGCATACGATATTACAGACGAAATGTATGTAATACACGATAGAATAATTGTCCTATTGAATCGAAAATAATAAGAATACTGAATCAATGGGTCGTGTATTAAGGGCTTTAGATTAGATTTATAACCAATTTTTGTATTCTAAATTCTAAATCGCATAAAAAACATTTAACTGTTATTTTGTTTTTTATGTTAAAAAAGTAATCAGACATCAAATACAATTTGTACCAAAATAAATTCATCTCACTTCAAAGAAATGTGAAACCAACAATCAAACATCAATACTAAACATAATATCACGTGATACCTTCTTATTACATATATTTAGGAAATTAAAATCCATCATAAACCAGAAGAAAAATTAAAATTAAATAAATTAGAATTTTTTTACATGTACAGCGATCGCAAAAATCTTTTTCATTAATGTGTAAAACATAAATTCCTTTCAGTTTCAACAATTTTCGTACATGAGCTTTATTTTAGTGTCCTATTCTTTCATGTCATACTTGCAAGAAAGTTTCTTTAGCATTTCGAGCTATAAAGCAAAAGTATATATTTATGATTACATTTATATTTAAAAAAATCTTTATCAGTAGGTATAGCCTTCCATTATAAAAGTGTTGTTTTTTTGCATCCATTTGTTTCCCGAAATTGTCTGCTTGAAACCATTCTATACTATTGATCGGATTGAGAATAAATTAATTTTTATTTCAGTAATATATATATATATATATATATATATATATATATATATATATATATAACATTATAGAAATAATGTTCTACTTTATTTAAATTGATCTTATTATAATCTGTCCAGTTCATTTTACTTCAACTTTTCGACCATCGCCTAATTCAAATGTAATATCCTCTTCCAATTCCCTGAACTTTATAAAATGTTCTAATTGCCAAGAAATATTCTCAGTGCAGTGATGGATACTTCAGGACTGAAGAAGATTATGGGAATATAAAACGCCGGGCTGGGATGCAGTCCGTTTATTTTTAAAAACATTTAATCTACCTCGACCGGTTTCGGCTCCACTTGGGTAATCCTCAATTTGTAGCATATTACGAGTTAAAAATATAAAAAAGTAACAAAAATTTGTTTAGCGAATATCAAAAACAATACGCACATATGAATAGATAAGATTTAATTAAACAAGAATTATTGTGTAAAATCAAGTTACTTCATAGGCAAATTCTAAACAAATCTGTAAGTCTTACAGATCTGTCTGTAAAAAACTGACAAAAAAGCATCTATTTTTGTTGATTAATATAAAATTATACATAAGAGTGGTTACTTTCGTTGCGATTTTGTTCATTACTTACAGATTTACAGATCTGTAAGTCTTACAGGTTTGTTCAGAATTGGCCTATAAGTTAAAAGTTTGTAAACATAAAAATTTTAAATATAACATACAAGAATTATAAACATTACAATTAACTAGTAAAAGTGTATATGACATTTAAAAACTGTGTAAATAAATGTAAATGAATAGAACAAAAATTTTACATGTAAAAACTATAAAAGTGGTTTATTTTTTATATTTTATTATTTTTGAATTGAAATGTTGTTGTGCAAAAATATGGAAATATAGCTAAGAACCACATTAAAAACGTGTAAAATGTAAATAACAAACTGACAAAATTGATAGATCAACGTTCAATTTTAATAAGATGCGAACAGAATAATATTACACAAGTACATATTACCAACCAAATTAAATGCTTAAATGATATCCTCATAAATAAGATTCCATTTAAACACGACATTACCACAATTATTAATAAGTTCAAAAATATGATATTAAATCTCAAAATTAAAATCATTTGTTGAAAAATTAATAATAAGTTAATAATTGAAACATTGGAATAGATTCTAACAGTACTTTAATTAAATATACGTTACACACATACAACGCGCCAGGAATGGGTGTGTTTACCAACCCTTAGGGATGAGTGGATTTATCAATCGATGCCACATAGATTGCGGCCGTTCACTTTGCAATAAAAAATCACTAAACCAAACGATCCGTTAATATCTTAGTTCAGAGCCAATGCACCTTAATAGCGGCACAACGTAAATGTGTACTATCCGGTCTTCGGCAATCCCCTGCTCCCTTGGACATTGAACAAAGGGGGCTTCGAACCCGTGTACCCACAGATACACTTCGAGCTGAGTCCATGACTCTCTCCCTATGTATATCATATGGGTTTCTCTTACAGTTGCAATAAAGAGAAACCCGCCAAGGATGAGTAGGTCTACCAACCTATAGGTTGGGGCTAGTCGCCTTTGCTTTCAGAAAACGTGCCAGATATGAGGGGGTCTACCAACCCGCAGGTTGGGACTACTCGCCTTTGTTTTCAGAGAACGCGCAGGTTGGGTGGGTCTACCAATCGATGCGACATAGATTGGGGTCACTCGCCTTTGCATTAGGATTATCATGGATACTCTCGCCGTAGCTAGGTACAAGTGCTTTATACTATTATAAAGCTGTGATTACTAAATATAATTGATCACACTACAAAATCAGAGCAAATTTTTTGTGAGTGCTACTTACTCCCAAATCTAGTTTTGGAGAGCTTTTGAGATAATTAAAAAGTCTTTAACCATTTTGTAAAATAATGCCTAGGAACAAAGGTATGTGGCGTTAAAACTGAAAAAATTTTGGTCTTTAATACTTACAGCTTATACCTCATTTTTTGAGTATAGTTGCAGAGCTTCAAAACTTATAAAAAAGAACTTTTTTATCTTAAAAAAAAAATTTTTTTTCTTAATTTTTCAAAATGTGGTTTAAAATGTAGAAATTAAGAGACAAATAGAATATAGTAAATATAAATTTTATTATTATTACAAAATTTTACATAATGATTTTAATAACAAATTTGAAAAGAAAATATTCTACTTGCCTAGGCAATAGAATTAACTTGTACTAGTACAATGACAAAATTATTACAATCACAACTTTGTGTTATAATTTATCTCAAATTTTATATGAAAATACAATATAATTGATATTTAAATATAACTGTCTAATAATTACACAATTTTACGTAGTAATACTAATCATAAAATCAAGACAAAATATTCTATTTAGTCATAGAACAGAATTCATTTGTACTAATTAACAATTTCAAAAGTATTACAATTATAATAACGTTACGTAGTGAAAGTATTAACAAAACAAAAATGATATTTTAACATAATATTAATTTGTTAGTATTTCCTAGAACACAATATTTTTTGTATATGTCCCCGATGCCTTGTTCATTCTTCCTTGTAGAAGCTCGTTTTCCCCACGACAGAGCTACGTAGACTTGTCCGTCTACAAATAGTGGATTTCGCAGATAAATTCCAACTTTATCTAAAGTTTGTTTCTGACTTTTATTGACAGTCATAACATAGCTCAGCTTGATAGGGAACTGTCTTCGTGTAAACTTGAAAGAAAATTGAGTACCGAATAGATCGCACTCAATGTCCATCCAAAATGGACTTCTTAAAGAAAATTGAATGTTAAAATAGCTTTTAAACATAATAAAAAGTAATCGGTAATCGGTAACTTATTTACTAAATTAAAATAAAAAATACCGACAAATATGCAATTAAAAGTTATTTGTATCACTTCTCCATAAACTGAACTGCAAATAATGCGAGATCTCGCAATAGTTTCTTGGCGTGTGATAGACAAAATTTTTTGCGCCGATGACATCTTTAATTTATTAATGAAATATTATTAGTACTTAAATTTTTTTACAACCTATAGTGTTTATGTTAGTACCATTTCGATTCTCATGGATATATAAATAATTCACTTGTTTTATTAAAAAAATTTAGTGACATTTGTTCTAACCTAAAAAATAAAACGAATGTGAATTGATATTCAACAATTAATTAAATCATAATCGCACAATATGAATATAATATAAATAATAACAGAGAGTTTCTGGACGATTTTGAGTTCTGTAATACTAGTCATAATGGCACGCGAAACAAAAAAACCTCCATAAATGATTGACACTTGAGATGTTGTACATTGACGACGATAAAGTGGACGTGTTTCGCCAAACAAATTTTTGTTTCTTCTTTTTATTGTTGAGTTACGATTACATATATTTTATTCTTTTGGCTAATCACGTAAGTTGTAAACCTTCACTATGTAAAATTATTATCATTGTAACAAATTTTGTAAAAATCTATTATCTCTTGAAGATGACCCAAGTGGGGCCGAAACCGGTGGAGGTAGATTATTATATATATATATATATATATATATATATATATATATATATATATATATATTAATATACAGACTACACCACAACAATGCATTTTATTTTCCTATATTCTCAATATAATCTGAGTCAATTATCTATCTTGTAGCATTAAATGCATAAGGGGAGGCAGATAAGGAAGTGCTTCACAATACAAAATGAGAAGAGGAGACTTCTGCATTGTATTTTTAAATTTCAATCTTCTATAAATTTAAAATTTAGCATGCAATATGTCCATAAGATCTAGTTTTAAAATTCCCATTCTTTTCCTATCCCATATAATGTCGAATAAAGCATTCGTACGCCTAGCGCACTGCCGACTACAGAAGTGCAGAGGTAAAATTTCTCCTGAAGAGAACATGCGATCGAACTGAATGATTTTGAAATTTTGGCAGTTGTATTTGCAGTTGTTTATATGTAGCCTAAGTGGATGGACGTAGATACCGGATATCTTTGGATTTAAAATTTAAGTTTACTTTTAAAAAATGGTAGCAGATTCTTCGAGTATATAGTTCATAGTTTTTATTCAGTTCCTATCACCTGCCTCACCAAAATATTAGTTCCCGGGCCGACACTGCCATGGGAAAACGTTGGACATTTTCAGTGTTGGAGTTGTCACAGATTTTTTTTTAGAGAAATTTCGATAAATATTAGTTTCTCCACGGATCCAACGTCGTATATTTATTTTTCTTTTAAATGAGTCTGTATTATTTTTTTATAAATTTAGTCTTTTAAGTCCATTTAAAATTTTTTTTTTCATATTTTGTTTTCTTGCTATCAGTGCCGAT
This sequence comes from Stenolophus ochropezus, assembly GCA_035578165.1. Classification (NCBI taxonomy): domain Eukaryota; kingdom Metazoa; phylum Arthropoda; class Insecta; order Coleoptera; family Carabidae; genus Stenolophus; species Stenolophus ochropezus. The sequence goes on along the minus strand of JAQOWZ010000024.1, from coordinate 3,361,055 downwards.
TCTTAATTCGTCGTGAAGTCACAAATTCTCAACCTTGTTTCTTCAACTAACAAACGTGATGTTAACTTATTTAACGATTGTTCAGAAGCAGGTGTCCAATCCCAAGCACTGTGGAAATATCTTAATTTGGCTGGGAATGTATTAAAAACAGTTGTCATTAACAATCTATCAGATATGGTTTCATTTAATTCTTTCAGACGTCCGACTCATGTTTCCAATTTACTAATGTCTGTTGTAAAATCAGCCCCTTTGGTGTATTTACATTCGCGGAATTGTGATCGCATCTGCCGATTTCTGTTCATACACATTTAGTAGCTTTATCCACATGTCATACGCTGTATCACAGTTCGTTATTAACGACAATGGTTTTTTATCCAACGTCGTCAATACTATTTCTTTTACGATTTTATTGATATGTTTGAAGTTTTAATTTTGTGTCTAAAAATACTCGTGCTGCAGTAAATATGTATAGGGAACGATATCCCGAGCGACGAATTTCTGATCGCCGATATTTTAGAAAAATAGAATTAAGACTGCGTGCTAATATGGATGCATTCATTCAAATATAAGCATATTAGGTTAAAATATCATGTCGTTGTGATAGATATTTTAGCATTAGAAACAATTTACTAAAAAGTATAAAGGTGTGTAAATGAAAATAAATTTATTTAATTATTATAAAGTTTTCTTTCAATTGTTTTCTCTTGTATACTCTTGTAACAATTAGATTTAAATTAAATTATCATAATTCTCAATTACATTTTTCAAATTAATTTAAAAATAGTACAGCAACGAATAACAATATTGAAAATTAGGTTACCTTTTAAGAATTAGGTTGGTTACTATTTAAAAATGTTCATAAAAATTACACTTATTTCATTTATAGTGTGCTTTAAAAATTCTTAATAAATTGTATTATTTATGTGTATGTTCCCTAGCAACTAGTGCTTGAAAAGTGATTGTTTACAAAATGTAAAGAGTGTTTTTCTATTACTTAGTGTAATATTGAACAATTTTTTTTTTAATTTTTCAATAAAAATATCATGAATTTACTACTTGTTTCACCAATCTAAAAGGCTTAGTAATTAATTGAGATTCATTTATAATTAAATAATTATTACATTACATTATTACAAAGGCTTTTAATGAATATTATGTTCGAAAATAGAACCACGGGACCGCGGTTACGGTTCGTGGTTCCTGAATGGTTACGGTTCACGTTATTATTTTCGAACGGCGTGGTTTGGTTACAGAACAGATAACCTATAAAATATCTGTCACCCCACCATTTTGCGCAGTAGTGTCTCGTTTGTTGTCAAAAAATATAATTATGGAAGGCTTGTTATTTGAAATGTTGCAAAATGTTGGTTAATGTCAATCACAGAATTGCAAATACTTTTGAGGTTATGTTATAATATTTAACCACGAAACCGAGCTCAGATCGCGGTTACTGTGGTACGCAGATTGGACCATAGCGTTCAGGAACCGCGTTCGTAAACAGTACCGGTTTCCTGAAAGAAGTAACCGCGGTCCTGTGGTTCTATTTTCGATAGAGTGACCATTCGTACTGATTTTGTCAGTACAGTACTGATTTTCAGACCCTTGTACTGATAAACAAATTGTAACATATTTTGTACTGATTTCTTACATACTGTACTGAATGTACTGATTTTCGATATTTTATAATTATTTTGATGGACGTTTAAACATTTTGATATAATTTAAGTATTATCTAAAATTTCTATCTCTCGACGTGGTTTGATTTTATTATTAAGTAACTTGGTTAAAAGGTTTGATTTTGAGAGGAACTGTAAACTTTAGAAATAGCAATAAAATTATAGCAGATTTATAAATATTTTGCCTGAGAATAATAAAGGCCTCGAAGAAATCAAATTTAAAGAAACTAAAACAATATTTGCTAAAACACTGTTTAAACACAATAGAAGAATTTATAAACATTAATCATCGCATATGGCATCAAATTTCATTTTACTATTATCACTTTTTTTAAATATTATATTAAATGACTTACTATAAACATTTCAATGTAATATAGTCAATAAGTAAATCTAAATATTGAACATAGGTTTTGTACTGATTTCATTAGAAAAATAAATAGTCACTCTAATTTTCGAACATAATATTAGTAATAAATTTTCATTATTGATCATTTATCAAATTTTTTCTTACAAGTGAAAATACATTTTAATAATATTTAAATGATTTCGATCAATTTCGGGATCTGATTCTCAGAACACAATTGGCCTCAAAATTAATTCAAATATTTAAATATTTAGTCTTATAATCAATCAATATAAGCGTAATATTGCAGGGATATCTGCGGGAGCTGCCGAATTACTAACTGAATTTAAATTAGCGGGTGTAGGTGTAGATGTCGCTAGTGTTGATCCTGGATTCAGTACAACGTTTGATGCACATATAATTCTAACTGGTCATGACTTTTACTTAATAGAAAATGTCAAACTGTTAGAAGATCTACCACGTAAGTAATTTCATTATAATCAAATTCATATTAACTTTATTCGGTCATTAAATCATGTAACAAATCTTTTAACTTATATTGTTTCGACTCATAAACATGCAATTCCGATTGTTGGTAACTCCGTACTTATTTTATTTAAGCTGCATTCATAATGAAATAATTAACAAACTCAATTTTAGTTAATACGTAAACATAATTCGTTATCTTTCAAACCATTCATAATAAACATATAATTAACAAATTAGGGACTACTGACACCTTTGCCTTTGTACTTTAAGTTCATGGTAACTATCGGTAATATATAGGCTAATTTTTTGTCAAACGTTACAGATGTGACAGATTTTTTGTTATATTTTGCTCTTTGTAGTATTTTATGAATACATTTCACTTTATCTCGCTAAATAATTAAATTAATGTAATATTATTATAATATATATTGTTTTCTTCTAATATTCACTTCACTGTCACGCATTTTATTTATTATACATAGCACGTAAAGAGAAAAGTGTGGAGATTGCAAGATCTTCGCTGCTGGCACTAACGGGTAACGCTTAGGTAGATTATTGTGAACGATATAATCTATTTGAATTTGTCAATCATGTACGGTAACGGTTAAGTAGATGTCAGTTTGTTAATTATTTTATTGTGAATGTAGCTTCCAATTTCATAGTACAGTATTACGCACCGTAATAATAGTTGGTAGAACAAAAGTACCCAGAGAAAACACGCTACCACATCGTTATGCAGACATGAACGCGTAAGATCACAAGGCAATAAGTTTGGTCGAACTATCAATTAGAAACAGTTTCCGAACTGAAAAAATTGGGCATGGCATAAAAATGACATATTCAGAATAGTTAGAATTGTCGGGAATCGAACTCATAGCTTTAATTTTTGCACTTACCACACGAGGCGCGTAAACAGAGAAGAGGCTGCAAATGATGAAAATTAATCTCAAGTTAGATATTATTTTCAAATTTAAATTAAAAAGGAAACAAATTTGGGATTCAGCCATTGACTAATTTGTACATAAAATCTGCAGAGCAATATTTTTTTAAATTTCATGAAAGTGGTATAAAGGAGATCAGAATTTGAAATACTTGCTACCTGATAAAAACATAGAGAACCATTTCCTTAGAATTTAAAATCCTACTTTTGGATTGACCGTAGAAATACGGATAGGTCTCAATACTTTAAAAACTGTCAAATCCTAGGATTCAAACACTTTTAATCGAATACGTATACGTACTAGTTTAGGAAATATTTAAAACTATCATTAGGATTTACAAACTCATATAACCTAACCTAATTTAGTTGTGGACAGCATAATTGGGAATTGGATTTACTCACCCCCAACTAGCATACCGTAAACAATGGATTTTTCTAAATTTATAGATCAGAAATGCAGAGACTGATTTCAAATTTTTACTTGTTCAGGTATAGGTACAATACAGGTATATATTTGGTTTATACGTAGTAAAACACACAAATTTTTATTTTTACATAATAATATACATAAATCATGCAACATAAACACAATGTACGTAGTAAAACATTTCAAGGAAAAAAATATTATATTTCATACAAACTTTGTAAAACATATTCATTGATTTTTTTTATCACTTTTATTTTACTTTTATCACATTTTTCTTTTTGATATATGACTCCAGTGTTCATCATCATCATATATTAAAAGTATATTAGTAGTTGTACTGTTAGGATAAATTTAAAAGTAAACAGTGAATAATATCTATGGTAATGATACATCATTAATTTTCTTTCCTGTATTGATCATTTTAGTTATAAGAAAATAACATGTTTCTTAATACTACACCTACATATGTACGACTCATCATCCGTTGTGAGGATTAACCATGTCCATTACCAAGCATAACAGATTAACCAAATATCTTGTCCTAGACTATTCCTTAACATCTTTTTTATATTTTTTCACTCCACCGTTCATATAAGTACAAATTAGTTCCATAACAATATAATTATTAAGTATCTGATAACATTTCTTATTTGGCTACGATCATTTTCAATGGAGTGTTATAGAGAAAAATTGTCCTAGTAATAGGGTATACTAGTTTTTATTTTTAAAATTATTAATTTTAAATCAAATGTATGTAATAAACTATGCGGATATCGAATATGTTTTCTTCGAAAAATATAACGGGTCGTCAAGAAAGGGTCGTAATATTTTCTTTTGAATTTCAATTTAAAAAATGTAATGTAAAAAGGTGGAAATATAGAATATAGAATATTAATATTTTACCTTAATATGAATCAGTTCAAAGATCATAAATTTGAAGAAATCGTATTGATTTTAGTTTATAGTGTTATTAAAATATTATCAAATAAAATTTGTGCAATAAGCTTATCTATATCTTTAGTGTTTATTTTTAGCTAACAATTTCACATTGATTGCTTTACCTATGAACATTGCTGAAGGAACTGGTGCTCCTGTTCGTTTGATTGCCGCAGCAAAAGGTTATATATAATGAAAATATGAAATAATTTAGTTATACATATAGTATGTACTTGTTGTAATTATTATTTTTGTATAGTATATAAGTGTTTTCAATCTGTTTTTTCTTTATTAAAATTCGTAAAAATAAAAGGATGGTTTATAGTTAAAATATAATTTTTTTGAGTCACTGGCTTGTTTTATTTCTTAAATACCAAATAATTGGAGCGCTACTCTTTCAGACTACAAGCAATTTTTTTACCTCCTCACTATATTTAACGTTTAAATATCAGAAACGTATTCAGAGTTCAAATTTACCAAATACACTGCTCAAAATCGTACAATTTTAAAATACATGTGTAGACTAATTAATTCATATACTATGTGATTTAACTACATTAATACAAAAATAAAAATAAACTTCAAAAATATGGTAGATATATATTGTAACAGTACATACCACCTCTTTCGTACATACAATTATATTTTAGCCAAAGATAGTCTAATGGAAGTTTTAACTTACTCTATGTTGTGTTTATTTAAATAAGTAACCCTTTATCGTCGTAATACAGAGTAGCTGTTAAGAGTAGAGGAATCGGGACAGGTATTTGATAAAATAAAAGAATGATTTTCATTCCAAAAGACAGACAAAATATATATCTTGTGCATTTATTTATAATTAAGAAATTCGTAAAGTGCTGTGGAATATTACGCTCTCCGGTATTCACCTTATGAACCTGAGGGTAACCACAGCCAAAACCTCAGGTAGAGAGATAATTTTGAACATTTAACAATCATATAAAAATATTGTATTCAATTTATAAAGAGTTGTCCTAATAATTTATGATAAACATATTTGGTAAAATTATATGGCTTGGATCGAGACTGATATTGTTGCTCAAAGCTGCAATTGTGTGTGTGCTGGTTTGTATAATTATACTTGTTTGTTCTTTTGTTTATAGGGCGCTCTGTTTTGTCAGAGGGCAATAGTTTATATTTTGTATGCTCCGAATCGCAATGACTGGCCCTTGAGCTCACGGTTCTCCCGGCCACAATAGCTCTCGGTCAAACGAACCGGCCACGGCGGGTCACAGTCAAAGAGATCAGAAATAATTATTGATAGTTTGATTTGTGGCAGACAACCAGATTTACAACTGTTAGTCAGTCAATATCAGATCGTTTATATTTAGTAAAAATATGACATCATTGTGACAACTATAAAACAATACAAATAACACATACCTGGCTTGTCCGAGCTGCGCCGTAGTTGGTGTGAATTTAATAGAATTTGACAATAAATACGGAGACGGTTTCAGAGAATCCACTAGGTCGTTTAGGCGCCAGATATCTGCCTCGAGCGCCTCATAGACGGTCTTAGTGGGGAGGAATATCTATCGTGGCGCACGACATCTGCCTCGAGCGTATCACGTCAGCGGGTTCAGAGGGTGCACTAGGTCGTCTAAGCCCCAGACATCTGCCTCGAGCGTCTCATAGACGGTCTTAGTGGGGAGGACTATGGAGGTAGAGGATTGGAGTCAAGTAAACCAGGAAAATATACCTCGGACAAGCCAAGTATAGTGGAATCATGGATCTGACTCCCTGAGTACAGTTTTGGACTCGGGTTATATACAAAAATATTCCTCTTCACTCCTTCAGAACTACGGTGGTTCGGTGGTAGTCCATGATCCGAGAACGTGATCGTGGAAGCTTCTAGAATATTTTAATATTCCATCTCACTTGGATGCATGATAATTTTTTTGTCTCAATCCTATCCCAAAGATGCTGATATGTAAACAGTTCACATGTACGTCGCCGCACTGTCTAGGAAATGTTTTTTCAAATGGTACTGTTCCACGGTCCACGGTGAATAGCTGTGTTGTATAATACCGTCATAATTTATCTTCTTCCTTCTCTTCTTGTTTTTTTATGAATTTCAGGGAATTTATAATTTTTAGCGTAACAAGGAATATCATCGGTTGTTAAGATTTTATGTTTTATTTTAGATGTGAATGTTAAGTTTCTCGTTTTCTAAAATAGTCAGATCCTTATACTGATTTAATACTTTTGTTAATTCGTTTAATTCTTCTTGATTTAAATGTTCGTGTCTTATTTTTAAAGTGTTTAATATTTCTGTATTAAAGACTGGTTTAGACTTTTCATTAAATTAGTTGAATTTATGTTTATTGTTTAATATTTTTATTTTATCTTTATTTAAATTAATTTAAGTTTGTAACAATTTTAAAGCGTTAAACCCAAGGGGGATGTGAAGTGATTTGTGAAAATTGTATAAATAGCATTTAATATTTTTAGTTTTATATTCAATGTGTTTTCCGAACCTTCTGACTTTCGGTTCATCGTTTGAATTTTGAAATGTTCTTTGAATATTTTAAATTTTGCTCTATTTTTATAAACGTAGTTTTTATTTATAAAATTTTGAGATGATCCAGTATCGATAAGAATAAATAAGTCTTGTAGTTTAATATATGATAATTTTGAAATCATATTAATGGCTAAGGATTCAAGTTGAGACACGGGTATATGTGAACATTTTCATGTTCATTTGATTAATTGCAATTGTCCTCATTTAGGTATTCTGTATTGTCCTCCAATTCGTCTGGATTTTCAGGATCGACTTCTTCGTAATTTTCAACATTATTAATTTCCTTGGAAATAAAATTTGGTTTTCCCATAGGTTTAAAATAATTTGGGTTTGGTCTAAATGAGCGAGTTGGTGTAGGTTGTGATAAACGTTGCATTTTAATTGGTTCTGAAGGGAATTTGGATGAACCGGCTTGAGATTGGTATGTTTGCTGTTGCATTGGGTTATTTTGAGGATATTTCACCATGGGGTATGCATACTGTCTAGGTTGAGCATTTGTCGCGTTACAATGATGTTGCTTTGTATTTATTTTATAATATTGAAAATCATTCGTAACTAAGTTATTAATTTCGTCTAAAGTGGACGGATTTCTTTCAGCTAATTGAGATTTAAAAGGTACTTTACAATTTCTAATAAAACATTGTGTCGCAAATTTATCTCTAAACTTTTTGAAATCTTGTACTGATTGCGCACAATACTCATTTTCAATACATTAACATAGAGTAGAAATAAATCATTGTATCTTTTTAGGAAATCAAAGATTGTTTCTTTAGTCTGTTGTAATTGACACAACTTAATCATCAAAGTATATTCATTCTTTTTGTCTTGATATTGTGAAATTAAAAAGTCTTTTAAGTCTTTCCATGTTTTAATGGAGGGACAGGTAGTTAAAATTCGTTAGCTTTTCCAGTTATTTTCTTTTTTATAGTAATAAGTGTTAGCGATTTGGTTATTTTAGAGGGATTGGTTTGATTTATAATATTTAAAATTTCCTCTGTTGATTTAATGAAATGGATAATGTTTTCTTTTCACCATTATATTCAGGAATTAAATCTACAATTCTTAACACGCTGTCAAGATTAGCGAGATCACCTTGTACAGTTAGTGGGGGAGTCATTATGGTAATATTATTAATACTTAAAGTATTGAATAAATTAATTAGATGGTCAATTTTGAGTGCACTAATTATTTAACAATTTTTTTATAATAAATAATGTTTTACCTACAATAAAAGTAACGGTAAGAACTTCATGAGGTTGCTTCTTGCTGAGGGGGATGGGACTGGGGGCGTTGAGCTGCCGGACGAGGAGAATGCCTCTGATGATCGCCAATCTGGTTGTATCGCCTGTGGTTGTTGACCCGTAGGTTGGTTCCTCAGGATTGCAGGTTGTGCACTTGCCGGTGGAAATTTATTTTAAAATTGGAATTATTAAGTAAATGGTTGAAACCAACGATTTGCTCACATTAACGAATTGATTCTTCTTGAATTTCGGTGTAGCAAACCTCTTAACTATCCTACCGACTGCGCCAGTTAAAACTGCCGTCCAATCGGACTTGACAAACTATTCCGCTACGCGGCGACACTATCATCATCATGACATCAAAATTATTTCCATGCACTAGACCCCTTCGTTGCCTGCATTATTAAAGATAGGACGATACCTGGCCTGGGGTTCATTAGAAATGTTATTTTTATATGTGCCAAGTTTGTGTCTTTAATGCGAGAGAGAGAATGTCACTGAAAAAATCAATCGAACACACTAAAGACACAATATTTTATCTACCATTAATATATTTATTGAAATAGAACTATGAAAAATTCAATCATTTTTTGGTAACAGGTATCAATATATAAACAACAACTTTTTTGACAGTTATAGAAAATAGTAGTTCATGATACACGAGCATTATATAGATTTAGATTTAGATTTGAGATAGAGGGTGACTAAACTCCACGTGCACTGAGGCCTCACATATGGGCCCATTGTACTGCCTCCAGGTGCATGGCTCCCTAGCTATCTTGAAGCCATTCTACGCTGCGGAAGAAGGCTAGCAAGTTGGCAGGTGGAGTTGTGCTGAGTGTTGCCTCGGAGGGCCACATATCCCCAAGCATGGAACTTCTTTTTAATGATAAAGTGGGGCATTCCTGAAGAATGTGCTCTACTGTTTCATCATCCATATCACATCCTCTGCAAAGTGAGGTGTTTGAGATTTTTATACGATGCATGTGTTTGTTGAAACGACCATGCCCTGTAGATACTTCAATAAGGAGTTTGAGATTGTTCCTCGAAAGCCTTATTAGGTAATTAGCCAGCTTGAAAGTTGGCTTAAAGATAAAAGATTTCGTCTGTTTGCAGTTAGATCTAGTGTTCCAACTAGCTGAAAATTTGTCGAAAGTAATGGTTCGAATGATGTTATGAAGAGTCGATTTACTTAGTGGCAAGATGGGCTCGGGCCCACAAGGTGGGGTAGATGAGCCTTGCTCTGCTAAATAGTCGGCACGAATGTTACCTTCATTGTCACTATGTCCTTTTACCCATATGAGTTCAAGAGTATTATCTTGGCATACATTTGACAGGGCGGTGTGACAGAGTTCAGTTAAACCTGAGGTAAATTTAAATCCATTCAGGCTTTGAAGAGCTCATCTACTGTCAGATGCTATCCTTATATGCTTATTTAGAACGTTGTGTTCTTTAATCAGCAATGCACTATGCAAGATCCCCAGCATTTCTGCTTGGAAGACAGTAGCATATTTACCTAGAGGAATACTGACGTCCAGGTTCATTTGTTCAGAGAAAATGCCTGAACCGGAGCCTTTCCCATTTTTGGAGCCGTCAGTGGAAATTAGAATATCAGGATTTGATGATATCTGACAGTCTAGTATAATCCGATAGGGTTTATCAAAGTATAATTTTGGAGCAATGCAGTCAGTGTCCATTCGCAGAAGAAGAGCACTTTGAGCTGCTTCTTTGAAAATAGAGCAATGCCTGCAACTTGGTCCTATTTTGGGCCAGTGGCCTAATTGTGAAAGGCGTAGGACTGCTTTTAGCGCGACTTCCTCTATGTAAAGGTTTAGAGGAGGAAGGCATAGAAGGACTTCCATTGTCGCTGTTGGTGTGGTGCGCATTGCACCGATTATGGCTAGACATGCCAATCTTTGTACATGTTCTAGTTTTGATATTGCTACGGATTGTTTGATTCTGGGCCACCAGACAAGAGCTCCGTAGGTGATCATTGGCCTGATTATAGATACGTATAACCATAAAGCGAGCTTTGGAACGAGCATTATATAACAAGTGTAAAACAGATACATTACGCATGGCATATGTATCATACACTAATTTTTTTAAAGATTTATTATTATTTTTTATTAAAACTATTTGACAGTAGACGTGATTTGTATTTATCTTAAAAATTTTTTAAAAAAATTCTAATTGTTTCCATGACTACAATCACCATTGAACCTCAAAACAAAAATAAAAAAATATCTGTCATTCAGACATGAATGTCAATTCTAAATAAAAACTATAATTGTTTTATGGTAAAAATGAGTGCAAATTAAAGTGACGCTGAAACAAGGTACTCGAAGTGAGATGATACATGCTTACTAGAAATTTGCCTCCAGAAAAATCGAGCAGTTTTTATCAAGCAATAACAACGCTTCATGAATTAGTGCAAAAAGTTAAAAAATTCACATCTGGTATTAATATAAATAACAGTAGTATGCATCACAATAAATAATAAATAAATTATTTTGATTTGATCGTTTTTGAATGACGTTTAAAAAACAATAACTTTACAGTTGTAGTAATAGTTTCAATATACCTATATAATATAATTGACATGTCTCAAAAAATCATTTTTTCGAAAACTATCGTGAGAAGTTATTATTTACATGACAGCTATTAACACGCGAAATGATTGCTTTTTGGCTACAAAAGTCTCTCCAGAAACTGAAATTGAACTTTGGCGAGAGTGAGCCTGCAAATAATGCGAGATCGCGTAAAAGAATTTCTGGTCGTGTGACACACAAGATTTTTTTCTTAATAGTTATTTACGTGGCCAGCGGTGTAAGTTAATCTTTACAGGACGAGCAGGAAATTTATGAGGCGAGCGACAAAAGAGTGGACTCTCATAATCCAGTGAGCCCAGTAAAGATTAATTGCACGCCTGTCGCGTACAAAATTTTATTTCCAACTTCATAATTTACTTTATTCTTCAAAAAAGATTTACTCTATTTTGGAATTAAATGTAGTTGGCGGTGGTAGAACAATTTATAGCTAGACGTTGGCAATCAAAATACAAATCTTGGAAATTTACAAATGAGTTTCGCCAGTGAATCAAAATGTACTATAAATGTGTATAATTATTCACATAAACTTAATTAAATTAAGTTTGTAATATTTATAATAAAATGCATAAAAAACTTTCATTATTTTCTATTATTTTTACATATTAGTTACTGTAATTGTTTATTTACTTAGCTACCAAGTAGCCTGTAAAGTGACAATTATATGGACGGTGGAAATAAAATATTATACACTATAGGTTTTTATGTTAGTAACATATTAGATTTATATGTATATATATATATATATATATATATATATATATATATATATATTCATATACATAATTCACTTGCTTTGCTCAAAAAATTTAATGACATTTGTTCTAACCTAAAAAATAAAAAGAATGTGAATTAATATTTTTCAATTTTATTAAAGTTATCATAGTCGTACAACACGATGAATAATAAATCAAAAACAGCTTTTTTTTAATTTCCAATAAAATAAAATTTAAAATTTTGATAGAATGTAATGCTAAAATATTTAATTTCGTATCCCTACATTTTGCCAAACAGAAAGTTTCTAAACGATTTTAAGTTCTATAATACTAGTCATAATGGGACGGAGGCGCGAAAAAGTCTTTTTTGTGCAACCGGACGCGAAATGAGTATTTCGCAGCCGCAATACCGGCCGCGAAATCCAATTTCGCGGCCGTTGTCATGGTAGCGGCCGCGAAATTGAGTAAACAATCATTTTGACACTTAACTCACTAAAAGTAGAAATTGATCGTTTCGTATTTAGTTTCATCCGTTTAAAATTACAAGATCGCGATTTTGTTACAAGTGATGACTTGCTAATACTTTTGCCTTAGTATTTATGAGCGCGAGTAAACATGTGACATAACCTCGACATCAGCTGGCTGATAACACCATGCACTTGTCATTTCCATAGCTACCTTCAAAGCCGACTTTTAATTTACAATGAAACTGTTTAAAATTGAAAAAAAATGTAATTACATACTTATCACGGTTGCACAATAGTATATTATGAAATTAGTTTATAATGTACAGTATTATGGCATGAATGAAATTAGCGCATGAACGCAGTGAATGCGATTATTTCATAAATGCTATAACACTGAATTATAAACGAATTTCGTATACTATTTTACCGTCGACTAACATTACAATTATTTATAATAAATTTAATTTTTAATTGACGTATTTGTCAGAAAACAGTTTTTATTCCAAAGCCGACTGATGTCACCTGATGTGGTTGTTAAGTTTGTTTTGTTGTTGTTTATATAAACAATCTGACAGAAAATTTTCTACAAAAATGTCTCTGCAAGATTCGTTAATAAACAAAGAAATTTTAAAAAAAGCTGCCGAAGCGGAATTAACTTTAATTCCAAAGAAATCTGAAGCAATATATATTAAAGAATACGATAAATTTTGGAATTGGTTGAGAGCAAATAACACGGCGCTTGTTACCGACAAAGTAGTACTTGCATATTTTTTAGATCAGGTAAATTGTTTGTATTTAGTCTTAGATTTATTACTTTTGAAATCATTGTACCTTTTTTTAGTCAAAAATATACAAGTCTTCATCGTTATGGTGTTTGTATTCGAAATTGAAATGTATGCTACGGATAAAAGACAACATTGATATTACTAATTTTCCCAAACTCACTGCCTTCCTCAAAAATTGCTCGGTTGGTTATTCACCAGAGAAATCTGCAGTATTTTCAAACCCTAGGATCTACTGCCCGAACCCTAGAATCTATTAATGAACAAATTAATATTTCTTCATCAACCGATTCTACTCTTTCTAAAGAAACATCAATGTCGAGGATTAAAATATCTGGCAACACGAATTGTACTATTTATATATATATATATATATATATATATATATATATATATATATATATATATATAAATAAATAAAAACAAACTTGCAGAGACAAAAATTTACATAAAAAGTGAAATGACTAATAAAGAGATGCAAATACAAAAAGAAATCTTAAAATTGGCGAAAGATGAGAAAAATAAAGGAAATAGAATAAGAATAGGGTATAAAAAACTGAAAATAAATGAGACTTGGTATATATGGGATGAAGAGAAGATGAATATAGAAAAACAGGAAGATAAAGCTCCAAAAAACTTAAACAACTAACAATGGAGAACGAGGATGGCAATATGGAATACGGAAAGCGAGGAAAAGGATATAAAGATAAGGGAAAGGCAATAAATACAATTAAAACAAAAAAAATAAATAGGAAAAAGAACAAAAAGTTAAAATTTAGTACATGGAATATAAGAACGATGCTCCAGCCAGGAAAGATGGGAGAAGTAGTGCAAGAATTAAAAAGATATGATATTAATCTGGCAGCGATTCAGGAAACAAGATGGGGCGGTGAAGGTATAATCAAGAAGAATTACTATACAACATTATATTCCGGAGATAAACAGGGGAAATATGGGGTAGCATTCATAGTTTTAAAAAAATTAAAAGAAAAAATAGTAGAATTTAAAGCAATTAATGAAAGGTTGGCATACATTAGAATAGAAGGATCACCTGCCAACATATCAATATTAAATGTGTATGCACCTACGGAGAATGCAACAAATGAAAGGAAAGAAGATTTTTATGAGAATTTGGAAGAGGAAATTGAAAAAATACCGAAATCCGAAAGAAGACCTAAGCATTATAATGGGCGACTTAAATGCACAGATAGGAAGAGAGAACTACATACAACAAGTCGCAGGTACACACACAATACACGAAAGAACAAATGATAATGGGCAAAGGTTATGTGAATTAGCAATAAAGACTAACATGATAATAAGTAGCACGAAGTATAAACACCCCAAAAAACATAAAGTAACATGGACAGCACCAGACAACAAGATTCAAACACAAATAGATCACGTACTAGTAACGAAAAGGAGGCAATCTTCGATACTAAACGTAAGGACATACAGAGGAGCATGTGCCGACTCGGATCACTACATGGTAACAACAAAAATACGAAACAAAGTTAAAACAAGTGATAGAAAAGATATAACGAAAATTAAATGGAATATAGAAAATATAAACACTGGAAGCTCGAGAGAGAAATACAAAGAGGAGGTAGAAAAACACATAAAAAAGGAAGAACGTAAAATGGAAGATATAGAAAAAAATGGTGCTGGATACAAAGATGTATTAACAACGCTGCTCAAAAATGGATAGGACATGAAAATAAGAATGCAAAAAATAAAAAAGCCTGGTTTAATGAAGAAATTAAAATAATACTAGATGAAAAGAGAAACGCAAAATTAACATATTTAAGAACAAATAAAAAAGAGGACAAGGAGAAGTATGAGAAAAAAAGAAAGGAATGTAATAAAATTATTAGGAAAAACAAAAGAATATCAATAGAAAATACAATAAAAAATATTGAGAATGAAAGAGCAAACAGAAACACAAAAATATTTTATAAGGAAATAAAAGAACAAACTAAAATATATAAGACCAAGACAAATGGGATAAAGGATAAAAATGGGCAACTAGCGGAATATGAAGAACAATACAAAAAGGTATGGACAGATTATTTTAAGGAACTACTCACAGAAGAGGAACAGGACATAAAAAGTGAATTACCAAAAGAAAACGAAAAACACATAGCAGAACCAACTCTAGAGGAAGTAAAAGAAATTATAAAAAATAGTCGCAACGGTAAAACACCTGGAAGCGACAATATTAATATGGAATTATTAAAGTACGGAGGCGAAGCAGTACAGAAACACATCCATGAACTTATAGTAAAAATATGCAGAGAGGAAGAAATGCCGAAAGAATGGGAAACAGGACAAGTTGTAACAATACATAAGAAAGGAAGCCAACAAACATGCGAAAACTACAGAGGAATCACGTTACTGAACACTACCTATAAAATAATGTCAACAATAATACAAAGAAGAATAACAAATACAATAACGGATGCAATACATATTATTAAACAGATAATGGAAAAAACACTTGAGTATAACATAAACACCGAAATTCTGTTCATTGACTTCAGGCAAGACAGCAACTAATGAAAGCTTTAAAAGAACTACAAATACCAAGCAAATTAAGAAGATTGATAGCGATGACTATGAAAACAACAAAAATACGAATTAAAACACAAAAAGGAAAAACGGAAGATATATTAACAAATAAAGGTGTAAAACAAGGTGATGCCTTATCTGCCACATTATTTAATTTAGCACTGGAATATATCATGAGAAAAGTAAAGAAAGGGACACTCAAAACAGGGGGAAGTCAAATAATAGCATATGCAGACGACATAGTAATAATAACGAAAAACAGAAATGTAATGAGAAAAATGCTAGAGGAGATAGTAAAGGAAGGAAAGAAAACAGGACTAGAAATCAATCAAAAAAAGACTAAAATAATGGTAATGGGAAAAGAAGTGCAAGACAAGATTATTAAAGTAGGAGAATCAGAGTTTGAACAAGTAAACAAATTCAAATACTTAGGTGTAATGTTAACAAATAGAGGCGAAAGAGAAGAAGAAATAAAAGAAAAAATAGCTGCTACTAATAGGGCTTTCCAAGCCAACAAAAAATTATTACGAAACGAAATTTAAGCAAGACAACAAAAATGAGAATATATAGAACAATAATAAGACCAATAGCATTATACACAGCCGAAACAATGACATTTACAAAGAAGGACGAAGAAAAACTAAGGATAATAGAAAGGAAAATAATAAGAACGATACTGGGACCTAAGAAGATATCTGATAATGAATACAGAGTAAGAATGAACCATGAGATTGACAAAGAATTAAAAGGAGAAGATATAATAAAAATAATCAAGAAACAAAGAGTAAAATGGCTAGGACACGTAAGCAGAGCTGACGAAAAAGAACCAATAAAAGTAATAATGCAATGGAGCCCTGGAAGTAAGAAAAGAAAAGGAAGACCCAGATCAATTGACTAGCAGAAGTAGAAGAAGATTTAAGAAGAGCGGGAATTAACAACTGGAAAAATAAAACAAGAGATAGGAAGAAATGGAACATCATAGCGAAGAATATTTAATAAATAACTGAAACGGAGTCCGATCCCTCCAAAAAAGGATCTACAAAGCTTAAGTAAAAGCGATGCAACTCCACAACGGAGTGTTAAACCACTATATATATATATATATATATATATATATATATATATATATATATATAATATTTGTTCCACTTTCATTTGTAAAGAATTAGTCAAATGGCAGTAAGTCAATTTCATGGTCTATTTCTGTTCATTAGGCGGCATTGTAAAGCCAGTGATTTACAGGGCGACGCATTTACATTAGGCAGCTACATATCTATGGAAAATATATAGTTAAAAATACTTTTTCCTACAACCGGGCATAAAGTAATACTTTATGCCCTCTTTTGAGTTTGAAAAGTAGCCGTTGCTAGGCAACGTAAGCACTTTTCACGCACTCAGTAGCCGTTGCTAGGCAACGTAAACACATTTACCAATGGTTTCATTTGCTTTTGTAATTAATTTTTGTTAATATTTCGCTTGTAGGAAAAATGTTGTATGCAACACGTGTGTAACATAGTGTTTTTTTATCTCGTGCTATAGTTTCCGCATTCGGCTAAAAACACTTACTTTACACACTAATTGCATAAATAACTATTTTCTACTCCCATGCGTGAAGTGAGTACTTCACGTATCAGTTTTCATGTGTGAAGCTTGATTTTTTGTACACTGTGCGTGAAGTAGCTTGATTTTTTGTGCACTGTGCATGAAGTGACACATAATGTGCGTGAAGTAAATAGTTCAGTTTTAACACATACAATGAATGTCTTTATATATACGTAAATCATGTGTTGGTAATGGTCCGTAGAAATAAGAAATTCATGAGAAATGTTTTATTAATTTATAAAAAAATATATATTTTATTGCAAGGTCGTAGAAAAAGCATAGTAATGTAACACGTGTGGGAAGCCTATTTTACATTACTCATGTAAAAATTTCAGCTTCACACAGTTGCCACATAATATACTATAGTGTCATTAAACAAATTGAAATTGCCACTATCGCAATAATGGAAGGTCTCAGCTACGCTTCAAGCTTTAAATCTCATGCGCTTGCGCATTTTGCACCCTTGGTATACAAATAAAAACAACATTCCGCCGACCGCCATACTGAAGTCCGCATTTTACTCCAATGTGGCAGAGTTCAATTTGTCACACGATTCAACAGTATGCATATCCCATCCAGTTATATACAGAGATCAGTGTTCCATACTGCCAGCCAATGAAGTTAGTTGGTAGGTATCATGTGATAACAGGAGTGAAGTTAAATATTGAATAATGAAGTTAGATATTATTTTACATAAATTATTTTTTTTTTCTTAAAAAAACATTTAAAATTTTTTTGATTGAAATTACCGAACAGTTGTGTATGATTATTACATTTAACTATATACAACAAATTAGTAAAAATTACCATACTATGTACAATTACGGTTATAACCGTATGAGCGGCAACACTGTTCTCGGTATTGCTAAAGTACTGTGCAAAGGTCATCATTTATGGTTAACTTTCTGTCTGTATTTAATATTTGTTATTGTTTACTAGAGACTACATTTTGAACTTGGATAAGCACTATTTTTTTATTTATTTTGTATCACAGTAAGTATTAGGAAATCGTTAGAAATATTGTTTCTAAAAAAATCACATGGCAATATATTATGTTTTAGATGTTTAGGAAATCGGCGATAGATATTGATCTTCTTTTCAACATTTTAAAAGAACATAAAGAAATATTTTGCAACAATGAGGGAAAAGTGCATACATCAAAACATGAAGTTTGGTCAATTTTATCCACAAAATTGCATGGAAAAATGTCGCCAAAATATTTATATGTATACGTGAATGAAAATAGACATAATATTGCAAGTAAATTAATTACACATTTTGATTTCAATTCATCAGCAAAAAAGGAAGATATATTAATAGAACATTTTTCATCGAATGATGATACATTATCATCTGTGTCTAATATTGATAGCGAAGAGGATAATCTTATGCATCAGGAATTTATTAATAAAATTGATAAAGAAAATTAAATAAGTCCCTAAAACCCGAATTAGTCACCTACAAAGATAAGGATAAAACAAGAGATTATTGGGCATTACCACGTGATGTGTGGACCCTCTGTATAAGCCGAAATATTTGGTTGCAAACTAACCTACCATATTGCTTTGCATTTAAACGTGCAAAAGTAATCAATTATATATCCGAAAAAGATTTTTCTTTTAAGATACACGGCCGTTGTGTAGAAAAAAATTGTAATGCTAAATTATCAGGAAACGCGGTTTGTAGTGATGGCACGATTATAATAGAAATTAAAACTAAAAATAGTATAGGTCTTAAGCATACAGAAAAAAGAAAATTAAGCGGATTTCAACGCAAAATTATATGTGAAAAATTAAAATATACCAATGCAAGTGTGTGGCGAAAACATGAGGCTGATAAATTAATGAAGTTAGGCGATCCAGAACCATCTCAAATATACAGTCTGATCGTATTAAGAACAGCAAAGCACGACGAATCGTATAAAGTATTAGGTATTAAAAAAAGTATAGACGGAATTAATGCCTTACACGAATTAAAGTATACGTCTTCTAACATTGGGACTATTCATGATATTTCTTTAGATAATTTTTTTGTGCATTATTGGTCCCCGTCTCAAATGTATGGGTACAACAAGTATTGTAATGATTCTGTTTTACAAGTGGATGCTACTGGAAGTTTAATTAAAAAATTTATTAGACCGAATGGTAACTACTCTGGTCACATATTTCTATATGAAGCAGTGTTAAATATTCACTCCAGACAATTTCCAGTGAGCCAAATGTTAACAGAAAAACAAGATACAAATTCTATAATATTCTGGTTGTGCGAATGGATTGGAAGTGGAGCGCATAAACCAAAGGAAATTGTCAGTGATTATTCATATGCATTAATAACCTCATTAGCACGATCATTTGCATCCACAAATACTCTCAAGGAGTATAAGATAAATATTTTGCTTACTTAACTAAAAAATCGTTGTGCCTTCCATCTTGCTACATATGAATAGACGTAGCACATTTAATAAAATCTGTAGCACGTTGGAAATCTTTAAAAAATACCAAAATAAAATTAATTAACTAATTTTATATAAGCTGCGTTTGTCTACTTATAAAAAGTCAAACGCTTGACATTTTTGAAACCATACTGTTAAAGGTACTTACAGTAGCACTTAGTGAAAATGATGGGATCAATAAATTAAATTAAAAAAATAATGCTGAACGAGATAGAGATATTTTATTGATCCCACTGAAATCTATCAATACTCTGACAAAGATTTAGAAGTTGATGTGTCTTGTATACTCCTACACATAAGATACCTACAGTGATAATGTTTAGAAAGACCAAAAAAATTATAGAATTCCGTAAATAACACGTAAATGTAGAAATCTTAATCTTTGAATTATTTTTAGCTCTTAGTTTTTGCATGCCACCATAAAATTCCAGTTCCACTAGATAATAAGAGCTAAAAAAATTCTTTCACTGTACACTTTCCCGAAAAGCATATACTTCACAATATCATTATTCTAACATTAATTACAGATTGGTTAAATAATATAAAATCAGTAGTGGCTACAAGAATTCAGGACAATGGAGACAGAGTAAATGCTTTCTTTTTACCGGAAGTAGCCTCAGATATATATAGAATAGGGAAGATTTTCCATTGTGGTCTGCTACTATGACTTTGCCATTTCAATATTTTTTTTAACTGCTAGTTCTGCTTCCGTTGAAAGTGATTTTAATGATTTGAAAAGCAGGATTCAGAAAAATGAAAAAAGACCTTTAAGAGTTGATAAGTTCCTAATTTTACATTTAAAGAGTATTGAAGGGCAAATGAAATTAAGCTTACAGTCAGCAGATGGTGTGTTATTTTATTATATTTTCGAAAATATAAAACAATTGATATAATATTGATATTTTTACATATTTTAGATCAATACAACCAAAATAACAACAAAATAAACGAAGGAAAGATTATCCGAACCAGACAAACTGAATCTAAAGGTATAAATACTTAGGAAGTTATTAAATTATTCATATAAATTATTGCATACTTTATAATTATTGTTATGTACTTATTTTGTAGAGAATACAAAATTAATTGCTGATGATGAAGTTAAAGAAATTTACGATATCAATGGTAATGAAATTAAATTTTTATGGGTCTTTATTTAAAAAAAATTTTTTGTGTATTCTTGCAGGACATAATAAAAAACCAATAAATATAATCTATGGTGATACTGATACAAGTAATAACCTTTTTTGAAAACTGCAGTTTGCATTTATTTTAAAAATGATATTTCTTCCAGACAAACATCAAAGTGATGTGCTCAGTCGTGAACTAAACCATACAGATTCTTGGTTGGGTCTAGCAAAGCAAACAGACCAATCGATGTATTTATCAGGTTTACCATTAAAAGCTCAAATATTAAAACCATCAGCAAACTTTTCAAAGAAATGGCTTCTTCAAAATGGATCTTTAAGGAAACCTGAAATTATTAATCAAAAAGCAATACAATTCATTAATACGTGCCCTTTCGATAGTTTAATTCAGTGTATATCTACGGCATACAGAGATTGTCATGACTACAACGCATTCGTTAATGAAACTGAAAATGTGTATTACAGTTTTGCTAAAAAATTAGCGGATACTGGAACAAATGTCGCATTATATAAAAAAGAGGATAATTGTTGTACAATTTGTTTGTTAAAAAGAAACTAATACCTTCTGAAGTTAGTATTGTTGACTGTCAATTTAATATTGCAAGTATGATAGAAAAAATATTCATAGATTTTCCAAGTGTTATAGAAATTACGTCCTGTAACAATGACATGTGTGAGAAATACCGACAAAGAGGATTAATCTTCTTCCCTATTAAATCTGTAACTAAATTACTACAGGAAGGTGTAAAAAACTTAAATAAGTTAATTGTTGAATGTTTAACTCCCACGACAACAAAGTGTACGTCACTATGTGGTGGTACTCTGACTAAAAAAATCAAGCTACAGCAACACATATTTATTGAATTAGGTATTGAAGACATTAAAAAAATGTTTCTACGTTCTTCCAAAAACAATAATTATAAGATAAAATCGATCCATCTATCAGATTTTGAAACTGAAAGAAGTTTAATGAATGACAAATATACCCTAACGGGAGTAATATCTTTTCAAGAAGCATGTGAAAATGGTCTCGGTCATAATATTGCATATTGCCGTAGAGACAATGGAGTATGGGAAGTACACAATGACATTGTCTTAAAAATTGTAAAAATAAAGAAATCTGTAATTGTAAAACCCCATGTAGTGTTTTACACAAAGTTCACTAAGGGCCGTAGCTAGAACTAAATGTTAGTCAGGGGTAGGTTTTTTTTAGACAAGGATTATAAGAATAGGTACTTTTTTTGTAGATATTTCTGTAAAGTAAATTATAGGAATAAGGCATATATTTCATATTTAAGAGAGAGAGCATAAAATTCTGCTTTATAACAGCACAAATTAAAAAACTATAATACAATAGTACAACCGTGAATAATGTTAACATCCTGTGTACACAGGTATGGCTTACTACTAGGTGTATTATTTTTACGAAGTGCTTTTTTATGAGCGTTAACCCCTCGCTAGCTTCCTACTAGCTACGGCCCTGAGTTTACTACTTAATGTACCTATATTTATAAAAATATATAATTAATAAATCATGGTTACAGTGCTATTCCTTCCCAACTCACTCTATTCCGTTCCATGTTAATATTACTTACTCATTCAAATTACCTGTGTCCATTTAGCTAAAATTATTAATTAGAAAAACAGTAACTATTATCGATAGGTATTTTTTTACTGACTTCTGTATTTCTCAGTCATAGGCGTATTGTTGTAAGTAGCTCAATTGAAATGATTTGATCACACATTTAACATAAATTTGCTTGCAACTTTTTAACAAACTAAGACGAAATTAAAAAATATTAAGTATACGTTAATTATACTCTTATTAACTGATCTTTTATTGACTTTTCTACAAATTTATAGGTATATAATTATATAAGTTAGTAATGATGCATCCTCTGATGAACGTAGTTAGTAATGATTTGTCCTCTGATGAATTGTCCATGGGTGAACATTCCAATGGATGAATCATCCATCGGATGAATTGTATGAGGATGAATCATCTGAGATGAACAATCCGGGTATGAGTCGTCCGGTGATAACACGGCCGGATACCGGAATTTAGATAGTTTGTAGTGTATTAAGATTTATTAAATAGCGTTAAGATAGCCCCCGTATTTTTTAATTAACGAAAAACTTTATTTCTCTAGCGGAACAAAATTTTATTTATATGGAACAATATAGAACAAAACAAGAACAATTTAATGAAATATTTCATTTTTGCAAAATATTCCGTGTGGGGGCTAACTTGATGGACCCGAAGTCCTTTAGCGTTCCGAGAGAAATATTGTCGCCGAGGCCGCTTGCGAATGTTTTTTTTTTGCTTGCTGTGCCCGCAAAAAATTTCATTCTCGAATGCAAAAGTGACATTTCGCAATCTGGAATCAAAAATAACTATATAATATTCTTCTTTAATCATATAAAATATACGAGTATAAAAAATAATTATGCTAGAGCGGCAATCCTATATTAAAAATTAAAATGAAAAGATTTAATGACATAAGTAAAATATTCAAACATGTTTTATTTGATAACAATGATAGGTTATTAAGTGACACAAATAATCGTCACATTTTACTTCTGTAATCAACATTCATTTTGTAATGAATGAAAAAACAGATAATTTTTTCTTCAATAAAATATATTTTTGTTTAATAATAAAATAAAAATCCACTGAGTAATGAAAAAAATGTAATAAAATAAATTTCACTAAATAAAAGTAAATTGAAAAATTCTAGAATGCACATAAAAAAGCAAATTAATAATCATCTGACGGATTTATTATAGAAATAAACACAACAAGTAAGGGTGAAGATGAACCCTCCCACTTTTTACGTTTACAGCGATAAGTGCGGCAATTGTCCAACTGAATATTGCTTACTTTTAAGCGAAGCTACATATGCAACACAATTGGCTCACCATATTATAAGGAAAGTAGTTTTTTTTAAGTACTACAACCTCTCACGCTAAACCTCTGAACTAAATTAACATTGCGTCTTATGGGAAAATTGTAATTCTTATTGCATTTCAAAATGAGACATAATTATTTAAAAACTTTGATGATGATGAATTTGTTATTTTTTTTCTAGGGGCTGACATATTTCATTTTTTATAAATTTCGCAAACAATAATTTTTATTTCAGTTTTCTGACAAAATACATAATTAAAAAATATATAAAATATGTCTGTCCCTAGATACAGGATCCTAATATTACGTATTAAAATTTCAAAACAATTCATCCACTATAGTTTTTAAAAAATTATTTTAATTTTAAAAACGATTAAAATGTGTCGTAATTCAATAATTTTGTATTCATAGCCAGCTTTAATTTCGAGTAAAACTATTTTAATATTTTCTTCAATATCTCGAATTCTATAAAGTTTAGAAGGTACAACTTATGAAACTTTTTTAAAGCAAAAATTATTTCGTACTAAATGATATAAAAATATACAGGGCGAACCATTTAAAAAAAGTCCATAATAGGTATATCTCCGACAATTAAAATATTTTTTTCTGATTTACATTAATTTATGTAGCTTACTAAAAACACTAACAATTTTATTTAAAACATTTCTTTGTATCTCTTATAACTTCTAAGAAAAACCGCCTACCCTAGTTTCATTTACACACTATATACAGTGTGTGCAAGGAAATGCGGAACATAGGACTTTAACATGGGTTTTAAAAAAATTGCGGATACTCTCTCTCCTGATAGATTTAGAGCAAAACTGCAAGAGTACAAAGTTGTTCAGAATTAAATTCTACGTCAGATAAGATCACAATTGTTGCAACAGCAGGCCTGTAATACGAGATATATTAAATATAAAATGTTATATTTTCGTTGAAAATCAGATAGCCATGGAAATAAAAGAAAATATCTATCTGTCAGTTTAGAGAAGTTTCGCTAATTGTAATACTTATTGTCTATATTTTAATATTATTTAAGTTGAAATTATATTCATTTCTTTAACAATGTGCTAATATTTAAAAAAACAGTACAAATATAATTTTAAAAATTATTGAACACAAAGTAAGATTACTAACTGTCACAATTGACACATAGATTTTCTTCTTTTATGTCCATGGCTGTCTGATTTTGAACGAAAATGTTACATTTTATATTTAACATATCTCGTACGTACAGACGTGCTGTTGCAATAATTATGATTTTATCTGACGTAGAATTTAATTTTGAACAGCTTTGTACTCTTGCAGTTTTGTTCTAAATCTATCAGGAGAGAGAGTGTCCGCAATTTTTTGAAATCCCATGTTAAAGTCCTATGTTCCGCATTTCCTTGCACACACTATATATATATATATATATATATATATATATATATATATATATATATATATATAGTGTGTTCATAGAAATTCAGAACATAGGGATTTAACATGGTTAAGATTATCGCTTCATATTTAAAGCGCAGAACATTTAAAGTTAGATTCGGCGGCACTCTCTCATCGAAGCATCGCATCACAGCTGGAGTAGCACAGGGCTCATTGCTGTCGCCGCTACTATTCAATCTATACGTGAGCGATATACCTAAGTCAACAAATCAGAGTTTGGTGGCTCAATATGCAGAAGACACTGCCGCACTCTGCAGAAGTCGAAATGCGAAGATTATCATTATTATGAATAATTTTGAGAATTGGTGCAGAAAATGGCGGATCTCAGTAAACTCGGAAAAAAGCCCAGCGATCCTATTGCAAAGAAGAAGATTACAATCGTACGGCGAGATCCGACTCTTAGACAGGCCGATACCGTGGAGGGACAAAGTAAAATACCTGGGTGTAACCCTCGACCAAAGACTAAGTTTGAGATTACTTCCACTACTTGGAAAATACATCGTGTTAACTCTGAAAAATAAAATTAGAATATACATCGCGTTCATCCGTCCACTACTCCTCTACGCGAGCTCAGCATGGGGAGTAGCAACGACAACAACTAGAAAAAGGATTCAAATATTCCAAAATAAAATGCTAACAGGCATTCTCCAGGCGGAATGGTACATTACAAACAAAAGAATTCACACAGAAATAAATGTGGATATGATAGCAAAAGCAAGCAAGAAAATGCTTCGCCAAGATGCTGGAACACCCAAATAAAGAAGTTCGTGCAGCTGCAGAGAATGAACCGATATTACGGAAACATACACGACCAGTGTACACATATACCTGAGCGTAAGTAACAAACTAGTTACGTATACCAAATAAAAATCAAATGAAATAACAAATATGAACATGGTTAGAAGAGAGCCCCTGGTTCAAAAACCATTAATATGAAACAATATGTGTGTTTATATTTGTACAACTGAAGATAACTACATGACAGTTCACATGTACATCTTGACATAAATAAATATTGCGAAGAAGATTTTCCAAGTGTTATAATTTACTTAGCATCTTCACGCAACTCAACCAGTTCTCACTTTTATTTCATTTTAAATTTTTTCGTGTTGTAACATAATCGGTCCCAAAAATTTAAGTTTTTGTACCTGTTGTAATCTTTCTGTTCCTACTATCGGATAAATTACTATAGTCAATTCTCTTTCAACATGAAAATATTCTATAATAATCCATTTTGAAAAATTCCGGTAAAATTTAAAATAATTATCATTAATTTCTTGATATATGTGTATACACACACACACACACACACATATATATATATATATATATATATATATATATATATATATATATATATATATATATTAGATCCCCGAGTCCCACAGGAACCGCTGATCTTGCAACAATCTTTATCTCATGTTATATAAACTCTGTAGTGTTTAGTATTTTTTAGAGTTATAGAGAGACCGAAGTGTCGTAACTTTGTAAACAATTAGAATCTGTAATCGTTGTAATTAAATAAATAAATTAGTTTTTTTACGAACACCCGAATTCGTTTACATAACTGGCGCAGTCGGTAGGATTCCCAAACGGATTTCAATAAATTTCGGTTCGTTTTTACGATTAATTGGGAATCACGAACGTGCAACGATACCGTCGCGAGAATCCACATCACGAGCAAACATCGTGCTGAGAGTCTCCAGGAACACCGCTGAACACGGTACTTCTGCAGTCGACAACGTCCGCCAAGCCCGCAACGACGAGCCCATGGACACGAGGACGACAATCCTGTAAGTACTTTTGTATCATTCAGTGATATCAGTCCTCCAAATCTAACAGATTTTAATATAGACACATATTCGGTTGCTTCCTATAATTCCCTTCTAATCTTTATTATTTGAAATATAAATTTCGGAAACAATGGCTACCCCAAGAATTCAAAAGGAATATTTGGACATGATTCCAAATTTTCACGGCGATGCCAAACTTTTACCGCGCTTTATTGAAGTTTGCGAAAAGCTACTAACTACGTTCTATAATAGAACACAAAGAGAAGGCTTTCAAACTGAATATATAATGTCCACAATTCTTTCAAAAATAAAAGGCGATGCTGCCATACAATTAGCTAGTACTACGATAACTTCATGGGATGATATCAAAAAGACTCTAGTTAATTCCTACTCGGATAAAAGAGATTGTTTTACTTTGGGTATAGAATTAACCGAACTGAAACAAGGTAGTAAGTCACCATTCGATTTTTACAATAAAATTCAAAATTACCTTAATTTACAAATTGCCTATGTCACAATAAATAAACCAGCAGAAGCGGCAGTATTGTCAGAATATTTTAGGTAATATGCCCTTCGTATACTATTACGCGGGTTAAAAGAACCTTTGGGTACACTCATGCGTACCAAAAACCCGACAGATCTAAATACTGCACTCGGAATGTTAACTAACGACGTCCAATTAGAAAGCAGCGCTAAAACTAAAATTAACCATATTAGCAATATCCCAAAAAATAAACAATTAACACACCATAAATACACACAAGAACACCCTCACACACAATTCAGGCAACAACCACCTCAGCTAGTCTATAGACCCGATTTAGCTCCAAATCGTCAATATAAACCTTTTAACCAAGTTTCTGTACCAAGAACAAATGTTTTCAAATCAAACCCTAACCAAAAATTCCCTAAGCCTACACCTATGAGTATTAGTACTCGACAAACCACACCCAGACTTGGTCCGTCCGGATTTACACATATACACAAACACCTCACTACACAGTAGAAGAATTACACAACACAGAAATAGACGAGTATCATAACGAAACATACGATGACACATATGACTATGAAATTGTACAGAACGAAGAATATGTCGAACCTGTCGATACTTAACAAGATACAAATAATTTTTTAAAGTTACCAGCCTCAGAAACAGATACGAATTAATGTCCTTAACACACAGTAATAGCGAACTACCATTCATCATATACCCGGAACATAATTTAAAAGTCTTAGTCGATACAGCTAGTACTCGTTCATTTATAAAACCACAAATAGCGCAGAAATTCTACAACGATAAAATAACAAATGACCCCTTTAAAATTACTACTGCACACGGCACATCTACAGAAAATTTTAGTTTGATATTACCCTCTTCAGAATTAAAATTAAAAAATCGGAAACTATGATAAAATATTACCTTTTTGATTTCCATGACCACTTTGATATCCTTCTAGGACTTGAAAGTTTTAAAATGTTAGAATCAAATATCAACTTAGTAAAAGATAAAATTATAACACCTTGTAGTGAGATAAAACTCTAACGGAGAAATATTTATTCCAGAAACAAAAATTAATAATATTGTAATACCTGAAGGTATAACAAAAGTAAACGATAACTACTTTCATTATCCCGTTATTAATTTGAGCAAAACAGAGGAAATTATTGATATTATGAATATAGGAATCTCAGTACAATCTTTAGATAACTTTGAAATTAATAATATAAACTTTAATAATCAAAATTTAAGAAAAGAATTCGACATATCACAAATAAGAACAGACCATATGAACCTGGAAGAAAAAACTGCAATTACAAAATTAGTAAAGGAATACACAGACATATTTCATACCGATGACAAAACACTAACATTCACAAATAAAATTAAACACCACATACGGACTAAGGACGAATTACCCATTCACACAAAAACATATAGATACCCAGAAATCCATAAGCAAGAAGTACAAGAACAAATTAGCAAAATGCTAAAACAAAATATCATCAGGCCTTCACAATCACCTTGGTCGTCACCAGTGTGGATTGTTCCCAAGAAGCTTGACGCCTCTGGGAAGAAAAAGTGGCGGATGGTCATTGACTATCGCAAACTTAATGACAAAACCGTCGATGATAAATACCCTATTCCCAATATAAACACCCTCCTTGACAAACTTGGCAAATGTCAATACTTTACAACACTCGATCTGGCTTCTGGCTTTCACCAGATCGAAATGAACAACGATGATATAGAAAAGACCGCATTTTCAACAGAGAACGGGCATTATGAATTTTTAAGAATGCCGTTTGGTTTAAAAAATGCGCCCGCAACATTTCAACGTGTTATAGATAATGTATTAAGTGATTTAGTAAATAACATATGTCTCGTCTATCACGACGATGTAATTATATTTAGTACCAGCCTTCAAAAACACCTTGAAAGTTTGCGGACTATGTTTGACAGACTTAGAGCAGCAAACTTAAAAATTCAGATTGACAAATTTACCATAACAAAATCAAGACGACAGTGAGTCTCTTATCGTTGAAACTGGATATACGAGTAGAGCACCACTAGATAACATAACACATGCACTACACGAGTATGATAACACAGAACACGAAGACCCAGACGTAACCGTACACTCAAATCCTGAACACCCCACCGTGGGAATTCCCATCATTGATAGCCCTGTGAACGTTGGTAAAAATCAACTCATCTTCTCAGAAGTCCTACACTCTCCAGATATTCCTATTCTATTCACTAAACTACATAAAGATAAAATGAAAATCACAATCCAAATTTCCAAAAATAATTTTGACAATGATGTAATCAATTTCATAAAACTTTATATTACCCCTAGAGCAAAATATCACCTTTATTTTGAACAACCAATTTACGAAAGATTTAGCACAGTCTTACAAAAATATTTCAAAAATTCCGAAATTATTTTTGTTAAATGCAATGCCAAATTAATTGATTTAGAAAATAAATTTGATATATTCGAAACTATAAAGAATTATCATGAAGGAAAAACCAATCATAGAGGTATTCAGGAAACAATTAATCAAATCAAAAAAAATTACTATTGGCCTAATCAATTTAAAGATATAAGTGATTACATCAATCAATGCGAAATTTGTCTACAATCAAAGTACGAACGTAATCCGATAAAAACAAAATATAATATTACCCCAACTCCAAACAAACCATTCCATACAGTACACGTAGATACTCTCAGCCTAGAAAATTGTAAATTTCTCACCATTATTGACGCATTTTCTAAATATTCTCAAGCATATATAGTTGAATCAACTAACGCCATCGAAATATGTAATAAATTAGTAAGATATTTCTTTCATCATGGTATCCCAAAACAAATTATATTCGATAACGGTTTAGAGTTTAAAAACAATGTTGTAAGGAAACTACTCACTCTGCACAAAATTGAAATTCATTTCACTTGCTCACAACACACAAATTCAAACGGTCTCATAGAAAGATTCCATTCAACATTGGTGGAACACATCCGGCTTTTTAACCTTCAAAATTCCTTCAAAAACGAAACTATAGAAAATAAAGTTCATTACGCTGTACTCGCTTATAATCATACACACCACAGTTCAACCGGTCTTAAACCAATGGAAATAATAAACGGACATTTCGAAACAAACTCTCCTTTAGACATCAACTTAGAAAAAGAAAATATACAAAAACATAAATTTAAAACTATCAAATAATAAAACGAATCTAATAGAAAAATTAAATGAGACTCGCGAAGAATTGCCAGAAATTCCCGAAACCATTTTTATACACAACAAACAAAAAGTAAACAAAACAAAAACTTCAAAATTCAAGAAGGAAAATATTAAAGAAATAGACCAAAATATAAAAACCGCAAAAATTTCTACAGATTGCGAAAGCAAAAAACAATCTAAAATACACCTGTCAAACATAAAAAGACCCAGGAAATTAAACAAAAAGCCTAATTCAAATTCCAACCTTCCAGGTTCTTCTCGATTACCCTGACCTATGGGCTAGGGCTAGACATTACAAACATTACACAAAACAATGGACTAATGACAATCGACTTAGGACCGGCAAAATTACAAAAATCAACACACACATTCCTGCACTCTTATGACCTACAATCAATTATAGACCAATACAATAATTTAAAAGAACAACACATCCAACTTAATCAAGGAATATTGGCAAACAATATT
The DNA here is from genome assembly GCA_035578165.1 of Stenolophus ochropezus. NCBI lineage: Eukaryota > Metazoa > Arthropoda > Insecta > Coleoptera > Carabidae > Stenolophus > Stenolophus ochropezus. The sequence goes on along the minus strand of JAQOWZ010000024.1, from coordinate 3,329,749 downwards.
AGTCTTTCAGAAGCAATCACTCAAAATAAAATTATTAACTATTTACAAATATCAATAGATGATAAACTTAGTCATATAATCATTAATCATAATATAACCAGACATAAGAGAGGATTAATAAACGGATTAGGGTCCGTTATAAAAGCAATAATTGGAAACTTAGACGCAGAAGATGAGAAAAAATACAATAAAATTCTACAACATTTGGAACAAAATCAAAATAAATTAAATGAACACTTTAAAAATCAATATTCTCTCAGTCATCAACTGGTAGAGCAGTTTAATAACACCATTGAAACAATCAATACAAACGAGAAGGAATTAAGAACAAAAATAGAACAGTGCCTCCAAATTCTTGAAAAAGGAAACATTCAATTAAATAAATTAGCGATCTATGATATTTGTAACCAATTAAATATCCTATTTGGTATGATTTTAAACATTTTTGGTGTAGTGAATGTAGCTTCTTCCGTGCACTCTTCTTTGAGACGATTTCGCACGTATCTGTGAGTTCTTCTTCTTCCGATGAAGTCTATGTCTGCGTTCTCATATGATGGTGAGTACTGGTTCTCTAGGCATCGTGCAATAGCTTCCGCTTTTTCTTGCGCTGTATATACTAGTCCTTGCAGTCCGTGGATAGCGCGTGGAGGAGCACGTCTGATTCTGAGTGCCCTACTTATTTTCCAGAGTTTTTGCTCATGATCATCTGCTGCTGTAAGTGTTTCGGCCCATCGGGTGTTTTTGTGCTCACGGATTTTTTCTCGTACAATCGTTGTGAGTCGATTATACAGGCGTTTGTCAGCTGGATCTCTACTCCGTTGCAAAGTACGTCGTGCTACTTGCCTTTTCTTCACTAGTATTAGAATTTCTTTTGGAAATCTCGAGGCTTGTGGATTTTTCCGTTTGTGTCTTGCGGCTTCCATTGCTGTTTTTATTTTGTTAGTAAGCTCTTCTACTGCAGTTTCTAATTGTATCGGTGTTTTTATTTTTGGTAGAGGGCCAAATTCTTTTTCTAATTTTTCGGCGAAGGCTTCCCAGTCGATGCTTTCCTTGATTTCTGTAGCAGTGGGTTCGTCGTCGTCTCCGAGGTCGAGAATGATCGGATTGTGGTCTAAAAGAGATCGTTGCAGGTCGACACTGTATATTTGGATTTAATCTTGTCGAGCACAGCAAGTTATAGTGCTAGTAGATCTGGGGCGTGCCAGCACTACTAAAATATGTTGGTTCCCCTGGGGCGATGACTGTTAGTTGTCGGGCAGTGGCGTATTTTAGGAGAACTTTGCCTTTAGCCTTTAGACTCTGCCAAGCAGGATGTTTCGCATTTAGGTCGCCTGCAATTATTGTTGGTAGGTTGTCTATGTTCAGGATCTTGTCTAAGTCAGTCGTTACCATTGGCTTAGCAGGAGGATTGTAGGCTGCTACAAGCCGGATGGGCCCATCTCCACTGTATTGACGATTACTGCAGATGCTTCTAAGTTTTGGAGTTCTGGAAGGCCGTATTCGCAGTGGTCAATGGTTTTCCATGCGAATATGGCTGTGCCTCCTCCGATGCCGTCTCGATCCCTCCTAAAGCTGTTGTGTTTGGGGATGTTGCGCATGTTAATATCTCATTTTAAAAACGTTTCGTTTACCAGCACTATATCGGCTCGAATTCTTTGGGTAAATTCTTCTAATTCTTCCTGTTTTTCAATCATGGAGTTTGCGTTCCACGCAACAATTCGGAGTTCTGATGCAGGTCTGAGTTTAACAGCCATTACGGAAAATAGAAATTATTATCAGTATCATTTCAGTCGTATTCTTGGCTGAGGCAATTTTGTCAACGAGACTCAGGACTGACTCGCAGAGGGCTTCGATGTTTATTGATGAAAACAGCTTCACAAGCTTTGTTATGTTGGTTTCTTCCTCAGTGGGCTCTTCTGCTGCCTGGGATTTTGGCGTCTTCTTGACTATTGGTGATTTTATTTTATTTGCTTTTTTCAAATTGGTTTTTGTCGACTTTACCAATACTTCGTGAGTGGAGGTCGTAGCGACTTGTGTATCAGTTTTAGCAGCAGCTGATGCTGTCGCTGGGGTTGGTGTAGTGGTCTCAGTGACAGCGATAGTTGTAGCGGTTTCCAATGCTGGAGTTGCGGTTGGTGTAGTGGGTGTGTTTTCTGTTTATGGTTGGGGTGTTTTCGTGGCGGCCACGTAGCTTTTTCCCTCGATTTTTCTACTCAGTTTTTTGTCAAGAGCATCCTTGTAGTGCTGGCACCCTCTGTAGTTGGCAGTATGCTCCCCGCCGCAGTTCGCGCACTTGACTTTGTGCGTAGTTTTGTCCTCCTTCTGGCATTCGAATGTCGCATGTGCCTCTCCGCATCTGTCACAGCGCCATTCGAGTTGGCAGCCGCTGGACGAGTGGTTGAAGCTCTGACAGCGATGACATTGTCCTGGTGTAGTGGGACGTCTCTTGCCTTCGACGCTGATTTTTAGGTGGAGAAGGTCCGTCAATTTAAATATTTCGCGCAAGAATTGATGTATTGATTTTTCCGTTCTGAGTTTTCATTCGTATTTAATTCCACAAACTGAATATTAAACACACATTAACTGAATGTTAAACATACACAAACTGAATGTTAAACATAATGTCAATGTTAATAACTGGGCAATATGATCAGGAGTGAATGAGACAGAATGAGCGGCCGCAGGAGTAAAAATAATAATGATAAACGAAATGATGGCAAGAGTGACAAAACAAAAGCAAGTCAGCGAAAGACTGTTAATAGTGGATACAGAGATAGGAAATAAAGGAGAACAATATATAGTTCTGGTAGCTTACGGGCCCAACGAAGAAAAAGAGATAGATGATGCAAAGTATGAAATAATACTAACGTGAAATCCAAATGAACGGGTGGGAAAGAAAATAAAGGGATAGAAAGACATCTAGTTCGAGAAGGAGAGAAAACAAAAAACTCTAACGGATAAAAGATAATAGAACTAAATATTGAAAATGATCTTATAATTTTAAACTCAAAGTGTAGACACAAGAACATTCACAAATACATGAGATAGGACAGAAACAAAAAACAAAAATCAATAATTTACTACATCATAGTAAGTAAAAATATAGAAAGATAGGTGACAGACGTAAAAGACTCTAGAGAACCAGACATGGGAATTGACAATTACCTGGTAAAAATGAATATGAAAGGCATGATAGAAAACAAAAGAAAACAAGGAAAATTGGTAATAACAGAAAAAATAACAACGCACTTACTAAAAAAACACAGAAATAGGATAAAAAATCCAAAAAAAAAACTCTATAAAACAGTACTATTAAAAGCAGCAACAGAGACATACGGAGTAGCAAAAATAAATAATACCAATTTCAAAAAAAAAAATACCGTAGTGGACAGAAGAAAGAAAAAAGGCAGTAAAAAAGAAAAAGAAAAATGAAAAGAATATCTCAATAATAAAAACAATGAAATCTATGACGAATACAAAGACCCAAAAAAGAGTAAGAAAAATATGGTAAAAGAAGCCAAAAACATTTTTGGATGCAATTTGGAAACAAACTAAAGGAAACCTTCACAGAAAATTAAAAACTATTCTATGGCACCCTGAAACAAATGAGAAATAATAAATAACCTACAATACCAAATATCAACAACAAAGAGAATAGAAAAACGAAGAAGAGAACGTCCAAACAAAACGTGGAGTGAAGAATTACTTCTTCAGCAGAACAGAGGAAAATCTGCTGGAGTCACTGCAGAAATTTGGCCCAAGACAAGAGTGGATGAAGAGAGCAACGGAATGAAGAGACAGAAAGGCTCGGGATTAAGTAAGTAAGAAGAGTTTTGTTATGGTTGATTTTTCAAATCCGTTAACTTCTGCGAGATGAAAAATATAAGTTATTTCTTTTTTGAAAGATTCTTTGTTAAATGCTCTGTGGAACAAGGAAGTAAATGTTGTTAAATTGTGATTAGGATGAATAAATGATATGGAACAGATATAATTTTCTGCGTTTCTCGTTTCCCTATAAATGTTAATAACCCGACTATTTTACATACAGAACCAAATAAATTCAAAAGACTAAGTTATGAAACAATATATATTAATATTAATAAAAATAAACATGTTAACCACAAAACAGATTTCCATAATTTTGCACAAACTTCAGCACCCATCCTTCAACTCTTTTCCGATAGATGACATTGACATTCAACCTTCGCAATAATTTGTGGATTATTACTTATTTTTACAAAATTATTTTTTACTACTAAGTCAGAACTTATCCTTGACGCATCTTCTTAGAAGTAAAATTTTTTATATTTCAACTTTATATTGTTACATTTACTGTGTTGTTAATTTTATATCACTTGTTCTGGTAAGAATTATTTCATATTTTGTATTTAAAATTTATTTTTGTATTTATCAAAAAAATTTAGAGCTGAAGATGACGCTGGTTGCGTCGAAACGTCCTCAATGACAATAAAAATTGTTTAAAACCATTCCTCACGTTTCTTCTGATCCTTCGCCACACATTTACCTACAACATATATTTTCGGGTCACTATAATACACAACTATTTTATTACAATTATTATTCTCCAGGGTTTTTCCTAAATGTGACATTTATGTTCTTTAAATCGTGTTTGTAGATTGTGTGTAGTTATAACAATATAATCCTTATCACAATCTTCGCAATTTATTTTATATATGCCGGAGTTTTGAAGTTATGAGGTTGTAGGTTTATTGTTTATAAGGAGTATTGCTATTGTTTTGTGTGATTTTAAAGTTGAAATGTCACGGTATGATAATAAAATGTTATTGAATTTATTGTAAAGTAGGTTGAAGTATGGTATAGATAAATATCTTTTTTGTGATTTTATGTATGGATAAATTTCTGATAAAGTTTGTATTTAATGTTATTGTAAATATTGCTAATAAAATTGATTAAAAAAATATTGTTGGTAGATATTGTTTTCATGGTTTGAAATTCTTGTTGAACGGGGATTGGGGTAAGTATATGAAAAAAAAGTTAAATGTTGATTGTTTTATTTTGGAATTATGGTAAGAATTTTATAGTGTCATGGAATCTGTTGGCGTTGATTTTTTTTTATATATTTTGTAACTAATGGAGTTACTGAAATTGAACATTTTTAGATCTTAGGAATTTTTTATGATTATTGTGTTCTTTTTGTATTGTAAAATAAATTCTGTATAAGTTACTGATTGTGGAATAAAAATTATTTAATTCTTCGTCGTCATTCACCCTAAAACAGAGAATATCATCGACATATCTTATCCAAAGTTTGAAGTTTGTAGAAGATAGAAGTTCCGTGATTTTTTGCTCGAGGTGGTCTATATACATATATATATATATATATATATATATATATATATATATATATATATATATATTGTGACGAAGTGCTCGTCCGAACCGCACATCAGGTTAGAGCGAACCCGCCGTCCAAACCAGTAGCCGCCGACCGCTTCAAACAACTTCAGGAGACTGTACGACATCTCCAACAGTCTACCGGATTCCCAAAGAGACGCCGAGAAATACTTTGGCGAAAGCACATGGCATGGAACATAACCTCAAGACCACGTGGGGCAAAACTTTCACAAATGTTTCACCTACAAACACAGCACTGAAGGAAACAATAATAAAAACTTGTTAACACTTACCGCTCTTACTTTTCCTTATCTTTTCTTGTTATTTTCACAGTTTCCAAAGTTTTCACAAAAACACATGTCCGCTGAGACAACGCGTGCGCACGGCCGCAGTTCTGCTAACCTCGAAAACAACGCTTCGGGAGACCGAATTCTCATGCTACATTTTTTTAAAAATATGTAAATCAGATTAAATCAAAAACAAAACTCTGTAAAGCCAAGGGAAGTGATTTTGCGAATTTTTAAAATAAAATTTAATTTATTAAACGAAAACAACAATACAAAAAGTCAGTCTTTCTCACTTTAAAATCAGTAGCTGCAGGTTTAATTAATTTTCGGGTATAAATACGACCGCCGGGGCCGTATTTCTATAACGACTCAGTCCACGACGACTCAGTCTACGACGACTATAACAGCCAGCCGAGGAGAGTAGCAGTCCGTATCCGCACCGTACCGTACCGAATCGAGTCTTTTTCGTAAGTTGCTTGTTTATTTTTGTATTTTCTTGAATTCCGCTGCTATCAGAGAATACAGGTTGGTGGCTACCACCGCCGTTCCTCAGAGCCTTCAGCTCGCTGCATTTCACGCCTGAGGAGAAGTTCCGTTGGTGGTTACCACCGCGTACTTCTACGGCTGCTGGGCAGATCCGCTTGTTGACTTAGTAGTTTTTTTCACTGCTCTACGTTCCGTAGTTGTCGGAGAAACCTCGTTGGTGGCTCCCACCGCGAACTCCGTCGACGGCTGAGTAGAACCGCGATTAGTTTGTCATTTTTCTCACTTTCTACGGCTCAGTACAACTAGGTGTAGTAATTTTTAGTACAATAAAATATTTAACTTACTTTTGTCTGTCTGTGCCAAACCTTGGCTCGACCGACCTAGAGCTCCCGTGGCACACGTCACTTTTCTCACAGGATCCGCAGATTGGCGCCCGAGAAGAACCCGACATCCTGTAAGAGAACCCACGACGGACCAACAACATCACGCAGCGGCCCAAGTGATCATCGCAATATATATATATATATATATATATATATATATATATATATATATATATATATATATATATATATGTTGGCTATAATGCCGCTAATAGGACTTCCCACTGAGAGACTGTCATTTAAACTGTAAATTTTATTATTGAAGTGGAAAACATTTTGTTGTATAGTTAATTTAAAAAGGATAATTATATTTGTAGACTGTTTTGTCTAGGTTGAATAGATTTTGAAATTCTGTGTTGTTTTGGAGGAGGTTTAAGCGAATATCTAATGTTTCACTAATCGATATGTCTGTATAAAGGTTAACTATGTCAAATGAAATCATATCAAATCAGTTGTTTTCGGGGGGGTGTTTTTGAGATATTATCTGTTAGTTTAATTAAATTTTTAACGGAATGAGGATAAAGGTTTAGAAATTTTGCTAGTTTATGGGATCGAGAGGGTAGGGAGGAACTGATGGGTTTATGTAGTTTGATTAAGTAAGTAATTTTGGATTGAGAGATGTGAGATTTTATATATAAATATTGAATTTAATTAATGAGTTTGAGCAATTTTTGGTTGTTTTATTGATATTTTCATTGTAAAGTGCAAGCGGAAGTTTTACTAAGTTCTGTTATATAATTTTGTACGAAAAAGACGGTAGTTTTTTAGTGTAATCTTCGTTGTTTATTTATTTATTAATTTTATTTATTTAAATAGGGCGATCCAACGGTACATAACCAATAATAGGTTCACTCAATATAATATAAATACATTAGTGACTTCGTATAACAGAAACATAGATAATAATAATTAGTGTAGTACATTTAAGACAGCGCGTTTGAAATATGACAGTACTTGATGAAATATATCAATGTGACTAAATTTGTACTCATCATTCTATTAACCTGGAAAAACGATTAGATCTTGTTTTTTCTGGATATATAGAAGTTAATGTATGAAATAATCTATACTCCAAATAATTGGTTATTAAGTAATTTAAAAAATGTAATCATATACATAAGAGTTCTTCTATTTTCTAAACTAGTCATAATTTGAATATATAACATTAAGTTTTCTACATAGAAAATATACAAACTTTTTTTTGTATGTTTTCAATTAATGTTATGTTTTTGGTATAATGAGTTAAAAAAACATATTAGTGTCTATGCGTCAATAAAGTATTTGCCGCTACGAAAAATGAGACCTGAAAGATTGTTTAACTATAAGTTTGATATGTGAATTAAAATTCTATTTATAATCAAAAGTAATTCCCAAGTCTTTTGTAACATTCTTATTCTCTATAGCTTGTGACGTCGTTACGTCGCCAGTCCCTATCGTTCTCGAAAACGTGTGACAGACTACGGTGTTACCTTCGCGTCACACAATGAAAAATACGTCATCACAGTCTACAAAGCACAATAATTAGTCGACAGGTACGGTATAATAAAATATACAAACGCTGTTGTACTATTCGTTGCCAAATCGCAGGCTTCCAGTGACGACGGCCACGGACATCTCAATGGAGAAAAATGTCCAAGGTACCAAAACCAAATTCCAACATTAATTGTGGTCGCTCGGCCACGGCTTCCCAAAAAAGACAGTAAAAAGACGTAAATAAAAGCATAAATAAATTTTGGATAAAAATCGGTTATTCTTACAATCTGCGTTGCTCGCTCACCTACGTAAACGCGATGCAAAAGCGAGGTAAAAACGAACGCAAAACCAAATTCAGCAGAACTATCCTTGATCAGTCCTGGCGGTGGACGATGGACAAGCCGAATTCTGTTTCGCGGCTCACGAAGCAAAATTACTACACCCGGATTCGAGGATTCTTTCCACGCCGAAATTTATCCAAAATTATCTCAATAATGGTAACGCAATCACTAGTTCTTCTCCACTCCTAGTAATCGCAATTCACAAACTATCGCAACTTACGCACACCTCGTGCACGGGATAAAAATGAATGATTTTCTCATACACAAGTTTTATTCAATCAACGGTGTGAAAAACGGCACAACACTATTTGAATTTTCCCATAAATACTTCACTTCCACCTACCTTACGTTGACCAGTGGAAGGATACAAATGCAAATATTTCAAATAAAAAACTCTGCTTCACAACTTTTATCCCGGAGGATGAATATAGTCAGAGATAAAATACAATAAATACATATAAATAAATAACATTTATAATACAATATATACAGTAATAAAGACACTTACTATTGCCTTAAATCACTAAACGAGTTAATTTCGCCACATGAAATTAACCGAACAAGCAATTTGACTTCAACCCAAACACATGTTCGATGGTTGTTTTTCAAAACTCCACTTTCACAAAAACTACTGCGATGTGTTTGGCACTACACTACGTAGAACATTGTCTTGCATCTCATGGTGTTCGAATCAAGAAAATCAGAGCGGTGGTCTGCAGAACAACTTCAAAAAACACAATGTTAACAAATAAAACTCCATGTTGTTCTGTCATTACTAGACATACGCGCGCTGGCCTGGCGCGATTGCTTGATTTGAATGCAAAATTCTAGGCAATAGTATTACAATATTTGGAAGGTAGAGCTTCGGTAAATTTGACTACAAATTTACGATCAAAAACACTGTTAAAATAAAACTGCTTCGTGACGCTTCGTCACAAGCTGTATTGCAAATTGAATATAAGAAAAATACTGATTCGACATTTCTGGTAAATCTGACTACATGGCATTTAGAAATATTAAGATCTAGGTAGTTTTTGTTACAGTACTTCTGCAATTCGTTTAAATCATATTGTAATTCTGTACAGTGAAGTTTTGAGTTAATTATTTTATAAAATTTTAAATCATCTGCGTATAGAGAGCAATTAGAGTATTTGAAGCAGGAAATGATGTAGTTGATAAATAATATGAACAACAGAGGTCCAAGATGTTATCCCTGAGGAACACCTGATGTTACTCTTATTAACTTTGATTTAAATCCATTGCACAATACTAATTGAGATCTGTTTGATATATATATATGATTTAATCCATCTTAACAATGGTCTATGAATTCCCAATAACTGAAGCTTATGTATAAGAGTAGGATGGTGAACCCGATCAAAGACCTTGCTGAGATCCTTATATACTACGTCAATTTGCTTTTTTTGTCCATGTGTGAGCTGAGAAATTCTGTGAAAGAAATTAAATTAGAATTAACTGATGAGTAACCATGTTGCTCATCAATTATTAAAAATTCTGTGTATTTTTTAAGTTTGTTTGTTACCAACGCCTCAAAAATTTTACCGAAAGTAGATAAAATTGAGATGGGTCTGTAATTCGTAACATCATGGATTGCACCCGATTTATGTATAGGTACAATATAAGAAAGTTTTCACTTGACAGGGAAAACAGCTGCTTCTAAAGACTGGTGGAACAATAAATGTAAGAGGTCAGTCAGATAAACTGCACATGTTCTAATAAACATGGGAAGTATTTGATCAGTTCCACATCCTTTGTTTATGAAAATAGTTTCCAAAAATTGATAAATTTCATTTATATTTAATTGCAAATTGCTTAAATTTAACACAGATGGGTACTGAGTGTCAGTAGCAGTTAAGTTAATACAGTTGTTGTTTTCAATATAAACAAATTAAAAAAAAAAAATAAGTTTCATATTTCAGAACCATTTTTAGAAACTTCATCGTAGTAATTAATAACATTCGGAATTCCTGTACGTCTTTGTGTAGCTCTAAAATGTTTTGGGATCTTTTTAATATTATTTTCTATTCTGTTTTTTAAATTTACGGCGTGATTTTCTGAAAGAAAATCCCACGTCACACATTTACCTCGGCAGTTCGGATATGGTCGTGGTTTCGCTAGGTCGTAGGTTTCTAGATATAAGATAATTTTCATAAAGGAAAGGAAAATGAGGGTGCCAGTTATGTCGAAAGGAAAATAGTGGACATAACACACTAAATGTATTTTTAGATGGGGTTTATTACAGTGCAAAAAAAGTATATAGTAAACTGCCTATAACAAATACTTATCTTTAAAAATGGGGTACAGATTATCGATGGGTCGGAATTAATCGGGCCGTCGGAATGGATTCGTTGAAATAACCCATACTCAGTCCAAGTACGTGAGGGGAGTTTTTTGTTACATTATATTTACAGTACGGTAATCTAAACAAATATTTATTTCTTGTGTTATTTGTGTGAATGTCATTGTTAGTCTGGAATCTATTTTTATTTTTATAGATAAATACGGAGAGTTCAAGAATGTATAAACTTACTACAGTAAGAATTCTGTATTTAATGAAGAGAGGCCTACAGCTATGTATTTGGGGAACATTTGCAATATTACGTATAATTCGTTTTTGGCTGATGAGGACAGAGGCTAGAGTCGATGGAGATCCCCAGAAGCAGATACCGTATCTAAATTTTGATTTTACATATGCTCTATAAAACCACAAAATGTATGAGATGTCTAAAACTGATTTTAAATGTCTTATTTGAAAACAAGTCACACTAGTTTTTGTAATTAAATTCTCTATATGCTTATGTCCATCTAGATTCTCATTTATAGTAAAATCTAGAAATTTACTATTTGAGACTCTAGCGATAGATGTATTATTAATTTTTACATCTAAACCTAGAGTTTGTTTACAGTGTTTATTATGGAACCTTATATACTCGGTTTTATTAATATTAAGATATAAAGAGTTATTTTGAAACCAGTCTGACATTTTATTTACGTTTTCATTGCATACATTTTGAATATCAGAGTTCGTGTCATTTGGAATAATAATTGATGTGTCATCGGCATACATTATTGAGCAGTTGTTAGAAAATATATAGTTAGATCATTTGTGTAGATGATAAAAAGTATAAGTGCAAGTATGCTGTCCTGAGGTAAACCTATATTTATATCACATTGGCTTGAGGTGGTGGAATGGTAGCCTTCTTCATCAATCCAAGCTACTGTTGTAAATTGTTTCCTAGAAGATAAATAAGTGGTGAGCCAGTCCAGTACCCCACCTCGTACATTATATAAATATAGTTTATGGAGTAGAGCATTATGATTGAGGACACAAAATATACTTACAGGAAGAGAGCCCTTTTCTAGGTTTGAGATAATATTTTCAAATGAGTTTTGTATTGCATCTAGCGTTGAATATATTTCTTGAAACCCACATTTTTATTACTAATAATATTGTGTGTTAGTAAGAAGCTGTCTAATCTAATTAGATACAGGTATTCAAATACTTTTGAGAATACAGAGGACATGGTAATGGGTCTGTAGTTGTCCATGTCTTTTTTGCAGTTTTTGTTATGCACTGGTATGATTTTTTGATTTTTAAACTTTGAGGGAATTCACCTGTTTCAAAGGAGAGATTTACGATGTAGGTCAGTGGGACAGTGATGTGGGGGAAACATTTTTTATTAAGAAATAGGGAACATCATCTGGCCCGACTGATTTCTTATTATTAATTTTATTGGAGATTACTTTTCTTACATCTTCCTCAGTACACGGTGTCAAGAAGAAAGAATTTGCTTGGGGTTTGATATGATTCTTTGGTGCATTAATACTATTATTTTTCTTGGGTATTAGATATAAAATTTTATGTAGTATTTCTTTAAAGAATGTATTAAGTTCTTCAGCCACTGTTTTTGGATTCATAATATCTTTACCATCAATGTTTATGGAAGGGTTGGTTTTGATTGTTTGGGGCTTGATTTGTGTCTCTGATTTTATAATGTTCCAGACCGACTTAGAAACATTGCTTGACTCAGTTATTTGTTCTTGGTAGTACTTTTTTTTTGTATTTTTAATTAGACAAAAATGGTGTTTTTTGGCTGTGAGATAGGCGGGTTTTAATTGGGGGCAGATTTTTTTCCAGTAGTAGTGATCTTTTAATTTATTACTGGATATTTTTATTTCATCATTTATCCAGGTTTTATTATTGGATTAATCAGTTATTTTAACTTTATTTATAAGGAAGTGTAAATTGAAGTAATGTAAGAAAGTGTTATAGAATAAATCAAAAGAATCGTTCAGCTTACTCACAGTATATACTTGTTCCAAATTTTCGGGTTCAATATTTGATAAAAAATTTTGTTTTCTTTTGAGAAATTCCTCACATATTTGTACTTAGATTTGTCCTTATTAGGAGTAACAGTTGTGAAGACCGATCTATGATCGAAAATAACATTATCTAGAACAGAACAGGCAGTAGTAAAATTACGAAAGATATATTCGAGGGTGTTATTTCCACGTGTATTTTCCGTGACACTATTTTTCAGATTAAAGGATAACATAGTATTGCAGAGCAATTTGAAGTACTTACGATCTCTAATTGGATCTACATTAAAGTCTCCGCCGATTACAATATGGGTAATATTTTTATACACAGAAACTAAAATATTATATAATTTATTTATAAAGTCATTAAATTGATTGAGTGTGCAAGGAGATCTATATATTGTGATCATAATAAAGGAAGTATTTCATGTTGGGTTCTACTGGACACCACAAATTTCGAATAATTTATCAACGCAAAAATTATTTAGGTTTAAGTCTGTAACATTGCCGACATCGTTAAGGCACCAGATACCAACCCCACCGTCACTTGTCAGGAAGCGGTTGTAATTGGGGACATTTGTAAAATTGTCTATATTTAGGGAATATATTGTTTCATGGTCACCCCATGTTTCAGTTAGTAGAATGAATTTAATATCATACTCATAGTTATTAGTATATTCACTTAATATGTAATCAATTTTGCTAGAATTTAGAGATCTACAATTTAAAAGTAAAGTGTCAAATATTCTTACACCTCTAGTAGGAGCAGCAGACGTCAATCCTGAGTGTTCTTTGCTTGAGCTTTGTAGAAAAACCGTGTGATGGTTGTACCATACGACAATATCGAAGGACACATGGCTTCCTTTGTATTTAGAGTGTTGACCGTCATTTTGAAGGATGAGTATAGGCCCGGATGTTTTGACCTCATTGTTTCACATTCGATTTCTGGGAAGCTGGTGATTAGGTGTTTTTTTTTATATCGTCACATGTTGTGTTGACAGCTAACCTTGGTACGGGCTAGGGTCGCAATCTCTATTCTTCAGACACTGCCTTGCCCAAACTCAGTTTTATGCAATTCTCTAATCTTCAAAACCTGCCTTGTTCATTTCTCTACTATGACGGAACACAGCCATATGCAAACACTGCTTTCTCATGCACCGACTTACGCATTCCTATAATCTTCAAAACTTGCCTTACGCACGCACTGCCTTGCTCAAACACGACCTTACGCAAATCTCTAAAATGGCGGACACTCTACAAATTTACCTAGTGTGTATCAACTTCACTAGATGGCACGAAGCTACTAGTGCTGCCACCTGCAAGTAAGTAAAATGCTGCTACCCGCGCATATCCGCGAGAGCCACTTCCTAGAGATGGCAGCACTTCTAACTGACTTATAGAGAAAACATTGTATTTTACATAAGTGCTAGTGTGAATTTAATACTTTGATTTGAGGATATTTTGTTATTTTTAATTCGATTGACATTTGTTTATTGCAGTTTCAGATATATACATTTATTTAAATGATGCTGTGCGGTCTATGGTCGAAGTAGAAGCATATTATAAAAGGAAAATAAGATTCACAATTACGATTATCTGCTTGTTAACTACTTATTTAATTATTTTTAGCTGGACATATTATTTTATGCGATTACAAGACAGATAAACGGAATAATATAGAAATAATTGGGCAGTGTCTTCAAATATCTAATTTGAATCAATCGTAATAACATTAAATACAATTGTCACTTCGGAGAAATGTGTATGCATCTGTAAAGCATATAGTGAGTAGTGCAAGCAATCGTTGTTTTGTTATTATATTTATTTATTTTTTACATAAATACACCAAAAAAAGTCAAAAAAAAAATAGATTTCATAATACCTATAAATTCCATTTTTTTTTTATTTTACAGATTTTATTCAATAGGTATATATTACATAAATATAAAAATGTACATAATGTTCTTTGTTTTGCACGTCTTTCTCCTGATGTGGCTCAATTTTTGGTATTTTTATCGTTTCATCTTCTCTATTTTTCCTATAAACAATTCAAAATATTTTAAAGAATAATCATTGCTACTTTCATGTAACGTCTCTCTATTTTTTTTCTCTGTACAGAGGATCTGTCGAATTTTTTTGTGGTAATTTATGGCTTTCTTTTAATGACTAAAAAACAATCTAATAATGTTTTGAAGCATAGATTATTATAAATACTTACATGGAATAAAATCTGTAGGTAAAAAATATTGTGTATAAATGTCCATGAACGGTGATATGTGCTTTCCGATTTTTAATACGATTTTCCACTTATTTTTTAATATTTCTCTTTTTGGGAAATAATGAACGGATATGTCAACACTTACAAATAAATAAAGAACAATATCTCATAGACTTGCTGGTCATTTTTGATTGTTGTTTACTCATAAACCCTATGTGAGAGTACAATATTTTCCCTACGTCTTAGATGTTTTATTTTGCCACCAGATGTCAGACACTTTGTTGGCTCTTGCCAATTAAAACATGTCACAAGTTACTAATGTTAAATAAGTACGTATTGCTAGATATAGATAGTTTATAAACTTTGCCAATAAAAATATACATGAAATTTTATATGTAATGGAGTTTAATTATTTTCTTTATTAATATATAGCAATGAATACAATTATATTAATATCGTATCACCAGTACTTACCAAATTATAAAAAGTTTCACAACTAAATAATCTACAATATGCACTAAAAATATACATGAGATAGGAAAAAGATATGTAGTAATAAAAATTTTATTATTTAATTTTACATATAAATATCCCCCCGGATACCGTAATGGTAGCGTTAGCGCTTCGCTGAAGGTTCTGGGTTTGAAACCAAGTGAAGTAGTAGATGGTGTGTCCTTTTATCATGTCTTCATCATCAAAACATAAGTAATAAACAAAGTAGTGTTGTGTCCCGTGATGGCAAGGGTTAAGTTGCACAAAAACACACGTAGACACTGAATAATTATAAATTTTATTTACGGCGATATGTATTGGTCACTAGGAATTGTTGGAGAGATGATGGTCTGACCACTTGAAGGGCTGGATGTGGAATGTCTATTGCTGGAGTTTAGGTTTAGAGGAACGGTCAAGTAAGGATTTTTGGATAAAAGTACAAAGGGACTACGTGACTTACAGGGGTAGTAAACAGATGAGTCACGTAGTGAGCATTTGGATGGGAAAATACAGGATCTGTACAAATACTTAAGAATAACAAGATAATACAAATACAAATAAGAAAAATACAACAATAAAATAGAACAAGAAAATATGTACAAAATATATAACTTAATATCTAACATGCATTAAACAATTGTTTAAAATACGTACAAAATTATAACTAACATGCAAATATATCTATACTCTAAAGTCTAAATAATGGTGGTACACAACAGTAGTTACAAAAATGTTACAACAAATCTTATTTACTCTCATCAACATTCCGCTTATACTGTCGTCCCTTAAATACTGTCTCCCATACATACTAACATTCTTACAACGAATAAAATAATCAAAATGACCACTTCTCCATTACAAATTTCTGTAGTTTTCGGCTGCTCATCCATTGCAGCACTCACAACCTCTAGAAATCCTATATACTAAAAGGCATGTGTCCCAATCTATATTTATTTTCATCATGACGATCGCCAAATTTTCGGACAAACCTACAGCCTTAACCATTTATGAAATTGTTATGTATAATAATATCAAATTGTAGAGAATGATGCGTAGGTGTGCCTTTTTGGTGTTTCATATTTTTACGTCAAGCAGTTTTTGCGTAAATTAATAAAAACCACACACTTTTTTAATTTTGAAACAAAATTTTTTAGAAGGATCCTAGTAGCCATGTCTAAATTAAAAAAGAAACAACCTGTCATCTGTCACTTATGACAATCAGTCTATGAACTTTAAAGGATTGTATTTTCAAATAGAACATTGATATTAAAGAAGTGAATACAGTATCATGATTAATAATCTTGAGCAAAGGTTTTACAACTAATTTAAGTTTAAAACATGTCGGTGATGTTTATTTATTTTCATCATGACGATCGCCAAACTTTGTCACAAGCCTAACTACATTAACTATGAAAGGTATTGTTGTAATTTTTTTTTTAGGTTGCAGGGAATAATGTGTAGTTATGCCTTTTGGGGGTCTCATATTTTTACTGTGAGTGGTTCTTGTGTAAAAAAATAAAATCTATGCAAAACTAATAACTTGAAACAATGGATCCCAGTAGCCATGTCTAAATTTAAGAAGAGTCACGCTGTCATCCGTCACTTTTGACAATCTGTCTATGAACTTTAAACGATTATAACTTTTTTTAGAACATTGATATTAAAGAAGTAAATACAGTATCAAGTATATTAGTCTTGAGCAAAGGTGTTACAACTAATTTAAGTTTAAAACATAACGTATTTAAATAATATAAATTTTGACGTTTCCAATGTCAAAAGTCAATGTTGCCAGATTTGTGATAAAGTAACTAAATCAAAACCGAATATTCCTAAACACTTTGCTGTGTTTGATATCAAAAGAAAAAAAACATAAGGGCCGGTTTTGAAATGACAAAAAAAAAATATGTCACGTCGATCTGCATTTGTTTTGCGCAAAAAGTTGTTACAAGTAGGTCGTCCTTGGATTTTAATGAAACGACACAATGTGGATTGGAGTGCACGAATGACAAAAATATTCTACGTCGATTAGAATTTGTTTTTTGCAAAATGTTATCAGAAATATGTGTTTTGTATCGAATGAAAAGTCTCGGTGAGGGCTGGTGTACAAAAAAGAAAATTTTCCATGTTGATCGGCTTTTGTTTTATGCAAAAAGTTAATAGACGTATGTCGTGTTTGGTATCTAATGAAAGGTCTCGGCAAAGGCTCGCGTAGAGATTTGACAAAAATGATCTATGTCGATCGGCTTTTGTTTTTTGCAAAAAGTAGTATAAAGTATATCATGTTTGGTCTCAAATAAAAGGTCTTGTTGAGGGCTCGCGTGCAGAACTGACAAAAACGGTCTATGTTGATCGGCTTTTGTTTTATGCAAAAAGTTAATAAAAGTATGTCGTGTTTGGTATTTAATGAAAGGTCTCGTTGAGGGCTGAAATGCAAAATTGACAAAAATGTTCTATGTCGATCGGCTTTTATTTTTTGCAAAAAGTTGTCAGAAATATGTCGTATTTGGTATCGAATGAAAGGTCTTGGCGAGGGCTCGCGTAGAGAATTGACAAAAATGATCTATGTCGATCTGCTATTGTTTTATGCAAAAAATTCTCAAAAGTATGTCGAGTTTGGTCTCAAATGAAAGGTCTCGTTGAGGGCTAGCGTGCAGAATTGACAGAAATGTTCCATGTCGAACGGCTTTTGTTTCATGCAAAAAGATATCAGAAGTATATAGTGTTTGGTATCAAATGAAAAGTCTTGGTGTGGGCTAGCGTACAGATATGATAAAAATGTTTCATATCGATCGACTTTTGTTTTATGTAGAAAGTTGTCAGAAGTATGTCGTGTTTGGTATCAAATGAAAGGTCTCGGTGAGGGCTGGGGTACATAAATGACAAAAATGTTTCATGCCGATCGGCTTTTGTTTTTTGCAAAAAATTATTGGGAGTATATCGTGTTTGCAATCTAATGAAAGGTCTTGGAGAGGCCTGAAGTGCAAATATGAAATAATTGTTTCATGTCGATCGGCATTTGTTTTTTGCACTGACAGCGGAGCTCTAGGGAATGCTCGGCGTAGCCGAGAATTCGCTAGTCCTATATACTAAAAGGCATGTGTCCCAATCTATATTTATTTTCATCACGACGATCGCCAAATTTTCGGACAAACCTACAGCCTTAACCATTTATGAAATTGATATGTATAATAATATCAAATTGTAGAGAATGATGCGTAGGTGTGCCTTTTTGGTGTTTCATATTTTTACGTCGAGCAGTTTTTGCGTAAATTAATAAAAACTACACACTTTTTTCATTTTGAAACAAAAATTTTTAGAAGGATCCTAGTAGCCATGTCTAAATTAAAAAAGAAACAACCTTTCATCTGTCACTTATGACAATCAGTCTATGAACTTTAAAGGATTGTATTTTCAAATAAGAACATTGATATTAAAGAAGTGAATACAGTATCATGATTAATAATCTTGAGCAAAGGTTTTACAACTAATTTAAGTTTAAAACATGTCGGTCATGTTTATTTATTTTCATCATGACGATCGCCAAACTTTGTCACAAGCCTAACTACATTAAATATGAAAGGTATTGTTGTAATTTTTTTTTTAGGTTGCAGGGAATAATGTGTAGTTATGCCTTTTGGGGGTCTCATATTTTTACTGTGAGTGGTTCTTGTGTAAAAAAATAAAAACTGTGCAAAACTAATAACTTGAAACAATGGATCCCAGTAGCCATGTCTAAATTTAAGAAGAGTCACGCTGTCATCCGTCACTTTTGACAATCTGTCTATGAACTTTAAACGAATATAACTTTTTTTAGAACATTGATATTAAAGAAGTAAATACAGTATCAAGTATATTAGTCTTGAGCAAAGGTGTTACAACTAATTTAAGTTTAAAACATAACGTATTTAATTAATATAGATTTTGACGTTTCCAATGTCAAAAGTCAATGTTGCCAGATGTGTGATAAAGTAACTAAATTAAAACCGAATATTCCTAAACACTTTGCTGTGTTTGATATCAAAAGAAAAAAAACCATAAGGGCCGGTTTTGAATGACAAAAAAAAAATATGTCACGTCGATCTTTGCGCAAAAAGTTGTTACAAGTAGGTCGTCCTTGGATTTTAATGAAACGACACAATGTGGATTGGAGTACACGAATGACAAAAATATTCTACGTCGATTAAAATTTGTTTGTTGCACATCCGGGCGTAAAAGTCAGACAAATAACATTGTTTTAAGGGCGAAATGAAACTCTTTTTCGCCCGAGGGCGAAAAAGTAGTCATTTTCGCCCTAGAACTTTTCGTGCCCAGTTAAAATAATTACATCTATGATTAATTAATTTTTATTAATATTTAAAGTAATGTTATAGTTTATACAATTTTCTGTTTTGATTCCTTCAGTAGATAATTGCATCTGAGAGTTCATTTTCTGTACTATTTTCACCCATTTTTATAATAAATTTTTGACGTGTCACCGCTTTTTTGCTACTTTGTTTACTTACTACTTGCTTGTTTTCATTGTTATCCATGACAACGTACATATGTCAAATAGACTATTATGATCTGAATTTGATTTGAACATCGTTTTACTTTGATCGCGGTGATGAAGTAATACTACTTCGGATGTGCAAAAAATATTGTATGTATTACGAGCGAAATATATTTTGGCCCTAGGTGCATTGTAACCCTCCGCTGCGCGTCGGGCTTCAATTTTGCACCGCGGGCCAAAATCTATATCATTTCGCCCTTAATACATAAATAGCTATTTTGCAAAATGTTATCAGAAATATGTGTTTTGTATCGAATGAAAAGTCTCGGTGAGGGCTGGTGTACAAAAAAGAAAATTTTCCATGTTGATCGGCTTTTGTTTTATGCAAAAAGTTAATAGACGGTATGTCGTGTTTGGTATCTAATGAAAGGTCTCGGCGAGGGCTCGCGTAGAGATTTGACAAAAATGATCTATGTCGATCGGCTTTTGTTTTTTGCAAAAAGTAGTATAAAGTATATCATGTTTGGTCTCAAATAAAAGGTCTTGTTGAGGGCTCGCGTGCAGAACTGACAAAAACGGTCTATGTTGATCGGCTTTTGTTTTATGCAAAAAGTTAATAGAAGTATGTCGTGTTTGGTATCTAATGAAAGGTCTCGTTGAGGGCTGAAATGCAAAATTGATAAAAATGTTCTATGTCGATCGGCTTTTGTTTTTTGCAAAAAGTTGTCAGAAATATGTCGTGTTTGGTATCGAATGAAAGGTCTTGGCGAGGGCTCGCATAGAGAATTCATAAAAATGATCTATGTCGATCTGCTTTTGTTTTATGCAAAAAATTCTCAAAAGTATGTCGAGTTTGGTCTCAAATGAAAGGTCTCGTTGAGGGCTAGCGTGCAGAATGGACAGAAATGTTCCATTTCGATCGGCTTTTGTTTTCTGCGAAAAGTTCTTAAAAGTATGTCGAGTTTGGTCTCAAATGAAACGTCTTGTTGAGGGATAGCGTGCAGAATTGACAAAAATGTTCCATGTCGATCGGCTTTTGTTTTTTGCAAAAAGTTTTTAGAAATATGTCGTGTTTGGTATCGAATGAAAGGTCTTGGCGAGGGCTCGCGTAGAGAATTGACAAAAATGATCTATGTCGATCTGCTATTGTTTTATGCAAAAAATTCTCAAAAGTATGTCGAGTTTGGTCTCAAATGAAAGGTCTCGTTGAGGGCTAGCGTGCAGAATTGACAGAAATGTTCCATTTCGATCGGCTTTTGTTTTCTGCAAAAAGTTCTTAAAAGTATGTCGAGTTTGGTCTCAAATGAAACGTCTTGTAGAGGGATAGCGTGCAGAATTGACAAAAATGTTCCATGTCGATCGGCTTTTGTTTTTTGCAAAAAGTTGTCAGAAATATGTCGTGTTTGGTATCGAATAAAAGGTCTCGTTGAGGGCTAGCGTGCAGAATTGACAGAAATGTTCCATTCCGATCGGCTTTTGTTTTCTGCATAAAGTTCTCAAAAGTATGTCGAGTTTGGTCTCAAATGAAACGTCTTATTGAGAACTTGCGTGTAGAATTGACAAAAATGTGCTATGTCGATCGGTTTTTGTTTTTTGCAAAAAGTTGTCAGAAGTGTATGGTATTTGGTATCAAATGAAAGGTTTCAATGAGGGCTGGTGTGCAGAATTAACAAAAATTGTCAATGTCGATCGGCATTTGTTTTTTGCAAAAGGTTGTCACAAGTATATAGTGTTTGGTATCAAATGAAAAGTCTTGGTGTGGGCTAGCGTACAGATATGATAAAAATGTTTCCTGTCGATCGACTTTTGTTTTATGTAGAAAGTTGTCAGAAGTATGTCGTTTTTGGTATCAAATAAAAGGTCTCGGTGAGGGCTGGGGTACATAAATGACAAAAATGTTTTATGCCGACCGGCTTTTGTTTTTTGCAAAAAAATATTGGAAGTATATCGTGTTTGCAATCTAATGAAAGGTCTTGGAGAGGCCTGAAGTGCAAATATGAAATAATTGTTTCATGTCGATCGGCATTTGCTTTTTGCACTGACAGCGGAGCTCTAGGGAATGCTCGGCGTAGCCGAGAATTCGCTAGTCCTATATACTAAAAGGCATGTGTCCTAATCTATATTTATTTTCATCATGACGATCGCCAAATTTTCGGACAAACCTACAGCCTTAACCATTTATGAAATTGTTATGTATAATAATATCAAATTGTAGAGAATGATGCGTAGGTGTGCCTTTTTGGTGTTTCAAATTTTTACGTCAAGCAGTTTTTGCGTAAATTAATAAAAATCACACACTTTTTTAATTTTGAAACAAAAATTTTTGGAAGGATCCTAGTAGCCATGTTTAAATTAAAAAAGAAACAACCTGTCATCTGTCACTTATGACAATCAGTCTATGAACTTTAAAGGATTATATTTTCAAATAGAACATTGATATTAAAGAAGTGAATACAGTATCATGATTAATAATCTTGAGCAAAGGTTTTACAACTAATTTAAGTTTAAAACATGTCGGTGATGTTTATTTATTTTCATCATGACGATCGCCAAACTTTGTCACAAGCGTAACTACATTAACTATGAAAGGTATTGTTGTAATTTTTTTTTTTAGGTTGCAGGGAATAATGTGTAGTTATGCCTTTTGGAGGTCTCATATTTTTACTGTGAGTGGTTATTGTGTAAAAAAATAAAAACTATGCAAAACTAATAACTTGAAACAATGGATCCCAGTAGCCATGTCTAAATTTAAGAAGAGTCACGCTGTCATCCGTCACTTTTGACAATCTGTCTATAAACTTTAAACGATTATAACTTTTTTTAGAACATTGATATTAAAGAAGTAAATACAGTATCAAGTATATTAGTCTTGAGCAAAGGTGTTACAACTAATTTAAGTTTAAAACATAACGTATTTAATTAATATAAATTTTGACGTTTCCTATGTCAAAAGTCAATGTTGCCAGATGTGTGATAAAGTAACTAAATTAAAACCGAATATTCCTAAACACTTTGCTGTGTTTGATATCAAAAGAAAAAAAACCATAAGGGCCGGTTTTGAAATGACAAAAAAAAAATATGTTACGTCGATCTGCATTTGTTTTGCGCAAAAAGTTGTTACAAGTAGGTTGTCCTTGGATTTTAATGAAACGACACAATGTGGAATGGAGTGCACGAATGACAAAAATATTCTACGTCGATTAGAATTTGTTTTTTGCAAAATGTTATCAGAAATATGTGTTTTGTATCGAATGAAAAGTCTCGGTGAGGGCTGGTGTGCAAAAAAGAAAATTTTCCATGTTGATCGGCTTTTGTTTTATGCAAAAAGTTAATAGACGTATGTCGTGTTTGGTATCTAATGAAAGGTCTCGGCGACGGCTCGCGTAGAGATTTGACAAAAATTATCTATGTCGATCGGCTTTTGTTTTTTGCAAAAAGTAGTATAAAGTATATCATGTTTGGTCTCAAATAAAAGGTCTTTTTGAGGGCTCGCGTGCAGAACTGACAAAAACGATCTATGTTGATCGGCTTTTGTTTTATGCAAACAGTTAATAGAAGTATGTCGTGTTTGGTATCTAATGAAAGGTCTCGTTGAGGGCTGAAATGCAAAATTGACAAAAATGTTCCATTCTGATCGGCTTTTGTTTTTTGCAAAAAGTTGTCAGAAATATGTCGTGTTTGGTATCGAATGAAAGGTCTTGGCGAGGGCTCGCGTAGAAAATTGGCAAAAATGATCTATGTCGATCTGCTATTGTTTTATGCAAAAAATTCTTAAAAGTATGTCGAGTTTGGTCTCAAATGAAAGGTCTCGTTGAGGGCTAGCGTGCAGAATTGACAGAAATGTTCCATTTCGATCGGCTTTTGTTTTCTGCAAAAAGTTCTTAAAAGTATGTCGAGTTTGGTCTCAAATGAAACGTCTTGTAGCGGGATAGCGTGCAGAAATGACAAAAATGTTCCATGTCGATCGACTTTTGGTTTTTGCAAAAAGTTGTCAGAAGTATGTCGTGTTTGGTATCGAATAAAAGGTCTCGTTGAGGGCTAGCGTGCAGAATTGTCAGAAATGTTCCATTCCGATCGGCTTTTGTTTTATGCAAAAAGTTCTGAAAAGTATGTCGAGTTTGGTCTCAAATGAAACGTCTTGTTGAGAACTTGCGAATTGATAAAAATGTGCTATGTCGATCGGTTTTTGTTTTCTGCAAAAAGTTGTCAGAAGTGTATGGTGTTTGGTATCAAATGAAAGGTTTCAATGAGGGCTGGTGTGCAGAATTAACAAAAATTGTCAATGTTGATCGGCTTTTGTTTTTTGCAAAAGGTTGTCACAAGTATATAGTGTTTGGTATCAAATGAAAAGTCTTGGAGTGGGCTAGCATACAGATATGATAAAAATGTTTCATGTCGATCGACTTTTGTTTTATGCAGAAAGTTGTCAGAAGTATGTCCTGTATGGTATCAAATGAAAGGTCTAAGTGAGAGTTGGGGTACATAAATGACAAAAATGTTTCATGTCGACCGGCTTTTGTTTTTTGCAAAAAATTATTAGAAGTATATAGTGTTTGTAATCTAATGAAAAGTCTCGGTGAGGCCTGACGTGGAAATATAAAATAATTGTTTCATGTCGATTGGCATTTGTTTTTCGCACTGACAGCGGAGCTCTAGGGAATGCTCGGCGTAGCCGAGAATTCGCTAGTCCTATATACTAAAAGGCATGTGTCCTAATCTATATTTATTTTCATCATGACGATCGCCAAATTTTCGGACAAACCTACAGCCTTAACCATTTATGAAATTGATATGTATAATAATATCAAGTTGTAGAGAATGATGCGTAGGTGTGCCTTTTTGGTGTTTCATATTTTTACGTCGAGCAGTTTTTGCGTAAATTAATAAAAACCACACATTTTTTTCATTTTGAAACAAAAAATTATAGAAGGATCCTAGTAGCCATGTCTAAATTTAAAAAGAAACAACCTGTTATCTGTCACTTATGACAATCAGTCTATGAACTTTAAAGGATTGTATTTTCAAATAGAACATTGATATTAAAGAAGTGAATACAGTATCATGATTAATAATCTTGAGCAAAGGTATTACAACTAATTTAAGTTTAAAACATAACGTATTTATGTGTCGTGATGTTTATTTATTTTCATCACGACGATCGCCAAATTTTGTTACAAGCCAAACTGCCTGAACCATCAAAGGGATTGTTGTAAATTTTTTTTTAGATTGCAGGGTATAATGTGTAGTTGTGCCTTTTGGGGGTCTCATATTTTTACTGTGAGTGGTTCTTGTGTAAAAAAATAAAAACTGTGCAAAATTAATAACTGGAAACAATGGATCCTAGTAGCCATGTCTAAATTTATGAAGAGTCACGAGGTCATCTGTCACTTTTGACAATCTGTCTATGAACTTTAAACGATTATAACTTTTTTTAGAACATTGATATTAAAGACGTAAATACAGTGTCAAGTATATTAGTCTTGAGCAAAGGTGTTACAACTAATTTAAGTTTAAAACATAACTTATTTAATTAATATAAATTTTGACGTTTCCAATGTCAAAAGTCAATGTTGCCAAATGTGTGATGAAGTAACTAAATTAAAACCGAATATTCCTAAACACTTTGCTGTGTGTGATATCAAAAAAAAAAAACCATAAGGGCCGGTTTTGAAATGACAAAAAAAAATATGTCACGTCGATCTGCATTTGTTTTGCGCAAAAAGTTGTTACAAGTAGGTCGTCCTTGGATTTAAATGAAACGACACAATGTGGATTGGAGTGCACGAATGACAAAAATATTCTACGTCGATTAGAATTTGTTTTTTTGCAAAATGTTATCAGAAATATGTGTTTTGTATCGAATGAAAAGTCTCGGTGAGGGCTGGTGTACAAAAAAGAAAATTTTCCTTGTTGATCGGCTTTTGTTTTATGCAAAAAGTTAATAGACGTATGTCGTGTTTGGTATCTAATGAAAGGTCTCGGCGAGGGCTCGCATAGAGATTTGATAAAAATGATCTATGTCGATCGGCTTTTGTTTTTTGCAAAACGTAGTATAAAGTATATCATGTTTGGTCTCAAATAAAAGGTCTTGTTGAGGGTTCGCGTGCAGAACTGACAAAAACGGTCTAGGTTGATCGGCTTTTGTTTTATGCAAAAAGTTAATAGAAGTATGTCGTGTTTGGTATTTAATGAAAGGTCTCGTTGAGGGTGAAATGCAAAATTGACAAAAATGTTCCATGTCGATCGGCTTTTGTTTTTTGCAAAAAGTTGTCAGAAATATGTCGTGTTTGGTATCGAATGAAAGGTCTTGGCGAGGGCTCGCGTAGAGAATTGACAAAAATGATCTATGTCGATCTGCTTTTTTTTTATGCAAAAAATTCTCAAAAGTATGCCGAGTTTGGTCTCAAATGAAACGTCTTGTTGAGGGCTAGCGTGCAGAATTGACAAAAATGTGCTATGTTGATCGGTTTTTGTTTTTTGCAAAAAGTTGTCAGAAGTGTATGGTGTTTGGTATCAAATGAAAGGTTTCAATGGGGGCTGGTGTGCAGAATTAACAAAAATTGTCAATGTCGATCGGCTATTGTTTTTTGCAAAAGGTTGTCAGAAGTATAGAGTGTTTGGTATCAAATAAAAAGTCTCGGTGTGTTCTAGCGTGCAGATATGATAAAAATGTTTCATGTCGATCGACTTTTGTTTTATGCAGAAAGTTGTATGAAGTAAGTCGTGTTTGGTATCAAATGAAAGGTCTCGGTGAGGGCTGGGGTACATAAATGATAAAAATGTTTCATGTCGACCGGCTTTTATTTCTTGCAAAAATTTCTCAAAAGTATTTCGAGTCTCAAATGAAAGGTCTCGTTGAGGGCTAGAATGCAGAATTGACAAAAATGTTCCATTCCGATAGGCTTTTGTTTTCTGCAAAAAGTTCTCAAAGGTATGTCGAGTTTGGTCTCAAATGAAACGTCTTGATAAGGGCTAGCTTGCAGAATTGACAAAAATGTGCTATGTCGATCGGTATTTGTTTTTTGCAAAAAGTTGTCAGAAGTGTGTCGTGTTTGGTATCAAATAAAATGTTTCAATGAAGGCTGGTGTGCAGAATTAACGAAAATGGTCAATGTCGATAGGCTTTTGTTTTTTGCAAAAGGTTGTTACAAGTATATGGTGTTTGGTATTAAATTAAAAGTCTCGGTGTGGGCTGGCGTGTAGATATGATAACAATGTTTCATGTCGATCGACTTTTGTTTTATGCAGAAAGTTGTCAGAAGTATGTCGGGTATGGTATCAAATGAAAGGTCTCGGTGAGGGCTAAGGTACATAAATGACAAAAATATTTAATGTCGACCGGCTTTTGTTTTTTGCAAAAAATTATTAGAAGTATATCGTGTTTGCAATCTAATGAAAGGTCTCTGTGAGGCCTGACGTGGAAATATGAAATAATTGTTTAATGTCGATCGGCATTTGTTCTTTGCACTGAAAGCGGAGCTCTAGGGAATGCTCGGCGTAGCCGAGAATTCGCTAGTATTGAAGCTATTGTTCTCACCTTTTATCATCATAAAACTGATAGTAATAAACGAAACAGTTACAAAAATGTTACAACAAAACTAAATCACTCCCAAATATCAAAACTTGTGTAGTAATAAAATAGTTTTTTTTTTGCATGGGCAGTCTTTTTTGCCTATTTACCTTTTTCATGGCATTGCTATATTTATCAG
The DNA here is from genome assembly GCA_035578165.1 of Stenolophus ochropezus. Taxonomy (NCBI): domain Eukaryota; kingdom Metazoa; phylum Arthropoda; class Insecta; order Coleoptera; family Carabidae; genus Stenolophus; species Stenolophus ochropezus. The sequence goes on along the minus strand of JAQOWZ010000024.1, from coordinate 3,302,154 downwards.
CATCTTCTATTTCATCTGAAATTGGTGAAATATTTATGTATAATGTGATAAACTGGCAATTTCTTAATGTGAATAATACCGAAAGATTTACCAGTGTGATTCTAGCAGCCACTTCTCGAGCGTAGTATATTGTGAATAAACATGGCCTTAATAAATAAAGAAATTGCAAGGAAATGTAAATTAAAAAATTGTATATATCAAAATAATAGGTATAGAAATTATCAGACGCAGTTAAGTGATACATTTATTTATTTTAATGGTTGTAACATTAACCTATAATTTTTTGTAGGTTATGTTAAAAATAAATTTATGTATATCCTGTATAACTTCGTGTGATGCTTCCAAATTATTATAAATAAATTATATACATTATAACAAATGTTTTCATGTAGAACATGTATTAGTGTCACCCGTTGGGGGTCTTTAAAAAAAATAAAGACTGTCTGCTCTGTCGTCAGTGGCGGCTCGTGGTATTTTTGAATGAGGGGGCAAATTATTTTGTTAGTGTCAAAGATTTTGGTGAGAAAAACGTGATCATGAAACGATGTTTAGAACTCCGATTTCGTCGCAAATAATTTTAATATTATTAATAATAAATATTAATAGGTATCAATGTTCAGCACAACCCAACGGAAAGGTCAATGATAGTAAAAAAAGTGGGTAGGGGTAATAAAGAAAGTAAAAAAACAAATTAAAAATGATATAGGTACTAGAATAAATTTGAAATATAATATAAATAAAAAGAAAACAAATCTCATTTCTATTCGGTTAAGAATAACTAAAAATAAATTCTTATCCCATGAACTAAAACATTCTAATGAGCTAGAAGCAGAATACACTAATTGTTAATTACAGTTGTGTATATATTATATCAATTCTTCTGTCTTTAGTTTTAGCAAAATGATCAATTATTTTGTAAAGAAAATCTGGAGATTTTCGTAAATGTTTAATCATATCTTACACGCTTACAGATACAATTTATACACGACTGACGATCTGGCGATTTTAGAAATATAACATGCAATGAGTATATTTCACCGATCACGTCCGATTGTTTCCGAATCTCAGAGTATGCATGCCTCCTCTGGTTCAACACTCGGCTATTCGTATTATTTCTATGATAAATTTACAAACTTTAAAAATAAGCAAAGCATTTGTTTCAAAATTAAAATATTAATAATATTTAAAAACTCTTCAATGATGTTTTACATATACATATTTATTTTTATTCTTAAATAAGTTTTTTAATCACAATACGCATTATTTTTGTTTTATCAGTTTTACTAAATATTTACTTTAAATTATTATTGTATTATAAACAAATTAAATCTGTGCATCTCTTTATTTATCATTCATATTATATAATTTATTTTAAGAATTTTAAGTCACATAAGTACAACACCGTTCGAGATGGCGAGGGGGCTGACAACCGCTGTATACGAGCCCAGTCGCACATGAATTGCACGAAATCACTCATGTACATAGCGCTGTCTCACTTGTACAGTCATCTTGTTCCCATTTGTGTTTGGAACGTATCGTTTAGTAGTATACCATACAAGCTTCGTCTGGCGGATGCGTGCCCCGCTAGTCGAATTTGATGCATATAATATTGTGTTGCACAGCGGCGCCGCGCTAATTTCTATTTAAATAGACCACTAACATAGTACATTGTTAAATGTTAAGTAGTTTAAGATGAAGTTTATATTGTTATAATAATTAATAATAAAAATATATTCATGTGAAATAGAAAAATTATTTTATTTTAATTTGAGGAGACACTGCCTACTCTGCCACCCTGGACGAGCCGCCACTGTCTGTCGCACATATATATATATATATATATATATATATATATATATATATATATATATATATATATATATATATATACAGGTGAGTCACCGAAATGCCCGTCTTCGAAATCTCCCTTGTCGTTAGAAAAACAGTATAAATTTATTAACAGAAGTTATTCGTCAACTCAAGGAGCATAACGTAAAATTATTTTCACATATTATACAGGGTGTTGCATTACGACTCGGCGAAAATTGTTTGCCATTTTTTAAATGGAACACCCTATATATTTTTATATCTTTTCAAGTGTATTTCATTCCCCTATACGGACATATAAATTTTGTTTTAATTTTCCGCAGCGTTATGTATATGATGTATAATTAGTCAACAAGATTTCATAGAATTACTAACATTTTGTCTTACAGAAAGCTCATTCCAATATGAAGAAACTTATTACAAACAAACATGGGGTGTAGCAATGGGTTCAGCTCTATCTCCAGTTGTAGCGAACATGGTGATGGATGAACTTTTGAACACAGTAGAATCACTCATACCATTTAACATACCGTTCATAAAAAAGTATGTAGATGACCTAATTTTAGCAGTTCCAACAGAGCAAATTAATAACACACTAGAAATATTTAACAATTACAACACACACTTACATTTTACAGTAGAAATAGAAACGCATCACACAATAGTCTTCCTGGACATGACGTTAATACATAATGATAATGGTACAATATCAACAAAATGGTACAGAAAACCAACAGCGAGCTCAAGATATTTAAATTTCAAATCCATGCATCCGTTATCACAACGTATAAATAATGCTAAAAATTTGTTTCACCGAGCACTAAAATTAACCACACAAACATATCATGAGGAAATTTGCAACTATGTTTCGCATCTATTAAAACTAAACAGCTACCCTACTAACATCATTAATTCTTTGAAAAATGACAGTAAAAATAAAATTAAAATTAAACAAAACCAGAACAATAACCCCACTAACAACGGAATAACAAATGTAATAACAACAGATAATAAAAGCAAAGAGGATACAACAAAACGTTTTTATTCATTAATACATATAGATGGCATAGCAACAAAATTAAAGAAATGCTTCACAAATCACTTAAACATCAGAATTGCATTTAAACAAATAAAAACAGTTCAAACATTATTTAGCAACCTTAAAGCTAAAATACATAAAAATAATCTCTCAAATGTTATTTATAAAATACCATGTCAGGATTGTACTGCGCAATACACAGGACAGACAAAAAGATATTTAAAAATAAGGTTAGAAGAACATTAGAGGAATTGTAACAAAGATAAAAGTAATAATAACAAATGTGCTCTTGTGCAACATGCACAATCACAAAATCATACATTTGACTTTGAAAAAACAACAATATTAGACAATGAACAAAATTTACATAAAAGACTTACACTTGAAATGTTACACATAAATAATGACCATAACAATGTCAATTTAAAAACAGATACTATGTATATAAGCAAAATTTATAACAATATTTTAAAATTCTATAAAAATAATTCTAAAATAAAATAAAATAACACTACATAACAAACTAGGGTATTAAATATTTGATAAAACAATAACTAACTTCAGCTCAAAATAATAGGCGCGCTAAAAATTTAAAAATTTAAAATTTAAAATAAACTTTTTATACCTTCTTAAAAGATGACTCAACCTTCACTTTAATTAAACTTGCAAGGACACATGATACTTAGTATAAGTTGTCCGTTAGGGTGTGATAAACCGTTTTTTCATTTTATATATATTTTATATTTCTAATTAAAATTAGATCGACATTTGTTAATTTTAATGTTTAACAAAATAATTTATATTTATTTCACTTCGATTTTTGACTATTTTCATGTTGGAAAAATATCAATTTATTACAAACATAAAACCACAAATATTTAAATTCATGTAAGTGAAAATTATACTAAACACAGATACACATATTGTAAAGCTTTTAGATATTAAATAGAATTGTAATTTTGTTATATAGCTCCTGAAGAAGACCCATGTGGGGTCGAAACTGTAGAGGCTGAATACAATAAAGAGTGGCTGATTTCCAGTAACCATCTTCGTTTTTAATATCAACACCTAGCCAAGAAATATCCCATCTCTCATTTATTATTATATATACTATTTATTTATAATATTTCCAAGGCGTCATTCGAATCAGTTTAGGAAATAATCAAGATTAAATGCAGAATATGTTATGTATGGAACTTTATGATTTTTTTTTTTCACCCCCTCTAACGGGTGCCGCTATTGTTTGTTAAAAATGGGAACATTTGTCATTATGTACACCTATTTTTTTTTCACATTATACATAAATATTTTCACTAATTTCAGATGAAATAGAAGATGCTGATAAATATAGCAATGCCATGAAAAAGGTAAATAGTAAAAAAAGATTGCCCATGCAAAAAAAAACTATGTTATTACTACACAAGTTTTGATATTTGGGAGTGAATTAGTTTTGTTGTAACATTTTTGTAACTGCTTCGTTTATTACTATCAGTTTTATGATGATGAAAGGTGAGAACAATAGCTTCAATATTCCTAGAGGTTGTAAGTGCTGCAATGGATGAGCGGCCGAAAACTACAGAAATTTGTGATGGAGAAGTGGTCATTTTGATTATTTTATTCGTTGTAAGAATGTTAGTATGTATGGGGGACAGTATTTAAGGGACGACAGTATAAGCGGAATGTTGATGAGAGTAAATAAAATTTGTTGTAACATTTTTGTAACTACTTTGTTTATTACTTATGTTTTGATGATGATGAAATGATAAAAGGATACATCATCTATTACCTCACTTGGTTTCAAACCCAGAACCTTCAGCGAAGCGCTAACGCTACCATTACGGTATCCGGGGAGATATTTATATGTAAAATTAAATAATAAAATTTTCATTACTACATATCTTTTCCCTATCTCATGTATATTTTTAGTGCATATTGTACATTATTTAATTGTGAAACTTTTTGTAATTTGGTAAGTGCTTTTGATATACGATATTAATATAATTGTATTTATTGCTATATATTAATAAAGAAAATAATTAAACTTCATTACTTATAAAATTTCATGCATATTTTTATTGGCAAAGTCTATAAACTATATATATTTAGCAATACGTACTTATTTAACATTAGTAACTTGTGACATGTTTTAAAATGCGAGGGTAGCACCATTTTACTTACTCGCAGGTGGCAGCACTAGTAGCTTCGTGCCATCTAGTGAAGTTGATACACACTAGGTATATTTGTAGAGTGTCCGCCATTTTAGAGATTTGCATAAGGTCGTGTTTGAGCTAGACAGGAGACCTATTCTAATTCAATTTGGAGTGTATTTGGACGCCATATTTGGCGTTTTTCGATCTAACTGCCATCTAGTTAGATTAGTAGAACTAAACCGTGACGTCATGGATGGCGTTTATGTGACAAATCCGCCATGACACTTAGCACATGCTCTCGACCATATACCTATAGGGCACCTGCACGTGACGTTTCAACATGGCGGCTGAACAGCTGATTGTGTACAACCTAGCTTTATTTTAACATTGACACATTGAGTCATACGTAGAAATATCGTCCTGTGAACTTTTGTATTTTTTTTACAGCACTTATTGTTTTCGTTTAGGAAAAGTGTTTTAGAGTGTGTTAAGGTGAGTGTATAAGCAGTGTTTACCGTAAAAATATTTGAAGATATTGTTAGTATTTAGCGAGTTAGAGGATATTAAAATGAGACTAACCTAATCGTAGTTATTTGTGTATACTATGTGTTACATATAATCTAATTTAAATACAATATGAATGAAGAATATCAAAAATGATAATAGAATCACAAAAGTTGAATGATGGCGTATGAACTCAAACTCATCTGTAATACCGTAGTATTTTTTAACATGAAACATGGTATTTGATTGTCAGCAATGTACTTGCTTGTCTCATTTAAAATTAAACATAGGGAACGAATTTGACATTTGCTTTCTGGGTTATAAAACGTTCTGACAAGCCTACATCAAGTGCAACAACAATTTTAAGGATCATTAATAACTTTAGAGGAAATAGTGGAATAGTAGAATGTTCTGCTAGATCTCTCGATCTTACATATCTAAATTCTTTTTATTGGTGACATTTAAAATCAGAAGTATGTACTGGAGGAAATCTTCAAAATTTAGATTCAAAACATTTCTCCAAATATTACAAATGTCCAAGTATCATCGTATGTAATGCAAAAGTTTTATAGCAGATTGAATGATTGCTTAGCAGTTAAATAATGGATTTTTGAAAAATTATTGTAATTTTTATTTAATTGTTCGTTATTGTATTTACTTTTTGGTTAGTTGGTATTTTAGTTTTTTATTTTGTAATTACAATATTAAAATACTTCTGTCAAATTCATATCCTTTGTTTCATTTTAAGTGAGACAATGGTCGCATTCATAAGACGTAACAGTTGTGGAACAGTTACCGATATTTCTTACAAATTGAGCGCTACTTTTCTGCTACGCTCATATCGGTCGGCCATGTTTTATAGCAGTTTTTAAATACGCTACTTTTTGGGAACATGTTACCGTTAATGGCGGATTGTGTACAATGAGGCGTGATAAGTGACAAGTGGTAAGTTTTTGTTATAATAAAATAATTTGTAGTAATTTGAAAATAGTTGGTTGTTAACTGTTTGGTTCAGTTACAGTTGTATATATATATATATATATATATATATATATATATATATATATATATATATATATTTTCGCCTTTAAATATGGATTTACGTGCAATTGCATTGCTAGAGCTTGATCAAGGATTTCCAAATAACGAAGTAATTGGTTTGATTGCTCTAGATCTTGCAGAACGTGTAGATTACAACGTTGACAATGAAAGAAATTTTATTCTTTGGAACAGAAATTACTTCGAGGAAACCATTCCATTATATATGGGAGACTTGTTTGTAGAACATTTCCGAATGTCTAGGCCGTGTTTTGAGGTAAGACACTGAAATATGTTTATACAAATTAATATATTTGGAAAAATAATATCGTAGGAATTAGTCATGGTACTTGGAAACAATGGCCTTCAACCGAGGACGATTCCTATAGAAAAAAAAATTTTGTTTACCATATGGATCCTGACAAAACCGGAAACATTTTTAGCTGCTGGAGATCGTTTTGGATTCCCAAGAAGCACGGCCTATGAAGTATTTAAAGAAGTCATTGGGATACTAGTCGGTATACGAGAACAATATATAATTTGGCCAAATAATCATGACGATGCTATTGCGGTAAGTATTAAACTATTTAATGCACATTTACACTGGTAAAGTTTTGAACTTACCCGATTTGAGTAAATAAAAGTAAATCAAATTTAAATTTCAAATGGGACATTTTATATTTCTATCAAATATTTGATTTATATTTGTCAATTTTAACTTTGTTGATGCAAACGACCGTAATTATATTATATATTTTATCGAATGCTTTCAATTGTTGTAGGTTTTCCACGAACGTTCCCATGGATTTCCTGGAGTAGTGGGAGCCATAGATGGATGCCACATTCCCAATAAAACAACCCATTCATAACGCAAATGACTATTACAGTCGCAAACAAACTTATTCAATTATTCTACAAGGTATAATTGTCGATTTCCTTTTGTGAAATATGATAAAAATGATGAATTTATTTTATTAGGAATATGTAATCATCAGCGATTATTTATCGATATTCATGTAGGATTTCCAGGAAGAGTTCATGATGCACGTGTTTTTCGGAGCAGTCCTATTTATACGCAATTAATAAATGAAAACAATCCTTTACTGCCACAAGATTGTCACTTAATAGGCGATTCAGCGTATCCCGTTATGGCAAATTTATTAACACCATTTAGAGATAATGGCCACCTCAACGAAGATCAAATTCGTTATAATACAAAATTAAGTTCGATACGCTCTGTAATAGAGAGAGCATTTGGGAGACTGAAAGGAAAGTTCAGAAGATTAAAGTACTTGGATATTGCACAACCAGAAATTGGAACTGAAATAATCGCCGCGGCGTGCGTCCTGCATAATTTTACGCTCATGCAAGGAGATGACATACAATTCGAAGATGAATACGACAACGATAATGATGACTATGATGTTCAAGAAAACAATATAACGTTGGAAGACAATAGGCGGATTGGTATTCAAAAAAGAGTAAATATTGTAAATATTTTACGAAATTAAATTTTTTATTTATTATTATGTAACATTTTTTCTAATATCTCATTCCTTTTTCTTTGTATATTATTACTGTCTTCAATGGCCACGCGAAGTAATCTTATCTCGTCGATTCTTCTTTCCTCAATTTCTTCTTGGCGCTTTCTATATCTGTAAAGCGCGCTCATTTTTCCTGCTGTAGCACTACGTGGAGTAGAGGACCCACTAGGTGTCTGCGAAGCTGTAACAGATTGCGAAGTCAGTGTTATTTCCGACGGAGTACTGCCCTCACGAGATGAGATAAGAGGTACAGCAGCTGCGGAATACTGACTGCATGTAGCAGTACTGGCCTCACAAAAAAATGGTGAGGTAAGAGGTGGTGTAGCACTAGCTTGTCCTTGTTTCATAACCGGCATCGTCGATAAAGTTTTTGGCACATTTATGGTTTTATCGTCCCGATAAATGTCTTCAAAGGAATCAAAATAGTCCCAGGATATTCTTCCTCTACCGGTACTTTTAACGTTTGTTTTGATGCCGGTGTATGTCTTCTTTAAATTTCTCCATTTACGGTCCAGAATTTCATCGGTAACCATATAACCCATTCTTTGAAATTCTATTATTCTTAAATTCCAAATACATTTTTCTTAATTTTTGAGTCTCTAAATTTATGTTTATGCAATTTTTACTGTTCTATCAACAGCACAGTGCTTTTTCTGCCCAAAGAAAATTCTGTACCTAAAACAGATGTACAATAATTATGATGTACATTGCATACACATTTATTCCTTTACATAAGCAAGCAGTACAACCATAATAACCAAATACAAATCTTTAGGGTTAATTATTCTAGTCAATTAGAAAATACTTAAAATTAATACAATTTACACCATTCAATACATATTTGACCCACAAGGCAAAGGAATTGTCCGTTATTGTTATTTAAAGCCAGCCATTAAACAAAAATAATTACCTCTATTGGATAAGTAGATCATTTGCGTTTACGTTACGTTGAGTTGATCTCGTCCATTTGCATATTGGAAAGTATAATACTTTACACATTTTTATTAAAAATTTAAATTGAACTATATATATAATACACCATATTGCACTATATATTATAGTAAAATATGGTCTCGTTAAACTCAGAAAAAAATTGTATTTTAATACTTGCCATGTATATTTTCTTGAGAAGTTGGTTCTTCATTCGCTATCGATTTATTCGAATTATAGGTTTGTATATAATTCTCAAAATTGTCTGGATCTAGAAATAAATCATAAAAGTTTATATTAAGTATACAGTACCTAAGTTAAACGTATGGTATACATACATACCTTGCATCAGTTCATGCTCTTCTGCGCTTATATTTACTTCAAACGTGGACCCTTCATATTCGTATAACATAGAATATGTTTCACTCACCGTCTCCATATTAATTCTTTATTAACTACTTACACTGCAAAAGTTTTTTGATTATTGACAGTTCTCTTGACATTTGAAAGAGCGATACATTTATAAGGACCCAACAGTTGGCAACGGAGCGTAGCGGTAACAGTTACTTCTTATGAATGCGACCAATCTAATACCATATGTACATTGCTGTCAACCAGATATGAAGTCGTAACCATGGACATGATAAATTCCATGTTTCACGTTTAAAATACTCACGATGTAAATATTTTTAGATTTAATTTATATTAATTTCAATATTTCATTTAAAAATATACACAAAAAACTAATCAAAACTCAAATAATTGTAAAACCTGATGCTAAAAACCACTTATTTCATATTAATATATTTATAAGTAAAACTGATTCGTACCAGAAAATAAGTAATTAATACACACCTTTAATTATGGCCAGTTACACTTTTAAATAGCTTATTTAAATCTAGAAATATTGAATTTCTTGCACAGAAAACTACGATTAGGTAATTTAATAAACTCTAATTCGGTAAATACTAACAATATCTACACATATTTTTACGGAAAACACTGCTTATACACTCACCTTTACATACTCTAAACACTTTTCCCAAACGAAAACAATAAGGGCTGTAAAAAATTATAAAAGTTCATGGGACGATATTTCTACGTATGACTCAATGTTAAAATAAAGCTAGGATGTCCAGAATCAGCTGTTCACCGCCATCTTGTGTGACGTCGGCGCAAGTGCCCTATTAGTAATATACCGCTGATCCCGTATCTCCCCAATGTACTGGAAATACGTTCAACAAAGCGTAATAGAGATATATCTTGCATCGCACATAGCCGTTACAGTGCACTTGGTGCGCATGCTCAACACGCAAGAAGATAGGGTTTCAATGGCACATTTAATATTTAAAATATAATAAATAAATATAGAAATTTGAAAAAAGTAATGAAATATTGTACATAATACTGTAATAATCATTTAATATTGCTTATTGATAATAAAAATACTATAGCGCGAAATTTAAAATATTTTTCCTACGACCACTGTTAAAAATAGTCTTTTTAACGGTTGCTTAACAAGTTAAAAATAACAGTTTATAACACAGTAAATACTTTTAACACGTTGTCATTGACAACGTGTTAAAAGTAAAAAACAAATTTACTTTTAACAGCACTTATGTTCAGTTGTTCATAACAAATACATCATGACCTGTCATAAATGTCATTCTATATTTTTTATTTACTAATATATAACTAGGGTCGTAGGAAAAATAGTGTATGATAATTGTGTTAAAAGTGATTTTATTTCGTTCGTGGGGTTTGTTACACTCGGCTTCGCCTCGTTTCAAACTTCCCCACTCACTCATAAAATGTCACTTTTAACACTTATATCATAAATAACTATTAAGCTATGTTTTGTGTACTATGCACGATATGATACAGCGAAATTTATTTCCCTATTTAAAATTTGTGCTAATTTCTTTAATTTTAAAATGACATGTTAAAATAACAAGTTCAATATAATAAATTCTTATGCCGGGTCAGTTATATTTAGTTTCTCAGTAAATTTATTTTAAATGAACAAATTCAAACATATTTTATTAATGACACAAATTATGTTGCTATCAAAATTTCGTTTGTCAATTGAAGGGTTACATATTATTAACTGGGAAAATAAATTTCGCTTTATCATATCGTGCATAGTACACAAAACATAACTTAAAATATTTTAAATTTCGCGATATTGTAATTTTATTATCAATAAACAATATTAAATTATTGTTACAGTATTATGTACAATAATTCATTACTTTCTTCAAATTTCTATATTATTTATTTTATTTTAAATATTACATGTGACTTTGAAACACTATTTTCTTGCGTGATGAGCCTGCGCACCAAGTGCATTGTAACAACTGTGTGCGATACAAGATATATCTCTATTACGCTTTGTTGAACGTCTGGATCACGGAGGATCAGCGGTATATTACTAATAGGTATATGCTTTCGACCATGTGCTACGTGTCGTGGCGTACACGCCAAGCTAACTGCGCATGTGTGACTATATTTCGTACACAGTTTTTTTAAATAACTTGTGTTATTAATTTATTTGGAGTAGTTATTAGATTATTCTAAACATGTTCGTTGCTTATAATTTATTTTGAACAAACGATAAGTATAAATATAACTTACATTAAAATTATATATTTGCTAAACCTTTAGTTTACAAACATATGCACACTGAAATGCAATAAAGTCGAGGAGCAATTTTTATCCTTTTTTTAAATATTCAGTTTAAGCGATTGTATCTCAGAATATTCTGAGTTTAAACAATGTTGCCAACATCAAGTTATATTTCATACCAACCCACAAAATAAAATCCCAATCAAAGTAATATCACTGAACTTGGCGTTTGTCAAAGCCGCCATGACATGTGCTATAATTTAGAATAGGTATCCAGTGCGCGCGTAAGGCAAGTTTTGAAGATTATAGGAATGCGTAAGTCGGTGCATGAGAAAGCAGTGTTTGCATAAGGCTGTGTTCCGTCATAGTAGAGAAATGAACAAGGCAGGTTTTGAAGATTAGAGAATTGCATAAAACTGAGTTTGGGCAAGGCAGTGTCTGAAGAATAGAGATTTGCGACCCTAGCCTGTTGGGTCTTTAGTATTATTATTTTTAGAAATTAGTTTAATTACTTAATTTCGATTTTTAACGAGTTATCACTTTCACTCAGCGTACTGATGAAGGTTGTGTCAAGGTCTTCCGCGTGGTGCAGTGAGTTATAACGAATTTCAGTCAGAGATATAGAGGTAGAGAGAATACGCTTCGACGACTGCGCATGCAGTTTTCGATGTACAAACAGGAGGTAGCCATTTTGCAGGTCATCTGTCAATTTGCTTTGTAAACACGCGGTCAGGATTGTTTATTTCATCATTTTGTTTTCTTGTGTTACTGAAATCAGTGTAATTTTTAACATGTATTTTTTCTTTGCCACAGCCGTAGCACAATCATTTTATTATAATATTAACAATCTTTTTCCTAATTTACATGACCATTTTCTAAGAGATTCAATAATAGAACAAAATCATGGTATTATTTTAGTAAAAGACATTATTTACTGTTATACCAGGATAATGTTTTTTAATCTGTCTAAAAGACACACAGAACTTATTCAAGGAAAATTGGTTAGAAGAGAATTAAATAAATTAATATTATTTCACCATCAATAGTTATTAGTTGAAGTTGATAATTTTATGCAAATGCATATTTTTTTAATAAGTTTATTTTGAATTTAAAAATGCATATATCACGATGTCTTGCAAAATTTTGATGTTTGTTGCTGATTGTTGTGCGTCTGCTTTGTAATATCGTAATTTAATTTTGTTAATGTACAAAAATATTTATGATGTTGTCGTAACAAAAATTTTTAAATAAAGATACATTTAGTACAATAATTATTGTTTTTTATAAACATTTATACATTTTGTTATAAAAACCTGAATATTCAATAAAATGTACAAATACATATTTTGATTATTTTTTTGCAAAAAATGATAACCAATGTTAATGCATAATTTTATAATATTTTTATGCATAAATCTATCAACTTTAGTTATTAGGTATTATTATTGTTATGTGATTAATAGCGTCAAATTTTAAATAAAGTTTTGTACAAATTTATGTCATAATTATATTGTTTTGTAATTCTACATTTAAAATTGCCCGCCTGTATGAACCTGAAAAATGGCGTCCTTCTATTCTTGTATACCCGCGCAGGGTGTACGATCATTCTCCCTACCTCTATTTCTCTGGTTGCAGTAAGCGTTGTTAAGTGTACAGTTCAAATGGTGTTGGTGTAGCTTGATTGTGTGTCTGATGTAGCTTGATTGTGTGTCTGGTGTAGCTTGACTGCGTGTTTGCGGGTTGTCTGACTGAATGTATGTGTCACCCAGTATAGCGAAATAGCTATACTGCGGGAGACCTATTCTGTGGCACTTATCACTTGTCACTATAGCTCGTTCAAAATAGAAATGAACCTGCGCGAAAGTCGTATATTCGTTCATATTTTGAGCAACCTATGGGAGAAGGTACCCCCCATTGCGTTTTTTACCAGTGGCGTACTTAGTTCCTAGTTAATATGGGGATACTATATTAGGAAATTATTATATAATATTTAGGAAATTCGAAATTAAGATTTAAAGAACATATAACTGCAATAAACAGAAAACAGCACAGAATTTGCTGACGATTATATTAGCAGGTAATAATCATTTATGAAAAGGGTGATTGGTAATCTTGTATGTAGCAGAAAAAGGATTTACAATAATTTGGCTGGAAAATCTAGAGATTAAAGAAGCTGTTATTTCAAAGAAAAATATAGACAATGACCAAACCGATGTAATCCATTCTCGTGTACATTTTAATCTAGAGATTAAAGAAGCAATTATTTCAAAGAAAAATATTGATAATGATCAAACCGATATAAACCATTCTTCTCTACTTAATTAGAAAAATAGTATATATACTGTTAATTTGTACATTAATGCACAGTCAGACGGTATCCGAGAAGACGTTGATGATGTTCATAAATGTTGTTGTTTTAAAATATAACTATTTACAAAAATTCCGTTTGTATTAAAATAATCCCACGCCACTGGTAGATTGCTTTCCCATTTATGGTTTACGCCCCTACTTTATTGGATCAGTGCAGTTTTGAACTTCGTTTATATGGGGTAGGTATAGCTACTATAACCCAGTACTGCACAGGGCCACTGGTAGGCCAGGCATAGGTCTACGATGCGTATAGTATGTACTGTGCGGCACATTGAACACTATTAGAAAAAAACTATATTTATGTTGCCGTCTCTTTCAACTTGTTTGTTGCATTATATGCGCGAGAATGATTGACAGGTCCTTTTCTATTTTGCACAAGCTATAGTGATAAGTTGATGACGTCAGCTCGTGATAGTTTGCGGGTGATACTTTAGTTTCTTTTGAATGGTTAGGTTTTTTCCAGTACATGTTTACGTTGGCAATGCATTCAAATATTCAAAATATGAATCACATAATAACAAGCGGCCATTCTGGGATCTCTGTATCTCCACAAATTTTACTAATTATTTATTTAATATATATATTGTTAATATTTTCTACGTTTTTGTAAATATTTTCTATATTTGCAAAAATACATAATACAAAAATACATTATACAAAGTACTGAATACAAAAATTACGAAAATATATAATGCAAAAATTATAAAAATACATTATACAAAATACATAATACAAAAATTACAAAAATACATTAAAAAATACAAAAATTACAAAAATACATTACACAAAATACAGAATACAAAAATACATTATACAAAATATAGAATACAAAAATTATAAAAATACAATACATAACATACAAAAATAAAAAATACAACAATTACACAAATACTCGTACAAAACACAAAAATACATATATTATATATGTCAATACAAAACATCATCCTGGGCGTTGTCAGCAACTGGTGGAACTTCTAAATCAATTTCATCGTATCCTGGTTCTGGCTCCTCGACATTGTAGTGTTGGGCGATATTGTGCAAAATTGTACACGCTAATACAATCCTGGATCACATTAAAACTGAAAAAATAAGATATAATATTAAATGGAACGTAAAATATACGCATACAAATAAATACCCATGCTTCAAATCCTGTCTTTGGATATTATTTCTCGGAAATTGTATCCACTGCCGCATACTTTTATTAACACATTGGTAAATTCCTGCGGTTCACCATCGGCTGACCGACACATGCCAACAAATTGTTGCCAACGATCCGTTGGTAGCTCCCAAGCGCAAGGAAGTTCAATCCAATTAGAATCTGAAACAAACAAAGTATAACAATATACCTAACAATACTATTTTAAAATATTATTATTGATGATTACTCACTCGCATGTTGTTTGGTATTCTAGAAGGCGCGCCTTGGCCAGCATTCATGTGCGAAACCAAAGTATTTATCAAATACAGGCACGCTTCCTTATTCAGTCGAAAATTAGATTTAAATTCTCGCTCTGAGATACTGAACGGATCTTGCATATCTCTCATATGCCTTCTAAACAACCGGTCTTCTTCTCTTCTGTCTTCATTATCCAACTCTTCCAATCACTGCTACCTGCCCGTGCAAAAATGCCATACTTCCTTGAATATAAAAATAAAAAGTATTATACTTTTGAAAATTTGATTTATTTTTCACTTACCTATAAGCAAATAATAGTACGTTCACCTAAACACAAGTAAACTAAACTAAAATTTCAAAAACTCCACAAAATGAAACCAAGAAAAATACACTGTATCACACGCCCACTCTGTATCACTGTGATAAGTATCTAACACTACCTGCTTTGGTGGTGATAAGTCTACCACTTAACATGACGTCATACCGAGGTTTCACATCAATTCTCACAGATGGCAGCACATCTTTCACCTAAAACTTATCACTTAGCACTAGTGATATGTGCCACAGAATAGGTCTCCGGGCGTGATTGTGCAAGCCGCTGTGAGTCACTGAGGGCCAGAACGCAAATCTCCAAATCCAACAAACCTCGATCAATCCAAGACCAAGAGGAGATATAATAATAATAATAAATAATAATAAATATATATTTGCTTAAGAAAAAACTTATACAAAGAGTAGGTAACAGATTCATTATAATTTTTCATTTTGTATATACATATAATAAGTGTAATAAACATAATATCATTGAATTATATGATTTAATTACAAATTTTCTGCAAAAGCTTTTAGTTTGAGTGCAGTAACAACATAATTGTAAATGTCATAGATTTTGGTATTTGTTAGGTCAGCCAGTAAGGTTTTATTGAGATCTTCTGGGCTTGAATTGCTGAGGTACTTTGATATGAGCGCCTTCCTTGGTTCGTCATAAAAGGGGCAATTGAACAGGAAATGATCTAGGTTGTCGTACTCGTACGTGTTACAAATTTTGCAGATTTCGTCAGGATTGAATCTGAAAGTAATTCCGTTATTGAATAGGGTAGGGTGTTTGGAATTAAGAGTGCGGATTTGGGTAATTAATCTGAGGATTTTGAAAACAATGTTGGATATAGTAAAGATGTTGTTATATATGTATTTTTGGAAGTGATGATTATAAGAAGAGTGGATAATTCTATGGGTGTCTATGTCGTATAGATATTGGTTGTAGGCGTTCAATATGTTTTGTGTTTCATTTTTTAGTGTTAGAAAATTTTTGTTTTCCCATATTTCCATGAAGTTTGCCTTCTGTAGTATAATCTCTATGCTTCTTACCCAGTTATATTTTATTTGTTTAGATTCGGGTATTGATTTTTTGTTATTTAATTGTAGTAATTTTTCATAACATATTTTAACATATCTGTTGTCTGTCATGAGTAGTATTTTGTACCACCAGTTTAGAGCGTTTCGTACAATTAATAGTTCAAGCTTGTTTTGATTTAATTCTCTACGTACCATGTAGTTAGGTGTAGTTTTCTGTAGTTGGCATATATTTTTAAAGAAATTTGTTTGCCCTTTCTCTACTATTTCGCATTGGTTTAAGGCCCATACCTCTGAAGCGTATAGAAGTGATGGTACTACTACCGAGCTGTATAGTATCGAGATCGTATTCCAATCTTGTATCTTCGCCTTTATTAAAGTTTGTTTTATATTCCCAGTTATTTGTCGTGATTTTTTAACAAAAGATTCCGCATGCTGTCTAAATAATCCTGAGGACATAAATGTTACTCCCAAGTAATTATATGTATTTGTTTGTTCTATTTCGCTTCCTTGGCATGTAAATTTTGTTCTTTGCGATTTTGGTCTTCCAAGATGGAAATGGATTATTTTCGTCTTTTCAGAGTTGATTTTTAAGCCTGCATCTCTACAATAATTCTCCAATGCTTTAAGCTTGTTTTGAACGTCAATATGTGAATACGCCAACATGGCAACGTCATCTGCATATTGCAATGTTAGTATATCTGTTGATTGATTTATAAAGATACCTTCTAGATTTTCTCTTCTAAGTTCAGATTCCAAGTCGGAAATGTACAGGTCGAATAGTTGAGGACTAGTGCATTCGCCTTGGAGTACACCTTTTGTTACCTCTATAGGTTCTGTTAGTTTATTATTGCAATTTACTTGAATGGTTGCTTAATTGTAAATGTTTTTAATTATTCTTATGATTTTTCCGCTTACCCCAAGCTGGAAAATTTTCCACCATAGTTGATTGTGTGGCACAGAGTCAAATGCCTTCTGGAAGTCGATGAAAACGACATATAAACCTTCTTTGGTAGTTAGTAATCTTGACTGTATTATTGAAGTAAGTACGAACAAATTATCTACGCATGATCTTTTCTTTCGGAATCCTGACTGAGCTTCTGGAAGAATATTGTAGCTTTCAGCCCATATTTGTAATCTGTTATTTATTATGTATGTCAGAACTTTTGTACTAGTATTAATTAATGCAATTGCTCTATAATTATTTGTATTTGAGCGATTTCCTTTTTTGTATATCATGGTTATTTTGATTTCTGTAAGGGATTTAGGTATTTTTTCATTGGTCATAATTAAATTTAGAAAGTTTTTAAAATAGGATATTCCACTAGTCGATAAATATTGAAGCTGTTCATTGATTATTCCATCAATTCCAGGTGATTTATTAGCTTTAAAGTTACGTAGGGCATTAATGATTTCAGGTGTAGATATTTCGTCATCTAGATAGGGATGGCGGGTGTCGAAGAATTTCGTGTTATCTACCAGTTTTGCGCCAAACCATTCTTGAAAGTGACGAGTCCATTCTTCTGGTTTTATTTTGTTTACATTATAGTCTTTTGGCGTTAGAGATTTGATTGTTTTCCAGAATTCTGATTGATCGCGAATATTTTCAAGAGTGCTTTTTAGTTTTAGTTTGTGCGCGGTTCTTTCTTTATTTACTAAGTTTTTGTAGTTTTTCTTCGATTTTAGGAAATTGTTAACATGAGTCGTTTCATAATTATTTAATTTACACAATCTTATGTTCTTTCTCATTTCTATTTTGTATTTTCTACAGTCTTCTGTATACCATGGTTTATTCTGTCTATACTTTTGGATATTTTCTCTAACTATTACGTTTTTGTACATTTCTAATTCCTCCGTAACTTTTTTAATTACAGTGATAAGTTGCTCATAGCTTTCTGAAGGGCAGGTTTGCGTTGGTAAAGAAGAAATATAGTGATCAATTTTGTCATGGTATGCCTGTATTTTGTTCTTATCCCAGATAGTTTTCTTGAAATTGTATGTATTGTTTTTTTCTATGGCTTTTGTTTGGATAGTCCCCAGATACGTTATAGAAACAGTGCACATCATATGGTCAGAAATGAGAATCCTATTATCGACTTCAAAGTTATTGATAAGATGGAAAGAAGTTGGGTCGGTGAAGACTAAATCTATAATACTTTTACCCCTGGGACCCATGTAGGTGAAATTTGCCGGAGTATCGTTTATTGATCTGCCATTTATCAGGAATAGGTTTTCATTTTCCATTATGTC
Source organism: Stenolophus ochropezus (assembly GCA_035578165.1). Taxonomy (NCBI): domain Eukaryota; kingdom Metazoa; phylum Arthropoda; class Insecta; order Coleoptera; family Carabidae; genus Stenolophus; species Stenolophus ochropezus. The sequence continues at coordinate 3,283,125 of JAQOWZ010000024.1, read as the reverse complement.
TATTAAATCTTGTCCTTTCTTGTTTTTAGTGTTGTCAAGTGTAGTTCTATAATGGCTTAATTGTGTGTTAGCAAAAAGAGGTTCTTCACCTTGATTGAGTGTGCCAACCCTCGAGTTGAAGTCTCCACCAACTATCCATGCGTGAGAGGAATGCGATTCTTTAATCACTTGAAGATTTCTTGCGAATAATTCTAATAGCGTGTTTTTGTCGTAACTTTGTGAGAAGTAAACGCTGCCCAAAACTAATTTTACTGTGGATGTGCATATTTCTAAGAAAATCCAATGTAAGTCCTTTTCTATTGTTGTGACTTTTTGTATGCTTGTTTTAATAAATATCAGTAAGCCTCCGATCGCTCTTCCTGAGCTTGCTTCTTTATTTGCCGCCGTTTGGTATATTGAGTAGTTATTTAAAAAATTTGGAGGATTAGTAATTTCGTAGTTTAGCCAAGTTTCGCTTAGACATATGATGTTGTGTTTCGAGAGTATTAGTTCTTCTTCGTGACTGAGTTTGAAAATATTTTTATATCCCTGGATATTCCAAAATGTTATATGTGATATGTTGTTAGTTTGCATATTTAGTTTTTTGAATTCGTGCTTCTTGTGGAATGAGTCCGTGATCTAGTTGAAATTTTTTTTATTTCCAGTATCACTTTTCTTTTGAACTGTAATGGTATTAGTTGGTGTTCTGGATATTTGTTTATCCTTTGGAAAATTATTTATATTATTGCTACTCGATTGTGTTGGCATCAAATTTAGATTTACAATATTATCAGTGTTGGGATTTTCTGTATTTGATGGTGCGTTTCCGCTATTATCGACTGGGTCTACATAAATGTGGTTTGTTCTTATTTCTTGCAATGAGAGCGAGAGTCTTTCTTTGGTGTTGTAATTTTTGGAGATGTTATTGTCTTCTTCGAAAGTTTCTTCATCTATATCTATATGATCTGATGATACATTACTTTTTTCAAAGTCTGAGATCAAATAAGCTGTTCCATTGATAATTAATTTATTTTGCCTGAGTTGAACTTTGTATCCTTGTTGTTTGGCATGATTCAAATCTGGCTTTAATAATTTTCTTTCTGTTTGTATTTTTTTCGAAAAGTCATCTTCAATGAATATATTTGTATTTTTTAATAGATGAACATGTTTGAATATATCTTTTTTTATTTTCTTAGATGAAAATTCTACAAGTACTGCTCTCGGTTTTTTGTTTTCTGTTTTTTGACCAATTCTTTTAACTTCTTCAAAGGCACTATTTGTTATGTGATCAATTTTAAGTTTGTCTTTTAGTAGAGTAGAAATGATTGTTTCGAGGTTTTCATTTTTATTTTCTTTTATTCCGTGGAATATTAGATTTTTTTCTCTAATTTTCTTCTCTAGATTTTCGACCGTTTTTTCCTTTTGTTCTAATCTGTTTTCCAAGCATTTAATTTTTTCAGTATTCGTTTTTGAAGTTTTTGCGAGGCTATCGATTGACTTTTGGTATTTATCAATTTTTAAGTCTAAGTTTGTTATTTTTTGTTCAAGTGGTGCTAATAGGTTCTTGATATCTTCTACTGTTGCCATTTATGTTATATTTTTTTTTTTTTTATAATTATTTATTTGCAATATAGTTGGCAACACTGATTATTTCTAAATTGTTTAGTGTTTACGCTTGCGTCTTGCAAAGTTTTATTTCAAGGTCTTATAAAATGACTGACCTTGCTTAGTTGATAAATATTCACTGCTGTACACTATCACCAATCCACATAGATTTAGCACAAGATTATGAATTATAGAAGATTGCACCGATTAGAGACTATATAGAACAGTTGTTCGAAATAATTGTTAGGAAAATCTGAATTATTATTTATTGTTTCAACAATAATTTTTTCACTAGTTTCTTCTGCGCTCACTGTTACTTCTCGGAAATTGTATCCACTGCCGCATACTTTTATTAACACATTGGTAAATTCCTGCGGTTCACCATCGGCTGACTGACACATGCCAACAAATTGTTGCCAACGATCCGTTGGTAGCTCCCAAGCGCAAGGAAGTTCAATCCAATTAGAATCTGAAACAAACAAAGTATAACAATATACCTAACAATACTATTTTAAAATATTATTATTGATGATTACTCACTCGCATGTTGTTTGGTATTCTAGAAGGCGCGCCTTGGCCAGCATTCATGTGCGAAACCAAAGTATTTATCAAATACAGGCACGCTTCCTTATTCAGTCGAAAATTAGATTTAAATTCTCGCTCTGAGATACTGAACGGATCTTGCATATCTCTCATATGCCTTCTAAACAACCGGTCTTCTTCTCTTCTGTCTTCATTATCCAACTCTTCCAATCACTGCTACCTGCCCGTGCAAAAATGCCATACTTCCTTGAATATAAAAATAAAAAGTATTATACTTTTGAAAATTTGATTTATTTTTCACTTACCTATAAGCAAATAATAGTACGTTCACCTAAACACAAGTAAACTAAACTAAAATTTCAAAAACTCCACAAAATGAAACCAAGAAAAATACACTGTATCACACGCCCACTCTGTATCACTGTGATAAGTATCTAACACTACCTGCTTTGGTGGTGATAAGTCTACCACTTAACATGACGTCATACCGAGGTTTCACATCAATTCTCACAGATGGCAGCACATCTTTCACCTAAAACTTATCACTTAGCACTAGTGATATGTGCCACAGAATAGGTCTCCGGGCGTGATTGTGCAAGCCGCTGTGAGTCACTGAGGGCCAGAACGCAAATCTCCAAATCCAACAAACCTCGATCAATCCAAGACCAAGAGGAGATATAAAATAAATAAAAAATAAGGCTGAAACTAAATAGATTTGTAATGGTAAATAAAAAAATTAGCAAACTAAAATAAGTCAATAATAATTTACAATAACAAGTTATTGAAATTGCATGTCTTAAAAATTACACTGTATTAATTTTACAAAATAAAATAGATACAGATGAACTTAACAAATAAAAAATTTAAACAAGTGTTTTTACAATATTTTAGTGTACTTTACAAATATACTAAATTAAATAAAACTACAGTGGGAGACACTAGTAACCATGAAGAAGAAGAAGATGGTGATGTCGAAGAAGAAAATGATGAGCCAGCAGAAAATGACGAATTAGAAGAAATAATAAATTCAGATGACGAACCATACATCCCAGAGGAAGAAATAGAACAAGTTGCTGAAGAGCCGAGAAGATCAAAACGGATAGGAAAGGCTCGAAAGTTTAATGATTTTGTATATTTAGCTCATACTGATGTTAACATAAATCCGAAATCAGTAGAAGAAGCACTAAGTAGTAATGATAAAGAGTTTTGGAAGAAAGCCATGGATTCGGAGATATATTCTTTGTGAATTAATATTGATTTTTAGATCGATGTAAAAAGGTTTTCAAAATTGTTTGTAAATTAGAAAAGTAAGAATTTAGAATTTATATAGAATCAAGTTAAGTGTTGTAGTCTATTTGAATTATATAAATGTTTTTGATCGCGGATGGTTATTAAAATTTATATAATTTTGTTCTTGTTGGAATATCGTGTTTGATTCAGCCCATCCTATACCAACCCCTGTCTTTGTGACGTGATAGCACAACGTGTAGGTAAAACACTATTGTTCTAATATTACTACCCTGCACCAATTTCCAATTTGACCATATAGTAAACCGCGTCTGTTGTCATTATTAACATTCCCTTGTCTGCTTCTATCACGGCAGACTTTTAAATAGAGTGATAGTGGTGCCAGCAACTATCGTTACCCTTGTCTCGTGTAAAAGTTGTTTTACTTTTGAGGCAAGTAAAACTCATAAATTAAAACCCTTGCTACAAAAAGTCTTAAATAAAATAGAGTTGTTATCACAGAAAGTGATCTAGATAGTAGTTGTCAAATAAGACATAGGCAGATAAGTTGTATTGATTTTATGTATGTCAATAAAAGGAAAATTTGTTAAATGAAATCTTCGTTAAAAGCACATATTGTTTATTATTGAAGTTTCTTATGTTCATATATAACAACCCTTGTATGTCAGGTATTAGATTTCTGTAAGAAATGAAGGTTGTGGTGTGTAACGCATTAATAATAAAACTGAAGTTATATTAGCCAAGAACATAAAATATACACTGTACTTAAGGTTATGGCGCAAAAAACTAAACTGGTAGAAACATTAAACATTTTAGGGTTTATTAACCTAAGAGTGAAGTTACTAGTGGCAGGCTTTTTAACACTCGCACTTAATGATACATTGAAATTATTACGAACCTATACAAAACTACAGTTAAACATATTTCAATTTTCATTGCAATTTAATTTACTATTTACTAGTCCCATCTGTTTAGAACAGAAAATATGCTTATCTTTTGGGAATGCTTTTGTAGGATTATCAGCTATCATACAGTCAGTAGGCAAGTATTTGATTTTTACAGATTCATTCTGAATTTTTTGGCGTAGATAGTGGTGACGTACATCTATATGCTTAGACCTAGCTTTAAAACCATCACATTCACCAAATTTTATTGCACTTTGGTTGTCACCACGATATAATATAAGCAGGTAATAATAACCGACGAAGCTCTAGCAGACGGCACCAAAACATAGCCTCGTTCGCTAGAGAGAGACAGAAGATACAGGCCTAGGCCTGGCCGCATAAACATCAATGCGCTACCTCTTTCAATTGCAATGCTATATGAGAATAGTATATTTTTAGAAATATTACTTTTAAAAACATTGTAATATATGGAATGACACATTAATTACAATAAATAAAAATAATATACAATGATCGAGCAAGTCAACAACTACCGTTTTAATTTTTTATTCAGAAAAATTATACAAAATTCAATATTTAAACATAAAAATGCAGCTTTAACAAAAATCAACAAATTACATAAATCTAGATTAGTTGTAAGTATCTATATTATTTATACAAAATATTACACAATTACCTACCTCCAATGAATTAAAAACTAAATTAATTAATTTATTTGCAACCTTGATTCTTTTTTTTTCGTTGCTGTTAATTTTAAATTATTTTTTTCCTCTGTTTTATAATATTGCTGTATCCTCAAGGTAACATAATACAATATACATTTACTTACAATTTCTTCTTCATGAACCGAACAACTAAAATTTATTTTTAAGTTTTCGGTAGCAAATATTTCTTCTAATACAAAATCAAATACTTCAACCTTTGATATATGTTTCATGACAATGAATTCAAGTTTTTTAAAGAAAACAAATATAGATTTATTTGGGTGGTTTAAACCGCCTCTTGACTTTAGAAAAGTTAAAAACGCTGGGGAACTTTCAGATATGTCAAAATATGTATTTAATGATTTATGGTACAAATGTTCTTTACATACTGAACATTTTGATGTTCTGTAAATTTTTTTAGTTATAAATCCAGCCAGATAATAAATTAAGCAGTCTACAATTTCCGATGTTACAATATCATAGGAGAAATCTTCAATGATATGAGTCCATATCATCGCGGTCGTTTGATTCTATTTCAGGATTTACTAAATCGTTAATTTGACTTTTAATTCTTTCCAGATGGGTGTTTTCACCTAATTTTGCAGAAAATATGGTTTTAAAATTGTCAAAAGTCAAATATACACATTTGCTTTCGTTTTCAATACTGCAGTTGCCAAAATATGGTGGCTTAAGTAATTTATAAACAGAAAGCATTCTGTAAAGTTGTAAAAACGTCACAAACGTGGGATGGTGGTTTGCGCCTCCTGCTTGACGTATTGTTCCAAAAAACGCTGAAATTTATTATTAATGAGATACATACTGAAAATGTCATTAATATACACCAAAAACCCCTATACAAATATAAACGCATTTTTGCAGATTAAAAAAAATACTATATAATTTACATAAAATTTATTTTCGCGTTACCGGACGGTTTACTTAATTGTTTTAAAAAATGTCAACCAAAAAAATACCAAATCTGCTGTCACTGTCCTACACGCGTGTTTGACAGTGACATAAATCGACAGCTAACGCGAATTGACTATACATTAACACACTGCATGTTAAAAAAATATACAAAACGTGCATTTTTCAGTTGTTAAATTTAACTTTACTAGGCGCTTTAGCAAATATAAAAATCACAAGCAATTATTACTCTTCTAAATAACTTACCTCTTCAACAAAAATAAAGCGCAAGCAATCACTTTTTTAAATATCTTACCTCTAAAGGATCTTGGTTCATTTTTGATGTTAAAACATAGTTAAAACCAGTAGATAATAAATATTCCGATAATACTATGGTCGATAATATGGTCACGCGGAAACCTTCCGCCGTACTTGCAGATAAGAAATTATCCTTAGAAATCAGACCATCTATGACCATTTGCTCCCACTTATTAAATGTAAGCGAGATTTTCTCGTAGAATCTGAATTATTGTTAATACTTTCAATTTCAATTTTACTGGTGATAGTAAAAAAATACCTGAATATCATTACTATTTGCACGTATACCTTCGGCTGGAATTTTTCGATTAAGAATATCGAAAAGATCATTTATTCTCTTGGTGAAATGTATTGTATTATTACAGTCTTTTAATGATTCATATTTCTTTTTATAATAATCTAATCCATTTGCAACTGAATTACTGAACACCTGGAAACCAAATAGTAAACTGAAATATTTCTATACATAATAGTCTACTAAGAAACCTGGGTGGCCAGTTTTACACGCATTTTTAAAAAAATTTGTCGGTTTTATATGAGTTTGTGATAATCTCGGACATACTCGTAAATTGTTAGGTAGCTTGGTGTCCAGTTGAAAAAGAGTTTCATAATGCGTCCACTTAACAATAGGGTTGTTTATGCTTTTCTGATTTTTTATATGTTAATCTATATTTAAAAATATGACATACGTATTTTTTTATTTTGCAAAAAAATACTGCATATAGCCACAAAAAATTCACAAAGTTACAAAAATATACTCTCGCGAGAAACAGTAGTATAAAGTGACGTCACGCTCACTGCTTAGAAAGAAAAGTCTGGAATGAGTGAAACATGCATAGTGATAATACCTGGCGTATTTCGTTTCTTTCTGAAGCGGCGTCAAACACAAACATTCGAATGATGTATGAAAAGACAAACGTTCTTCACAACTACTTGTTTACGACTGTTGTGCGCATGCGTTAGTCGTACGGCTTTCGTCAGCAAAATAGCGTTCGTTTTGAACACAGTGAATTTTTAATAGATAATTAGTAATATTAAAATGTCAATAATTTAACATTTTTCTATTTTATTATATTCTATTCGCAACTAAAATTAAGATGCAACATGTTTTTTTTAAAAAAGCAGGATAGTGAAACAGGCCTATACCATCTGGAGTCTGAGAAAAGAGATCTAACCAAACAATTTGATAAACATCCCAAATTAAACTCAAATGTAATACTTACATGCAAAATATTTTTTTGTAAAAGCCTATTTCTATATCTTATTAATGGTTTTATTGTATTTTCCTGAAATTTCAAACTCGGACCACATTTTTCTGTTCTTAGTTGCTCCATCTGATACAACACCATGAACGATAGCTCCTGAATTTTCAAGCTTTCTGATAATTTCCAAACATAATTTGGCCAAACAAGAACCGTTTGTTGGACCTTTTGCACCATATACAGCGACTGGTTGACAAAAATCATCCGCAAGTGAGTTAAACATAAAAACCAAGGCATGATTTGCTCGTTTATCAGTAGATTTAATAAGTTTTGAATTATCATCATTACCAAAGTCTTGAACGCCAAAAAGTTTCATATTCTTAACATTAAGTTTAATAGACTCGCGAACTTGCATTTCGTCAAAAATTAAAAGACCTTGTCGTTGGTAGATATTTTTTTCTTTCATTTTTAATTTTAAAGCTTCAAAAAAGTTTTCGTCTAACCCACATTTTAAATTAATTCGTGACAAATAACCCCGTATAGTCGATATAGAGGGAAGAGGTAATATGTCATTTGTTCTCAAAAATTTGTAACTTGCAGGGTTGCGTATGTGTAGAAGCAAGCATAAAAGTAGCCAATCTGAAGTATAACGACGTGAACTTTTTTCGTTGTATTTACACATTCTAATACATTCTTTCGCTAATAATTTTTGTGCAGATGGCATATTTTCAAGGCTATTAATTTTATCAAATGCATGTTCTTCGGATATATTTTTCATTTTTAGGCGAACATCTTTAATTTCTTTTAAGAGAAGTCTTTGCCTAATTTTTAATCTCGTTTCAAGTTTACGTATATTTCTGAAACGTTTTCGTCTTAGTTCGATTTTAGAATTTATACCAGATTTTCGTTGAGAACAAAATTGTATTTTTTTAATTTTTTTTTAGAAAAACTACACATAAGTTTATTCGGTTTTACTTTTGCCTCTTGATTTAAAGCATATGGACACTTAATGTGTCTCCAAACATTCAAAATATGATCTCTAACAACATTTTTATTTTTAAATCCAGATTCTTCTGAAATTGAATGACTACCACCCTGACATAGTAGTAAGGAATTCAGTTTTTCAATGAGTTCTGCCAGTTCCTCGTGGCTAGATAAATAAATTTTATTAAAAATATCCTCATTAGCAATTCGATGGCCTAATACGTAGACATGAATTTTATTTTCTGATATAATAACTTTTTTTGCAACCACCGTATCATCATGACTCGTTGCAACCATTTCCGACAATGAAATAATGTTTTCCTGGGTGCTATAAATGCGATGAATCCCCCAGTTTTCAGGCAAAGTAAATACTAACTTTTTATCCCACAATTCATTAAAAATTAATTTATGGGATTTACTTGGTGTCTGTATTAATTCAAGATCATCAAGTTCTATAAAATAATTAAAAGAAAAATTAATTTCAGGAACCTTTTATTCCAACAAACTTTTACTCTCTGTTTTTTGTTTTTTCCTCGGCTGGTAATCAGTCTTTTCTATAGTTCTTCGCGTTTTTATTTCCCTAGATAAATATTTTGGACAATTAGGGAATATAGTTGGTAAGGCATCTTTTGATAAGCGGGGTCTCATCAACTACAAAATTTTATTTATGTAGCACATATTATAAAACATAGTGTACATAGATATCAATGTTTTTGTGTGAAATGTATCATATTGGCAAATACTCACTTTATAATCGGAAGCTGCACCCTTTACTTCTACAGTATTAATTATGAAATTAGATTGAAAATGCTTTTCACAAACATAATCTTTAATTGTTAAAGACCGGTCTTTCCTAGGAATACATTTTTGCCACTCCAATAGTTTTTCAGTGGGAATGCGAAATAATGATATTTTTTCTGAATTGCTTTTATATCCTCTATTGCAATATGGCACAACACATTTTCTACCCATTTTAAATTATTTTAATAATAAACAAAATATTCGAAAGGACTCAAACAGTGTTTTAAACAATAAACAATAAACAAAACATTAGAAAACACTTTACTAAGGACTTAAAAAGCGCGTAAGACACATCAAATACAGAAAACATGCATAGCGTACATTAGATTTAGCCCCGCTCGTAGGCCCGCATTCTCTGTCTCTCTCGCACAAAGCAGTCCGCATTTCGGTGCCATTTCCAACAGCAGTAGAAGCGCGCGGCTGCAATACCTGATAATATTATACCGTGGTTGTCACACATTATATTTACTGTACTACCACTCACTAATGGTTTAAATTCTTGCGCGAACTGTTTGATCCACATCGCTTCTTGAACGGTTTATAAAAGAACCATATATTCGGCTTCCATAGTTGATAAAGCCACCGATCCTCGTGAAATTTCACCACCTGCCAGCTTGAATAAATATCCTGTACAAGAACGACTTTTATCTACGTCTGACGCCCAGCGTCTGAATAACCACACAATTCGCCAGAATGTGAATAATGTAATTTTAGGCCTGCAGTGCCTTTCAAGTATCGGAATATTCTTTTCACAGCCTTCCAATGAGCTTCGACGTGGTTATTATTAAAACGACTTACATCATTTATAGCGTACGCTATATCGGGTCTTGTGCCTTGCAACAGATATAATAGGCTGCCCACTGCCTCTTGGTATGGTACTTTACCTATTAGATTATTATCATGAGCCATCTCAGATGATAATTTTTGATTAGCGTCACTTGGAGTTGCAACTGATTTACAGTTTTCCATGTTAAATTTTGTTAAAGTTTCATTTATGTATTTGGTTTGATCTAGACTGATTCCGTCTAAATTATATATAATATTCAAACCAACACAGTTTTTAGCCTTACCCAAATCTTTCATTAGAAATGTTTCTCTTAATGAAGATTTTAATTGATTCTTTATCGGCTCATTTTTTCAAAATATCAGTAAATCGTCTACATAGATGGCTACGATTAACTGTTTATTTGCGCTGTAATAAACGCAAGGATCTACACGTGATTTTATGAAGCCAAATTATTTGAAGAATTTATCTAATTTTTAATTCCATTCCCCACCACTTTGCTTTAAACCGTAAATTGGTTTGTTCAACTAACAGACTTTGTTTGAACTGTCATGATAACCTTCAGGTTGTTCTAAATAAATTTCTTTTTGTAAATCTACTTGTAAGAATGCCGTGATTGAATCCATCTGATCAATGTTTAAGTTATTTTATATATATATATATATATATATATATATATATATATAATATAAATAATTTAATAATGAATCGAGATTATATTTTAAATGTTCCAGAATTTCTTGTGCATCCAAATAATGAGAAAATGCAAAATTTGATTTATTTATTGATTGAATAAGCTCGTTTGTTCTGTTTTCAATATTGTTTTGATTATTAATAATTAGTGTCATTGTTTCATTGATGTTTGCCATTATATTTTTTGAAAGCGATATTTGTTTATTTAATTTGGTAACAATTTTATTTTCATTAGTTTGTAGCTTTTTAATACAGTTGTGAATTTCCCGAGCGTCGTCGTTGTCCATATTTCCGGTAATAAATTTAATAAGTGATCCTAGGGGGTTAAAAATTCCTCGTTTTTGACGTCGGGCTAGATTGTTTTGAATTTTCTGTTTACAGTTTTTATTTGATATTTGAGATGTTTATAGTAATTATTCAAAGTGTTATAAATATCGGGTGTAGCAGATTCTATTATGTTCTTAAATTTGTTGAAATTTTCATTTAGTAGATCAATTCCATTTTTGATGATTTTTAGATCAATGTAGTGTAGGAATGTGTGGGAGGATGTTTTAATTCTGGCTTGACCTAACTTGAAAGGAAGGATTCCAGGATTATTTTCTAAGTTCCGTATTTGTACGTCCTGTGTCTTTGACATGTGAAGAGTCACAAGTTTGCAACAAGGAAGGCTTTTTTATTACCTTGTTTTCTAAAATTTTAAATTTATTTTCGTTGTCATTCTTTTTTGTTTTAAAATTAAACGTCTTTTGTCTGGGTCGTTTTATATTACTTAAGTGAATGTTTTTGGAAGTGCAGTCATGTTCAGGTTTTATTTCTGCCGTTTTTAAATGTTGGTTAACTGTTTCGATTTTTTTCTGGTTTAAATTTATTGTTAGTCTTATTTTTTTTGCTTGTTCTTTACAAAAACTGTTTCAGGAATTTCAGGGATGTTTTCAGGGTTTTTATTCGCATAATTAATAGTTCTGTGTTTATATTGCTCATTGGCTTCTTTGATTTTATTATATAACAATTTAATTTTTTCTTTATGATTAATGATATAGTTGTTAACTAATTGTTTTTCTAATTCGACATCTAGGGGTGACTTAACATCTAAATGGCCTGTTATAATTTCGCAAGGTTTGAGTTTTGTGGCGGAGTGAGTAGAATTGTTATAGGTTAATAGTGCGTAATTAATTTTGTCGTATATATAGACATGAAGAAACGGTAAAGGGAAAATTAAGAATATACAAATTCACTGGTCACCAAAATTTATTATTTACCTTGAGCGGCTGCTTTTTATGCAAAAGCGATAAATACTGACGGAGCAATCCGCGCCGTGCAATCCCACGCCGTGAAATAGTCATTTTACTGAAATCCCAGCCGTCGTAAATCCCACGCCGTGCAAAAATACCCCCACTCCCAGTGCCGTTCTGTGTAAACCATGCAAACCCACGTCGTGTAAAAATGTTGAAATGGGACAGGTCGAACTGATTTTCGAATCCCAGCCGCCATAAATCCCACCCCGTTTAAAAGTACCCCCACTCCCAGTGCCGTTCTGTGGAAATCATGCAATCCCACGCCGTGTAAAAATGTTGAAATGGGACAGGTCGAACTGATTTTCGAATCCCAGCCGCCATAAATCCCACCCCGTGTAAAAATACCCCCACTCCCAGTGCCGTTTTGTGGAAATCATGCAATCCCACGACGTGTAAAAATGTTGAAATGGTACAGGTCGAATTAATTTCCAAGTATACAAACCAGATAAAAAAAGCAACCTAACTGCCTCATGTTGTGCTACTATAATATAGATGGCGTCGTAGTACAATATTCAAATAAATAATTTAAAATGAAGTATCTTAAAGCAGACATTATTTAAAAATCTATCATTTACTTAAATTATTTATTCATATCTACCGAGTAGCTTTATCCAAGAAGATGTGACATTGTTTAGTATTTTGGATATACTGAACAAATATATACATAAAAATTACCTATATCTGAAAACACTGTGCATTTACTTATGAGTTGAATAAATAAATTACTATATATATATATATATATATATATATATATATATATATATATATATATATATATGTGTATACAGGCTGTTCCATTTAAGCGTGCCACCATTGCTATCTCGAGAACTATAAGAGCTACGAGGTTGGTTAAATTAGCAAAGAACCACCATTTTACAACACTAATACAATGAACAAAAAAATTTTTTTTTTTCGACCAGTGGTTTTCAAAATACGGGACACAACTTTCTTATTTTAAATGGGAACATATGTTTATTTTTAGGTTATTCGATAGAGTATTTTTTTCTGAATTCAACGATATAAACATATCATATGCTAATAAAATATATATATATATATATATATATATATATATATATATATATATTGAAACGATTTCATTCGTTTCGCGGTTTTTTATTTAAATCTTTTTATATTTTAATTAAACATACGACATCTCTAGTGCTGCTGACTGCTTGAGAGGCGAGCGCGGTCGGTACAGAGAGTTGAGTTTCTGCAAGCTGAGACAACGGACGTATTTTGTTAGCAATTTTGTTTGTTGTAAAAATTTTTATCTAAAGTTATTTTAAAAATCTTCAAGATTTTATTTAAAATATTCTTACTCCGGATTTTTTATTTCACTGATTTTGGTTATTTTTTTATACTGTGGGATTTAGACAGAGCTCACGCTGATTTACTGTCGTAAGTAGAATTTTTATCGTTCCATTATTATTTTTCTCTTTGTTTTTGGATGCCATTAGTTACCTTTTATCGTTAATTTTTTTTTTTTGCAGCCAAAAAGTAAGTAATAAATTTTACAAGTCCCGCAGTCAAAACGTTAGTTTTTGAAAACCTTTCAAGTCTGTTATATTCTTTCTTTCTCTTATTTTCTGGTCTTTTACAGCCTGGCCAGCTGATAGTTTTTATAAAAGTATTTGTAGTATTTTTTGTGCACAATTTTTTTGTAAATAATAATTTTTGCATTTATTTATTGTTAAATAAATTATATGTTCATTTTTTATTATAAAGATTTTTTTGTATTTTTGCCACGGCAAGTTATTTTTTTTTTGGGGTCAATTATCTGCTAAAATTTTTTATGTTTTATATTCCCTCCTGGTCCTGGATGGTCGAGGTTTGTTGGTAGTGGAGTGTGGAGTTCCAATCCAAGCTGAATAGTACTGCGACACGTGCATACGTACACAGTACCAACTTACACACAGTACTCAGGCATCACGCACAAAAAACCGCAGTTTGCAAACACAAGAACAACTCACGCAACCGCCAGACACGCTTAGTCCGGTGACACCACGCATTATCCTGCTATCCTGCTTTACGCTACTACACTGCTTGTGTCCGACATCCTGCGGTGCCGCTTAATACTAACACGAACCGTACACATTCCGTCGACAAGCCGAACCTCGGTACCAAGACGTCCAGGGACTCACTCCAACGACCTAGCCATTCCAGACCCATCGATATTTTGTTACCCCGTACAAGGTATTTTCTTATTTTTTGTAGTAGGCAATAATTGTCCCCATTAACTTCCCTATTGTATTTACTAGCCGTAAATAAAATTAGTTTTATTTTCAATTTGTTATTTTCGGTGTTGTTGTGTCCACCATTTTCCTTTCGGCACAACTGGCGCCCATCCCTATTATTGTTATTACAAATATCTTAGTGACCCACGACCTAGCGATACCACGACCAATTCTGAGCTGTCGAGGTAAGTGTGTGACGAGTGATTTCTCTTCGAGAAATCACGGTAATTTTTTAAACATTATTTTTAAATTTCTGGCATACGTCACAATATATATATATATATATATATATATATATATATATATATATATATATATGTGGTGGCCATGGAAAAGGATTTTGAGTGGTGGCCATGAAAAGAAAAAATATAAAGTATCTATGTACAAAAACATTAATTATTATTCCATTCAATTTTGAATAAAGTCATTCTGTTTAGTGTTCCCTTAATTTCTTGATTTATTATACTGTGTTGTTTTATTTATTTATTTATTTACATTTATTGTGGTATACCACCTGTTCAAATACTTGTGATACCCACAAATTGGTGACCCCGACATGGACAATATTCAGGAGCAATTAGTTCAACTGCGGCAACAAAATGAAGCGCTACAGCAAATGCTTCAAGCCCAAACAGACAGGACTGCACAACCACCGGCACCGACAACACCAGAAGCGTTTGTCCACAGGATTTCTGTCAAACTACCGCCATTTTGGAAAGACAGACCTAATCTTTGGTTTGCGCAGGTAGAGGCACAATTCACTCTTGCTGGCATTACACAAGAGTCAACTAAATACTCATATGTCATCTCCAACCTCGATGAACAGTATGCACATGAAGTTGAAGATATTATCAGCGCACCACCTGCTGATAACCCGTACAGTGCGTTAAAGGCAGAACTAATTCGCCGACTGTCTGTTTCCGAAGAAAAACGAGTGCGGCAGTTACTAATGGAGGAAGAACTTGGTGATCGCAGACCGTTACAGTTTTTACGCCATATGCGATCGTTGGCTGGATCAACACCATTTCAAGACAATTTGTTAAGAACTCTGTGGCTCCAACGGCTTCCATCGCACATTCAGGCAATCCTGCAGACACAAGGTGATTTGACACTTGACAGGTTGTCAATCATTGCTGATAAAATAATGGACGTTCAGCCCACTGTGACCCCCACAATACTCCATACATCTCCTACAGTCAACGCTACAGCAGCACCAAATCATTTAGACCCCATCAACCAACATTTGGACGAAATTTGTAAACAGATTACTGCCATGCAAATTCAAATTAAGTATTTACAAAGGCAGAAATTTAGATCCCGAAGTCGTGAAAATTCCTTTAATTCATCTGGAAATTCTTCAAATGACCTTTGCTTTTATCATAAGTTTGGAGATAAAGCAAAGCAATGTAAACAACCTTGTGCATACAAGACAACAAACTTGTCCGGGAGCCAGTAGTGGCGGCATCTGGTTGCCCGCAATTGAAGAACCGTCTATTTATTACTGACCGTGCCTCAAACAACAAATTTTTAGTAGATACTGGTTCAGACCTGTGTTGCTTTCCTCGACATCTTATAAAAGAAAAAAGAAACCGAGTAAATTATGAATTAAAAGCAGCGAACAATTCTACAGTCCACACTTATGGCCCTTTACACCTACGCCTAAACCTTGGACTACGCCGCGAGTTTATTTGGACATTTGTGGTTGCTGACGTCACAGTACCCATCATTGGTACTGATTTCTTAGCGTACTTCAATCTTCTGCCTGACTGCCGCAACCAGCGCATCATAGATGGAACGACTGGACTTACTGTGTCTTGCCAAGCAGTGAATTCCTTACAGCCCTGCATAAAAACACTTGACCAAGATTCAGCGTTTCATGCCATCCTAGCCGAATTCCCAGAACTCGTTCGACCAGCCGGAACAGCTCGTGAGGTACGTCACTCAACCCTTCACTATATTAAAACAACTCCAGGACCTCCTGTCTCCTGTCGCCCCTGTTCAAATACTTGTGATACCCACATATATATATATATATATATACCTAAAATTTCATTAATGAGAATTACAATATCATTATTGTACTGTCTAAAAACTTCCCATACATTAGTTTTTTTTCTCACCCACCAGTAGATGTCACCTTGTTTGGAGATTTTATTTTTTTATTATTTATTTTATAAAATATCTCGCATGCCACTTTGAAAATATTATAAATAATTTATATGTATATTATAACATATATAATCGTACAAAAGTTATAATATTGTCACACTGTTATAAAAAAAACGTGTAGCATGACTCTCTAATTTGGGTAAGAAAATGAATAAAAAAGATTTGTAATATAATAAATTAATTAATGCATTTATATTTATGCTATAGGATAAATAAATAAATAAAAAAAACGTCCTAATCTTTTTAGTGTGCTTGCGCATATTGAGTGAAGTTCGCGCGTATTATGACCGTTTAATTTAGTTTATGAAACTCAAATTTTATAAAATAATGGAAGAAATGAGTTCCCCATATAAATTATTTATAATATTTTTAAAGTGGCATGCCGGATATTTTATAAAATAAATAATAAAAAAAATAAAATCTCCAAACAAGGTGACATCTAGTGGTGGGTGAGAAAAAAACTAAAGTATGGGAAGTTTAAACTTCGTAAATTTAAATGATTTCTCACCCTGTCATATAGGTGACACTGTTGTTTGTTGTAGATGAAAACATTTGTTAGTTATTTAAAATATTTCCAAAGCGGCACTCGAACCAGTATGAGATATTAATAGGAATAAATGTAGAATACATCATGTCTGGAAGTTTATAATTTTTTACATCACCTCCAGCGGGTGACGTTATTGTTTGTTATACAAGAAAACATTTGTTATTATTTATATTATTTATTTAAAGAATATCCAAAGCGGCACTCGGACCAGTTTGGGAAATAAATAGGAATAAATGAATACTTCATGTCTGGGAAATATTTGTTGTAATGTATATTATTAATTTATAACAATTTCAAAGCGGCATGCGAGGCCGTTTAGGAAATATATAAGAATATGTGTTGAATTTGAGAACTTTGGGACTTGAGGAATTTTTTTCACACCCTCTTACGGGGGGCGCTACTATGTGTTATACCTAGAAACATTTGTTGTAATGTATATTATTTATTTATAATAATTTCAAAGCGGCACGCGAGACCGTTTAGGAAATAAATAAAAATATGTGTTGAATTTGAGAACTTTGGGACTTGAGGAATTTTTTTCACACCCTCTTACGGGGGGCGCTACTATGTGTTATACCTACAAACATTTGTTGTAATGTATATTATTTATTTATAATAATTTCAAAGCAGCACGCGAGACCGTTTAGGAAATAAATAAAAATATGTGTTGAATTTGAGAACTTTGGGACTTGAGGAATTTTTTTCACACCCTTTTTTTTGGGGGGGGGGGGGGGTGTTGTGGTTGTTACTATGTGTTATACCTGGAAACATTTGTTGTAATGTATATTATTTATTTATAACAATTTCAAAGCGGCACGCGAACCTATTTAGGAAATAAATAAAAATGTATATAGGCAGGTTAGAACGGGCAATCTTTATTTTTTTGTCGTACCCCTACGGGAGGTGCTACTATGTTTTATATATGAAAACATTTGTTATTATGTATACAATTTATTTATAATAATTTGGAAGCGGCACTCGAAGTTGTACAGGAAATAAATAAATTTATTGCTAACATAACCTATAAAAAAATGTTAGATTAATGTTAGAACTTTTAAAATAGATAAATGTATTATTTACCTGCATCTGATAATTTCTATGTATATATTATTTTAATATATCCAATTGTTTGTTTTACATTTTATTGCCTTATTAAGCCAATTTCTTAATTTATTTCTATTTGTTCACAACATACTATGCTCGGGAAGTGGCTGCTAGAATCACTCTGGTTCAGTTGATTATTTATTGTTTAAAACTATTTAATACAGTTATATATTTATAAAAATTAAAATTTGGTGTTGTACTAAGTAAAAACTTCCCATTAAGACGTACAATAGAGTACGAAATAAAATCATAATTTAGGACCAGTAGTTTAATTAACTATTGAGTGGTACTAAAAATTTATTAAAATTTAAAAAATACCTAAGCTAACCTGTTCGTTTCGCTCGCCCTAATATGACAATCAGAGAATTTATACAAAAAAATAAACAAACATTGATGTTATTTATAAATTAATATTATGTGGCAATGGGGGTTTCCAAGATTTTTTGATTTTTTTATATGATAAACTTTAAAACAAAATATTGGACCCATATTTTTTTATTTTTCCAAAAAGTTGATAGTATCCGAGAAAAAAATTAATAAAGTTTACGGACAATGGGTGTGACGTCATTCCCCTGACTAGAAAAAGATAGTCCATGTGCGCTATGAGATACAACTATAAGTAGCTAAAAAACTGAAGTGAAGTTAGGCTACAAGTACCGCTTAAATTCAAACATTGAATATAAACATAACCTGCTTTCGTGATTCATGCTTTCGATAGATGCATTTACCAGTTACCACGTGTGTGTGTTCGGGTCCGTGAAGTTAGCAACCACCGGAAAGCACAAACGATGAAATTTATGCCAAACGTTTGTGCTTCGTTTGTGCTCAATTGTGCCCCTAAATAAAACTCAGCAACCCTTACCGTTCGTAAGTAATAAACAATTTAAATGTGGTTGCCAACTTCACGCCTAGCAACCACCTGTGAAGCACAAACGATGAAACATATACCAAACGTTTGTGCTTCGTTTGTGCTCAATTGTGCCCCTAAATAAAACTCAGCAACCCTTACCGTTCGTAAATAATAAACAATTTAAATGTGGTTGCCAACTTCACGCCTAGCAACCACTTGTGAAGCACAAACGATGAAACATATACCAAACGTTTGTGCTTCGTTTGTGCTCAATTGTGCCCCTATATAAAACTCAGCAACCCTTACCGTTCGTAAGTAATAAACAATTTAAATGTGGTTGCCAACTTCACGCCTAGCAACCACCTGTGAAGCACAAACGATGAAACATATACCAAACGTTTGTGCTTCGTTTGTGCTCAATTGTGCTCCTAAATAAAACTCATTAACCCTTACCGTTCGTAAGTAATAAACAATTTAAATGTGGTTGCCAACTTCACACCTAGCAACCACTTGTGAAGCACAAACGATGAAACATATACCAAACGTTTGTGCTTCGTTTGTGCTCAATTGTGCCCCTATATAAAACTCAGCAACCCTTACCGTTCGTAAGTAATAAACAATTTAAATGTGGTTGCCAATTTCACGCCTAGCAACCACCTGTGAAGCACAAACGATGAAACATATACCAAACGTTTGTGCTTCGTTTGTGCTCAATTGTGCCCCTAAATAAAACTCAGCAACCCTTACCGTTCGTAAGTAATAAACAATTTAAATGTGGTTGCCACCTTTCTGCACAGCGAACACTTATGAATTACAAATTTAGAAATATGTGCGAAACGTTTGTACTATCCAAAATGTGCATAAAGAACTCAACCATCCCTATTGTTCGTAAGGAATGTAATATTAAAACTCTGATGTAGCCATCACATTACTAATCAAGATAACCTTTTTACAAGTAGCCTAGTTAATAGAGGCAAAAAAGGCTTTGCCATGTAAAAAGTCGGGAAGAATTTATATTTGGCAATTTTGTTCATTTTGAGCCCTAATAAAATTCTGAAATTTGTAAAAATGGGAAAAGTCCACCAGCGCTGCAATCTTGAATAAAGGCGATAAAAATCTAGTTATTTGATAATATCTCGTTTCCACAACTTTGCAAAGTAATAATATATTATACAAAATGGCTGAGAATAAAATATCCTCCAAGTTTTGTATTTTTGTTTAGATTAACTGTTAACGAGTTCTGGCAGAGGACAATTGAGCGTATATTTGTAATTTGCAACAATCCCTGAATTCTCATTACTATTTACTGTTCGTTATTGTTATTATATATTATTATTTATGTAAAAATAGTAATAATATATGTCAGCCAGTAACCAATACAGTTGTGTGGTCGTGTCGTGTCTTGTCTGATCGAGTAGATAAGCAACATCAAAATAACAAAATTTAAAATTTTGAATATTATAATATTCTATATTTCTAATTTTTCGTGCATTTTTCAGATTTTCTTTCTATTTCTAAAAATTTGTTGCCTAAAATAGATATAAAAATAGCCATTTTGCCTACCCATTTTTAATAATTTTAGAGCCTAAAATTCCGGTCTCTAGTAATAATAAATAAAAAATACATTGTATAATATAGTCATATACACAGTGTTCATTTTAAGTAGAACACCATTTCTATCTTAAGAACTATAAGAAATACGATATTAAAGTACCTAGGAAACAATTCCTATATCACAAGACTATTAAAATGAGCTCAATAATTTTTTATCAAACTAATGGTTCCAATATATGTGAAACAATATTACTACCTAAATTAATGTATGTAGTTATAACTAAAGTAAGTAAACCTAGAAATTTAATATTTTTATAAAATGCAATTATTTAAAATTTAACATGGTAACCGCCTATGTCACCTTTTCGTAGGACACCCGGTATGTTATATTACGTAAAATTAAGTGTTTTTAATTCAATTTTTAAGTTCTTTGTATTGTAATTCTGAAAATAAAATACACGCAAACGCATACAGACAAACAATGTTCATGTGTTTCTCTCCTTGCCTATCTTATACATTAAAAATCTGTTAAACTATTTCTTTTTCCTCTTCTTTAGATGTTAGTTGTTATTTCTCTCCAAAAGCCTTAATTTTCGTAATTTTCCCCTGCCAGACCTTTGTCAATTCTCATTCATTGCTTCGGTTATATACATATGTATTGTAGCGAACCCAGGGTAGCGGCGAGGGCGGCGGCGCGGGCGGCAGCCGCTAGCGAGCAGGTCAGAACACGTCCGTTCGCTCCCCATTGTTCTGATTTCCAAGGAATCAGAGAATACTCTAGAATAAACTGTTTTAATATAAATACCCCAAGCAAAAGATCGCGAGGACAGTCTTGTATCGATACGTGTAGTGAACAGATCGTGATATAAATAGACAGTGAAATAAATAAATAGTGATATAAATATTGTTGAAATAAATATTGCGTAGTTCTAATTGTTTAAATAAATTATCTTAGTTTTTAAGTCTTTATTGATATATGTTAGTCGTAAATTAGTATTTATATTTGTTAATTCTTAGTGTTAGTTATTTTTCATTATTCTTCGTAATTCATATTTCTTTAATTAAACTTAATTATATAAATATTAGCGTTTTAATCAATTTTACACTTCACCTAAATAAATAAAACATTACAGTATATTCAATGGCAATAGTG
This sequence comes from Stenolophus ochropezus, assembly GCA_035578165.1. Lineage (NCBI taxonomy): Eukaryota > Metazoa > Arthropoda > Insecta > Coleoptera > Carabidae > Stenolophus > Stenolophus ochropezus. The sequence continues at coordinate 3,261,541 of JAQOWZ010000024.1, read as the reverse complement.
GTCTTCCTGTACTTATTATTCTTGGTTTTTATTTTAATTTTAAACTTTAAAGCAACAATTTTTATATAACAATTACATACATCGGTTTAGCTATATCTGTTTGCTATCGAAATTTACTAGTATTTTTTCTCTTTTGACTGTAACATTTGAAATTTCTATGTACGCATGCGCACGTGAAAATAAATAAGCGAATGTTTGGGACATGTACACTCTCCGTAAAAGCATATTCTAAACTTGTGTGACTCGCTGCTAAGTTCGTTGTCAAGATTTATAAATGACCCATGGATGTCAATATAGTATTTGTATATTAGGACAGTACACAGTAAAAGACAAAGCTTAAGGCAGTTAATGTTAATAGTATGCATTTTGTGTTCACAAAATTACATTAGATGTAATAATAAAAACATAATAAGTAACCTGGACATAAACATAGGATAGAACATAAATGAGGAGCCTTAGCGCAATTTAGTTCTCGATAGAGGCACTGCTGTGTTAAAAATTGTGACGGTAAAAATAAACATCATTTTAGAATTTTCACTGGAAGAAAGATACTTGTGGATGAATGATTTTAGCACAAATAATATTTATTTAATAAAGAGGATGTTATTTTGATTTTTTTTTCGTATTTTAATAATTTATCTACATACATTAATCAAAATAAAAATTAATTAGGACATACTCTGCATAAATTTTGAATTTAATTGTTTTTTGTCCTTTATGAATTGCACTCGTTCTCTTTTTAAGTTTATTACTTTTCATTTTCGTATTCAAACACAATTAAATTTACTAAATATTGTTACGAGCCAGAATAAAAAAGAATAATGTTTCATATTTCAATATTTTCAAATGTTTTGCCGCAAAACCTTATACACACTGCGTAAAATTGCGTGTACTTCTTCTTTTTCTTCATAAAATTTTCATCGTGTGAGACGTACTTAAGCAACTCGCTCGGTTATGCCATCTACTTTTAGCTTTGCGCTAAGTTCCCATTAAAGTGCCGAGTATGTCATAGCAATGTATTTAGTTTAGAACATGCTTGGACAAGTAGTGAACCACTTCAAAATATTTGCTCATTGCCCTACTATGCGTGCACAGGTATTTCAAATGGTACAGTTAAAAAGAAAATTACAACAAATACCCCACTAAACCCTCTTCCTCAGTCCTACACTAGGGACCTTTAATTCTTGTATATTTTAAACTAAAAATTATCCTTATTTTGCTTACGTGACATTTTATAATGAAACGAAAATATTTCATATGGTAATTTTTTTCTTTTGACTGTACCATTTGAAATTTCTGTGCGCGCATGCGAACTTTGTAGGTAAATGACCGAGGATCTTATGAATACGTATAATGAATAATCATGCAAATTATTACTCGCAAATTTATAATTTTAGTTAAAAATTAATATTTGATTGTTCGGTATTATAATAATTTGCTACATCTATTAGTTGCAATAGGTCATGAAAGTGAACCCTGAAATATAATATCCGGTTTGAAATTTTGGCTATAGTGAACAAACCATAAGCGCGCAATTTAAATAACTGTCATCTGTTGTGCACTTATGTGTAGTTTGTACTCATATGATAATGACGGACATTTTATTATTATTTTTACGATCGAAACAGTAAAACAATAACACAAAATATATTCTTTATTATAATATAAAAATTATACTCGTAGGAATAGGATAGAACATTAAAATAAAGTGCCAAGTATAGGTAACATTGCAAATTATAGAAATCGAAAATAAATCAGGATTCTTTTTAAGTTTGGTAAAGTATTTAGAAATAAAACGTGAAAAATTATCGAAGTTAACTTGTAATAAGTATTACAATTTGCAATGTTACCTATACTTGGCACTTTATTTTAATGTTCTATCCTATTCCTACGAGTATGTTTAATGTCAAAAAACATCTTATATATTCTAATATAGAGTATATTTTTTGTTATTTTGTTTATGTATATATGTTATAGTATATAATTTTTATATTATAATATAGAATATATTTTGTGTTATTGTTTTACTGTTTCCATCGTAAAAATAATAATAAAATGTCCGTCATTATCATATGAGTACAAACTACACATAAGTGCACAACAGATGACAGTTATTTAAATTGCGCGCTTATGGTTTGTTCACTATAGCCAAAATTTCAAACCGGATATTATATTTCAGGGTTCACTTTCATGACCTATTGCAACTAATAGATGTAGCAAATTATTATAATACCGAACAATCAAATATTAATTTTTAACTAAAATTATAAATTTGCGAGTAATAATTTGCATGATTATTCATTATACGTATTCATAAGATCCTCGGTCATTTACCTACAAAGTTCGCATGCGCGCACAGAAATTTCAAATGGTACAGTCAAAAGAAAAAAATTACCATATGAAATATTTTCGTTTCATTATAAAATGTCACGTAAGCAAAATAAGGATAATTTTTAGTTTAAAATATACAAGAATTAAAGGTCCCTAGTGTAGGACTGAGGAAGAGGGTTTAGTGGGGTATTTGTTGTAATTTTCTTTTTAACTGTACCATTTGAAATACCTGTGCACGCATAGTAGGGCAATGAGCAAATATTTTGAAGTGGTTCACTACTTGTCCAAGCATGTTCTAAACTAAATACATTGCTATGACATACTCGGCACTTTAATGGGAACTTAGCGCAAAGCTAAAAGTAGATGGCATAACCGAGCGAGTTGCTTAAGTACGTCTCACACGATGAAAATTTTATGAAGAAAAAGAAGAAGTACACGCAATTTTACGCAGTGTGTATAAGGTTTTGCGGCAAAACATTTGAAAATATTGAAATATGAAACATTATTCTTTTTTATTCTGGCTCGTAACAATATTTAGTAAATTTAATTGTGTTTGAATACGAAAATGAAAAGTAATAAACTTAAAAAGAGAACGAGTGCAATTCATAAAGGACAAAAAACAATTAAATTCAAAATTTATGCAGAGTATGTCCTAATTAATTTTTATTTTGATTAATGTATGTAGATAAATTATTAAAATACGAAAAAAAAAATCAAAATAACATCCTCTTTATTAAATAAATATTATTTGTGCTAAAATCATTCATCCACAAGTATCTTTCTTCCAGTGAAAATTCTAAAATGATGTTTATTTTTACCGTCACAATTTTTAACACAGCAGTGCCTCTATCGAGAACTAAATTGCGCTAAGGCTCCTCATTTATGTTCTATCCTATGTTTATGTCCATGTTACTTATTATGTTTTTATTATTACATCTAATGTAATTTTGTGAACACAAAATGCATACTATTAACATTAACTGCCTTAAGCTTTGTCTTTTACTGTGTACTGTCCTAATATACAAATACTATATTGACATCCATGGGTCATTTATAAATCTTGACAACGAACTTAGCAGCGAGTCACACAAGTTTAGAATATGCTTTTACGGAGAGTGTACATGTCCCAAACATTCGCTTATTTATTTTCACGTGCGCATGCGTACATAGAAATTTCAAATGTTACAGTCAAAAGAGAAAAAATACTAGTAAATTTCGATAGCAAACAGATATAGCTAAACCGATGTATGTAATTGTTATATAAAAATTGTTGCTTTAAAGTTTAAAATTAAAATAAAAACCAAGAATAATAAGTACAGGAAGACCACTATTGCCATTGAATATACTGTAATGTTTTATTTATTTAGGTGAAGTGTAAAATTGATTAAAACGCTAATATTTATATAATTAAGTTTAATTAAAGAAATATGAATTATGAAGAATAATGAAAAATAACTAACACTAAGAATTAACAAATATAAATACTAATTTACGACTAACATATATCAATAAAGACTTAAAAACTAAGATAATTTATTTAAACAATTAGAACTACGCAATATTTATTTCAACAATATTTATATCACTATTTATTTATTTCACTGTCTATTTATATCACGATCTGTTCACTACACGTATCGATACAAGACTGTCCTCGCGATCTTTTGCTTGGGGTATTTATATTAAAACAGTTTATTCTAGAGTATTCTCTGATTCCTTGGAAATCAGAACAATGGGGAGCGAACGGACGTGTTCTGACCTGCTCGCTAGCGGCTGCCGCCCGCGCCGCCGCCCTCGCCGCTACCCTGGGTTCGCTACAATACATATGTATATAACCGAAGCAATGAATGAGAATTGACAAAGGTCTGGCAGGGGAAAATTACGAAAATTAAGGCTTTTGGAGAGAAATAACAACTAACATCTAAAGAAGAGGAAAAAGAAATAGTTTAACAGATTTTTAATGTATAAGATAGGCAAGGAGAGAAACACATGAACATTGTTTGTCTGTATGCGTTTGCGTGTATTTTATTTTCAGAATTACAATACAAAGAACTTAAAAATTGAATTAAAAACACTTAATTTTACGTAATATAACATACCGGGTGTCCTACGAAAAGGTGACATAGGCGGTTACCATGTTAAATTTTAAATAATTGCATTTTATAAAAATATTAAATTTCTAGGTTTACTTACTTTAGTTATAACTACATACATTAATTTAGGTAGTAATATTGTTTCACATATATTGGAACCATTAGTTTGATAAAAAATTATTGAGCTCATTTTAATAGTCTTGTGATATAGGAATTGTTTCCTAGGTACTTTAATATCGTATTTCTTATAGTTCTTAAGATAGAAATGGTGTTCTACTTAAAATGAACACTGTGTATATGACTATATTATACAATGTATTTTTTATTTATTATTACTAGAGACCGGAATTTTAGGCTCTAAAATTATTAAAAATGGGTAGGCAAAATGGCTATTTTTATATCTATTTTAGGCAACAAATTTTTAGAAATAGAAAGAAAATCTGAAAAATGCACGAAAAATTAGAAATATAGAATATTATAATATTCAAAATTTTAAATTTTGTTATTTTGATGTTGCTTATCTACTCGATCAGACAAGACACGACACGACCACACAACTGTATTGGTTACTGGCTGACATATATTATTACTATTTTTACATAAATAATAATATATAATAACAATAACGAACAGTAAATAGTAATGAGAATTCAGGGATTGTTGCAAATTACAAATATACGCTCAATTGTCCTCTGCCAGAACTCGTTAACAGTTAATCTAAACAAAAATACAAAACTTGGAGGATATTTTATTCTCAGCCATTTTGTATAATATATTATTACTTTGCAAAGTTGTGGAAACGAGATATTATCAAATAACTAGATTTTTATCGCCTTTATTCAAGATTGCAGCGCTGGTGGACTTTTCCCATTTTTACAAATTTCAGAATTTTATTAGGGCTCAAAATGAACAAAATTGCCAAATATAAATTCTTCCCGACTTTTTACATGGCAAAGCCTTTTTTGCCTCTATTAACTAGGCTACTTGTAAAAAGGTTATCTTGATTAGTAATGTGATGGCTACATCAGAGTTTTAATATTACATTCCTTACGAACAATAGGGATGGTTGAGTTCTTTATGCACATTTTGGATAGTACAAACGTTTCGCACATATTTCTAAATTTGTAATTCATAAGTGTTCGCTGTGCAGAAAGGTGGCAACCACATTTAAATTGTTTATTACTTACGAACGGTAAGGGTTGCTGAGTTTTATTTAGGGGCACAATTGAGCACAAACGAAGCACAAACGTTTGGTATATGTTTCATCGTTTGTGCTTCACAGGTGGTTGCTAGGCGTGAAATTGGCAACCACATTTAAATTGTTTATTACTTACGAACGGTAAGGGTTGCTGAGTTTTATATAGGGGCACAATTGAGCACAAACGAAGCACAAACGTTTGGTATATGTTTCATCGTTTGTGCTTCACAAGTGGTTGCTAGGTGTGAAGTTGGCAACCACATTTAAATTGTTTATTACTTACGAACGGTAAGGGTTAATGAGTTTTATTTAGGAGCACAATTGAGCACAAACGAAGCACAAACGTTTGGTATATGTTTCATCGTTTGTGCTTCACAGGTGGTTGCTAGGCGTGAAGTTGGCAACCACATTTAAATTGTTTATTACTTACGAACGGTAAGGGTTGCTGAGTTTTATATAGGGGCACAATTGAGCACAAACGAAGCACAAACGTTTGGTATATGTTTCATCGTTTGTGCTTCACAAGTGGTTGCTAGGTGTGAAGTTGGCAACCACATTTAAATTGTTTATTACTTACGAACGGTAAGGGTTGCTGAGTTTTATTTAGGAGCACAATTGAGCACAAACGAAGCACAAACGTTTGGTATATGTTTCATCGTTTGTGCTTCACAGGTGGTTGCTAGGCGTGAAGTTGGCAACCACATTTAAATTGTTTATTACTTACGAACGGTAAGGGTTGCTGAGTTTTATATAGGGGCACAATTGAGCACAAACGAAGCACAAACGTTTGGTATATGTTTCATCGTTTGTGCTTCACAAGTGGTTGCTAGGCGTGAAGTTGGCAACCACATTTAAATTGTTTATTATTTACGAACGGTAAGGGTTGCTGAGTTTTATTTAGGGGCACAATTGAGCACAAACGAAGCACAAACGTTTGGTATATGTTTCATCGTTTGTGCTTCACAGGTGGTTGCTAGGCGTGAAGTTGGCAACCACATTTAAATTGTTTATTACTTACGAACGGTAAGGGTTGCTGAGTTTTATTTAGGGGCACAATTGAGCACAAACGAAGCACAAACGTTTGGCATAAATTTCATCGTTTGTGCTTTCCGGTGGTTGCTAACTTCACGGACCCTGTGTGTTCTCATATATTTTGAAATCCAGGCAGGATATAAATATCAGGTACTGAATTTATAATAATATTTAATGAAAAAAGAATGTACTTATACATAAAGTATTTTATTTTAGTTATGAATGAATATTATTTAGATTTTCTTGCTATCGCTGCTTTTATATTTGCAATTTTCTTTGTGGTTATTATTGTTTAGTATTGTTTTATACCTGTTGCACTGTCATTTTATCACATGAAGCTAGCTATCGGGGGCAGTGTTGCGAACCGGTGAAATTAAAACTTATATACTTATAGTTGGCAACACTGATCAGGGGAAAGACGTCACAAGGTCATTTAAATAAAATTTTAATTTCAATTTTTAAATAAAGTATTCAACAATTACATATTATTTTAGTTTTATTACAATATACTCACGACCAAAATTGATATGCAGAATATATATTTTAAAAAGGCGTTGTATTGGAAACCTCCATTCTTTTGGGATGTTGGATGTCTGTAAACACGGATCTAATATTTCCACCACATATGGTGTAGTTTCTTCTTTGTACCTTGTCAAAATTAGTCACATTATCAATCTATAAACAATAGTTATATTTATATGGCGTATCAACATAACCAAACTTTATTTATTTTACCTCTATATACTGCATCTCCTTCACTCATGGGACGCGTATTACCTTTTAAAAATAAATATATATCCCCCTAAAGATACAAACATAATTCTATGGTATTTAACGGGTAAATAAATAAATAATACGGATAAAAAATGTTTTTCCCATCTCGATGTTGATGGTGCTGCCAACTATTTTCAGTGAATTTTCCCAATTATTTTTAGAGAAACTCATTTAAGTCATTTCTATTCCTCCAATAAAACAAGAAGACCTTCCCTTAAATATACCATTTTAGACAGTACAATAATGATATTGTAATTCTCATTAATGAAATTTTAGGTATATATATATATATATATATATATATATATATATATATATATATATATATATATATATATATATATATATGTATATACAGGGTGAGTCTGGGAAGACGCCCCCCGTCTTAACTTTTTTATTATAAGTAATAGAAAAAAATGGCTTATATAAAAGTTTTATTATTTTACATATACTATTTGATGGCAGATGTAGATATGTTTTATAAAGTCAGGTTTACAAGATACGACTATCAACTTTTATTTTTCAAATGGCAATCTATAATTATTTTAACAAAATAGAATCCGCCATTTTTTTCTCTTTTCAACGATGTATTAGTTTTTATTAATGTATTTGAAAAATTTCGAGAAAAATGAGATAATTTAGAAATAATAGAAATTTTGAAACAAATATTATAGGTGGCTGTTTCTCGAAATCGGGTAAAATTCTACTCAGTGTTCTTAAACTCGGTTGCGGACGTCTAGGAAACCGCTCCCGGTAAATTCTTTTTGCTCTTTTTATGATGCAAGTCGATTCACCAATTATTAGAATCAATCAATTAATTCGTTCTTCGTGAACTTATCAAAATGTTTTTTTTGTTTACAAAATAAGTTAAATTAAGTAACAAACAAAAGTATACATTTTTGACATTAATTTAATTGTTTTACATTGACACGTTTTGTTTATTTTCACATAGCCACCTATAATGTTTGATTAAAAATTATTTCTAATATTTCTAAATTATCTCATTTTTCTCGAAATTTTTCAAATACATTAATAAAAATTAATATATAGTTGAGAAGAGAAAAAAATGGCGGTTTCTATTTTATTAAAATAATTATAAGTTGCTATTTGAAAAATAAAAGTTGATAGTCGTATCTTGCCATCAAATAGTATATGTTAAATAATTAAACTTTTATATAAGTCATTTTTTTCTATTACTTATAATAAAAAAGTTAAAGGGGGGGGGCGTCTTCCCAGACTCACCCTGTATATATATCTTGAAATTCATATGAGATACAAATAAATCTTTCAAATAAAATTGTTAGTGTTTTTAGTAAGCTACATAAATTAATGTAAATCAGAAAAAAATATATTATGGCGGCTGGAATTCGAAAATCAGTTCGACCTGTCCCATTTCATTTACACGGCGGGATTTCAGTAAAATGACTATTTCACGGCGTGGGATTGCACGGCGTGGTACGTACTCAATACTGATGCATTATCACGGCTGCCAGCGGCTTGAAGTATCAGAAATGAAGACCTCTTTTCTTGGACTGATTTCTAACATGGCCAATCCTGACAAGAGCTTCGTCCTCTAAGATGACTTGAACTTCTGGTAGATGACTGAGCTTCCGCAAATTCTTTTTCGTTGACACTCCTACAAAAAGACATTCGCATTTGTTTGTTAGTACAAAGTATCGATTTAAATAATAAGCCCAATAGAGGATAGCATATAACACAAAAAGGGGAGACAGAAGAGATCGAGATAAATAAAGGGGTCAGACAAGGAAATGCACTATCGGCAACAATGTTCAACCTAGCTTTAGAATATGTACTTAGAAAAATAAATAAAGGAACACTTAGAACACGAGGAGGACAAATAATAGCATATGCCGTCAACATAGTTATTGCAACGAAGAACAGGAAGATAATGAGAGAAATGCTGCAAGAAATAATCGAAAGAGATAAGATAGGATTAAAAATCAACGAAGCAAAAACCAAAATAATGCTGCTAGGAAAGAATGCTGAATACAAAGGAATAAAAATCGGAGAACACACATTTGAACAAGTAGATACATTTAAATATCTAGGAATTATGTTATCAAGTAAAAGAGAAAGAGAAACAGAAATTAAGGATAAGATTATTGCAACAAATAAAGCTTTTTACGCAAAAAATATTAAAAAGCCAAATATTAACAAAAAATACCAAAATCAGAATATACAAATCAATAATAAGACAATAACATTATACGCAGCTGAAACAATCACAATGACAAAAAAGGAGGAAGAAGATCTAAAAATAATGGAACGTCAAATAATACTAACAATACTAGGACCAATATAAGTATCAGAAAATAAATACAGAATAAGAATAATCCATGAAATAGAACAAGAATTAGAAGAATAAAATATAGTGAAAAAAATTAAACAACAAAGAATGAGATGGCCTGGCCATGTATGGAAAGCAGAAGAAAGGGATGCAATAAGATCAATAGTCGAGTGGAGCCCAGGCGGAAGAAGAAGACGAGGCAGGCCCAGATCAACATGGCTGAGAGAAGTGGAAGAAGACCTAAAAGCAGCCGGAATTAGCAACTGGAAGAACAAAACACGAGATAGGGAGTTGTGGAGGAACGTTATAAAGAACATATAAGAAACAGTAACGGAGATTGATCCACTCCAATAAAATTGGATCTAGAAAGCTTCGAAGGAAGCGGCGCAACCCCATGGGAGTGTTAAGCCACTATATATATATATATATATATATATATATATATATATATATATATATATATATATATATATATATATACAGGGTGAATACTGAAAACCTTGACATAGGGAAATAACATGGGAAAACAGTTTTTTGCTGTTTCCATCTGTCCCGCTAAATCGGGTGTATATGGTATCGTTAGTTAGATTACTTAATTCTGCATCTAATAAAACTAAATGTTGTGTAATATGGCGTTTTCTAACTGAAATATTTGATAAAATAAATTGTATTTTGAAGGTTATCCTTCATATTTTCGAATAAGAAACGTCAAAAATTTAAAAAAAAAATAGGGCCGAGGTGGTCTCGAACCAGGTCTTGTAGGTTATTTATGTTATGAAACAGCCCTCGTATCCACTCGGCTATGGAGCACTTTGTTTTTGACGTTTCTTATTCGAAAATATGAACGATAACCTTCAAAATACAATTTATTTTATCAAATATTTCAGTTAGAAAAGGCCATATTACACAACATTTGGTTTTATTAGATGCAGAATTAAGTAATCTAACTAACGATACCATATACACCCGATTTTATTTAGCGGGACAGATGGAAACAGCAAAAAACTGTTTTCCCATGTTATTTCCCTATGTCAAGGTTTTCAGTATTCACCCTGTATATATATATATATATATATATATATATATATATATATATATATATATATATATATATATATATATATATATATAAATTATTTTCGTGGTTCTGGTTTATGAGTTTTTAAAAATAATTATTTTATTCACAAATATTAAATTTAATGTTTTCAAAGCAAGATACAAGTCCAGACTGAACATAATATTTCTTTATAATCTTTTACATGTGTTTTTGATACAGAGTAAGATAATATGATAACATGATAACAGGATCTCGGGAACTGCTGATGGTTGCAACTCCTGGGCAGGTAACACCTTCCTCCTTAAGAAGAAACTCTAGGGCGGAACGACTTGAGTTTCGTCAATCTGCGTGGGAGTCCTGGGAATTATATTCTGGAAAAATTTTGTACAAAAAATATGTTGCGATCACAAATGACATGCAGATGACTCCTATTATTGCAGCCACGGAGTATTTGTATTCTGTCTTCATCGGATCGATGTCGATTTCTTCAATTTCCTGTAGTTGGAGTTGATGTAGTTTGTCCAGTGGTGTCTTGTCCAGTTTTAGTTTTTCAACTTGTAGGGTTGTAGGACTTCTTATGTTGTTTTTTTTTCTAAGTTGATTGGATGACCAGGTATGGAGTTTATTTTATTGGAATACACATACGATAAAATTTTGATTGAGCAGTTTGGTGGTATAATGAATAGATAGGTTCCTTGAAGGGAAGCGATGGTATTTCTACTGCACGTTGTTTTTATTTGTTGCGGTGTAGGAAATATTCCAATGTAATGTGCTTTATTTATTTCTAATACAATTTTTTGTCTAATTTTTACTGGCACATGTTGGCAATTATTGGCAGTGGTATAGGTAGTTAATTAACATTCTTCATCTTTTTCCATTGGAAGGAGATTTGTGTTATCGCATAGGAATTTCGACTCTAGGTCTATACAATGCTCGTTGGTGTATTGGTATGCGTTGTTGTTTAAGGATAGATAAGTAGCAGGTGAGATAATTGTAGATTGATTAGCGTTTGGAATGGAGTATAAATGGTAATGATCGAATGTTTCTGGGTGTACCAGCGGGAAATCAAGTGAAAACATAATTTTTTCGTTACTAATATGTACTTTAATTTTAATAACGTGATAATATCTAGAAAAGTCTTTAATGTTTGGAAATAATAATTGTTTGTGATCGTAAATGGATAATAATTCGCTAATGGCATGTTTCAAATCTTCAAAGGAAATTATGCTTGGGTGTACAGTTTCCAAAATGGCAAATGTTACCGCGTTTTCAATTTCTTCCAAATAGTGCACTAATGAATCAATATTATATTTAATTTCTTCTAAAATTTCTTGTATAATCAAATAATGAGAAAACGAGAAACTTGAGTTATTAACTGATTTGATTATCTCATTTGTTTTATTTTCTATATCATTTTGATTTTTGATTATGGATGTCATCGTTTAATTGATAGAAGACATTTATATTTTTCGAAAGTGATATCTGATTATTTAATTTAGTTACGATTGATTTTTGATTACTTTGTAATTTAAGTATGTTATCATGAATTTCTTCGGCGTCAGCATTATCCATATTTCCTGTTATAAACTTGATAAGAGATCCCAAAGGATTGATAATACCACGTTTTTGCCGTTTTTCTGTATAGAAATTTCTTAATTTTTTAGTTACAACTGATAATTGGTATTTCAAGTGTTCGTAATAATTGTTTAATACAGTGAAAATGTCGGGGGTTGCAGAGTTTATTGTTTCTTTTATTTTAGATAGGCTTTCATTTAATAAATCTACTCGATTAGATAGGGATTTGAGGTCAACGTAATGAAGGAATGTGTGTGAAGCGGTTTTAATTCTTGCTTATCTTAATTTAAATGGGAGGATTCCAGGATTGTCGGATAGATTGTGGATTAGAACTTCTTGTGTCTTCGTCATCGTTATGTACAGAGTCGAGAGTCTGTGAAATTATGCTGGTTTTAGAATTTTATTTTCTAAGATTTTGAATTTGTTTTTAGTCTTATTCTGTTTTTTATAGTCATAGTTTTTTTGCGTGGGTCTTTTTATGTTACTTAGGTGGATGTTTGTAGAAGTGTTGCCGTGTTGTGGTTTTATTTCGGCGGTTTTTAGATTTGGATTAATTTTTTCAATTTCTTCTGGTTTGAATTTGTTATTCGTTTTGCTTTGCTTTTGTTTATTTTTTACGTAAATTGTTTTAGGTATTTCAGGTAGATCTTCGCGATTTTTATTTGCGTAATCAATAGTTTTTTGTTTGTATTGCTCGTTTGTATCTCTGATTTTATTGTATAGCAGTTTAATTTTTTCCTTGTGATTGATTATATAATTATTAACTAGTTGCTTTTCCAATCAAGGTCTAGGGGTGAGTTTACGTCAATGTGTCCTGATATAATTTCGCACGGTTTAAATTTTGTAGCAGAATGGATAGAATTATTGTATGCTAGCAAAGCGTAGTTGACTTTCATTTCAATTGGTTCTTTGTTATATTCGTTCTGATTGTTTAGTAGTCTTATATGTTCCACAAGGGTCGAATGAAATCTTTCAATTAACCTGTTAGATTCTGGATGTTGTGATGTTATAAAATGGAGTTTTACTTTATGTACTTCTAATAATTCTTTAACTAATGAATTTTTAAATTCTAAGCCATTGTCCGAAATTATTTGATTTGGTATCCCATGATGGGTGAAATATTTAACAAGATTATTCACAACTTCTATGCCTTGTCCAGAATTCAATCTATAGGTTTGAGCATATCTTGAGAAAGCATCAATTATCGTTAAGAATTTTTGTTTTTCTAAAGTTATCGAGTCAATATGTAAAATTTCAAAAGGTTTAGTTGGGGTTGGTGAAATATTAAATTTTGGTTTAATAGGGATTCTGTCATATTTAGTTTTTAAACATACTTCACATTCATTAATGTAAGTTTGAACTGATTTCCTCAAATTAGGCCAGTAGTATTTCTTTCTAATTTCTTTCTCTGTTTCATCGATTCCTCTGTGATTAGTTTTGCTTTCGTGATAATTTTGAATAGTTTCTTTAATATCTTCTGAGTCTACGACATCTAATAATTTTTGAGTATATCTTACTAAATTTATTTGCGAGTTTCTCAAATATTTTTGAATAATTGAACTGAATTTTTCATATATTGTGTCTTCAAAGTATAAGCAATATTTAACTTTCGGGATGATGTATTCTTTTATGAAATTAATTATATCTCTAGCAAAATTGGTTTTCGAAATTTGTACAAGGAAACGTTGTGTGTTTTCAAATAATTTTATAATTTTTGGTTTTTGGGGATCAAAATTTACTTCTGATATAATAATTTGGTTTGTTCCGAAATTAACTGGTTTATCACAAATAGGTATTCCTACGATCGGATTTTCTGTGTTCGTGTGAACTGTTTCATCGTCTGAAATAATTTCATCTTGATTTTCATTATCGGTTTGAACTACTAGAGAGACATTATCTAAATTATTTTCATTCTCTTGTTTATTAGTGTTAGAAAAAAAATTGTTAAAATTTTCTATGTATTCGAATATTCCTTCGGAGTTCTCATTTGTTTCGTTGGCATTTAATTGAATACGAGATAATGCGTCTGCGTTTAAATTTAGTGAACCTTTGGTATTCATATTCTTCTAGTTTAAGTCGCCATCTTACGAGTTTCGAATTGGGTTCTTTTAATGAAAACAACCATTGTAAAGGTCTGTGGTCCGTATAGATGACAAATTTACGACCAAATAGATAAGGCCTGAAATGTTTCACTGCCCATACTATGGCTAGTAGCTTCTTTTCAATTGTGGAGTATTTTGTCTCTGAATCATTTAACGTACAGCTAGCATAAGATATAGGCAGATCTGATCCTACTTTTCCTTGTGACAGTACGGCACCAATCGCGAAATTGCTCGCGTCTGTCGTTAAAATGAAAGGTTTCTCGAAATCAGGGTGTTGCAAAATAGGTTCATTAGCTAACAAATTTTTACAGGTATTGAAACAATTTATGTAATTTGGATTTTGTGTATCGATTTTGGCGTCTTTTTTCAAGCATGAAGTTAAAGGTTTTGTTAGATTTGCGAATTTTTTTATGAATTTGCGATAATATCCGAGTAATCCCAAAAATGCTTTTATTTCTCGCGTAGTTTTCGGTAAAGGGTAATTTCTAATTGCTTTGATCTTCTCGGGGTTATGTTTTATGCCGTCTGATGTAATTAAGTGACCTAAAAATGTGACTTCTGTTTTTAGAAATTCGGACTTATCGAGTTGTACCTTAAGGTTACTTTCGCGTAATTTTTTGAAAATACTTTTTAAATTTAAAATATGCTCTTGAAGAGATGCAGAAAATACTATTATATCGTCCATAAAAACAAAGCAAATTTTGTTTAGATATTCTCGTAATATGTTATCCATAACTCGCTGAAAAGTGGCTGGTGCGTTCTTTAAGCCAAAAGGTGTTCGTAAAAATTCATAGTGTCCGTGTTCTACGTTAACAGCGGTTTTCTGTATGTCGTCCGGGTGCATTTCAATCTGATGAAATCCACTTGCCAAGTCTAATGTTGAAAAGTATTTTGATCGTCCAAGTCGGTCTAGAATGTCGGATATATTCGGGATAGGGTAACGGTCATCTACAGTCTTCTCGTTTATCTTGCGATAATCGACGACTATACGCCATTTTTGTTTGCCAGAAGCATCAACCTTTTTTGGAACGATCCAAATAGGTGATGACCAGGGCGAATCACTGGGTCGTATGATTCCCTGTTCTAAGATGTTGTTAATTTGTTTCTCGACTTCGGGTTTGTGAATGAATGGATAGCTATAGGATTTTGAGTGTACTGGAATTTCATCTTTTGTGATTATTCGATGTTTGATCTTGTTTGTAAAAGTTAGTGGAGTTCCTTCTCGATAAAATATATCAGAAAATGATTTGACAAATTTGATGTGTTTTTTCCGTATTCATGTGGTCGGTTCTAATTAATTTAGTTAAGTCTGATTTGTCTTGATATTGGATATTATTTACATCGTCATTGACTGTGACATTAAATAATTCGAATTCAGAATTATTAAATGGGTTGGCATTAATTGGTTCGTACAAATAAATTTCTTGTGGTTCATATGTATTATTATAAATATCTACAGGGGCATAACCGTTTTGACAATTTGATAAACAATTTCTAATTAAACAATTCGAGATGTTTGTGGGTGGTATTAATACATCGCCGTCCAGTGCATGTACTGGAATTTTTACGGTTTCGAGAGTGTTTGGTTCTATTCGCAAATAACAATAATTTTTGTTTCGATTCGTAGTGTGATAGTTTTAAACTCGTGTTTGGGGTTTTCAAGATACAATGTTTTATATTTAGTTCGAAGTTTAAGTCTTTTAACGTGTCATATCCAATTAATCCATCGAAAAAGTGATGAAATTTAAACAAATAGAATTTTATATTTTTGTCGGTATTGAATTCGGGGAATGCTGGAATTTCAATACAAGAATCGCGTTTAGTAGTTTGAAATATTGAACTAATTGTGTAACGTCTCTCATTCCCCGCCGGTCGGGTGCTCAGAAGTTACCAGGGTTCAGGAGCGAGGATGGGAGTCAGGGCGGACTGGTACTAGAGGAATAAGCAAACACTTCTGTTTCTACCCAAAAATATAAAGAAATATATATTCTATAAAAATAAATACAATTTATTGTAATATCAATATATAAAAAAGAACGAGACTGTGGATGGCCGTTTAGGGTTTAGCTGCCGAAGCGAGCTCTCTGGGCCGGGGCAACCTGTAACAAAGCAGACACGGTGATACGGCGAGGCGGCGGTTACGGTCCAGGATATGATAGTACGCGTTCGCGAAAGAGCTAATGGCGCACCTTGCCGTGCTGTACTCGGGTATTGACGAACGCGATACGGTTCACACGCGGTGACTCGGGGCCGACGCGGTATCGCAGGTGGAGTAGATAGTGAGGGAACGTTCGGCTCAGTACGCCTTAGGAACGGCTCAGTACGCCGTATAGCGGGATCGGCTCAGAACGTATCAGGTAAAAACGTCTCAATACGGCTTAGGAACGGCTCAGTACGCCGTATAGCGGGAACGGCTCAGTACGGTTCAGGTAAGAACGCCTCAGTACGGCTTAGGAACGGCTCATTACGCCGTATAGCGGGATCGGCTCAGTACGGTCCAGGTAAGAACGCCTCAGTACGGCTTAGGAACGGCTCAGTACGTCGTATAGCGGGATCGGCTCAGTACGGTCCAGGTAAGAACGCCTCAATACGGCTTAGGAACGGCTCAGTACGCCGTATAGCGGGATCGACTCAGTACGGTCCAGGTAAGAACGCCTCAGTACGGCTTAGGAACGGATCAGTACGGTTCAGGTTAGAACGCCTCAATACGGCTTAGGAACGGCTCAGTACGCCATATAGCCGAATCGGCTCAGTGCGGTCCAGGTAAGAACGCCTCAGTACGGCTTAGGAACGGCTCAGTACGCCGTATAGCGCGATCGGCTCAGTGCGGTTCAGGTAAGAACGCCTCAATACGGCTTAGGAACGGCTCAGTACGCCGTATAGCGGGATCGGCTCAGTGCGGTTCAGGTAAGAACGCCTCAATACAGCTTAGGAACGGCTCAGTACACCGTATGTTAGGTAGTTAGGCTGGAGGCGGATGGGAAGGAAAGGTGTTCGCCGGACTGCTGAGCCATTCTTGCCCGAGCTTCTCCGCATACGGCGTGCTGAGCCGTTCCCCAGGGCGTGTTGAGCCGATCCCCAGGGCGTGTTGAGCCATTCTTACCGAAGGCGTGCTGAGCCGAACGTTCCCTCACTACCTACTCCACCGGCGACACCGCGTCGGCTCCGAGTCACCGCGTGGGAACCGTGTCGCGTTCGTCAACACCCGAGTACAGCACGGCAAGGTGCGCCATTAGCTTTATTGCGAACGCGTATTATCGTTTCCGGGACCTAACCGCCGCCTCGCCGTATCACCGTGTCTGCTTTGTTACAGGTTGCCCCAGCCCGGAGAAGTAGCTTCGACAGCCGCCAGACGCTAAACGGCCATTCTTACTGTTTTACAATAAATTGTATTAATTTTTGATTATATAGAATATATATTTATTTATATTTTTGGGTAGAAACAGAAGTGTTTGCTTATTCCTCTAGTATCAGTCCGTCCTGACTTCCATCCTCGCTCCTGAACCCTGGTAACTCTGAGCACCCGACGGGCTGGGAATGAGAGACGTTACATGGCGCCCGAACAGGGACCGTTAAAGTAAACACTTCTGTATTCGTTTCTAAATTATTGGTCAGTTATTATATATTGAGTAATTTCTAAAACGCCGAACGAGAATCCCACCACGACCGGGCTTATGAGCGCACCTCCGGCTGCTGCATGCATTCTTGATACGGTCCGGAAATGGAACTGCCAGTTCGACGGAAAGAATGTCCTGACATTCATCGAGCGCGTGGAAGAACTAAGAGCGGGCTACCATTTTTCTGATTCCCAGATGCTGACCGCGTTACCTGAATTGCTACGAGGCGAAGCCCTGCTCTGGTACCGTAATACCCGCGATAGCTGGACCGCATGGAAAGATTTTCTCCAAGACTTACGGCTCTATTATCTCCCCACCGGATTACGGATTCAACTCGAAGACGCTGTCCGAGACCGAACTCAAGCGGCAGATGAACCAGTCCGTCCATACGTCACAGCTTTCCGTACACTGATGCGCCGTCTCGGAGAAATGAGCGAGAAAAGTCAGTTAGATCGCCTGTATCGGAATCTACGCCCCGAATACCAACTTTACATCCGTAGAGCCGAAATTTCCAGCATCTCCGACCTGGTTGCAAGGGCAGATGAATACGAAGAAATCCGACGACAGCAATCAGTTTTCCGACCACCACCTTCTGCTGCCCAGTCGCTTATGTCGGAAACAGCTTATCGGAGCCAGCCGGCTTCGAGAACCCAAACTCCACGCACCTCTATTAGCATGGTTTATCAGCGGAATGAATGCTGTTGGAGATGCGGGCAGAGAGGACATACCCGCCGAGACTGCCGCAGACCCGGGAAAATATTTTGCTCATATTGTGGTACAGCTGACACGCTTACCAAAGATTGCCGTTGCCACCGGCCGGGAAACGAGTTGGCGGGCAGAGGTACCGCTACCGACCGACTGCCGAACGTCATCGCCCAGAAGAAAGCAATCAACCAACCGACCCGCGACCGCATGTTCCCATAACGTTATGCGGCGTAATCGTTAACGCGCTGGTATACACTGGTTCAGTGGTGTCATATATCAGTGGCATAACCGCCGCGCGCTGTCAGAAAAGGGGATACGTTCTGAACCACGAGGATACCAACGCACGGCTAGCTGACGGCACCGAGGTACAAATAACAGGACATATGACTCTACGGGTTGAGATCGCCGGCCAGAAGACACGCCACTCATTTCTTGTTATGGAGACCCTCGAATCCGCCGTCATACTTGGAGTCGACATATTAAGCCAGATAACTCTCGAGTGCCGTATTGGAGCACAATTCCATGTTGTCACCGGCCCCCACGTATCTAGCATGAGTCCAACCATCTCTCCGGAAGAATAAGATCTACTTCAAGAATTCCTAGAACAAGAACTACCGCGGTTTAAACAGCTTCAAGGAACGACGCACCTGGTCGAACATAAAATTCGCGTGGTAAACCCAGAACCGATCAAACAGCGTTACCGACCACGCAACCCCGCTATGCAGGCGATTATCGACAAAGAGGTAAATGAAATGCTACGGCACGGAGTCATCGAACCGTCCGAAAGCCCCTGGAGTTCACCGGTTGTAATTGTGCGGAAGAAAGACGGAAAACCGCGCTTCTGTATTGACTTCCGCAAAGTAAATTCTGTCACCCAGAAAGACGCTTACCCTTTACCACAGATAAACGCCACTCTAGATAAACTTCGCGGAGCGCAATATTTATCTACGATCGACTTACAGAGCGGCTATTGGCAAATTCCACTCTCTCCCGACAGCAAGCCGATAACGGCGTTCACCGTGCCCGGACGTGGACTCATACAATTCCGAGTGATGCCTTTCGGATTGCATTCCGCACCCGCAACCTTCCAGCGCCTACTCGACCAAATCATCAGTCCAGAAATAGAGTCTTTCGCCCTAGCCTACGTGGATGATATCGTCGTAGCCAGCCGCTCGTTCAAAGAGCATCTTCAACATTTCGCCGAAGTCTTCTGACGTCTTCGCGCCGCAAACCTCCGCATAAATCCCGATAAATGCCAGTTCTGTCGGGGGCATCTTCAATACCTGGGCCACGTTATTACCTGCTAGTGCTATCACGACATTGACACCACCCACCAATTTGAGACAATTGCGGCAATTCCTAGGCATGGTCTCCTGGTATAGGCGATTCATAGCTCATTTCTCCGACCAGGCCCGCCCGCTCACAAAACTTCTCGGAAAGAACGCGAAATGGAAGTGGGAGGACGAGCAACAGACCGCATATAAAGAACTCTGCCGAAAACTTGCCGAAGCTCCCGTTCTCACCTGCCCTGATTTTACCAGAAAGTTTACTCTTCAGATCGATGCGAGTAACGAAGGGTTAGCCGCCGTATTGACCCAAGAAGACGACCGGCATGAAAAAGTAATAGCATACGCTAGCCGCACGCATAACTGAGCGTAACTATTCCTTCACCGAAAAGGAATGCCTGGCTGTAGTGTGGGAAATCCGAAAGATGCGACCGTATTTAGAAGGGTATAAATTCACCGTAATCACGGACCACCAGTCGCTCAAATGGCTCCAGCGAATCGATAACCCTTCCGGACGACTAGCTCGATGGGCGCTGGAACTCCAACAATATGACTACGACATTAGATACCGTAAGGGAACGCTAAACCGAGTTGCGGACACCCTTTCACGGCAACCCGAACCGACCACCGTAAGCGCCGCACGACCGGCCGAACGTTGCAAGTGGTACGACCGAAAAATGGCCGCTGTTCAACAAAATGCAGCCGATAATCCTGAGTATTGTATCCGCAGCGGGAAACTTTACCGCCATATCCTGCATACATTAAATTTTTATGAGACGACACCGGACGAAGACTGGAAACTATGCATACCCACATACCAGCGACCCGAAATACTAAAAGAAGCACATGACGACCCGACGGCAGGACATCTCGGTATCGCTAAAACTATTACCCGCCTTGCGCCACATTATTACTGGCCGGGAATGTTCCAGGATGCCGCTAAATATGTACGCCACTGCCAAAGCTGTTTGTCACATAAAGCATCGCAACAACAACCCGCGGGGCGAATGTATGCAACGCCAGTCGAGCAACCCTGGGAGACGGTCTCGTATGACTTAATTGGACCTTTACCGCGATCCAAACAAGGACACGTATGGCTCGCTATGCTACAAGATAAATTTTCAAAATTTATTGAATTGTAACCGATACGCAAGGCAAGCGCTGGAGCGACATGTTACGCACTCCGAACCCGAATCCTGCTGCGATACGGCCGACCGAAGACCGTGATCAGTGATAACGGCAAGCAATTCCGAAGCAAAGAATTTGAGGACCTCCTTCGTAAAGCCGGCGTAACACACCGATTGACCCCACTGTATACGCCCCAGTGCAACTTAGTCGAGCGGGCTAACAAAGTCATCAAAACGATGATATCCCAATACATTACCAAGTCACACCGAACGTGGGATGAACATCTTCCAGAACTCGCGTTTGCGTTCAACACAGCGGATCATGAATCGACGGGCTATTCACCAGCCTACCTCGTCTACGGTCGGAAACCGCCGACACCCGGTAGCATGCAGGTAGAGAACCAACAACCGTCACAAGAAACCAGATTCCGTACATTACAGGAAGCGTATGAACTAGTACGAATCAATCTTGCCCGAGCGTTCTATAAGCAACAACGCTATTACAATCTACGGCACCGTGATTGGCGTCCCTCTATCGGAGAACAAGTGATGAAGAAAGAACACCATTTACCCGACAAAAAGCAAGGCTTTAACGCAAAGCTAGCTCCCGTTTATTCTGGCCCGTACAGAGTACACCGCATCCTCTCACCAGTAATAGTTGATCTGCGAACTACCGGAGGGCGCTACCTACGCCATATACATGTAAGCGAGCTGAAACCATGTGGAGAGGGGAGCAGTCGCCAGGGTAGGGGTGACAAGCCTGCAGCGCGTCACGCTGCATCAGTCAGTAACCCGCATCATGGCAGTGAACAAAGACACGCTCGACGCAGCCCTCTAAGAAACGCTGCAGTGGCTCGACGAGCCAGCCCCAGCCATGGAGCATCCCGTGGCCCTGGAACAGCCACCGGCCATGAAGCAACTGGTCGGGGTAGGCACGGAAACCATCATACCGACCCTAGCACCGCCCCAGCAACTTATACCGATGCCACGCGGGAGGCAGGCAGCCACCGACAGCTGCCCGGCATGGGAACGCCACCTAACTCGCCCCCGCAGACCACCGACACGGAGCCGACCACCAGCAGAAGCGGAGCCGGCCATCGTAACCCCTACAATGACGGGGTCCGCTACAATAGATGGCAGAGGCAAGACCCAGGCCGCGAGAAATCCGTAGGCAAAACCGTCGCGGCTATAACCTCGCCGGCAAGATCGGTTTCGCGCCCTCCCAGGGGAGGCCGACAATCCTGGAGGTTCACCCTGCCAGATCACACTACGGTGGATGTTCCGTTGGCCATCATTCAAGGCAGTCGACGCTTCCGAGTAAGACGAAGCCATGGGACATATGTCCTCGCTTTTGCCGAAGAACGTTTCACGCTCCGAAAGAAAGGGGGGATGTAACGTCAGCATCTTCATAGCACGAAGCTAACGTTGCTAACTAGCTATCCGGCTAGTCTCGGGAACCATCGGATCACGTCGTGCCCCGATCCCACTACTAGCGCTATCCCCCACTCCGTAGCTGCGGCTATATAATCCCGGACACTAGTCCGGCGAGCACCTTTTTCTTCCCATCCGCCTCCAGCCCAACTACCAAAGGCGGGTTGAGCCTTCCTCACATATGGCGTGCTGAGCCATTCTTACCCGAGTTTCTCCGCATACGGCGTGCTGAGCCGTTCCCCAGGGCGTGTTGAGCCATCCTTACCGAAGTCGTGCTGAGCCGAACGTTCCCTCACTACCTACTCCACCGGCGACACCGCATGGGAACCGTGTCGCGTTCGTCAACACCCGAGTACAGCACGGCAAGGTGCGCCATTAGCTTTATCGCGAAAGCGTATTATCGTTTCCGGGACCGTAACCGCCGCCTCGCCGTATCACCGTGTCTGCTTTGTTACAGGTTGCCCCAGCCCGGAGAAGTAGCTTCGACAGCCGCCAGACGCTAAACGGCCATTCTTACTGTTTTACAATAAATTGTATTTACTTTTGATTATATAGAATATATATTTATTTATATTTTTGGGTAGAAAAAGAAGTGTTTGCTTATTCCTCTAGTACCAGTCCGTCCTGACTCCCATCCTCGCTCCTGAACCCTGGTAACTCTGAGCACCCGACCGGCGGGGAATGAGAGACGTTACACTCCTACTAATAAAAAATAATATTAAATATAGTCATGTTGATCTTAGTAATTACTCACACATTCTTCCCTGTAATGTAGATATTGTATGTTCTAAAATTGTAAATAACAACAAATCATTTTGTTTTTGTTACATACATCCCTCTTGCACTTGACATTAATCATTACACAACTATTTTTGATTTCTTTGAGAGTCTTTCGTTTCTATTCAACAATAATTTTGTGATTTTAGGCGATTTTAACATACCTGATTTAGTGTTAGAAATGAACACTCCCAAAATTAATCTATTTAATGGTTTCTTCGATATTCTTAATGCCACCCAATATAACACAATCATAAATGTAAACAACATGCTTCTTGATGTTATTGTTTCCAAATCAGAATGTACAGTTAAACATGCCAATGATTTGATACTTGATGTTGAATATGATCACCATCCAGCTCTCGAGTTTCAAATAATGTTTGATGCTACTAAAAATGATAAAGTCTATTACAAAGGAACGAATTACAACTTCAAATATGCTAATTTCCCCAACCTATATCAACTTATTGGCAAATTTGACTGGAACATTCTTACACAGTACTCTGATGTTAACTCAGCTTGTTATTGTTTATATAACACCTTATACAGTTTCTTTGATGAATGTGTACCTGTTAAATCCCCACCTAAACGACACTATCCTCCTTTGTTTACCCCCGAAATTAAGGCTGACATTCGTCGCAAAGAACACTTTCGCAGGCTGAGTATTAAACACCCTAATAATTCCCACCTTCGTAATTGTTACCATGACTTACATACTAAACTAAAACATAACATTAAAAAAGCCTATAAAGAATATAATGCACAGTGTGAATCTAATATTCAAAATGATCCTAACACCTTTTGGAAATTCATCAACTCTAAAAGGAAAACATCAACATTTCCCAGTAATATGATACTTAATAATATTAGTTACTCCAATACCGAAGATATTGCTAATGGTTTCGCCTCTCATTTCAAATCTGTGTATACACAACCATCCAGTAACCCCTCCCCTAACATTCCTTCTGACTCTACGCTAATTTCACTCAGTCGTGTGACCAGAGATGATGTGAACAAAGCTATTTCAAAATTAAAATCTGGTTTTTCATGTGGTCCTGATCTTATTCCCAGTTTTTTAATCAAAGATTGTGCCTATCCTCTATCTCTTGCTCTTCATTATATATCTAATTTATCATTAAAAACAAATACTTTTCCAGATAAATGTAAATTAACTCGAATTATCCCTATTTTTAAAACAGGTAATACAGCTGACATTACAAATTACCGGCGTATTGCTATATTATCAAATTTTAGTGAGATATTTGAAAAAATAATCTGCACTACAACTTTCAGTAAAGCTAAAAACAAGATTTCACCATCACAGCATGGGTTCATGGTAAAGAGATCTACCTCCACTAATCTCCTCTATTTCACACATAAAATTTCTTCTATCTTAAATACCAAGCAACAAATCGATTGCGTTTATAGAGACTTTACCAAAGCCTTCGACAGAATTGATCACACTATACTCCTTCAGAAATTACATTCATTTTCTTTATCATCGCCCCTTATTAATCTCCTCTCGTCATACCTATATAATCGTCATTTATTTGTTCAATTTCTTGGCCACAAATCCTTTACTTTCATTTCTACTTCTGGGATTCCGCAAGGGTCTAATCTGGGCCCTTTACTTTTTCTTATTTTTATTAATGACATCACAGATATATTACTTTCTGATAAACTTCTGTTTGCTGACGATTTAAAAATATTTTATACTGTTTCCTCAAATAACGACTGTAAATTTTTGCAAAATGACCTCAATAATTTGTTTAACTGGTGTACTAGAAATAATTTGAATTTAAATTTAAATAAATGTTACATAATGTCTTATACTCGTTAATCTTCCCCTTTATTATTTAACTATACTATCAATGACTCTCCTTTACAGCGTTCCTCACATATTACTGACCTTGGTGTTACTTTTTGTTTCCAAATTTACTTTCTTAAATCACATAAACAATATTTGCAATTCCTCTCTTCTTATGCTTGGTTTTATTATTCGTCAAACTCGTTCCTTCTCTAATGTTACTTCTATTCTTTCAATGTATTATGCTTTTGTCTGCTCTAAACTTGAGTATTGCTCTATTATCTGGAATCCCATCTATGACACTCATTTTGACCGCATCGAAAATATTCAGAAGAAATTTTTGAAATTTTTACTTTTCAAAATACATAGTCAGTATCCTGACAATCGAATGCAGTATCTTAACCTATTGCACAAATTCAATATGCATAGTCTAAATGAACGTCGATATTTTCATTCGGTCCATCATCTCTGCAAACTAATTCATGGTGATATTGACGATCCAAATAGCCTTCAATTACTTTCTTTTCATACTCCTTATGTGCTCACACGTTTTTCACAAACTTTCTACCTTCCTACTGCTCGTTCGAATATCTTATCCTACTCACCAATATACCGAATGTGTCAATTAAATAGTCATAGATACTCCGATGTTGATGTTTTCCTACATCGTCCTAAGATATTTATATCATTAATTAAAAAACAATAATTAATTTTAATTCTAACTTTGTCTTTTTATTGTTTGTTACACTATATTTTTATATCTTTTGCATGTTTATGTTTTTTCTCTACCCCGTAATTGGGTTTTACCTGTCAGGTAGTGTATTTCTTATAAATAAATAAATAAATAAATAAATAAAAAAACGGATAGTGTACAAAATAAATCGAGATTAGGACAGGCACAGAAACTAAATCACGTCGTAATTCTGTGAAAAGTTCGCGAAAATTCCAAATTAAGTGTTGTTAAATTATACTAGGTATAATGGAAGAGTGACTAGAAAGAAGCCATTCATAAGTGCGATAAATGAAGCTAAAAGACTTTAAAACATATTTAAACCAATCTGAAACGTTCTGGAATTCAGTAGTATTTTCAGATGAAACAAAAATAAATGTTCTTGGGTCGGATGGACGAGTTATGTTTTGGAGAAAGAAGAATGAACATTTGAAAACAAAAAAAATATAGCCAACAGTAAGACATAGAGGAGGATCTCTATAGGGCTGTAGAAGTGCAGAATCGGTGGAAAACTTAGTTTTTATTGATGGAGAAATGGATCAAATGTAATATTTAAATATATTAAAAGAGAATTTAGCAGAAAGTGCAGAAAAATAGGGTTTAAGAGATTTCTATATCTTTCAACAATAGTTATTTTTTATAGAAGACGATAAAATAATATTTTATCGACAAGCGGAAAGTGTTAATTCACGAGCGATATAATCGCGAGTGAATTATTTTTCGCGAGTCGATAATTTAATTTTATCGTCGTGTATAAAATTCTATTTTTTTCTATAGCAGGTTTTGAAGAGAAAAGAATTAGAAAAATTAAATTAATATTTAAGAACAATTTTAAAATGTCAGTAGCCTGCATTGTTATGGAAATGTACTTCTAATAAACAAAAGTTAAAGTACTTTATCTACCCTTGCTGTTAAAGTGTTACTTTATCTACCCTTGCGGTTAAAGTGCTACTTTATCCACTATTTTGAGTTGATAAAATTGCACTTTAACATCTGCTATAGAAAAAAATAATGATCCAAAACATACTGCACGTAAAGAATAAGAATGGGTACTGTACAATTACAAACAACAACTAAAAACACACCGCCACAATCTCCAGATATTTAATTAAGAATATAACAGAACTAAAAAAAAATTGTGGTGGAAGAATGGGATAAAATTGGTACCAGTATTACAAAAAAAAAATAGTGAATAGTATGTCAAACCGTTTAAGGGACGTAATACGAATGAATGGCGGCCCAACAGATTATTAGTTGCAATTGTAATGTAATCAGTAAAACGGAAGGAATTATTTTCTTCAAGAGATATACTGTCTTGTATATTTTATTTTTATTTTTCTGTACATGATCATGTACACGGCAGAATACAGAAGATTTTTTTAGTAACACAAATAATTGTAATACATATGTTATAATAAAAATAAATGTAAGTTTACAGTCATATAAACGTATTACAGTATGCCTAAATCAACAAATATATCACTATAAAAAATATAATATCCCGTTTACACATAAACAATAATCAAATTAAAAGTGCTAATTACAAGACTATTTATTAGTCAACATTAACTTACCAATATCCTTTAACAGTAAAATATTTGTTGCTCAAAAATTAACATTTTAAATTTATTTTTTATTTCAATAGCCAGCTATTAGTCTAGAAAGTGGAATCTGGTGAAAGCTCCCTGTACAAAAAATGTGATTACCTACAGTACTTTTTATTCACATTGTAACAAAAAAAAGATTTCAGTTATAATTTTAATTTAAAAGTTTGAATACAAAATGTTTCATTTAACAAGGGATAAATATTTATGAAATTAGCGTTCGTTGAAAATTCGAAATTATAGTTTTCCCGATCATTTCTTACTAATATCGTTGACTGAAATGAACGCTAAAAATAGTTCTTACATAAAACTGCTTGGTATTAATTATATTACAGATTACAATAACAAAGAATGCGACATGTGTAACTAGAAATTCTTTTCAAACGATAACAGAACAGCTTAGTTTGGTAGTCGTATCATTACTTCCACCTCATCACTACACAAATTTTCTAAAAGCACGACATTGTAATAAATATTATATTTAATACTGTATAATTTAACTATAATTCTTGGTTAAAGTCAATATTTTATAGAGTTCATAAAAGAATATACTTACAATTTTTGTTCTCCAGTAAAATAAAAAGAACAAAATGTTTTTTATATATTTTATATTTAATTCTCATCACACTGTAAACTAATTCTTATATGTTTTAAAAATTATTTATATATAAAAGCATATACATCTCTTTAAGTATGTCCAAAACTGGTCCACTTTTAACAGAAACAATTGAAGGCAAGGGCCAGTATTATCAAAAGCTATTAAATTTGAATTATTTGTTAACAAAAGTTTAAAATAAATATTTTTACACATTTGGTATAAATTTTCATATTCAGTTTTTGCTAGTATAAAATATTTTTTATTTGTCCTACAGAAAAAAACATTAATTAAATTAAGTTTTATAATACTTGCCTCAATATAATCTCATTGTTTCCAATTTATTTTATATTCTTACACAAAATATGAATATATTTAAAAAGTAAATTAGACAGAAAATTATTTGTAAAAAATGATATATACTAAAACTATAAAATAACAATTTATTCAGAATAGTTAAGAGCGTGAAGAAAGTTTATGTTCGAAATACAAACAATATTTTTTCTACAACAATTTGTCCAGAAATTATAATTGAAATCAAGAAAAAATATAATAAAATAATATTGGTTCTTACGAAAATATCGTAGTTACTTATATAACTAAAGAAAAATGAAAGTTGTTTCTAAGTATTAAATTGTTAATTTATAACCGTGAAAACAAGTTTTTCAAAACCGCGAAAAAAAATTATTTTCACTGTTTTGCATGGTTGTCAGTGTAATTTATAAAAACATTACGCATGAAAAAAATTACACTTTACACCTAAAAATACACAAATGTCAACATTTTTTGACACTTGTAGAAAAAATAATTACAAATTTCAAAAACTTATAATTTTTTGTAGGAAACTGTAGACTAATAATTAAATGTTGTAAGAAAACAAAACTTAAATCGTATATATATTTTGAAAAGTGAGTGTGAATTTTACAATATTTGTGAGTTGTTGGAGAATACAATATTATTAATTCAATTTAAATAGTGTTTCTTTGTATGATACCTAATGATTGAAGAAGTTTTTTCTCTTATATTGTAAGTGAGTAAAATTAATCATTATACATCAGTCAAATGTTTAAGGCGTGAGCGTATAAGCGCAAGTTTGGTAAGTTTCACTCACGTCTGATATAAGAAGTTATAGTGAATTTTTTTGTTTGAAATAAGTTTAAATTATACGAAAATGAAGTTTTATGAAAAATTAGGGAATGTCATACTCGGTTGCTATGATTATGCTATTTAAAGAATAAGATACTGTTAAATAATTTTGTTATTAAATTTTAAAACTAATAGCACAGTGTATAGTGAAACATTTTAATCACTCGTGAATAATAGTTCTTTTGAGTCACTAAGAATATTATATAAGTTTCTCTTTACAACAAAAAATATTTTTTGTTTCTTTTAGACAAAATAAATATAAGTAAAAATCGTTGACACATAAAAATATTAAAATAAAAATATATTGAGAAATAATCTTGGAGTTTATAGCTTTAAAACGTTTATTCATTTAGAATAAGACGACGTTTGGATTCATGTTAGGAATTGAAACGCCGTCTTATTTTAAATAAACCTGCTGAAGCCACAAATTCCAAGATTATTTCTCAATATATTTTTTTTTTAAATTTCTATGTGTCAACGAAACATTTATACTTATAATTATTATGCCTAAAAGAAACAAAAAATATTTTGTTTTAACTACAAATGTTGGGTGAACAATCTCAAAATTTGAATAAAAATATATTGGTTGTAAAAAAAAAATACGTAATATTTTTAATTTTGTTGTAACGATGATCGACTAGGAGGTGATAAAAGGAAGAAAAATTTTCGGGACATACTCATAAAAAGTTTTTATAAAATTAAACCAACATTTCACTGCGATCATCTCCAGTGTAACTGTACATTATACGAAACAACATGTCCAAAATATTTTACTTTACTACATTGTTTAAGTTTATGTCCGTTAATTTTACGTATTTTTTAATAGTGTTTTTCATATGTTTGTTTTATTATTTATTTATTTGTTTTTAACAAATACTGTTACCCATGGTGTTCAACGTATTTTTATAATCATTTATAACTAGATTGTAAGTAAATGCTACATTCTAAAAAATTTACATCTGTTGTTTCGTACACTGTACAGTTACCCTAAAGATGAACACGGTGCTGATCGAAACGTTGGTCTAATCTAATAAAAACCTTCACGATTGCGTCCCGACAAATGTTTCTTCCCTGCTTGTTTTTATAATATATTCATCATGAATATAGTACTTCAGATTTAGCAAGGATTTTCATATTATTATTTTTATAAATATACAGTAATCTTTGCATAATCCGAGTAAAAAGTTGACAGACCCTATTCGAAGTACAGTATTATCGAGGTAAAACGATTTTTATTGATGGTGGAGGAAATGACTGGCTAGTCTGTTTCCCCGCAGAAGCAATAAATACTGTTACCTCACGTATTAGTCGGAGAACTATACCCTTCTATCGTGCAGCCAGTACTTTTCCCGTTATAGTTTAAATTTACTTAATCTTATAAGGAAATTTTTCGATGGTTTTTATGATGTGAGTCTTAATATTCTATCTTATTGCAAAAATTGGAAAATCCACATTTTTCCAAAAAAATGCTTAATTTCAAATTGGAAACATATTTTCACTTTATCTTCTCATATCTTTCTTTATTAATTGTGATACTAGTGCCGTTCCTTCGGAAAATAATTTATCCCTATATTCTACGAGTACTAATTTAAAAAAAAAATATTTTTTCTACAAATATTTTAAATAAATAAAGTGTGAATAATGAGCACTCAGTTTGACACCAACAAATAGTTGTTAACATTTAGAAAAAAGGCCAAAGACGTTTTTTTTGTGGTGAAAATGTTTTTCGATCAGTGCACCATTTTCGCAATTATTAAATTTAAAGTTAAGAGTTGAAAAAAAGTTGAACTTTGAACGTTCCACACTATACATGCTGAGTGTTGATTTCTTCCAAGTTATATGCATATTTATCATTTTTTATCTAAAATTCATTTTTAATTGATTCATTATAATTAATGTAAAGTATCACAATAAATTCCATGAAATCAATAAATTTATTTTACCATAAAACAAAATAAGTATAGTAAAAAATGTCTGGCTCAGAATAAAGTTATTATTTAAATATAATCAATATACACATACATATATGTTAAATTGATTTATCGAAATTAAAACAATCATTTTATCTTCAGTTGCATTTAGCTATAAAAATAAGTAAAACCTATGGTATATATGATTTTATTTATTTTACATTGACATTTTGCAGAAAATGATGTTTTAAGCATGTGTAGCGCGGGACACAAAAAACTTATTTGATCCTTTCTCTAAATGTTACCTACGTTATGTTGGTGACTATCTCTTAAGGACGAAAAGTTTGTAAGTGAGAAAATTCTATTACAAACCTAAAAAACTGAGGTTTCATTATTCACATTTTATTTATTTAAACAATTTATATAAACAATATTTAATATATTTTTAATTAGTACTTGCGGAATATATGAATAAATTATTTTCCGAAGAAACGTTAATATCTCCATTAGTTACGAAGATATGGGAGGGAGCGAAAAAATGTTTTTAATTTGAAATGAAGCATTTTCTTGGAAAAATGTGGATTTTCCAATTTTCGCAATAAGATAGAACATTGAAACTAGCACCTTAGTAAATTTACATTGTAGCGGAAAAAGTATTAAGTGCGACTTAAAATAAGCGAGATTCGGAGGAAAAGTCTATATATTGTACAATACTTTATTTGCTATTCACATGTAAATAAAAACCAAATTCTGACAGTTACTAACTTAATTATGTTTTGTCAATAATTTGTATGACAGGGACAAACACAGTTTTCAATAATATAAACAATGCAACTATTATCCTGTAAATCTGACAGATACTTTCACAGGTAAGTAGATTGTTAATGTTAGTTTCCCTGGTGAATAAACAGTTCAAATAAATTACGTCAGTAACAAATGGATACCTTTTCAATTTTGTTAGATGTACGTTAAAAAAGTTAGCCAGTGGTTGCTATATTTTTTTTATTACATAAACATAACATTATTAGGTACTCGGCCATGCTATACACACCCTACGAAAGACTGCATTCAACGGAATGTTTATATGACTCTGTTCACGAATGTCTATGCCTCGCATGCGTTCGGAGTACAGATACCATAGTGCACTCGGAAGTTCGGATTAATAA
This sequence comes from Stenolophus ochropezus, assembly GCA_035578165.1. Lineage (NCBI taxonomy): Eukaryota > Metazoa > Arthropoda > Insecta > Coleoptera > Carabidae > Stenolophus > Stenolophus ochropezus. The sequence goes on along the minus strand of JAQOWZ010000024.1, from coordinate 3,229,170 downwards.
TACCATTTTATACAAGCAGGTTGTTTAGATTACGGAGGTTTTCCGATTATAGGGGGTTCGAATTATCCAGATATTACTGCATTTGGAATTTAGATATTGATACTAAATTGCTGATATGTTTTCCGTTGATTATATTTCAAAAATAAATTAGGATACATAGAAAACTACCAATAAATAAATAAAACATCGTAACAAATGAAATAACACTGTTTATGTGGTCGCAATTTTTTGTCATTGTTTTCTTTAATGAACATTATACCCATTCGCAATTTTATGTATATTTTAAATATGTAAAAATAGATAATGTGCCTTTCAAAATACAAAAAATATATATTAGCTGAATGGTGTGCACGTAATTATTGGAACAAAATCCAATATATTGGGAGTACCATCTACATGTATTTCTGTGATATAAATATCTGTAGTCTGTTTCCTGGAGTAGATACTTACGTCATCAATCGTAACCGTGTTATTCCAATTGTTGGGGAAGGAAGGGGAATTGATGACATAATTTTGATGGGTCAAATTGTTTGATTTTGTTCAAATTGTCGCCGCCAAAATCACCGTAATACATGACATGAATGACTATATACCCATCTGTAACACGTACGATAATGAGATAGCTAATTAAGGTTTTATCTATGTCATGTGTATACGACAAAGATACAAGATAAAAGTTTAATAATTATTGCAGCAAAAATTGACGATATTTGTATCGACTGCGGGAAATAGACTGTACCTACATGCAGGGGCGTAGACAAGAGGAGGGATAGGGTTATCAATTCCCCATGAGAATATGTTACATACTGTTTTTACATTATAAATTTAATATGAGAAAGTAACTAAAATAAAAATTCTTATAAATATATTTTTTTAATTGTTAGAGTTATTGTAATTATAGTTTTTGTTAAAACTGGAAAAATGTATGGTTCTAAAATTTATTGAATTATTATTCCCTCCCCATTTGAAATTTCAGACTACGCCCATGCCTACATGTATGAATGTATTATAACAGTTTGTCATGTAAAAGCATGTATGGTAAAAAGCTATTTGTATTAATATGCAGATGCTACTACATTTGCCTCGATAAAGAAAAAGTTCACCAAATTTACAACCATGTATCATGTATGTATGTGTAACATTTTATTATATTAAAATTTTTACTAAACTGCTACAAATATTTTCATGTTCTTCATATCATCAAAATAACGAGTTAACAATTTATTTGTAACCCTAAATTTTAAAATAAAACATTTATAAATAACGTCCGGAACGAATATTTGTCTAAAATGTCCAGAATCTTCACACTCGTTTTTCCATTCCATTGTCTTCATTGCGTTACAGTTCTAGAAATAATGCGACCATTGAGTACGGTGGTTTAGGAAATGGTTGATGGTATGTAATGTTAGTATCGAAAGGGTTGCCACAATCCGGTGTGCTCATCTCGACGGAAGTAGTGGGGTCGATTGTCCCGGAAAACAGTTACAGCCGGAAATTGATTGTCTTGGATATATTTTAAAGTTGCTCTAACCTAAATAAAGAGAAACATATAATAAAACATGTTTTTTAAATATGTATATATATATATATATATATATATATATATATATATATATATATATATATATACATATATATATAACTGCTTTGAATACTTTATTTATTTAAATATAGTATAGAAATATGTCTATTGTCAATTATTATGGACTCTGAGGGCACATTCATCTACAATAGTAGAGTACAGAGTAGAATGCATCGCGCGCAGGAATGAACTGCGTTTGTGTAGGGCGTATAACCACAGAATAGTTGTACACAGAAGTGACACTTGTTGTGACACGTGTCGGTACCTTAGTCACCCTGTTACCCTAGTCAGTTCTATGACCTTGGAGCATTGTGAAGACCTTTAAATTTGTTGGCTGATTTACGCTCCATATTTAAATTTTTGTTTGAATGATAAAAGAATTTTTAGATTGTAAAAATACTAAAATTATAAATTTTTCAATATAATAAAAGCAAATTAGATAAATAAATAGGTACATAGTTATATTTTGTAAACATTTTTATTAAACAAAATGTATGTATTTTGCAGGTTTATCAATAAGCAAGCATAATTTTGTATTTCTTTCTTTTTAATTAGATTTAAAATTCATATTACTTATATCATAGCATAAAATATTCTGTCTTACATGCAATTTAGTGGAGAATTTCACGACTTGAAACCCATTTAGTTTACTAACTCGTATAAGCAATATCCTACATCTTTAATTAATATAAATCAGTTAGTAAATATTTATATAAAAAGTATTTTCTAAACAAAATTTGTAATTATAAATATATTTGTGTATTGTTTTAAAATTTACAAACTCTCTCCAAACTATGATTTTTATAATGTATACATATGTTCAAAATCGCTTCATATTAGTGTATTTTTAAACAATTATTTAACAAGTACAACTTGGAATCAGCCAGTATCATCGTATACAAGGACGTCGACAAAGTGGGAAAGTTCATAAAGCTTTTTCCCCTTTGAAGTATGTGAAATATAATAATTTCTTTTTGCTAATTATTTTCCTAAATTTTATCAAAGTGATAACATATTTGTTGCTTCTTAGAAATCGATTTCTGTATTTTTATATTTTTATTATGAAGATGTGACGAAACTTTCCGATTTTAAACGAGGAGCCCTTTAAATTTGTTAGCTTTCCCCATCTCTCACTAATTTTTGTTTCTCTGTCTTATTGTCGCTTCGGTATACAGGGTGTTCCATTTAAAAGTGCCACCATTGCTATCTCGAGAACTATAAGAGCTACGAGGTTGGTTAAATTAGCAAAGAACCACCATTTTACAAGACTAATACAATGAGCAAAAAAAAATTTTTTTTTCAACCTGTGGTTCTCAAAATACAGGACACAACTTTCTTATTTTAAATGGAAACGTATGTTTATTTTTAGGTTATTCGATAGAGTATTTTTTTCTGAATTCAATGATATAAATATATCATATTCTAATATGACAAAATAACTGAGAAAAATGCATGGTAGATTTATTTGTATTTTATTTATATCCGGCTGAAATAAGAGTGCTTTGGATGGAAAACAATTCATTTTCTTCTTAAAACTGACAGTTCAAGCAAACAAAATTTAACAAAAAATAATCAAACAATGTTAGACAGAACATTATGTCTATGTTTTCTATCCATAGCACTCTTGTTTCAGCCAGATATAAATAAAATACATATAAATTTAACATGCATTTTTCTCAATTATTTTGTTATATTAGTATATGATATGTACATATCGCTGAATTCAGAAAAAAATACTTAATCGAATAACCCAAAAATAAACATACGTTTCCATTTAAAATAAGAAAATTGTGTCCCGTATTTTGAGAACCACTGGTTGAAAAAAATTTTTTTTTGCTCATTGTATTAGTCTTGTAAAATGGTGGTTCTTTGCTAATTTAACCAACCTCGTAGCTCTTATAGTTCTCGAGATAGCAATGGTGGCACTTTTAAATGAAACACCCTGTATAAATATTCTGTGGTATAACTCTGGTTACAAGGCTACGTACAACATGAGATATCTAAGTTTGAGCTCAGTTTATGAATTATTTTTGGAAGAAGAAACGAACCAAATTCAGTTTTTCGCCATTTTATCATGACCTATGGAGAATTTTAGGATAACCAGGACACCGTTAAAATAGCCCCCAGATGCGCAAAATAATTCTCATTTGTACGAAGTTGTAACTGTTATAGTTTCCAAGATCCTAATAGTGGTCGATGAAATTTAGACACACGGTATATATATTTACAGTGTGTACAACAAAAAAGGGAACAAAGGACTTTAACACGGTATTTAAAAAAATTGCAGATACTCTCTCTCCTGATTGATTGAAAACTGCAGGAGTACAAACTTATTCTAAATTTAATTCTACATCAGATAAAATCTAGAGATCTGTGAATATGAACGATTCGGTTAATTAAAACGAATCACTTAAGTGAACACAGTGAACTTATTCCTTGGTTAGAATATGATTCGTTCAGTTATGTCCTGGTACCATGGCGTCTATCATTGCGACTCAAGGATAAATACGTACTTTTTTCTATTGTTGCAACAGTATGCCTACATTACGAGATATTATAAAAATAAAATGTAACACTTTCGTTAGAAATAAGACAGGAAATAGAGTAAATCTATGTGACATTCCCATTAATAGTATACCTATATTATGAATGACAATATGAACAAAAAAATATATTAAATAAACAGTAAGATAAGAACATGAAATAAAACAAATTTAAATTATATTTACGGACGTCACGACAATTAATATAAAATTGCATTAACTATAATGACATGTCATTATCTGTCATAACTGACACATAGATATTCTATTTTATTTCCTTGGCTATCTGATTTTGAACAAAAATGATACATTCTTTTTTAATAAATCTCGTACTGCAGACGTGCTGTTGTATCACTATCTTATGTATAATTTAATTTTGAACATTTCTCACTGTTGTATTTTTGCTGTAAATCTATCAGGAGGGAGAATATTCGCAATTTTTTAAAATACCATGTTAAACTATATATATACAGGATGAATATTGAAAACCTTGACATAGGGAAATAACATGGGAAAACAGTTTTTTGCTGTTTCCATCTGTCCCGCTAAATAAAATCGGGTGTATATGGTATCGTTAGTTAGATTACTTAATTTTGCATCTAATAAAACCAAATGTTGTGTAATATGGCCTTTTCTAACAGAAATATTTGATAAAATAAATTGTATTTTGAAGGTTATCCTTCATATTTTCGAATAAGAAACGTCAAAAACAAAATACTCCATAGCCGAGTGGATACGAGGACTGATTCATAACATAAATAATCTACAAGACCTGGTTCGAGACCACCTCGGCCCTATTTTTTTTAAAATTAAATTATACTTAAAATATCATGTTTCGAATGAAATGAAACGAATGAAATACAAAATTATACACCAAAAACTAAATTCGAATTAATTGTTAAGTTTGACAGACAGTAATTAATAATTCTATTAAATATTTGGATTTTTCTATTTATAAAAATATGAATATTGCTATTTTATTAAAATAGTCTGATATAATAAAGATATTTTAAGCATAATTTAATTTAAAAAAAAATAGGGCCGAGGTGGTCTCGAACCAGGTCTTGTAGATTATTTATGTTATGAATCAGCCCTCGTATCCACTCGGCTATGGAGCATTTTGTTTTTGACGTTTCTTATTCGAAAATATGAAGGATAACCTTCAAAATACAATTTATTTTATCAAATATTTCTGTTAAAAAAGGCCATATTACACAACATTTGGTTTTATTAGATGCAAAATTAAGTAATCTAACTAACGATACCATATACACCCGATTTTATTTAGCGGGACAGATGGAAACAGCAAAAAACTGTTTTCCCATGTTATTTCCCTATGTCAAGGTTTGCAGTATTCACCCTGTATATACAGGGTGAATACTGAAAACCTTGACATAGGGAAATAACATGGGAAAACAGTTTTTTGCTGTTTCCATCTGTCCCGCTAAATAAAATCGGGTGTATATGGTATCGTTAGTTAGATTACTTAATTTTGCATCTAATAAAACCAAATATTGTGTAATATGGCCTTTACTAACTGAAATATTTGATAAAATAAATTGTATTTTGAAGGTAATCCTTCATATTTTTGAATAAGAAACGTCAAAAACAAAATGCTCCATAGCCGAGCGGATACGAGGGCTGATTCATAATATAAATAATCTACAAGACCTGGTTCGAGACCACCTCGACCCTATTTTTTTTTTTAATTAAATTATACTTAAAATATCATGTTTCGAAACATGAAATACAAAATTATACACCAAAAACTAAATTCGAATTAATTGTTAAGTTTGACAGACAGCAAATAATAATTCTATTAAATATTTGGATTTTTTTATTTATAAAAATATGAATATTGCTATTTTATTAAAATAGTCTGATATAATAAAGATATTTTAAGCATAATTTAATTAAAAAAAAGTAGGGCTAAGGTGGTCTCGAACGGTCTTGTAGATTATTTATGTTATGAATCAGCCTTCGTATCCACTCGGCTATGGAGCATTTTGTTTTTGACGTTTCTTATTCAAAAATATGAAGGATTACCTTCAAAATACAATTTATTTTATCAAATATTTCAGTTAGAAAAGGCCATATTACACAACATTTGGTTTTATTAGATGCAAAATTAAGTAATCTAACTAACGATACAATATACACCCGATTTTATTTAGCGGGACAGATGGAAACAGCAAAAAACTGTTTTCCCATGTTATTTCCCTATGTCAAGGTTTTCAGTATTCACCCTGTATATATGTATGTTATCAACTTTAATTAAGTCTGCAGTTTATAAAAAAATATTTTTAAAACTTTAAATAGCAAACATAATTTAATAATAGGATAAACTTTTTTACATCTACAGTGTTTACTCGTCAAGTAATTATTACATAGAAAATTACAAAACCATTAGAAAAGAAAGTAAAAATGTTATCGTCTGTATAGAATAATTGAAACTGGACCTGTTGCATATGTGATACAGTCAACGTGATATATATTTTAAAATTGTGTTACTATATAAGGTAGAATATTAGAATGGTTGAATTACAAATTATTTTAAAATTTGTTACTTTCTTTACTAATTAATTTTTAATCAAAAATATTTAAAAAAAAATTGGATTAAGTTTTATATTATTTACCTGCATAACGAAATGTGGAGGTTCTACTTCTGGAGAAGTAGATAAATGTTGTAATATGAATTCATCTGATTGTTCCAGCCATAAGTCCACACCTCGTAGTGGTTCGTAATTAAAAGGCCCAATTCTTAGCATTCCTAAATTACAGTCGTATATATCTAGAACCTAAAATATAAACCTATTAGAATATATAATATAACCTTGTGTCCTACAAAAGTGTCGTCATGAGAAAACAATTTTTCTGCGAAATTTACAGAAAGTAATTAATTTTTTTCACAATATGCATAGAAAGCTCTACTTTCTTCTCGCGAAATAGTGAGGAAAATTACTTTTACCTCTCTAGAGAGGAATATGTACAGTGTTACCAACAGTATATAGGCATTAAAGAATGAAATATTGGAATAGTTCATTATTATATTAAAAATATTTATTTAATAACGATATCCTTTTAAAAAAAATATGGCAATTATGTTTTCTTCTTTTCTTTTTTTTTACAATATTTCACAATTTTACAACTTGAACTTGAATTGGCAAATTGGCAATACAGTAACGACTGCACTGCTAAACGTCAAATTTTACATAACCTAATTTTCAAGCTTATTATGTTACTGCTTCTTTTCGTCCAAATAAATCGATTTTTGAAACATGTCGTGAAAAAAATGTTGTGCCTAACACGAAACGAAAGTACTTTTTCCACTCTCCCTCGAATGTCCCACTCGCTTCGCTCGTGAGTCAAACTCGAATTCGAGTGCTAAATACACTCTCCTCTCTATTTTGACAAATAACTATTTTTGCCTGATGTTTTTATTACTCTATACGCAAAACGACGACGAGCATGGAGATGGAAATGACGAATGTAAGATAAGTTTAATATAATATGTTGTTGTTCCTGAATCCTGATTTATTAATTTTCTTCGTATTACGTTCAATCCTGATTTCTAACGCTTTATATATATTTCGAATCATTATAAATTCCACTACAGTCTCTAGATATACAAAGTATCGCAATCCGTATAGTCCAAATTAAGAAGAGATAGTTATATATTTACCCAGAAAGGGCGGTAATATAAGAAGTCAGCCATGGTGGACTATAAAGGCAGGAGTATGGTAGAGGAAAATAATGACGTCCGATGTTCAATGTTAGAGCAATATAATTCTCTGTATTTTGATACTGTTCCACTCTCAATTTAGTATTTATTGTTATTATATGTACAATAATTCGATACAAATATAAAATGCCTCGAAAATGTTGTATGCTATCTTGTAAAAGTAATTACGCTAGTACATTCTAACATGCATTCCATGTAAAACTGGACAGTTTCCGCATCATAAGTTTTGTCTATTAAGCATAGTGATTATTGCATTCTAATTTTACATAAGTATTTATAAAATGGATTTTGAATCGGGATGCTATACTTTGTACATTAAAATTGATAGGAATTTCAACCCCAAATACTTTATCAAATTCGGAACGGAAAATTAGGTCAAAAAGTGTTTAGGCGCTCAATTTGATACGATATGGTACCTTTAGACGTCAGAAATTTAGACATTGAACCACACGTTAATTACAAACCTAACGAAGAGGAAAATGAAATATGTAGTATAGTATACATATCTGTAATGAAGTTTGGATATTTACAAAAAAAAAAAAAAATGAAAATACTCAATTTTGTATCTTTAAAGGTCCGTAATAAAGTTATAGGTGTCACTTTTAAATAATCATTTACAATTTATTGCTAATTATTGCTATATAAATAAAATTCATTGCTATTGGTATAATGGAGGTACCACATCATGAAAACTAAAAATTTATTACGCTATAATTTATTGCAAAATATTGCTGTATAACTTAAATTTATTGCTACTGTTATATGGAGTTAATCAACAATTAATTGGTGCACCTTTAAGTTTACGCTCGTTGTATCACGTCATGAAATCTGAAATTTACTTATGCCATAATTTATTACTAATTGTTTCTGTATTGTAATTTATTGCTCTTGTTATAATTTTTTTTGTAGGTTAAAAGTATCGGTTACCAGGGTTATTAGCCTATCTGTTGGTATTATTATAAATTTAAAAGAATAAAATGACAGTACAGCATGTTAAAAATATAAACATTTATTGCCCGCCGGCAGTCAAATAGAGAAAAGATAGACGTACACAGAATTAATTATTCTAGACCTCACATAGTAGAATACAGGTCGCAGGCCTAAGGAAGTTACTGATTTCCTTAATTTTTCCTTGATCTGTCGACATTTGACGCAAGTCATTACTAAGGTAGAGTGACTATTTATTTTTCTAATGAAATCAGTACAAAACCTATGTTCAATATTTAAATTTACTTATTGACTATATTACATTGAAATGTTTATAGTAAGTCATTTAATATAATATTTAAAAAAAGTGATAATAGTAAAATGAAATTTGATGCCATATGCGATGATTAATGTTTATAAATTCTTCTATTGTGTTTAAACAGTGTTTTAGCAAATATTGTTTTAGTTTCTTTAAATTTGATTTCTTCGAGGCCTTTATTATTCTCAGGCAAAATATTTATAAATCTGCTATAATTTTATTGCTATTTCTAAAGTTTACAGTTCCTTAATAATAAAATCAAACCACGTCGAGAGATAGAAATTTTAGATAATACTTAAATTATATCAAAATGTTTAAACGTCCATCAAAATAATTATAAAATATCGAAAATCAGTACATTCAGTACAGTATGTAAGAAATCAGTACAAAATATGTTACAATTTGTTTATCAGTACAAGGGTCTGAAAATCAGTACTGTACTGACAAAATCAGTACGAATGGTCACTCTATACTAAGGTGAAAGAGTTATCTCACCGGTTTTAAGACTGAACATGATGCAAGTACATGCGGTAGTCAACGGGAGCCTGACAGTGCTCGCAGAAGGGCTGACGTTCGCGTGCAAGCCTGTACCAACGTGTTAGACCAGTATGACTTAGACGCAACCGGTGGACTTTCATTTGGTCCTGCCTACTTTTTAATTTTATATTTTTCTCAAAAATTTTGTTAAATAAGAGTATTACATATGGATATCGTTGAATTCAGAAAAAAATATTGAATCGAATAAACAAATAAAAAACATAGGTCTCTTTTAAAATAAGAAAGTTGTACCCACTATTTTGAGAAACACTGGTCGAAAAAATATATATTGCTCATTAAAGTAGCCTTATAAAATAGAAATTGTTTGCTAATTTAACCGACCTTGTAGCTCTTATAGTTCCCGAGATATCAATAGTGTACCACTTAAAATGAACACCATATATATATATATATATATATATATATATATATATATATATATATATATATATATATATATATATATATATTGTTACATGTCTACACAACCCGCGATGCATTTACGTCGCCTGGTTGCTTAAAAACCATTATTAGAATATGGACATAAGAAGGCGAGGAAGAGAGAAGTGACAGGGAGTGACGAGTGACAGTTGGAGAAGAAAAGCGACTGATTTAAAAGCGAAATACTGTGCGATCCGTTAGTTATTGAGTTTGTTGTTCTTGTGTTCGTGTTAGTTATTGTTCCTATTGCGTTATCCTGTTTGAGTTATCCTGTTCGAGTTAGTTTATAGTTCCTGTTTTGTATGTTTGTAAATTAAAGATCTAAAGAACCCAAGTTGTTAAATATTTTGTACCAAACCCGTAACAATTGGTGTCAGAAGTGGGATCTTTATAGAAATTACAAATTAAAATAATTAGCAAAATGAAGTTGAGGGAATTGAGTGTAAAACAACTCAAAGAAGAATTAGAAGAACGAGAACTGGATAAGTCTGGAAACAAATCTGTACTCTTAGATCGACTGAAGCAAGCACTTGTCGACGCAGGTAATGATCCAGATGTGTTTGATTTCCTGACAGCAGAAGAAAATTCTAGAAAACAGTTAGAAGAATTTTCTCGAAGTTTAAAGGAAGAATTCTCAAAAGAACAACAAGAAAGTTTTAGAAAAATAGAAGAAAATTCTAGGCAACAACTAGAAGAATTTTCTAAGAATTTGAAAGAAGAATTGAAATTTACTTCTGAAGAATTTTCTAAAAATTTACATGAAGTCTCAGTTAAACAAGAGGAGAACTTCCGAAAAATAAAAGAAGAAATGTTTGAAAATTCGCAGAAAATTGAAGAGAAATTTCGAGAAGTATATAAGAAGCAAGATGAGAAACACGAAGAATTTTCCATGAAACATAATGAGCTGCTGGGAGAAGTATGTAAGAAAGTTGAAACCATTGAATTGCAATTGCAAATGACTCAAGAAAGAAATGGATCAGGATTAGGCATGAATATAATTCCAACAAGTGGTAGTAATATAAAACCACCCAAATTTGATGGGAAAAGTCCATGGGCGACATTCAAGATAAAATTTGAAGCTGTTGCCTCTATTAACGGGTGGACTGAAGAAAAGAAGGCCATTGCTTTGATTTCCGTGTTGCATGGAACTGCTGAAGACACATTAAGAATAATCCCTGAGTCTGAACGAACATATGAAACACTGACTAAAGCCCTAGAACAAAGATTTGGTGATGGACATCTTTCTCTAATATACAAAACTCAGCTTGAAACGAGAATTCAACGCAGTAACGAAACATTACAAGAATTTGCAGCTGACATAGAAAGGTTAGCACGTCTAGCATACCATAATTCTCCTCTTGCATTCCAGGAGCAGGAAGCTACCTATAGATTTATTAGAGGTATCCGTGACTCGGAAATTAGGCGATGTATTAACGTGTCAGATCATCAAGAACTTAGTTCTGTTTTGGCTCGAGCTCTGCAACAAGAAGCCATGGAAGCTAGTCTACCACGAAGGATGGTTAATTTACGAGAAATGAAGCTGCAAACCTCTAACAGAGATTATAAATATTACCGTTGTTGGAATTGCAATAAATTGGGACACATAAGTCCCAGTTGTCCTCTACGAACTCAGGAAGAAGAGAATCAGGGAAACGACTAAGAGCCGGCATTGAGGGCTGGATGTCGGCAAAGTCTACAAAGGCCTACAAAATTCCCATAAAGATTTCGCAATTGCGGAAAAATAACAAAAGTTTGACAACACAAGGCATAGTAAACAAGAAGCCGTGTGATATTACCATTGATACTGGTGCAACTGCTACAATAATACGACCAGACCTTGTAGCAAAAGAGCGGTGGAACTCTACAATAAATTCGTGGGAACTGCAGACTGCAACGGGAGAATCATCACCAGTCTTGGGAGAAGTCGCTGTGCAGTTGCAACTGGGACAACAAATCATTCCTCTTCGAGCTCTGGTTGCCAATATTATCGACGAGATGATTTTGGGGGTTGACGTGATGAGCCGTATGGGTTTTATTGTGGATATGGCTAAACATGTACTACGAATAGGAAATGAAGAAATAATTTTAAATTCTCCTTCAGATAAAATAAAAATAAATAGCTTATTTACGACACATGATGTGACAATACCGCCATTCAGTCAACAAGTAATTATGTTGAAAGCGGAAGAATGGGATTCTGTAGCGCCTTTTAGACTTGTCGAGCCAAAAATAGATTTGAATATTCCAGATCTGCTAATAGCTAGAACACTCGTTGAGATAAAAGAAATTGTTCCAGTACAGATTGCGAACACCAGCAATAAGAATATAAAAATTAAAGAAAATACAAAACTTGGCACCATTGAACCAATTACATGGATCGCTTCGGGAAAGAATACCACTCCTATTAATTGTAATACTGCAAAATATCCCGTAGAGTTACAAAGATTAGAGGAAGAATGTATTAACTTGACAGAAGTAGAAAAAGAAGTTGTTGGAAACCTGCTTCGGGAATATAGAGACGTGTTTGCGATCACCGAAGAAGAATTTGGGAGTACAGCTCTGGTTCATCACAGAATTAATACTGGAGATTCAGTACCAATTCGTCAACCATTTCGTAGATTACCTTTGGTGAAATTTAAAGAAGCGGAAAATATAATCAATGATATGGAAAAACAAGGAATAATAGAAGAGTCATCAAGTCCTTGGGCTTCACCTGTAGTACTGGTTAGGAAGAAAGATGGAACTACTCGTTTCTGCGTAGACTACCGCCGCCTAAACAATATAACCAAGAAGGATAGTTATCCTCTGCCTCGGATTGACGATACCTTGGATGCCTTAGCAGGGTCAATATGGTTTTCTACATTAGACTTAAAGAGCGGTTATTGGCAAGTCGCTCTTCACCCGGATGATAAAGAGAAAACCGCTTTTACGATAGGTACTGGGCTTTGGCAGTTTACAAGAATGCCTTTCGGGTTATGTAACGCACCAGCCACTTTTGAAAGGTTAATGGAGATGGTTCTTCGGGGCTTATCCTGGAAAACTTGCTTAGTTTATTTGGATGATGTGATTGTACTGGGGAAATCATTCAAAGAACACTTGGACAACGTCAAAGATGTTTTCCAGAGATTTCGGGCTGCAAATTTAAAACTTAGTCCGAAGAAATGTCATCTATTTCAACCAGAAGTAAAGTATCTTGGACATATTGTTTCGAGTAGTGGCGTATCACCAGACCCAGAGAAAGTTAAAGCTGTTAAGGACTGGCCAGTGCCAAAAGATAAGCATGAACTACAAAGCTTTCTTGGGTTTTGTTCCTATTATCGAAAATTCATACACAAGTTTTCTGACATTGCAAGACCGCTGACAAAATTAACAGAAAAAAAACAATCATATTCGTGGAGTGAAAATTGTCAAAAGGCCTTCGATACATTAAGAAATACGCTATCTGATGCTCCAGTTTTGAATTACCCGCAACCTAATGGAACATATATAATCGACACAGACGCAAGTAACGTAGGAATTGGTGGGGTGTTATCTCAAAAAATTGAAGACAACGAGTTTGTCATTGGATATTATAGTCATACACTAAGTAAACCCGAACGAAACTATTGCGTTACTCGTCGAGAACTCTTAGCTATTGTGCGAACAATTCAGCATTACCATAAATATCTCTATGGTCAACCATTTATAATTCGTACTGATCACGCTGCACTCACCTGGTTATTGTCGTTTAAAGAACCGGAAGGACAGTTGGCACGATGGCTACAAAGACTGCAGATTTATGATTTTACAATACTACATCGACGGGGAAAATCCCATAGAAATGCAGACGGATTATCAAGACGCCCTTGCAAAGAAGACTGCAAGCATTGCCATCAACAGGAAAAACGAGAAACAGAAATTTCAATTAACGTAGTTACGATTATGCAGGGCGACCCATGGAAGAATGACTCCATCCGCACAGAACAACTACAGGATATTGATATTGGTCCCCTACTCGTGGAGAAGGAAACTGGTGAACGGCCATCTTGGGAAAGTATTTCTAATCGTAGTCCCACTTATAAAAGTTACTGGGCTCAGTGGGACTCTTTGCACGTCTGTGACGGAGTACTCCGACGGAAATGGGAAGCAGCAGACGGCCATTCTTACAAAATGCAACTGTTGTTACCAAAATCAAGGATTCGAGAAGTATTACAAGAGGTACATAGTGGAAATTCAGGGGGACATCTCGGCATAAATAAAACTTTAAATAAAATTCGTGATCGATTTTACTGGCTAAAAAGTAGGACAGATGTAGAGGAGTGGTGTCGTCAATGTGACGTTTGCGCAGCTTCTAAGGGACCGGCCAAACGAAATCGAGGGCATCTTCAGAAATATAATGTAGGTGCTCCATTCGAAAGGATAGCCATCGACATAGCTGGACCATTTCCCAAAACAACGAAAGGAAACAAATATATCTTAGTAGCTATGGATTACTTCACAAAATGGCCGGAAGCATTTCCTATCCCGGATCAAGAAGCAACTACCGTAGCAGAAGTATTGATTTCCGACGTATTTTGTCGCTTTGGTATACCATTAGAAATCCACTCAGATCAAGGGCGTAATTTTGAATCTAAATTGTTTCAAGAAGTTTGTAAAAAATTAAGAATAAATAAAACCAGGACAACGCCACTGCATCCCCAATCTGACGGTATGGTGGAACGATTCATTGGAACTTTAGAGCAATATTTAAGAAAAGCAGTTGACAAAAGCCAATGCAACTGGGATACATTAATTCCGCTATTCCTGATGTCATATCGAACAGCAACTCATGAAATGACAAAAATGACACCATCTAAACTATTAATGGGGCGAGAAATACGACTACCATGTGACTTACTCTACGGTGTTCCAAACGACGTAACTCTTTCTACCTCAGAATACGTGACAATACTACAAAAACGATTAGAGATTGCACAAGATACAGCTCGACAAAATCTGGAAGTAGCCTATGACCGTATGAAAACCAGGTATGACTGTAGATCCAAGGGATTTGTATTTCAAGAGGGAGAAAAAGTTTGGTTGTATAATCCCAAAAGAATAAAAGGAAAAGCACCAAAACTCCAAGCTTTATGGGAAGGGCCTTATAAAATTGTACATCGAATAAACGATGTAGTTTATCGCATACAACGTTCTCCACGAGCCAAGATGAAAGTGGTACATTTCGACCGCTTGGTAAAATATTCGGGACCATTGTCTGATTGGGACAATCAGAACTAAAGGGGGAGCAGTGTTACATGTCTACACAACCCGCGATGCATTTACGTCGCCTGGTTGCTTAAAAACCATTATTAGAATATGGACATAAGAAGGCGAGGAAGAGAGAAGTGACAGGGAGTGACGAGTGACAGTTGGAGAAGAAAAGCGACTGATTTAAAAGCGAAATACTGTGCGATCCGTTAGTTATTGAGTTTGTTGTTCTTGTGTTCGTGTTAGTTATTGTTCCTATTGCGTTATCCTGTTTGAGTTAGTTTATAGTTCCTGTTTTGTATGTTTGTAAATTAAAGATCTAAAGAACCCAAGTTGTTAAATATTTTGTACCAAACCCGTAACAATATATATATATATATATATATATATATATATATATATATATATATATATGACACTAAATATTAAATTAATATACCCGTATTTTTTAAATCGATTCATTAATCGTACTTTGCGAGAAAATATTTATTAAAAATCGTGGTAGTCCCGTGAAAGAAGAGAGGTACCCTGAGAGGGTAAGAAACCTGCCTTTTTCCAGGATCGTAGCATGTTGACGTCCCACATTTCTTTTCCGAAATATGAAATTCATAATAACTAGATGATTGTAAACTAATGTTTTCTTTTTTATTATTATAATGAAAAGCTATAGTACTTAGTTTCTATATTTTATGACCTAAATACTAAAATTAGATTATGTTCACATAACCCATTATTCCCGTATAATATATTTTTTACCTTCTGCATATGTTTAGGAATGGATGTATGGGTATCATATTAAAAATAACTTATCTTGATTATGAGATAAATAAGTTTTAAGATCTATAGAATTTAGAATTTACAATTTTTAGGTGACTGTATGTGTTTTTGTATATGAAGATACTGCGTATACTCGAAATCTAAATAAAATTCTATTAACTATACAATTGTGGAAATTGGTATTTAAAATATCTAAATATCTATTATCCTGGAAAGAACTAATTAGATTTTATAATATATCGGCCAACCGAAAGTGGTAAACTTTACGTAAATATCTAAATATTTTTTCTTATTAAAACAACTTTAAATATAATTTAAAGTATAAGCTAATGAACACGAATTTACACCAAAAGATAAATTTAAAACAGAAACATTATTAGTTATTTGTATTAACGTATTCATGATGAATTTGTTGGTCTTTTTGATTACAATAATTCAAATTTAACAGACAAAAGAAAAACAGCAAAAATTCTAAAAAACAAGTACAAAGATGATTTAGAGGAAGAATTTGAAAATGAAATCATTCATTTTCATGGACACCTTAAAGCAGAGATGGAGGAGAAAAATCAGCTAGCCAATAAAGAATTCAGAATTTTTTAGCTGAAGTACTTCCAGCCTACTTTTTATGTCTTCATTTCGAATCTTTTCTGTTTTGCAGACTCCTTCTATACGCTTGAGACACTTCATTTTTACTGCTTGAATTATTCTAATTTTTCTGTTGTTTTAGTGTCCATGTCTTGCTTCCATATGTTATAATTGGCAGTAAAATCGTCTTATGTATTCTTAATTTTGTTCTTTGGCTTATGTTTTTTTGATTAAACATGGTTGGTGTTAGAATGTAATATATTCTAGATGCGGTCTAACTCTATTATTTATTTCTTCAGCGTATATAATTGCAGCAATATACATACGACACGAGAAGAAAATTAAATTGTAATATTTATAAATTGTTACTAAATTTTGTTTATGTTAGAGTTTATTCATTTTGTTATATTTTCAGTATTATTTAAAATTAGTATATAATAAAAACTAAGCAACGTTATTTTTAGACTTATGAATTCTTCCTTTCTGTTTTTTAAGAGGGGCCCCAATAAATTCTGTGCCTAGGGGCCCAGATGTGTCTTAATACGGCACTGCATATGAAGCTAATTTCTGCTTTAACAGTTTTTATATTTATGCTTGATAAAATGATTTTCCAGTGATATAATTTGTTTTTGACTTCTTAGTAAATCATATTCTAGATTTCTTTATTATTAATTTTTTTGTGATTACATAATAGCTATTTTTCTACAGTAGTAGTGCGATGGAAACTATTATAAAACTTAAGCAGACCTATGGAGACAATACTATTTAAAGGTTTAGGGTTTTCGATGGTTTTAGGTACTTTCAGAAGGAAAATAGTCAATTGAGGATGAAACACGCAGCGAAAGGCCTTCATCTTCAACAACTAATGAAAATGTTGACAGAATCTGAGATCTTGTG
Organism: Stenolophus ochropezus; assembly: GCA_035578165.1. Lineage (NCBI taxonomy): Eukaryota > Metazoa > Arthropoda > Insecta > Coleoptera > Carabidae > Stenolophus > Stenolophus ochropezus. The sequence continues at coordinate 3,211,594 of JAQOWZ010000024.1, read as the reverse complement.
CATTCAGATCGTCGGTTCACAGTACGAAATGATTAGGGAACAGTTCAATTTGATTCATACCACTGTTCATCAGATTTCGACGAATTTATTGATCAGAAAACTCTGCGCAAAAATGGTTTAAAAAATGAGATTTTGGCGAGTCAAAACATTCCTGTTGTGACTTTTTCTCTTCCCGAAATTGAAAAATCATCTCTAGTATCCGAGTTCCAGCAATGCCATGAGGCTAGGAAGAACCCTCTCCAGCATTGTTATTTTGAGGAAGATACTAATGAATTGTAATTCTACTCGAACATTTTTTTAATCAGGCTTATTATTTCATTTATACATCTCTTATTTCATATATTTCAATCCACTCGTCCCAGGTCCCTGTGTTGAAACGTGAACACTGAATATCCGCTATCGTTGTCAATGAGTATCCCACCGCTGTTACCAATTTATATCCTATATCCTAACAATATTTATTAATTTAAAGGAACAAAATTATAATAAAATTCACAATTAACATTTAAGTCCATGACTTTATTCTACTATTATCCTTTCGCCGCATACTATCAATCGACTTTAGAATTTTAACAATACAAGCAATTACTTTATCCGATAAATGTCTGATTTTACTTTGCTTTTAATTACTTTTATTACTTTATGAAAAAAGCCAAACCAGTAGCACTAAAATGACTGTTTGAAACTACCAGTGATTTTGCGATTTTTTCAAAAATTCTTTTTTCTATGATTAATACGTCACATAGTATACATTCTTTTTAAAGTCCCCGAATTATGAAAATACCCTATATAGGTAAAAGAGGAGAAAAACAGTTACAGATTATAAATTCTAAGGATTTGTTTCACAATTTTTTCTTCACGATTGTGCCTACAAACTACATTGACTAGTTTATAATTTAAATAAAAAATGTATGTACTTGCCATGGATTTTACCTGGGGAACACCAGTGAGTTGGCGAGCGTTACGTAGTGCCTGATCAGGACCCTTATCGGGGAATGTGGCGGGGAAGATTTCACCTGTCTTGACGTTCACGCCAACTCCATATATCATGGGCCAGTGAATGCCGGCACGCACCGTCGTGTTCAGTTCCCCTACGCAGGCCAAGGTCAGATCTATTTCTATCGGGTGTTTGTGAAAACAAGCTGAAAAAAAACGTATATTTCATTCACATATTTTTCTATATTGGCCGCATTTATTTGGGACTTTTAAAGTAGGTAACCTAGTAGGTTAATTCTGTTTACTTCGTACCTTTGAAGTAACCCAGAACTGATCTCGAACTGACCCAACTCATCTAATATAGGTATTTTGTTGGGTTGATGAGTTGAACCTGTTTTCTATGTTTGTTTACACATTGCTTTCTCTTTCTATATGTCAGATGTTATATCTTTTATAGGTTATAATGAAAAGTTAAATAAATAAATACCTTAAATTTACCGTTTAAAATTTTCATAAACTGTGAAATTTGATTGATTATTTGGTACCAACGCCAACAATTCAGTATCAGTTTAGGGCTGTATTAAAATTTGCCAAATAAATGCGGCCATAGTTAGTATGTAAAAATGGGCATTCTAATATTATAATGACACATAACATGTTTATACTTTTGCCATATTAGTCCGAGGTCCAAGCCTCCGTAGCGTGCACTGTACCTCGGACTTTTTCCCGTACAAATAATTTTTACATATTCTTATAGGAAATTTTCCGACGGATCTAATGGTGCTGCACGCGACATTCCATCTCATTGCGAACATTCAAAAATCTACATTTTTCCAAAAAATCACGCATTTCCTTGCTATTCACATTTTTTAATTTTAACTTGTTATATCTCTGAACTTACTTGGAATATTGTCATGATTTTTGCAGGAAAATATGTGTTCATGTATTTCTGATGTGTTTAACATATTAAAATATATTGTCTTTGTTAAATATATAGAAAAAAATATAAACTAATTATAGAACAGGCCAACTTTTCATTTTGCAGTGATATTTTCTATGTGTTGGAATCTTTGCGGTCTGAAGAGATACACCCCTATATAGAGTAACACATCTTTACTAAATGAATCAAAGATGTTTTTTAGTTGAAATATTTTTTTAATAAAACTTACCATTATCGAGATACAGCAACGTAAAGTTTAGCCGTATTTTAATTGTATATGCATACAATTAAAATACGCCCGGGTCGCGCTGTTATATATTCCGTGAAGCCGACCGCTTATAATATTTGTGCGCTCAGACGATGACACCTCCTGAGCTATAAACTCTCTAATTTATAGATTTTTCAAAATAAACATAGACCCGTAGTTATAAACTAACGTATGTATGTTTATTTTAAATATTTTAAACAACTGAATTATAGAAAGAATTTTATTATAGTTTTGACAGTGCAAGTTAGTATAGTTCGACAGTGAAACAAAGTCATAGAAATAGTTCTGTAATTGTGTAAATTCGTTTGAAACCATGGAATGTATGATAAACATATTTTTCTGTATACTGAACTGTAAACAAGTATCTACCTTCTTAGCAACGAGTCCGGTAGGTACAATTTTTCGGCCTAGGCCGGTAGTACATAGCAACGACCTTGACGACGACCGGTAGGTATTTCAAAATTGACTGTTATATAATTTGTTAATTTTAGATTTAATAAATGCGTTCAATAAATTTTAAGAATTTTCTTTATTAATATAAAAATTAAATGTACAGTTAGTTACATTTTCAAAAAATATCCCAGGTGGGAGCGAATCACTGTTTTCATTTTTCTTTACGTGTGATGTATGAGAATCGGTATTTTCTATTGATAATGAACTACATGATGCTACTCCTACTACAGAATTCTTATTAGCTGATTTCAATATTTTCTTTGCTAATTCCGACTTCATCTTCGTAGAATCCTCTATGTATCTTCGTGCAACCGTTGTGGATTTCCACCCTCCATGATTCATTAAAACTCCCAAATCTCCACCTCCTTCCGCCAAAAGAGTCGCCGAAGAACGTCGGAAACAATGTCCCGTGTATGAGTTAGCATCAGGTAGTCCTAAATATTCGGCAATTTTTCTAGGTGCATTACCGACTGTATGCACACCAACAACTTGTGCAACACATTTCTTATTTCTGTATCCTAATAAAAATCGCTTATTGCTAATATCGGCCGGTCTCAGAGTCATGTACTTCCTGATTATCATACAGGATTTGCAACTTTCATCATTAGGTATTATAAACGAGCGGTTAAACCCAGTGTTCGTTTTAGGGATGCATACCCTAATGAAAGTTCCGCTATCCGTCATATCGTCAGTCGTTATAATTAATTAATTCTTCCCGTCAGCACCCTCCGAAAATACCAAGAATAAGAATGACCTACAGTTTTAAACGAATGTATCAAAAAAGCTCTATCTAAAGTAAATTTTTGGCATATACCTACAAAAGCAGGTAATTGTCATCATCAGCTTCTTTCAAAAATTTTATTACATCATCGTGAGACAAAACTTTGGATTTTTTTGATTTACAACCCGCAGTTTTCCGCTTCAGGTACTGATGCAATTCCCCGTATTCGGGTAATTCCATTTTTAAGAGACAATAAAAACACAAACGTGACTGACACTAAATTGAAAAATTTGAATTGTTGAATCGTCGTTTTTTATCTCCTTAACAACGCATCACCGCAAGCTTGTTCAAAACAAACACGACGCTTTTAATTAAATAATTATTCTAATTTATTTACTTTTAAAATAGTTGTTGAGTATACAGAAAAATTTTATACGACACACGGCCGGTAGCTCACGATGATGTACTAGCTCGCCCGCAAATGCTTAGCTACCGGCCTAATGACGTAAATAGCTATTATACCTCTTTTACATTCTTTAAAATTGAATAATTTTTATAAATTAATTTTGATAAATGTTTCATTTGTCAAGATGTTTCCGTAAATAAAATAAAAAAAAATTATTTATAAAGAAAATATTAAGCGATTTATTTCGTCAAGAATAAATTAATTTAAATTTAGTTCCACGGATTAATTAAATAAATCTACAGGACAGCAATTGTATATTATCATTTATTTATTGTCACAAGCAAAAGAATTATGAGAAAAAGCCATTATTACTGCAAAAATTACCAATGCCGATATTATTAAATCATGTAAGCTAGCATTGTTTTGAACTAATGATAATACTACTCTAAAAATTCCTGCTATGCAACATTTATATAAAGAAGAAACTAATAGTTTACGATGTTTATTTTTGAACCTGAAAAAAAAAATAGAAACCTTCAGTTACAAATGGGCAAATTATCCACCTTCTTTATTTGAACCTGATGCAAATACTTTGAGCGGTTGCATATTGCGTAAAGGTAACAAATCAGAATTTTATAATGCAATCAAAAACGATTTAGAGGACTAGCAAGAATGTAAGGATTTTCCGCAAAATTCTGACGAAAATATCCTAACAGCTAAATATATGATGTATTTTATTCAATTTGATAATTCATAATTTTGGTTATTGCTCTAATTTTAAAGGATAATTTAATTATCATTTTCATAAATTAATTCTAATGAAACCCACCAACTCAAAATATTTATGTTTAGTTGGAGACAGATACGAAAATGAAAATTTAAGTATAAAATATTCTGAAATAATTAGACGAGGAAATAAGTTATCCGAGATTTATATAATTAGTGTCACAATGCCTTTATCAGATTGGAAAAGATTTATAAATAATTTACTGAACAAAAAAAATTGTTAAAATACTTAGCAAAAACAATAGACAATTATAAAACGTTAAATTTAAATATAACTATAATTACATGCGGAATGCTAAAAAATGATTTTAATATTTCAGGAAGAAATCGTATTATACTACTAAATTACCAGATTGTAAAATTTATTATCAAGAAGCTGATTTTCCCAGATTGCAAGCGAGATATACGGTAGTATTTACTAATATTACTGTTTTTTTAACCTATAAGTAATAATTATAATTTACTTTTAGACATTTATCACAAACTAAAAATGCGATCAAACATCATATTTCTAGAGCATTGTACCAAACAGAGATATATAAAAATGCAGCTCAAATGAAGTATAAACGTCCAGATCCCACTCTGCAAGATGGAAAATTTATGATAACCTGTATTTACTCCCAGTTCATATAGATAATAATCCAAAACCAAAACATAATACATCAAATTTATATTGTAAATGTAAAACTAATCTTGTACAAATGGATGTAAATGTGTTAAAAATAATATTAATTATATAATTGGATGACGGTGCCGGGAAATGTTTAAATCCCTAGCAATAAATTTTAAACAAAAGTGTAAATTATTAAAAATAAACCTTATACTTCCATATACCTACAACTAATGAGTCTATGTTTATTTTGAAGCTCATCGTCTGAGCGCACAATAATATAAGCGGTCGGCTTCATGCAATAGATAACAGCGCGACCCGAGCGTATTTTAATTGTATATACGACTAAACTTTGCGTCGCTGTATCTCGAAAACGTTAATTTTTAAAAAAAAATGTTTTAACTAAAAAAACATCTTTGCTTCTTTTACTAAAGATTTGTCACTCTATGTAGGAGTCTATCTCTTCAGACCGCAAAGATTCCAACACATAGAAAATATCACAGCAAAATGCAAAGTTGTCTTGTCCTATAATTAATTTATATTTTTTTTACTATATATTTAACAAACACAATATATTTTTATATGTTAAACACATCAGAAATATATGAACACATATTTTCGTTCAAAAATCATGACAATATTCCAGGTAAGTTCAGAGATATAACAAATTAAAGTTTAAAAATGTGAATAGCATGAAAATGTGTGATTTTTTGGAAAAATGTGGATTTTTGAATGTTTGCAATGAGATGGAATGTCGCGTCTATCACTATTAGAATCCTACAAAAATATGTAAAAACGGGAAAAAGTCCGGTGTTGCTTTTAAAATAAGCGAGCTACGGAGTCTTGGATCTCTAACTATAGGTTTGTTCCTATTGAAAATTCCTGACGAGTTCCTGACAGTTTCGTACTTTTTCATTACACGCATGTGCAAGTTAAGGGCTGTTTTGAACTGTCGGTGATTGTTTGTTGGAACACATGATCAGTACTCTGAAGCATATACCTATTAGTAATTACTAATTAAGTAAGTTAAGGACTGTGAGGACTTATCAGAAACGCCCACGGTAGCTCGCCTTCAAAAAGTCCTATCAAAAGATCAAACGAATGAAATAGGCCTACTAAAGAAACTAGACAGGGACTTTACGACAGATTTAAAGGAAACATTGGAGCTTCTGTTAAGCACACACTTCCCAGGATCGTCGTGGCCAGTTGAGGAGGAGGATAACTCTTTCGGAGCTACAACTAAGCTAAGCTTAATTAACAGTCTTAACACTGCTAATAATATTTTTACAGAAAACAGAGTTGAATGGGCGATAAATACTTTCAAACCCTACAAGACACCTGGTGGAGATGGCATTTTTCAGGCACTTTTGCAAAAATGCATAAAGGATATACTGCCAATACTCTGCGAACTATACAAGGGAAACCCAAAGTTAGGATACATTCCCACATTGTGGAGGAAAACTAATGTAGTCTTTATACCTAAAGGTGGAGGGCGTCCAAGCGTCCAGCCTAAGTCATACAGACCCATTAGTTTATCATTATTTATATTAAAAGGTATGGAATATTTATAGACATTGAGGGTGCCTTTGATAACACCTCCTATAAATCCATTTAAAGAGCTGCTAGGTCAAAAGGTTTCGACCCAGCTGTAGTGGAGTGGATAAAAGCCATGCTGCAAAGTCGAACGATTACAGCCTCAATAGGAGGAGAATCAGTAATGATAAAAACCAACAGAGGATGCCCACAAGGTGGGGTTCTATCACCTCTACTCTGGTGTATTATCATTGATGACCTCCTAAATAGGCTGAATAAAGCTGGCTATTTTGCAAACGGATATGCAGACGACGTTGCAATTATGGTCAGAGGACGTAGTGACACCACTATCTCGTACCTTACACAAAAAGCTCTAAATCTAGTGCATGAGTGGTGCCTGGAACATGAACTTAGTGTAAACCCTACCAAAACTACAATCGTCCCGTTCACAAAGAGAAGGAAGCTAAATCTTCAAGCTTCCTACTTGAAAGGTATTAGAATTGAGTTTTCTACAGAGGTTAAGTATCTAGGAATCATTCTAGACCAAAAACTCACGTGGAACTCAAATATCAACAAGATTACAAAGAAATCAGCAGTGGCGTTAAACACATGCCATCGGCTTCTGGGTAAAAACTGGGGACTACAGCCAAAAATGACCCATTGGGCATATACTAGTGTTGTAAGACCCATGATCACCTACGCGTCACTTGTATGGTGGCCAAAAGTGAAACAAATCACAGCACAGGCATCACTGCGGAAACTACAACGCATGGCCTGCCTCAGTATTACAGGTACTATGAGTACCTGTCCGACTGCAGCAATGGAAGTGATTCTGGGGCTAACACCTCTACACATTCAGGTGAAAAAAGAGGCGATGCAACAGGCACTGACTCTCTGCAGAACGAAACACTTTATGCCCGGAGATTTCGTAGGCCACTTGGAAATTCTAAGGGAAGTACAACCAGATAAACTGGCCTTGTCTGTCTGTGATAAGATGACAACAAAATACAATTTTGACCAGAAGTATAAGGTTGATATTGGTAATCGCCTTGAATGGGCAACGGAAAGACCTGTTGTAAGGGATTCTTTGTCCTGGTTCACTGATGGTTCAAAATTGGATACAGGAGGAACTGGAGTAGTTGTGCTTGGCCCAGATTGCCGAATTAAGGAATCCATAGGCACCTGCGCAACAATTTTTCAGCCTTAGATTTATGCAATAAATCTCTGTGCTCACATAAACCTAGATAAAGGTCTAAAAGAAGCATTAATAAATATAATGTCAGACAGCCAGGCAGCTTTAAAGGCATTGAATGTCTTCTCCTGTAAATCAAAGCTAGTCTGGAACTGTAGGGAGACCCTCCAATTGCTATCCGAAGCAAACCAAGTCACCCTACGGTGGGTACCAGGGCACGAGGGAATCCTAGAAAACGAGAAACCTGATGAACTTGCAAAAAAAGGGGCTAAACTTTAATACCACGGGCCGGAACCTTCATGTGGTCTTCCACAAAGCCACTATAAGAAGGTGGTCAAAAACTGGGAGGAATCTGCCATATCCTCATATTGGAAAAATATTCCAGGCCTCAATCAAGCTCGGAAATTCATTTCCCCAGCTTCGACAAACGCCAAAGAGCTACTAGCTCTCCGCAAAAAGGATCTTAATAGAATGACAGGAATTCTCACTGGCCACTATCCTTTAAAGTACCATTTGCACAAAATTGGTATAGCTGAAAATGAAACCTGTCGACTCTGAAGAGGACGAAGAATCGTCGGAACACATAGGTACTGTGTGAATGCCCAGCCGTAACTGTGCAGAGACTCAATCAACTAGGTAAGAAGTATCTTATGGCAGATGAGATCAAGAACTTGACTCCTGGAGCCATAATCGGCTTCATCAAAAATCTGGATCTACTTTCGGAAAACTAAGTAAGGGCTGTGTCACAATAGATCTTCTAGGTCGCGTTGACAAAAAGCGACAAAACGCTTAAACCCTCATATACATACAATACAATACAATTTACACTCGCATTAGCGTCTCGTATGACCAATATAAGGCAATAGCTTTCATTTTTTCCGCTTGGTGGAGTGTAGAACGCTATGAGTATGGCGTACTACAAATGACTGAAATTGCATTCACACGTCGCACATAATTAAACGACATCTGTTGATAAAATATATAACTCACTATGACGTTACGAAAAAGAATAAAATATATTTTTTCAGCCGCTCAAGGGAATTTTGGGGATGCTCGAGCGCCTCCAAAAAAGGTCCTAGCTACGCCGCTGTATGTTGTACCTATACATAAATCTAATAAAAATTCCAAAGAACCTTCCAGCTACCGCCTTATATCCCTACTCTCCATTGCAGAACAAATGCTTCCGCCTTATCCTTGGAGCAGACAGGTACTCTAACATCGACGATTTACATCCGCAAACACAAATACGATATATTCATGAATATATTCGCACTATTTCACAAAAATTCTACACATTCGAGAACCGAAAATCCCATTTAGACTAAAACATGAACTGACTTACTAGACGCTACCAATCTGCAGACAGAGAACATAACAAGCATTGAACAGTGCCAGGATTTTTTCACTAATAGCTCTGCTAACCCTCACATTAACAACCCCATTAGTTCAATAAATAACAATACATAACACAACCGCATTATAAATACCATAACTATTAGTCAAATAGGTCGTAAACGCATTCTCGTGAACCATTATCTTCCCATCTATCAAATAAACACTCAATGGTAGCAACCAGCATAACCACACTGTAAAATTATCCCATCCGTACGTAAATTAAGTTCTTTAGTTTAAATAGGTTTTTTGTTTATACAATACATTCTCTAATCCTCATACCTCATTACATGTTATAAATTGTTAATTGCTAGGCTGTAGTTAAACCAAAATAAGTTGCAAGGCGTTAAGTCAAGAAAACTTGTTCTTACAATAATTATAAACTCTTACACATTGTAATACCATGGACGTGGCCAGCACGGGGCATGCAGCGCATTTAGGTAAGGAATCTAAAGTTCCTATGAAAATGAGACTGCTCTACATCGTAGTCGCTCCCTGACCTGACTAAAACAACTATGAGTGTGCAATTAAAGTGATATACAAAAATACAAATTTAATAAATAAATAAATAAATAAAAGATTCTTAAAAATAAATTATTGTGTAGGCGCGGTTAGATTCCACAACAATTTAATTACAAAAGTAATTAATTACTGTTAGGAGTTCTTATTACAATAATAATAAATGAAAATGTTATTGGCATTGTAATTAAGAACCGCAATTATTGGTGCAATAAAATTTTAATTACTTTAAGTGAATCTGACATTATATGGGGAATTAATAAAAAATATGACGCGTTTGTAGAAATCAAAAACTCATTTTTTAATAAATTTTACAAGAGTCTCAATTAAAAGAGCCGATTTAACTTACACTTTGTTTAAAAATTTCTCATTACATAAATATAAAGTACAACTGTCAAAACACAATATCAAGGCCGTATTCAAGGGGGGGGATTTGGGGGTTCAAACCCCCTCCGAAATGTAAAATAAAATTAAAAAAACCTGTTGCCATTTTGTATTTCGTGTTTCACGGTTTTGTTGCATGTAGCAATTAACTGTGTCATTGTTATTAATTGTTGTATTTTATTATTTTACTTGTAATTGCTATTGCTTTTATTGTTATTTTCTATTGTTTGTGAGTGTTAGCAACGCACACAGCGCACTGCATTATAAAGATCAGTCTGAAGTTATATGGGACAGAGCACAGAGTATATCAAGTCTGAAGTGAGAAGGGACAATAATACTATAGACACAAAATGTGCTATGTTTCTCTATTGAATATTTTGTTCACGATAGGCCAGAAAGAAAAAATAGAAATAGAGTTAGAAATCTTGTTACTTCCGAGTCACTCGCGAAATATCACTATATGAACGCGATACTCCCCTATTAGTCACGAGATGTCACTATGGTTCATTCTTTTGTTTGTTTGCAAACACTCACACTATTAACAGATGTGTGATATTTTGCCGAAAGGTATTGCCGCAGATGTTTCGTTGTTGTTGTTTTTGAATTACGTTTGTTGCTTAATCTTACCATTAAATCTGCCTTTTTCAATAAGTTCAAGTTTTATTATATACAGTGACATTTCGTGACTAATAGGGGAGTACCGCGTCCGTTTAATGACATCTCGCGACTGACTCGGGAGTCATAAGATTTCTATGTCTATCTCTATTTTCTCTTTCTGGCCTGCCGAGAAAAAAACAAATAGCCTTATGTTTTGACTATAGTATTTCTCGTCTTTGGGTCAAGTGATCTTCCGTGTGTTTTTCTTGTATTTTTATAGTGCGTACAGCGAATGCGAATACGAATATGGCTAAAAGACAGGCGTATATATAGATATATATATATATATATATATATATATATATATATATATATAAGGGTAGTACGGTAACTCAGTCGAATGTCGAATCAAACCTGCATATATATATATATATATATATATATATATATATATATATATATATATATATATATATATATATAGATTTTTTCTTTTATTTCCATGGGTGTCTAATTTTGAACGAAAATGTTACATTTTGTATTTAATATATCTCGTATTACAGGCCTGCTGTTGCAACAATTGTGATCTTAGAATTTAATTCTGAACAACTTTGTACTCTTGCAGTTTTGCTCTAAATCTATCAGGAGAGAGAGTATCCGCAATTTTTTGAAATCCCATGTTAAAGTCCTATGTTCCGCATTTCCTTGCACACACTGTATATATATATATATACAGGGTGAATACTGAAAACCTTGACATAGGGAAATAACATGGGAAAACAGTTTTTTGCTGTTTCCATCTGTCCCGCTAAATAAAATCGGGTATATATGGTATCGTTAGTTAGATTACTTAATTTTGCATCTAATAAAACCAAATGTTGTGTAATAAGACCTTTTCTAATTGAAATATTTGATAAAATAAATTGTATTTTGAAGTTTATCCTTCATATTTTCGAATAAGAAACGTCAAAAACAAAATGCTCCATAGCCGAGTGGATACGAGGGCTGTTTCATAACATAAATAATCTACAAGACCTGGTTCGAGCCCACCTCAGCCCTACTTTTTTTTAAATTAAATTATGCTTAAAATATCTTTATTATATCAGACTATTTTAATAAAATAGCAATATTCATATTTTTATAAATAGAAAAATCCAAATATTTAATAGAATTATTATTTGCTGTCTGTCAAACTTAACAATTAATTCGAATTTAGTTTTTGGTGTATAATTTTGTATTTCATGTTTCGAAACATGATATTTTAAGTATAATTTAATTTAAAAAAAAATAGGGCCGAGGTGGTCTCGAACCAGGTCTTGTAGATTATTTATGTTATGAAACAGCCCTCGTATCTACTCGGCTATGGAGCATTTTGTTTTTGACGTTTCTTATTCGAAAATATGAAGGATAAACTTCAAAATACAGTTTATTTTATCAAATATTTCAATTAGAAAAGGTCTTATTACACAACATTTGGTTTTATTAGATGCAAAATTAAGTAATCTAACTAACGATACCATATACACCCAATTTTATTTAGCGGGACAGATGGAAACAGCAAAAAACTGTTTTCCCATGTTATTTCCCTATGTCAAGGTTTTCAGTATTCACCCTGTATATATATATATATATATATATATATATATATATATATATATATATATATATATATATAAACTATAAACCTTATAACCATAACCCCTCCCGAAATGAAATCCTGGCTACGGCGCTGCACAATATATTCAATATTTCAATTAAGATAGGTCCTATTCCATAATAATCGATAAAAATACGTGCAAAATTAAATACTCTAACCAATGGTACCACATAACCCCATTATATTTAGCGGGACAGATGGAAAAAGTCTTCCCTATGTCAAGGTTTCTAGTATTCTCCCTGTATATATACGTTCCAAAAAAGTATTACCATAGGCATTTAACACGGGAAAACAGATTTGCTGCACAAAAACTGTCCGACTAACAAGCATACAACCGTACAGCCATATTTTATAGGACAATACCACAAAGTATAATACTATAAGAGGAGTTGTAACCAAGCAGCGGAAAGCGACACATTTTCTTATCGTCGAGCGATGAGAGAGACAGAAAATCACTGGCCGCCGCACAGCTGGTGCATGAGTACTATGTGTAGTATAACATACAAATTTCTCAAATAAAATAACTTTCAGCATATGCAATCGTATGTTTCATTGATTTTTATATAGTGAATAATTTACAATTAATTTTAAAACTTTACATTTCAGTTACATTCATATAATAAGATATTTTTTTCAATAATGATGTTTATATGACCTCTTTGTGAAATTTACTTCAACGATATATTTCCTATTTTCTTTGTTTCCCCTTATCACAACAACTACAAAAAAAAAATTCCCCATAAATAAGCCGATTTTTTTCAATAATTTAATTCAATAAATATCTATAGAGTAGAATCATTGTCGCTATGATTTTTTATAAAACGATTTTAAGATATAGGTTAATATTGTTGCATTGTAACTCTTATGATTGCATTGTAACTATTATGATAAGAAGAAACAAAGAACATGGGAAATAAAGAAGGAAAGTAAGACCTTATGGTTTATTTATATGAGAATGGTAATAATGATATATTTATTTATTTACTACGAAAAAACAAGTGATTAAAATAATCAGTTGTAATGTTTAAAAATTTAAAAAAATATATTTTAGCTTTTTTTCTGCTTTCTTTTTAGACTGTAAATGAATATTTATTTGATGAGAATATTGCCTCATTCTTATATAAATAAATTCATGAATTATGAAGGCAAATATTTCAGAACTATGTACAATTGTACGAGTAAAAGAAAACAGTTGAAACTGTTTCTTTATAAGTTTTTGAGGTATTTACGTTTTAGATGAATGATTCCTATGAAATTGATTTGAGTCTTGAAGGATCAAGTATTTATTGTCGAGGTATTTTTTTTTCAAAAAAGGAATGTCTTACTGATCCAATATTTATTAATTATGCTTTATTTTTTAATAAATAAAACATAATTAATAAATATTGGATCAGTAAGGCCTTCTTTTTTTGAAAAAAAAAATTACCTCGAGCTTCCTATGAAACAAAAAATATGTATTATGACACATACAAATATGATTGGAGCCGCCAGTCCCTTTTTTAAAAATTTCTTCATTTTTATTGGAAAAAACTTTTGTCCGGTTGCATAAAGCTTTGTTAACTTTTACCATTAAGTTAATTTAAGTTTTTGACCGCAATGTATTTTTAATTAATTAGTTGATTAGCTGATCATGCTTTATGCAACCGAACATCTGTCTATGCCAGATATTTTTTGTATCCACATTTAACTTTTTATTTACCGGTCGCGTAGCAACTGATACAATTCGATATAATATATACAGTGTCCCATTTAAGGTACGAATGCAGTGGTATCTCGAGAACCGTAAGAGCTACGAGGTTGGTTAAATTAGACAAAAGTTGCCTCGTTAGGAGGTAATTTTAATGATGTTTTGTTATTTGCGAAAAAATACATAGGTCACTAGATATAGGGGAAAATGTACATTTAACGATTTTTTTTTTTTGCTTATAACTTTGTTATGTGAAATAATACGAGAATCTGGTTTGCACTTTCTTAAGGCACTTTTATTTGATGAATTTGCAGAAGTACTCAATTTTTTTTATACTTAACCATTTATGATTTACTGATAGCAACTTTTATTTTTCATATGGAGGTCATATTAAGCTATGTTATTTTTAAATAGTTTTTTTTTTATCTTTACAATGATATAAAACAGTAATAATTTATTTTTATAATTAATAGAAAAATTAAGAAAAATTGTTATGTACCTATACTAAAATTGCATTGAAAAAAGTAAATCGAAGGCTGCACCCTGTATATATTATATATATATATATATATATATATATATATATATATATATATATATATATACAGGGTGAACACGAACCTAATGTCATAAATTTAAGGGTATATATTATTTAATGTGTAGATTACGAAAATGAAAGAATTTTTTGAAAATTCGAAAAATGAAAATTCGTCTTTTCTTAGCAAAACTTTTTTTTACTGCTGTTTTAATAAATTTTTCATTAAAAATATGGTTAACAAAAGTACATTCAAAATTAGTTGTATAAGATTTTAATTAATTAAATAGAATTTTTGACTAACGTAATTATGTAATAAATAAAATAAGTTCAGTATTATTTTTGAAAGTATTGATGTAGACCATTTTGGCAGTGTTCTTGTTCTTAAAAAAATGTATTCTAATTTTGAGTTAGTGGATATGTTGTTAATTTATGATGAAGTGAGACAAAACGCGGTATTAGCAGCAGAATTGTATGCCGAACGGTATCCTCGAAGACGCCACCCTGATCGCAGGATGTTTATCACTGTGTAAAAACGTCTTCGCGGCACGGGAAATTTAAAAAGGAATTCTGGATGTGATGGCGGCGGTCACAGATTTCGCCACGACATGGAGGATGAAGTTCTACACCTAGTGCATGCCGACCCAACAATTAGTACTAGAGAAATATCTCGTGTTGTGGGAGAAATATCTCAGGCGACTATTGTAAACATTTTGCATAAAAATGATTATCATCCATATCATTTTCAACGAGTCCAAGGCTTAATGCCTGCTGTTCACCACGCTAAAATGACATTTTGTCAATAGATTCTTGGACAAAATACTACAAATGTGAATTTTACTTCTTCAATATTATTTAGTGATGAAGCAATTTTCACACGTGCCGGTGTTTATAATTTCCACAACTCGCATTATTGGGCCCAAGGAAATCCACATGTTTTTGTAAGAAATAGTGTGCAACATAAATTTTCTAAAGAGCTAAATGTTTGGGTTGGAATCTTAAATGGTAATTTACTTGGCCCGTACATACTCCCTCACACATTAAATGGTAACCAGTATTTGGATTTTTTTGCAAAATAAAATTCTAGTATTATTGGAAGATATTCCATTAAATGTTCGTCAAAATTCATGGTTTCAGCATGATGGTGCTCCTCCTCATTTTGCGAGAAATGTGCGTCAGCATTTAAATAATATCTACGGAAACAGGTGGATTGGCCGTGGAGGTCCTGTGCAGTGGCCACCAAGATCATCTGATCTCAATCCCTTGGACTTCTATCTATGGGGTCATTTAAAGTCCCTAGTTTATGATAATCAAAGCCCGCCAGAAAATATTGAAGAATTGAGGATACGGATCCAAAATAGTGTA
This sequence comes from Stenolophus ochropezus, assembly GCA_035578165.1. Taxonomy (NCBI): domain Eukaryota; kingdom Metazoa; phylum Arthropoda; class Insecta; order Coleoptera; family Carabidae; genus Stenolophus; species Stenolophus ochropezus. Next base: position 3,195,613 of record JAQOWZ010000024.1, on the reverse strand, counting down.
CAAATTATTCGACAACAAAATTATATGCACTTGGCATGTAGTGTGTCACTAATTCAACTAGTGCACTGTGTGTGGCTGTGAGAGGTGATAATTTTGAACAATATTTATGAATTTTTTTATTTATTCTTTGTTTTGATACAAGAAAATGTAAGTTACTAGTATTATTACTATTTATTAGTTTAATATTTTATCCTTTCTGTTTTTCCTTGTTTTTTTTTTTTAATAAAAATAAGTCAGTGAAATGTTAATATTTATCGTTTTTTGGGGCAATGAACTCTCAAAATAAATATTATTAAAAATAATGAAGTTTTGATTACCCTTCAACATTACGTAAATTAGTTTTAAGTATTTAATTATGTTTTTATTTAAAAAATAATGTGTGTTGCCAGTGATCCAGTGGTACCGAAAATGTGAGCTTCATGAAAACTACCCTTGAATAGACGAATTTTTTAAAAAATTCTTTCTGTTTCGTAATCTACACATTAAATACTATATACCCTTAAATTTATGACATTAGGTTCGTGTTCACCCTGTATATATGTATATATATATATATATATATATATATATATATATATATATATATATATATATATAAAGATTTACTTCTAGATTCCATTGTTTTTATTTCAATAATGTTTTTGTATACATATATATATTATCATTTCTTCGGCATCGTTAAAAAATCAATCCTAAAACCTATGTTTTATTAAACTTTCGTTTTACATAAAATATTAAGATTAAATATAGTCTATGTTGGTCTCTAATTTTCTACCAATCGACCGACATCTAAATAATCCAAAATGGCTTGCCATTTGAGTGCTAAACACGACGACGATCTCAGTAAGTTTGTCGGCATTAGCGGGTAAATTTTTCATTCGACCAACCCGCGTGACGTCAGAGGAGCGAGAGAGACAGAAAAGAACCTGCACATTGACATACTGGGTCTCTGTGTATAATGCTCCCAATTAAATTAGGACCCGCAAAAAAATCATTCCATACATTTGTCCATTACTATAATCTAGATCCCCTCTTCCAACAATACAACAACTTGAATGACGAATACGAAAAGCTAAACATTATTATCTTCAATAATTCCCATCATGTGAACGATTCTGAAAATTATGTGAAAATAATAAATTTCTTAAGAAATAATATTGACAATAAAATAATGAACATTGGAGTTCATTCAACCGCATTAAAAAAAGATCTAAAAGAGGCTTTATCAATGGATTGCGAACTGGTTTCAAATTCATTTTCGGAAATTTAGATGCCGAAGATGGCCAACGCTACAACGAAATTTTAACAGACCTAGCACAAAATCAACATTATTATTATTAGAAAACAAACTACAGCGGTCATATGCAATAAACAACCAAATCATAAACAGATTTAACAGTACTCTGCAAGATATATAACATATCGAAAATAATGTAAAATCAAAATTAATCCAATTGTTAATAAATACTTCATTGAAGATTTCACCATCACCAGAAATATTTTCGATGAATTAGTTTTCCTCTACAATACCATTTTAAACATTTTGCAAGACGTAGAAAATTCCTTAACCTTTTGCAAATTGGGAACACTTCAGCCAAGCATTATGCAGCCCAATGAATTATTACAGGAACTCCAAAAAATATCTGACCACTATAAAACCCAGTTACTATTTGACATTAAACTTGAAAACATTTTGGAATACGAACAATTGCTAAAAATTAATTGGAAAGTAGGAGACTCACAAGTAATTTATTTCATACCAATACCAATCAATTTTGAAACAAATTTCGATCTTTACCATTTAATATTAACCTCAACTAAGTATGGTTCAGAATTTGTTACAATTATTGCTAACTCGAAATACATATTGAAAAATTACAAAGAAATAATTCTCCTAAACGAGATGTGCTTATGCAAGGCAGAATATATCAGTGCCCACATAAATTTCATGCCCATATCAACTCCAATTGTGAAAAAAAAATACTTCTTAATCAAAAAACAACTCAGTGCCACCACACCCAATTGGAACTTGAAGGGAACCATTTTGAGCGTAATCAGTACCTAGCCATCCTATCCACAGAGGAGAAAATCACCATCAGCTGCCCCGAAAAAATCTACATCGAATCATTAGCCGGCATCTACCTAATATATAAGGATCAAAAGTGCGATATAATATTTAATACTCAAAAATTAATATTCGTCCCAAATTAAAATTTAAACACAATATCAATAAAACATCAAACTTTCCGATAAATTTAAGATCCTTAAAACTTAGTGATATGAATTTGAATCAATTAATACTAATTATTGATGACAAGTTGGACTTTCACATCCCTAGTATTTGGACATTACTACTCAATGTTATAGTTATAGTTACAGTGTTTTACTATATCTTCAGACGCCTTCGAATCAGCATGAAGAAACAAACCCCAGCCAAGCAGCCAAACGACATCGAGCTTCAATTACCAGGGAGTGTTTCCTTCAAAGGGTTGAGTTATAGTGCCACAATTAAGCTGACATAAGCATTATCGTGTACTTTTCCCCAGCTTCATAATTATAGCTTCTTAGTTTACTTGTATAGGATAATTTTCATATTGTAGTTAGTCAACATTGTAAATTTGATTTGTAAACATTTATTTTACTTTGTGTAATAAATAAATTCCTTTTTAAAAACCGATTCGTTCCTTTCCAAACATTATATATATATATATATATATATATATATATATATATATATATATATATTGTAGCGAACCCAGGCCGCTAACGAACATGTCAGAACACGTCCGTCCGCTCCCCATTGTTCTGATTCCCAAAAGGGTCGGCGAATATTCCAGAATGCAGCCACAGACAAACATAAACAGATGAACAGCCTAATGGCGCATTATGTCCACAAAATTCGAAGTAGTTGTCACGATTAAACTAGATGGCGTTAGTGCAGTAACTGCAGATTACATGCGTCCAGTTAAAGTTTCTCGAAACTTAAACTGACGTTTGTCTGTGGTTTCGGTAAACTACAACTGGGTGTATGTAATCTGCAGTTACCGCACTAACGCCATCTAGTTTAATCGTGATAACTACTTCGAATTTTGTGGACAGAATACGCCATTTGGCTGTTCATCTGGTTATGTTTGTCTGTGATGCAGCGTTTTACAATAAATATCCCGAGCAGGACATCGCGAGGAAAGTCTTGTGTTGATACGTGTAGTGAACAGATGGTGATATAAATAGATAGAGAGTGATATAAATATTGCGTAGTTTGAACTGTTTAAATAAATTATCTTAGTGTTTAAGTCTTTATTAATAATAATTAGTTCTTAAATTAGTGTTTATATTTGTTAATTCTTAGTGTTAGTTATTTTTATTTATTCTGTATAATTCATATTTCTTTAATTAAACATAGTTATATAAATATTAGTGTTTTAATCAATTTTACACTTCAGCTAAATAAATAAAAACGTTACAATATAAAAAGAAAACAACGACACTTGTATCCGTGTCATCGTTTACTAATAGTATATTGTGTTATTAAGAGTAAAAGTGTCTTTGTGTGCCTCGCATGCAATTGTCCGACTCGCTTCGCTCGTCGTGCAAACTTCCATGCTCGCCACACAAAGACACTTTTACTCTCAATAACACATGCTATTTTTTCTTCAAACTTATAAATTTTAAAAAATAAACTACTATTTGACGTTTATTATATAGGTTACCTGTCAGTTATTCATAATTTTTAGTAACTTTATTCTTAGGTTATCTAGTTTCTATAGTGACATTTAGGGCGAAATTACAGATTTCTATTGTACAAGTTACTTCTTATTGGCTGATTCTACATACGGCGGCGACAATATTATATACGGCGGCGACAATATTATACGGCGGCTAGAATAAAAAATTATATTACGGAGGCGTAGAAATTAAACTTCAACCTTGTCAATCACGTCACAGAAGATGTCACTTTTATGACGTTTGAAGAAAAAATTATTATTATATATGTATCAAGTTTTCTATGTAAAAGATTGTAAGAAATAATATATTCAGTCTGAGTATACAACTTGCTTTGATTTAAAATTTGTTTAAATTTTTGCAGAATGCTAAGAATTTAAAGCGTAGTTAACTTTAATTTCAATTTGTTCTTTGTTATATTCGTTTTGATTGTTTAGTAGTCTTTTATGTTCCACAAGGGTCGAGTGAAATCTTTCAATTAACTCATTTGATTTTGGATATTGTGGTGTTATAAAATGGGAATTTTTCATTATATACTTCTAATAATTCTTTAACTAATGAATTTTTTACATTCTAAGCCATTGTCCGAAATTATTTGGTTTGGTATCCCATGATGCGTAAAACATTTAACAATTTCTATGCCTTGTCCGAAATTTAATCTATAGACTTGGACATATCTTCAGAAGGCATCAATTATCGTTGCGAATTTTTGTATTTCTAAAGTTATCGAATCAATGTGTAAAATTTCAAATGGTCTCGTTGGTGTTGGTGAAATATTAAATTTTGGTTTAATAGGAATTCTGTCATATTTGTCTTTAAACATACTTCACATTCGTTAATGTAAGCTTGTACTGATTTTCTTAAATTAGGTCAGTAATATTTCCTTTTTATTTCTTTCTGGTTCGTCGAATCTTCTGTTTTGCTTTCGTGATAATTTTTTTTAATAGTTTCTTTAATATCTTTTGAGTCTACAATATCTATTAATTTTTTAATGTATCTTACTAAATTAATTTGTACTTTTCTGAAATATTTTTGAAGGATAAAACTAATTTTTTTGTATATTGGATTTTCAAAGTATAAGCAATATTTGACTTTCGGAGAGACGTATTCTTTTACGAAATTAATGATATCTCTAGCATAATTGTTTTTCGAAATTTGTATAAGGAAAAGTTGTGAGTTTTTGAAAAATTTAACAATTTTTGGTTTTCGGGAATCGAAATTCACTTCCGATATGATAATTCGGTTTGTTCCAAATTTAACTGGTTTATCACTAATTGGTATTCCTACGATTGGATTTGCTTTGCTCGTGTGAACTGTTCTTCGTCTGAAATAATTTCATTACGATTTTTGTTTTCAGTCTGGACTACTATAAGGACATTATCTAAACTATTTTAATTTTCTTGTTTATCAGTGATATTAAAATTTTCGTTAAACTTTTCTATGTATTCAAATATTGTTTAGATCTTTCATTGGTGTTGATTTCAATAATAGATAATGAGTCTGCGTTTAAGTTTAAGTGAACCTTTTTATTAACAATTTGGTAATCATATTCTTCGAGTTTAAGTCCCCATCTTATAGGTTCCGAATTTGGTTCTTTTAATGAAAACAACTACTGTAAAGGTCTATGATCCGTATATATAATAAATTTTAGACCAAGTAGGTAAGGCCTAAAATGTTTTACTGCCCGTAGTATAGCTAGTATCTCTTCAATTGTTGCGTATTTAGTTTCCGAGTAATATACGGCTGGCATAAGACGGATTTAAATTTTCGCGCGTCCCGGTCGAAATAAATTTTAATGCTCTTTTTATTCCATAACGTTATGTACAACATAATTATTCTGTTTTGAAAAAAAAAATAGAGTAACAATGCTGTAACACTAAAAATTAACAAAAATGAAATCTTATTTATGAAGACAATAAATAATTTAATTTAAGCAAACATAATATATTTTATTAGCGATATAGTCAAATCTTTTGAAATTCGAAATGCTATAGTAACATATTAACCGGAAAAATGAACTGGGGCAAAACGCGCATGTGAATACAAATCGGCCTTGAAGTGTAAGCTTGAACCTTGCTAATTTTTAGTTCACATAAAATTCAGAGCTGGCTTTACATTTTCGTTGCAAATGGCTACAAATGAATACGTATGCTTAGTATACAATTTTAAGTTATCTTGAAATGATGAAAATGATTTGACTAATGTTGAAATCTGATGTTTTTCTTCTGTATTCATGTGATCGGTTCTAATTAATTTAGTTAAGTCTGAATTGTCTTGATATTTGATATCATTGAAATCTTCATTAATTGTCACATTGAATAATTCGAATTCAGAATTATTAAACGGGTTGGCATTAATTGGTTCGTACAAATATATTTCTTGCAGTTTATATGTGTTATTATACATACCTACAGGTGCTTAACGGTAACAGTATTAGTATACATCGCCGTCTGGAACAATAATTTCTGTTTCGATTTATAACGAGGTCGTTTTAACTTCGTATTTGCGGTTTGAAAATAGAATGATTTAAATTTAGTCCGACGTTAAAATCTTTTAGTGTATCGTATCCAATTAATTTATCGACAAATTTGTGATATATGAACAAATAAAATTTATATGTTTGTCACAAATAATTTCGGAGAATGCTGGAATTTCATTACAAGAAACGCTTTTTGTAGTTTGAAATATTGAACTAATTGTAAAATTTTTCTTTTTAATAGATGGTTTAAAATATTTTTCTGCTAGATCTGGATTTAAAAATGATTTTGTTGCTCCGGTATCTACTAACAATTTTATGGGTGGATTCGAACATTTTATAAAGGGTAAGTTCTTTCTATCGTAAATGGAATAAATTTCTATGTTTGGTTCCGAGACTGGCTCGTTTCGCAAAAAAAATTATTATCTTCATAAGAGTCGGATTCGTACCCTTCGTTTTCGGTTTCGTTTGTGTCGACCGTGGTGGTTTGTCCGTATTATTCGGAATTTTACAGTTTATTATAATTGTTATAATAATATTCCACTGGTTCGTAAAATTCGGTGGTGTCTACATTGAAGAATTGTCCGATATTTTGGAATTTTGATACAGTATCATGTGCTATTCCTTTCATGGAGGTTGATTTGGGAAATTGTTGACGGATGGCAGAATCTTGTTATTTTCACACATTTTTTGAATTTCACTAGAGGTTAGGTTTTGGAGTGATTTTATTATTGAAAGCGGGTCTTTGCAAATGTTTGTTGTTATTTTCCGCTGCTATATATTGCCGACTCTCTGCTAAAGTTGTGGGTTTCTTTGCGCGGATTGTTTAACCAAGTGGTTCTTGTAAACCAGGTAAAAATATTTTCAACGCGTGTATATTATAATTTTTTTTAATGTTTTATTTTTCTTGTGGCTCATGAATTTTAACGGAATTGTGAAGAAAGCTCAAATTTTGTAGTACTTTTGTGTAAAATAGAAGTGCTGATTCATCTTTTTGTCTCAATTGGTCCAAATAAAATAATAAGCAATTTTCATCGCGCTGGCCGTCTAAATTCTTCTAATCTTTGGTTATACAAGTATCTGCGTACCCTCCGCTCTGATAAGATATTCCGCCTCCTTCTACTTCACAACATACGGCGTTATACGGTGTATAAATTGATTAAAAGTCATTGATGGTAACACATAACATAAAAAAATAAAATTGTCAGCATTATGCAGGTAAACTTCCTTAAGAGTATAAACATAAATTTGTAATATAGTAGAAGTTTAGGTGTTTCAGAAGTTATAAATTATCCCAACTCAAAGGTACCACTTGAAAATTAAGAACAGGTTCGAATTAAATAAATTCGTACTGTACTTACTTTGTATAAATAAATAACTAGTAATGGAATTCTAAGAATATGTAATTGGAAATCCAAAGATCACTCAATGAAAAGAAAAATCTTAAGAATGAACAACTTGACTTAGTCAAATCTCCATTGATCTCTCCACTTTAATCCTTTTTAGATATTCTTACCATTGAAAAAGGTGGTTAATACTTAATTTCTGTCATTGTTCTTTTATGTATAAATACTAAAAATTTTCTGTGAATTATATTTATTAGTATTTCCTGTTAATGGCCTTAAGGGGCATCTCTCACAGCAAAAAAAGTATTTAACATTAATCTTAACATACTTAACATATAAATCTGAATAAAATACTACAAAAAGACAAAAGTAGTAAAAAACTATATACAATGGCGAATTTTTGAAATTGTTGTTATTATTAAATATAAACAATAAAAAAAAATTCTGAGAAAAACTCTTTGTAACTCGCATTTCATTGTAAATTGAAGTACTTGTATCACAAGATCATATAAAATTTTCAAACAATAGAGTAGTAATTTGTTAAATAAATTTAAAAATTGCATGCGTCGGACTAACGCGCCCCTAGCAGTAATCATATCAACTATTCTCATACAGAGAAAGGGGCGCGCGCTAAGAAACATAGTGGGAGAAGTAGGTTTGCCCTAATTCATTCTTTCTCCCTCTAATTCTAATCTCTTTCATTTCTCAGATTTATACTTTTCTCACTTCAATTTACGAATTTACTGAGATACATTCTTGCTAATATGTTAAAATTTAATCATAATAATTATAAAACAATAATGTAATAATTATATTTATCTACAACTATAGAAATATGGATACATTATACGTGTGATACTACATATAATATACTACTCATATTACACAAGTGTAATATGAAATGTCATGATACACGCTACACTTTTCTGTAATAAATAGGTCATATAATTTAACACATAATATTTTATTAAACTGTTAATTTATTAATAACATATTTTTTATTATAAATATCAATATATATGCTTATAAAAGTATAATAAATACAATTTGAAAAGTTATTTTGACATTTAAGTGCTACTGTGGCGCCATCTGTTAAGGTATATATGAACTACTTGCACCTAACTGAATATTTAACAAATAATATCAGATTTTTTATATGCCTGATAGTTGTAGATAAAGTATAGTATTTGACTCGCATAATATGGCTACATTACACGCGGATGATTAAAAATACTCGCTACCGCTCGTATTTTTAATTACTTCCTCGTGTAATATAGCCTACATATTATGCTTGTTAAATAATATACTATTATTTTACAGCATATTTATATTATATTTCATATTATTCAAATGTTAGTATTCTTCATGCATTTTTTATATATATACAGCAATTTTACGAGTAGAGAGTAATGTAAAAAAAATGTTGATAAGCTTTATTTATATTATATAATATAATAATCAGTGAAAGTCGCATAAAACGTCCGTGAAGGGACTTGACAATACAGACAACTGAATGTTGTACACGGCGGTAACAAAATTAATTAACATACATTATGCATATGTATTTATAGGTACATAAAACTCTGGATAGACAGGTCCTCGTCCTATGCGATATCGAGATTTTTCTGGAAGCAAATTTCCAGTAGCATCAATGACTCTTCTTAGCATTTCGATTACATTGTATTATTTTACTGTCACTTTCACTTGAACTCGTTTTTATCACAAAACAACAATAGTTTTTACTTATAATTGACATTTATGTTTGTTTGACAGATATTTTTATTTTTCTTTTGAAGATCGAAAGTGATTGTAGTCATAGAAACAATTGTAATGTGATTTTTCAATAAAAATTCAAATCACGTCTACTGTCAAAAAGCTTTAATAAAGAAATTAATCATTAATGTTCTACAAAAATAGTGTATGATACATATGTGTTCTAATCGCGGAAATTTTCGAATTTCAGATTTCAACGGAAATACACGTTTTGACTATCCCTGAATCCATTTTGACTAGTTTCGGCGTGACGTCTGTACGTTCGTATATATATGTATCTTGCATAACTCAAAAATGACTAACCGTAAAATTTTGAAATTTTGTATATAGGACTGCTGTAACATCTAGTTGTGAACCTCCCTTTTGTGTTGCAATCGGCAGTGCCAAAAGGGCACTTTACTCGTAATTTTTTTAAATTTTTTGTCATAACTCAATAACGATTATAGCTCGTCCAAAATAGAAATGAACCTGTGCGAAAGTCGTATTTTCGTTCATATTTTGAGCAACCAATGGGAGAAGGTACCCCCCATTGCGTTTTTTACCAGTGGCGTACTTAGTTCCTAGTTCATATGGGGACACTATATTAGGAAATTATTATATCATATTTAGGAAATTCGAAATTAAGATTTAAAGAACACATAACTGCAATAAACAGAAAACAGCACAGAATTTGCCGACGATTATATTAGCAGGTAATAATCATTTATGGAAAGGGTGATTGGTAATCTTGTATGTAGCAGAAAAAGGATTTACAATAATTTGGCTTGAAAATCTAGAGATTAAAGAAGCTGTTATTTCAAAGAAAAATATAGACAATGACCAAACCGATGTAATCCATTCACGTGTACATTTTAATGTAGAGATTAAAGAAGCTATTATTTCAAAGAAAAATATTGATAATGATCAAACCGATATAAACCATTCTCCTCTACTTAATTAGAAAAATAGTATATATACTGTTAAATTGTACATCAATGCACAGTCAGACGGTATCCGAGAAGACGTTGATGATGTTCATAAATGTTGTTGTTTTAAAATATAACTATTTACAAAAATTCCGTATGTATTAAAATAATCCCACGCCACTGGTAGATTGCTTTCCCATTTATGGTTTACGCCCCTACTTTATTGGATCAGTGCAGTTTTGAACTTCGTTTATATGGAGTAGGTATAGCTACTATAACCCAGTACTGCACAGGGCCACTGGTAGGCCAGGCATAGGTCTACGATGCGTATAGTATGTACTGTGCGGCACATTGAACACTATTAGAAAAAAACTATATTTATGTTGCCGTCTCTTTTAACTTGTTTGTTGCATTATATGCGCGAGAATGATTGACAGGTACTTTTCTATTTTGGATGAGCTATAGTCGTAGAATGTTGAAATTTTGTTTATGAAATCGCTATAACATCTAATTATGCTCCTCAAATTTTAGTTCCAATCGACCTGTTCACACGGGCAGTATAATTTTGACAAAAACTTAATAAAAGTAACAATTTAGTTGGCTTTTAATTTTAGCAGGAAACATTGACAAATGTCAAAATATATTCCTGAGAAATATGTACCAAGTAAATGAAAACAACACATATTTCTTTACAATTTTGAGCGATTAAAGTTTTGTGTAGTGCAATAAGGAATAGTGATAAACATTTTAATAAAATTTCAAAAGTTCAAAGGTATGAAACCAATGGAGGTTGAAGAACTATAGCCGTAGAATGAACTCACTTTCAAGCGAAAAAGTTTAAATGAAATTTGATTTTAACGTTTCATAATTTTGTGTGATTTGACATAACATCGTTTACTTGGAAATTGATTAACATTTGTTGTTTACATTACTTTGATTTTGATTGTTATTGCATAGCAACTTTAAAGCGCACGGCGTGTTTTAATCTTATTTTTCGCACGCTTTTTAGGTTGTTAAACAACGATTATGATGCAGATATAATAAAAATTAAATATTATCCCATTTAAAAAATATAACTTCTTGTTGTAACTTGAGAAATACTGATTTAAAAAAAAATATTCTTTAATCGAATGTCTTCCTTGAAAAAATAGAACCTAAAAAAAAAGTAAACAAAAAAATAACGCATCAAGGTCGAGTACAATGCACAAAAAAATCAGTGAGGTGGATTTCTAATTTTCATTCCTCTGGTATGTCTTGGGTCGATAATTTCTGGAAGTAGGCAATCAATATAAAATAATTTCAATTTAGGGGGAATTTTTTCATGTCAAAATTTATCGTTTCGCTCAATTTTATCTGTAATCATTCCTACGGGAGTCCATAATATAAAATAACAAAACTGTTTCTGGGTTATTTGTAACTATCCTTGTACCTGATAATAATAATTATGGGTAGATTTTAATCTATAGGAATTATTTTTAAATTCTATGTATGTAATTTTTATTTGCATTATTGCATCTTCCGGTCGTAATTTAGATGCCGAAAAAGGGCATATCACTTCTATAATAACTGTCATCAGAATTGATTATACCGTCAGGGCTAGCTCCAAGATATTGATATTCCGGATGAATAAATAAACCGCAATGAGAAACTTTAAAATTGCATTTTGTTTCAAAATCTCGTATTGCATTTAATTCATGATCTACTCCCCAGCGTGTGGCAGCATTACCGCGAAAATCTTCATAACGATTTTTTTTTATAATTCCACAGCATGACGTTGTTGATCCTAATTTGCATATTGAACCGAAAATTGATGCTGTTAGTCTAATGTAACACGGTCGCTTGGCGGCTGTGCATTTTTAGTAAATTTTTGGTAGTGCAGTACTCCAGTTGTTACGAAATGGACAGATTTATGGTTGAGGACGCAGTTTTTTGCGCTTTGAAGCTTATTTTCAAATAAATAACTGTCCGTTTTCGATACGTGATGCGCCCTCGGTGGACATCAATAGTTGGGTTATTTTTAACATAGTTTGTACTTAGGGGATGAGAAGAGCCGAATAAACATAGGTTGAGAACTTCTGGATTTTTACCATTAAATGGCCCTCCAAAGTTTGAAATCTCTCTCTCTTGTAGTAACATTCAACGATTGTGGATGTCTTGACTGAATGTCAGACATACCTTGGTATTTCTTAGTGAAATAACCAATTAGTTGTTTTACTGTGTGTAAAGGCTCTCATCGTGGTGTAAATTTGTAAGTAGTTTTTATTATATTCTGTGTGGATTAATATTTATTTGTAGATCGATGTAAAAAGGTTTTCAAAATTGTTTGTAAATAGAAAAATAAGAATTTAGAGTTTATATAGAATCAAGTTACGCGTTGTAGTTTATTTGAATTATATAAATGTTTTTGATCGCGGTTGATTATTAAAATTTATATAATTTTGTTATTGTTGGTATATCGTGTTTGATTCAGCCTATCCTATTCCAACCCCTGTCTTTGTGACGTGGTAGCACAACGCATAAGTAAAATTCTATTATTCTAATATTACTACCCTGCACTAATTTGACCATACATTGAACCGCGTCTGTTATCATTATTAATCATTCCCTTGTCTGCTTCTATCACGGCAGACTTTTAAATAAAGTGATAGTGGTGGCAGCGACTATCGTTACCCTTGTTTCGTGTAAAAGTTGTCCATTAATATAATTCGTGAATTACTTTTGAGGTAAGTAAAACTCATAAATTAAAACCCTTGAATCTCAGGAACTAGATTTCGTCTTAGGCGGCCGTACCTGTTACACTAAATAATCTTTGTTGCTTCTATTCTGGATTACTGGCTTGACCTACTGTTGATTTTTCAATTTTTTCTATATCATCAGAGGATTTTTTATACTTATTGTTTAAAAATGTTTCCTTTTTAGAAGTAAATTCTTCTTCATTTAAATCATCATTTCCCATCTCTGCTAATCCGTAATCTTCATCGGGAGGAACCAAGGTCTTCTTTTTTGATTTAAATAATTTTTTTTTCGCCTTTCTTTTCATACGTCTTCTTGTTTATGTGTTTATATATTTTTTTACTATGTTTCCCGGGACTTTTATTTGTGATGGCTTTATGAAGAATGGTATAATATTCTTCTTTCTTATTGAAAGATAAATCTGCTGCTCTGCATCGAATATCATATCCATTTTTTATGGCAAAATTTATTCTTTTACAACCCACAAATTTACATATAACGGAGTTGTATGATTCGGCTGCATTATTATTCATGTTCGATAACAAACTATATGCATTTTGAATTAGTCTATTGCTAATAATAATAATAATAAATAATGTCATCCAACAAACCACATTCTTTCATAGCATCTACATAATTTTCTTCATTATCTTTTGATCCTGTGCAGAAATATTGTTGACAATTTTTATGTTCACCAAATACGTGATATGGACAATTCAATATATGATTAGTAAGCTTTGCTATTTGTGTTGCAATATCAATATTTTGTTGACGCCAGTGACTAACAGCTTTTGGAATTCCTATGCGTAATCGTAATATTCTTTTATTTAAAATTGATCTTAATTTCGTGTTTACGTGTTTATTTTTGGTACTTGTTGATTTCGTTCCTAAAGTTCTTAATCTGGTACAGTAAGTGCGCAACAAATGGTTTGCACATTGAATCTTTTGTACAATAAATACATTTCCATATGATTTCGCAGCACATATTTTACTGTATACGCTGCTATCACCATCCCCTATTAATTTATTATACTTGATACCATGCAATAAGGCTCGGGCAGCTTATTCTCCAACATGGCCGCCATCACCTGTTTGGTAGGCATGTGAAGCTTGTTTATATAGGAGTAACATCGTGTTTATAGTATTTTCTTTGATTTTGTGCTTTGTATTCATAAAAAACAGTGTTTAATGAATATGGATTCACTTAGTGAATATTTTAAAACTTTGGAAAGTGACGTGAAAGATCGATATATGGAAAAAATATCAATAATTGATAATGTAGATCCATATGCACTGGACAAAAAGTGTTTGATAAATGATGTAAAAAGTTTACCTCAAATTGGATATTTCGATATATACAATTATTTAATTCTAAAGAAAAGTGCATACACACAAGCTGAATTTAAGGCATACAAAAATTTAGATCTTCTTAGAGAAAATCGTTCCTCGAATTTAGTTGACTTCAAATTCCTAAAAAAGCATACATGAAATCTAGTCATCAACAAACAAAAATCTATCCACACCAAATATGTCTGTTACTGCCAAGCACACTACTTTTCATGCGTTTTATTTGCATTCCAAATATAAAATTGTACGACAGTTTAGATCTAGAATTTAAAAATGTTGTTAAAGAAAGGTACGAAATGTACCTGAAACACCTGTACTACTCATATAAAATCTGAAAATAAAATGACTTCTTTGTCAAATAATTAAAAAATTTATCAATTATAATTTTAAATATTTTCTTTTTGTTTCCTACTAAATCAGATCGATTTATTGCTTTAAGCCATGCTACTTGTCGTTTTTTTTTATAGGATCTTCTTCTCCCAGTGTATTTGTACTTTTAGGTACCCTGAAAAATGAGACTTTGTCTCTGTTGCTCCTACTTCTACAACCGAAAACACAACAAGTTGTAGGCATATTCTTTTTATCTGGCAAAGGCAAGAGTTATTATTTCACAAATATTAAGCATTCTGATTAATCGAAAACAGTTACCTTATCTATTAACTTATTTAAAGTAGATACACTACAATAACTTCTTCAATCATGAAAATAAATAATGACATATGTATATGTATGCCTACCAGGTGCCTACCAAACAGTTGATCGCTGCCATGTTGAAACGTCACGCGCCCGTGCCTTATTGCATGCTACACATGAAACCTTCAAGTATAATATCGGATTCCATAGATGTTGATGTTCCAGTCCAATTTTTAAAACATTTATGTTGCGAACTTGGAATAATTTTGGATATATATTTTTCACAAATTGGGCAATATTTATTTCGCACACCCATAAATAAAAGTTTTCCAGTTTTTGCCCGGACAATACAAGCAACTCCAGAAGCAGCATCATAATTTACTCTATATGATCGTTTAGACCAAGCTCCGTCAGCAATGATAGCAACTAAAGAATAACCCTGTTTATCAACGTCACCAATTGCCCGAGCTAAATCTGCTTCTTCTTTTCCTGCTTCTTCCATGGCTTTCCAAGTAGTTTCACGAATTTTTTCGGACACGATATCATGATGGTTGGTATATTTTCTATACGACATAGATGGTATGTCCATTATAGCATGTTGTTCAATCATTTCATAATGGCCACCTCCTGTACTAACCATTGCAAGTACTGCAGCAGTGTTTGTATTTAAATTAGTAGCAGAAGGGTTTTCGGTTTCAATTTTTTTTCAATATTACACATTCTACATTTTAATGTAAAAATTGAAAGAAGACCTATTCTTTTTTACGATATAACATTCATGGAAATTTCTGGTACGACCCTTAACATGATACGACAGAAAAATCTACCTAAATAAAAGAACCAATACCGCAAGTCCCATAAAACTTTATAAGGGATAATCGGCTTATCCAAAAGTGAATTTCATATACCTAAACATATACGAGTAATCGAAGAATTATTATTTTCTATCGATTTGTCTGATGAAGAAAATATAAATAATTCTTTTAAATGATGATAGATATCTTGTTTTTATAACTATTCTAAATTATCTAAGACTTCATTGCAGTACCTACTACATAAATTATCCCACAGCACAATTTTAATAATACGGACATTGAATAATTTAAATTTATACCTATTATATTTATTCATTATTCAGCAATATATCACAACTTGAACCTTTCATGCATTGTTGTTTGTAAATTCTCACAATAGTGGAGATACTAACCAAGAAATAACCGGGCTTTGAGCTTGGTTCTTATGGTTAGCAAAATTCGTATTTATCTTTCAGTTCCGTAATTATAATATTTTTTGTAATTTAATATTTTGAAACCAGAAAACCATAACATTAGTTACGATTTAATATTTACGGTACATAATATTTAGTTCACTCTACTGAGGGATATGAGCTTAATAATAAGAACATAATGTGTGAGTATTCTCTTAAAATAGTTATGGCATATAACAAGTTTATTTCTAAGTATAATGAAATATTTTTCATAACTTTGACAATCCGTATCGTCAGTAATATTTCTGATATAAAAAATAAATAAATAATGTAGTTCAGTACTCTCGATATAAACAATGTAAAATCCTCTTTTAAGTGTATAGAAAATATCTTGCCATTATATTTGATAATTTATCAAGCCAGTCGAGAAATTTGCCACTTGGATTCCTTGCAAGCAAGTATTGGTTTAGCAAAGTTGTTCAACAAACGATTCTTCTCATTTGCTTGTTTTGCTTGGTTTACTGTCTTCCACCCAATATTTAAGTATAAAAAAACTCACACATAATATTATAGAAGAGTTCCTCGGAATACCTATGCACGTCTGAGAAACCTCCAATGAGCTGCAGTTCGATGCGACCCTCAGGGTACCCAAGTGCGAGTTCCTGAACTCTCTGCACCATGTTAAGAACTGCTTCATCTGTGCCGGAACCATCGAGATGAGCTAGGGCTACAGCTCCTGAACCTGCAATTATATATATGTTACACAATTGTAACTGCATTTACATATTGTACTTCGAATGAAAAGTTAAACTAAGCAGCTAATGTGAAACTAACTGGCAAATTCATATTCTGGCACTAAAGAGATTGCAATAAAACAGTAAAATGGGTATGTACATGCCAATGTAGCCAACAAAGAGTAAAAATGGACTCGTTAACCGTTTTCAGCTTATTTGTTATATTAGTAGAAAATTTGAATTTAGAAATTCCCAAAAATTTTATTTTTTCAACAAATGGTGTATGACGTCAGAAAAAATTAATTAAGTTTCGTCGGGAAGCACGTGACATATCGCTATTAAGTTTGTGTCTTTTCTGTGGCTTTATATGTTTGTTAGGAGCTATATTTTTATTAGAAAAATTATTATTATTCTCAAATTGCCAGCGTGTTATGCGTTGTGATGCAGTAATAGATCATCGAGGAAAATTGCTAAACGAAAAGAAAAAATGAAAAAATGGCTGTAATTACATATCACAAGTAAATTATTTTTTCTGTCGACCTGTATATAAAATTAAATTTTACGTACTACTTTCCGGCCAAAAAATGACACTTTTTTGTAGGTTATTACTTTTTCGTCCGCAAACACTTTTCGTCCGCTAAGCCCAATGCATTTTTATTATTGGATTTAATTAACATTTACAAAGAAAAACTTACATTATTAATAATAAAATTAAAATTATTATTTTTAAAGTCAAATAATTGCTGTTCTACCAGAATTATAAACTTAAATGACTTATATTTTTTAAAATTTCACATTTGTTACACTCACATGGCCATCTTGTGAAATCTATCGGTAATAGTTGCAACTAAGTGCAGGGAGTAATAACCTAACTTTTAACCATTTTCTGTCAAACTGTGCATGTGTCTTTGCCTCGGTGCCGGCAGCAAAATGACTGAAAATGGCGAAATTGATAGTGATGTGAGCAATACACCTCCAGATCTTCAAGAAATTGCAAGTGCTGCAAGATTAGAATTGAAAAATTGTGTATTTATTTCTTGATATAAAGTATCTACGTAATAAGGACGACGGAAAAATTTAATATGTACCTCGGCAAAAAATGTATATTATAGTCTCGCCTGTTTGCTTGCCTCGGCTCAGACTCGACTATAATATTCACTTTTTTGTCCTTGATACAGAAATAACTATTTATTAATAATATTAATGAATTTATATATGTGAAGTAAATCCCAAGAATTAACAATACAGTACTTATATTATTTCATATATTGTCGGATTTGTTGTTAAATATTTGAAGAACTGATTTATTTGTTATAAATGTTTAAATGCTTTAGAACAATAGGCAGATACAGCTGAAAAAGTATATAAATATTATTTGGACCGTAATATTTTTAGAGTTAATAAAAATACATATTTTTGACCAAAGTCCATTTGAAAATCATATTTTTTATTTAATACGTGCTTTGTCAGAAATCTATGTTTGAATACGTTTATATTATATTGTAAAAAAGATCTTTCAAAAAATAAAAAAACAGCAACTACAAGCGTAAATATTATTTGCACGTTGGTAAGATATTTTTATAGCATTTGTTATATAGTATATTCGAATAAGTAGTGTGTGTATCTTGGTGTCAACACGTATGAGTTTGTGCTCCGTGAAGAAATTAAAAAATATATGAAAAACAACGATATAGAGGGCTAGTAAAAAAAAAGCAAGATACTAAAAAGAGACCCCAAAAGAAGATATAAAGGATAAGATAAGTATCGTCGAATAAAACATTAAAAAGCAAATAAAAATTATTAGCCGTTTGTAGGTTATGCACATACTCTTTCAAGAGACCTACATTTTCAGCAAATCATAATTACATTTTTCAAATTAGTGTTTTGAGCCAGCGGCAGATATCACTTTACCGCCCGAATCAAGTAAGGTGATACACGTTACCGCCCGAATCAAGTAAGGTGATAACGCAAACTGAACTAACGACGCATTGAACACCACCAAGCAAAACCAGCAAGTAAAGAGAATTGCATACATAATAAAATGGATACTCAAATAATCCTAGATGCAATAGCCGATTTAAAAAAGGAATTAGCAAACATAAAAAAGGAGATAAATTACAATTTCAATATCACAGCAGATAATTTAGGAGAACATACTCGTATAATAGAAGAAGAAAGAAAGAAATTTCAAATTTCAGAAAATGCTTGCTTAGATCTAATAAAAAACACAATAAAAATAGATATAAATAAGAGACATATGAATAATATAGATAGACTAGCAAAAAAGGCAAATAAGAGAAGACCGGTACTAATAAAATTAGCAACAAGAAGGAAATTAATAGAAATTTTAACAAACCGAAAGTTTTTAAAAGGAACGAGTATAATAATATTATCTAAAAGATTATCTAAAAGACATTACAGAAGAAAGAAAAGTATTGATACCGCTAATGAAAGATATAAGAAAAGAGGGTAAACATGCCGTTTTGAAATACAATAATTTATATGTTGATGGAATAAAAATAGATAACAATGAAGCGTCAAAATTAATAAAAGAAAAAAACGACAAAAAACGAATACACTATGAAGAAAAGGAACAAAAGCAAAGTCAAAAAACATATGAAGATAACGAAAAAAACAAAGAAGAACAAGATGCAAAGAGACAAAAACAACAACCCAATAAAGCAGATATACCAGCAACTTTTTTAATTATCAAAAAATTACGGTCTATTGGGAATATATATTAGTTAGACATATGAAGAAAATAAGTATTATTGTTGTTAATAATGATCGTGCAAAGTTTGAAACTCGGACGATCATTATTAACAACAATAAAACTTATTTTGTTCATATGTCTATCTCATATACAGGGTGAGTCTGGGAAGACGCCCCCCCCCCCTTTAACTTTTTTATTATAAGTAATATAAAAAAATGGCTTATATAAAAGTTTTATTATTTTACATATACTATGTGATGGCAGATGTAGATATTTTTTATAAAGTCAGGTTTACAAGATACGACTATCAACTTTTATTTTTCAAATGGTAACCTATAATTATTTTAATAAAATAGAAACCGCCATGTTTTTCTCTTTTCAACGATGTATTCATTTTTATTAATGTATTTGAAAAATTTCGAGAAAAATGAGAATTTAGAAATATTAGAAATCATTTCTAAACAAATATTATAGGTGGTCATGTTTCTCGAAACCGGGTAAAAATCCTTCTCAGTGTTCTTAAACTCGATTGCCAACGTCTAGGAAACAGCTCCCGCTAAATTATTTTTGCTCTTCTTATGATGCAAGTCGATTAACCAATTATTAGAATCATACCAATTAATTCGTTCTTCGTGAACTTTTTAAAATGTTTTTTTTTTGTTTACAAAATAAGTTAAATTAAGTAACAAACAAATGTATACATTTTTGACATTAATTTAATTGTTTTACATTGTTACGTTTTGTTTATTTTGTGTAAAAATGATTTCTAATATTTCCAAATTATCTCATTTTTCTCGAAATTTTTCAAATACATTAAAAAAAATTAATACATCATTGAAAAGACAAAAAAATGGCGGTTTCTATTTTATTAAAATAATTATAGGTTACCATTTGAAAAATAAAAGTTGATAGTCGTATCTTGTAAACCTGACTTTCTAAAAAATATCTACATCTGCCATCAAATAGTATATGTAAAATAATAAAACTTTTATATAAGCCATTTTTTTATATTACTTATAATAAAAAAGTTAAAGGGGGGGCGTCTTCCCAGACTCACCCTGTACATATATTTCCAGTAGAACGTAATTTATTGATAAAGTTTTTTGTACGGCTAATGGGTAGAGTTTGTCTTTGGTATTTTGTTAGTAACAATCTAAGGAAGATATTTACAAAGTTTGAAACACGGACGATCATTATTAACAACAATAAAAATTATTTTTTTCATATATCTATCTCATATATATTCCCAGTAGAACGTAATTTATTGATAAAATTTTTGTACGGTTAAAGGGTAGAATTTGTTTTGGTATTTTGTTAGTAACAATCTAGGGAAGATATGTACAAAGTTTGAAACTCGGACGAATATTATTAACAAAAATAAAAATTATTTCCTTCATATGTCTTCCTCATATATATTCTTAGTAAACAATAATTTATTGATAAAGTTTTTTGTACGGCTAATGGGTAGAATTTGTTTATGGCATTTTGTGAGTAACAATCTAGAGATCATACATACAAAGTATGAATCTCGGACGATCATTATTAACAACAATAAAAATTATTTGGTTCATATGTCTATCTCATGTATATTCTCAGTTAACAATAATTTATTGATAAAGTTTTTCGTACGACAATTGGGTAGAATTTGCTTATGGCATTTTTTTAGTAACAATCTGGGGAAGATATATACAAAGTTTCAAACTCGGGCGATCATTATTAACAACAATAAAAATTATTTTCTTCATATGTCTATCTTATTTATATATTATCACTTATCAGTTAACATTAATTTATTGATAATGTTTTTCGTACGGCTATTGGGAAGAATTTGTTTATGGTATTTTGTTAGTAACTATTAAGGGAAGATATGTATAAAGGTTGAAACTCGGACGATCATTATTAACAACAATAAAAATTATTTTCTTCATATGTCTATCTTGTTTATATATTATCAGTTAACATTAATTTATTAATAATGTTTTTCGTACGGCTATTGGGAAGAATTTGTTTATGGTATTTTATTAGTAACTATTAAGGTAAGATATGTACTAAGTTTGAAACTCGGACGATCATTATTAACAACAAGAAAAATTCTTTTGTTCATATGTCTATCTCATATATATGTATTCCCAGTAGACCGTAATTTATTGATAAAGTTTTTCATACGGCTAATGGGTAGAATTTGTTTATAGTACTTTGTTAGTAGCAATCTAGGGATCATATATACTAAGTTTGAAACTCGGACGATCATTATTAACAAAAATAAAAATTATTTTCTTCATATGTCTATCTCATGTATATTCTCTATCTATCTTATATATATTCTCAGTTAACATTAATTTGTTGATAATGATTTTCGTACAGCTATTGGTTAGAATTTGTTTATGGTATCTTGTTTGTAACAATCTAGGGAAGATATATACAAAGTTTGAATCTTAGACGATCATTATTAAAACAATAAAAATTATTTTCTTCATATGTCTATCTCATTTATTCTCAGTCTGGTCATGTCATGGGTAGAAATTGTCTATTGCATTTTGTTAGTAACAATATAAGGATGAAATTGTGCAAAGTTTATATTTATATTTATATTATTAATAATAATAATAATATTTTATGTGTGAATACCTCATATAAATTCAAATTTTGCGCGTTAGAACTCAAGGTCATAATTGTCATTTATATCAACAATGTATAATATCTATAAGAACGCTTACTGCTAATGTCCAGTTGATACTTAATAATTAAGTTTCAATTAGTATCCGACTTGGAATATAGGTATAAACGTTAAATATCGTTTATTTAAGATTTGTATAAATTTTTATAAGGTACAGTTGGCCTTGGTCTGACGCTGCTCGCCGCGCGGCTTAGTTTGTTCACAAGCAGTTCAATATTAAATCGGCTGCTCCTCATGACCAGCAAGTATGTAAAAACTACAGAGGTATTACTATGTTGAACACGGTATATAAAATACTATCCACATTAATACAAAGGAGATTAGTGAATGAAGGAAATGCAGATCAACAAAAAGAAAAAAAAGCTCATGACAACTCTTGAGGAGCTAAATACACCAGCAAAATTAAGAAGACTAACCGCGATGACAATGAGGAAAAATAAAATAAGCATTATTACACAAAAAGGAGAGACAGAAGAGATCGAGATAAATAAAGGGGTCAGACAAAGAGATGCGCTGTCGGCAACATTATTCAACGTAGCTTTAGAATATGTACTTATAAAAATAAATAAAGGAACACTTAAGCGCGTATCAGACGTATGCACATATCTGCAACTGATTTGACAGAAGTTTCTGCGACACGCAACCTGTGATGTCAGACGTACGCAAAATTGCATGAAATACAGTAATTTTTTAATTTTGAAGTTGGTACTAATGATTCTAGTTGCTTTGCAATTATAGATTGTTAAATGGATTATATTAGTATTTTATCGATATAATATTGTAAATTATTTTATTTGTCATTTGCTTGATATATTTTTTTATCAATTTGTAGTAGGAATTCCTCGGCTGCCATAACACTTCTTCATTGCTCATTAAAATCATGATGTTATAAAAATCTTAATTTTCCATTTTTACTGCCATTTTAATACTTGCACTATTAACCACGTTTTCCAAACAAATGTCAAACAGTCTAGGGTATTTTGCCCCAAACAATTTCAGTACGCATGCGCATTTTACAAGTCGCAAGTATCTGCAACTGGATTTCAAACAAAATGTAAAACTAGTTGAAAATAGTCGCACTATCACAAGTCAAAAGAAATGCTTGGGGTTGCAGGTTATGTGCGACAAGTTGCAGCTATGAGCATACGTGTGATAAGGCCTTTAGAACACGAGGAGGACAAATAATAGCATATGCCGACGACATAGTTATTGCAACGAAGAACAGGAAGATAATGAGATAAATGCTGCAAGAAATAATCGAAGGAGATAAGATAGGAATAAAAATCAACGAAGAAAAAACCAAAATAATGCTGCTAGGAAAGAATGCTGGAAACAAAGGATTAAAAATCGGAGAACACACATTTGAACAAGTGGATACGTTTAAATATGTAGGAATTATATTATCAAGTAAATGAGAAAGAGAATCAGAAATTAAGAAAAAGATTATAGCAACAAATAGAGTTTTTACGCAAATAAAAAAAATATTAGAAAGCAAACTATTAACAAAAATACCAAAATTAGAATATACAAATCAATAATAAGACCAATAGCATTATATGCAGCTGAAACAATTACAATGACAAAAAAAAAAGAGGAAGAAGATCTAAAAATAATGGAACGTAAAATAATACGAACAATACTACGACCAATATAAGTATCAGAAAATGAATACAGAATAAGAATGAACCATGAAATAGAACAAGAATTAGAAGGAGAAAATATAGTGCAAAAAATTAAACAACAAAGAATGAGATGGCTTAGCCATGTATGGAAAGCAGAAGAAAGGGATACAATAAGGTCAATAGTCGAGTGGAGTCCAGGCGGAAGAAGACGAGGCAAGCCCAGATCAACATGGCTGAGAGAAGTGGAAAAAGATCTAAAAGCAGCCGGAATTAGCAACTGGAAGAACAAAACAAGAGATAGGGAGTTGTGGAGGAACATTATAAAGAACATCTAAGAAATAGTAACGGAGATTGATCCACTCCAATAAAATTTAATCTAGAAAGCTTCGAAGGAAGCGGCGCAACGCCATGGGGGTGGTAAGCAACGTGTTAAATATTGAATCTAAATTAAATAATTAATTTGCTTTCTGTAAACCCGTCGTATAAGGATATGTTTTTGTAAATAAAAAACAACAATATTGTTATCATTATTTATTAAAGTTTACAAACATAATTAAGAACATGATATATCTTTATGTAAAAAAATGAAATAAATAAATGATAGATTGTAAAATGTTCATTTTAAATTATTTATTTGAATATTGTTCAACTGCACAAAAAAGACATTATCTTCTAAACTATTGTGTGAAAATTATTTTGAAAACAAATATTTTGTAAATGAATTACTTAAAACTAAATTATTGCCAAATGCTACACTAAATCATTTAATCTTCATATTTTAGCTAGATCCACATTAGATATTGAAACATTATCTCCTAAAGAATTGAAATTACTAAAACCTATTAAAACTTACAAAAAATCATGTGATACTATATATTTTGAAATTCAAACTACAACAGGAGTCATGAAAATTGTAACGCCATCAGCAAAAAGAAAACTTGAATTTACAGCTTGTAAAAAAGAATATGAAGAAGATTTTCAAGTTGCTAATATTTTTACTTCTGAGAAAATATGATCTCCTGTAAAACTGTTGACGGTCATCAAAACACAATCTCATTTATTAAAAAATAAGAGGAATGATATATATTAATTAAAGAAAAATGTAAACTTTTTGGAAAATGAATTAGTTACCAATAACATGAATGCAAATACTTTTAACAATATGTTAACAAGAAAAGCAAGAAGACAAAAATGGAAAAAAGCAGAAAAAAAATTATCACTTAGCATATTTTTTTAAATCTCCAAGTTGTTATAGTAAACAAGTTGTTATTATAAATATATGCTATGAAATTTAAAATTCAGTATTCCCGACTTTATTATTACTAGATGGACAAATATTTTGAATTTATCAGCAGGAATAGGATCCATTTTTTTTTTCAAAATTAGAGTTAAAAGTAAAAAGTATAACTGACAAGGAGAAAAGTATTGTTGTAATGTTAGATGAAATGTCTATCAAGCAGGGCCTAGAATATAATAAAACAAAAGATAAAATTGAAAGGGTCATTGATTTAGGGTTTTTGGGTAGATCGGCAAATATAGGAACACAGGCATTAGTTTTCATACTGCGAGGACTAGTTTTTCTTGAAAACTTCCGATAGCATTTGTTATAAGCACAGTCCCGTAAAAAGTCATCTTTCAAAAGATATATTGAAACAAATTGTATTAAACTTCAAAAATTAGGATTTATCATTCGAGCTGAAACATGTGATCAAGATTCGAACAATAGAAAATCATTTAATTTATTGAAAGTTAATGAAACAAATCCTTATTTTTACATTGGTAACATTTTTTTGCATTATACGACATTCCTCATTTTCTAAAAGTGTCAGAAATATTCTATTAAAATGGTATTAATGTTGATAATATAAGAGTATCTTGGAATGACATAAAAATTACTTATATTAAAGATCAAAACACAACGCGCTGTTTGACAAAAATTACAAATGCATACGTATTTCCTAATACATTTGAAAAAATGAATGTAATACTTGCCACTCAAGTATTTAGCCGTTCGTTCTCTACTGCTATAAAAATAGCTAATCAACACAGAAATTGCACTTGACAATACAGAATTTATTCAGAAATTAAATCATATTTTTGATTGTATGAATAGTAAAATCTTAAATAATACCTATAAATCCTTTCAAATGTGTTTTATCTATTTCAAATCCTTTTTTAGAAGAAACTTTAAATAGCGCAATAAGCAAGATAAATAAATAGTTTTTAGTAGAAAAGGAAAAGTTAGAAAATATATTTATTTTCGGAATAAATTCATTCAATTCAATTTACAACGATCTATAAATTAAGGCTTACAGGATCAAGTAGAAAATTCAAATTGCGAAATTAATAATAATAAATATATTTGTGTAGATTTAGAAGATAAAAATATAAACAAAAATAAGAATGAAAATATTCATATCGACTTCGATATAAATTATTTAAAATTTCCAACTAAAGATGTTCAACAAGTTATAAGATTATGTTGTGAAATTATTACAAACGATTTTAAAAATAACATTTATAAAATTGGCATAAAAAATATTTGTATGAGAAATGCATTAAATTAATTTCGAAAGAAATGACAAAATGGTTTGATGAATGTAAAATTCATAAGGGATATATTATATTGTATGAAATTCATTGTTTAATCATGAATTATGTAAAATGGTTAAGTAATTATGTAAAAAATAAAATAGTTACTAAGAGAAAGATTATTATTTATTACATACGACTTTTTAATAATGTATATTTTTAACTGGAGCAATGTATTTTCAGTGTTTTCTTGTTTTGTTATATTTTGTTCCCATTAATATATTAAAATAAAATTTTGTAGAAATAAAATACATACGTGTATATACATCTAGAATATTATTTTATCCCATAATTAATTATTTGGTCAATAAGTTAATCTAACAATAACATTTGTATTTATTGAATATTTTATTGCTCTTTTTTATTTCATTTGTAATTATTAAAATCATGTTCATTAATAAAATTTCGAAAACGGGTTACTATTTTTAATAAACATACAGTATTTTAATTTATATTATTTATATTTATATACACTTCATCAATTAAAATATGCTCGTAATTTCATTTGAAATTATTAAATCTGAAATGCAGATACGCAAGGCTACGAAAAATTATCGCACGCTGTAGCAGACATTATGTTGATGTTACGATTGAATTGGTCGGCAGAGGTGAGGGTCACGTGAGCGCATTTCGTAATAGTTGTTGAATATGCTGTTATTTTTTCGGAGCGCTAGCTACTTAGATGATAGCCCCTCTCCACTCCCAACGCATCACCAACCATCCGCGCAGACTGATTTGCATTTAAGTGAGGAATCTTCATATTACTTAGTCTATGTCAATATTCATTTGGTTTCACACGGCAGTATTTTTTCTACGCTATTTATTTTCATAAGTTATCAATATGTATTTCCACAAAAATATTTATTTCTACTTTATATGTCCTTATTCGGATCGACTCTGACTATGAAAACGAGAAGTTGTTTTTTGGGACTATCTTTGAAAATGTTAAAACAGAATTGGCCGTTTTTGTACTAGATCCATGGACATACTACGTACCTAATATTATTGCTATGAAATATAAAAGTTCAATTACTGATACAGCGAGTTATTTTTGCAGTTATTCCTTAAACAAAAGAAGATAAAGATATGGTCAATAAAATAAATTCGAAAAATAGAAATTTTAACATTGGAGATTTAGTACTCTACAAGCAAAAAATTACAAATTCTTAAAGTCCGGACAAAATTATTAGCAGAAACACATTTTTAAAATATTTTATACACATACAACAAATGTTACAAATCAATCCACATAATAAAACAATTCAAAAGACTCAATTTTAGTTTCTCATGTAGAAGAAAAAGAAGAATTAATCAAGAACGTGAACAAAACAAAAATAAGAACCAAAATAATACCGACAAGAAAAAGAAAGAAAAAAGTTCATCCTCTAGTACAGATGTTTTTTTACATTCATGTCCCACATCACAACGGTATTCTGCCACAATTTGATGATTTTGAAATTAGAAAGTAATTTGTAGTAATATATAAAATCAAGCTACCTATATTCAAAATATTACTACAACGAATAATTACAGTTCACATTGTCATACAAGAGTTTCATAATTAAATTTATACTAAATAATTTCGTTGTAGTTTATTATAGTGTTGAAAATACCTTACTAATTTGACTCCAGTTGACACAAGCAGGTAGTCTCGATGCAGTATTTATCGTGAGTTTTGTCATGTATACAATGCGAGAGGAGCGATTAGTAGTAGAAGGAACGGTAAGATAGAGAAATTTACACACTTTATATATTTATATATAGTACACTATTAAAGACTAATACTTTTATTGAGGATAAACGGGGGTTGTAGATCACACGCTGTTTACTCATAAAGCTATTGGTGTTGCTACGCAATCCCACCTTGCGTGGGCAATGGGCGTAACTATTAACGTCAGATGTGTGGTAGAGTGCTATAAGCTACTTGACAGGGTACCACCGAATGTTTACACGAATAGCTGTAATTCGAAAAAATCGGATAAGTAGGATTCTTGCAGGCGTTTGAGTAGTTGGAAGGGTTACCATGCCTTACTAATACGTGTGCCAAGTTTTATTATAGACCACAGTTACCGCCAAAGTACCGGTACCGTTACCTAATCCCACACATTAAATGCGTGGAGGAGAACCGCAATCTTCTCGTTGATGAGTCGACAAACGGTTTCATGAGTATGTAAAAGCAGGGTAAGTTACATGCCATTGTCTCAGACCCAAGCCTGCACAGCTAGTAGAGTATGAATAGTAGCTCACCCCCACCAGGGAAGACATCGCTCGGCAGCAGCAGATAGTCATTCCATTATGCTTGGACACGTGTGATAAGCGTTATTCTTTCAAGTGGAATATAAGTGTTCACTGGATGGGCGGAAACTATGGAAGTGACTTGAACATAGATCCCGCCGTATTAATTTCTACAAACGAAGAAAATGGAATCGTGCTAGGCTTTAATAATACGAATTATATATGTCTGTAAGGAAGAAATGACGACGGTATAACCTATAGGACATTACAGCCACTTGTCAGGAAAAAAATTGTGTGAGCGAAAAGCTTAGAAGTAATGAAAGCGGAAGTGATTTCATGAAGCATAAGATGGACAATATACCGATGGCCATGATGCAGATGATTGATTCGATGATGCGATCAGTGGTATCATGTAGTAAGATATGAATGTCCGAAGATAGCAGATTAGCCCTTTATCCCTACACGCAAACTCGGGTCTCAAGTCGCTATGTTAACTATACCTAAATAGCGCCATCTAGTAGATTGTTTGAGCACTTATACATGATGTCGGACAGGATTTAAAAAGAGCGAGTCGAAACGAAATAGCGATTACGGATAGCGACTGCTCATAGCAATTCGCTTGCGGGTCGCTTGGGATAGCTACTACATTATGTAATCGTATAACTGTGACTCTTGATATAAATGCTCCAAAAATACACTAGATGAGGTTAGTGAAGTATAGCTACTGGCTATCATAGCAACTCGCTACCTAAATTAGAAAAGACCCTAGGTCACGCGAAGGCACAGTGGAAATGATTGCTACGCACAACTAACTCATCTTTGGCAAGGAGACGACCAGCTGACACTTGAAAAAGGGAGCTGAACAATGGTACTTTAGAAGTTCGAAGGGAATTTATTCATGGAAAGAATTTGAAATCGAGTTTAATAAATCGGGAGGGGGTCTTGTTCGAGAAATAAGAACGGATGAAATCCAGAATTCAGCAAAATTTGGAATCAACTACGGAATACGTCTTTTCTAAAATTAACTTGTATAAGTACATTGAACTGTCTTTCACGAAAACTCAAAAACAGATTTCAATTAGATAAATTACTTGAAGTCAAGAGACAATAAATAATTAAATCCTTGGCTTGCACGCGCTATGTGCAGGGAAGGCGACATACACACAAATCATCTGCTTCCAATGCTCGCCGTTCCTTTATTTTTCGCAGCACACTTCCATGTCACGCTGTGAACAAACGACGTAGGTACTAATTTCACAAGCCGTGGTCTACAATTATACGTATAAACCGCAAATTACATGAATGACGATGCCTTGTTATCTCGCAAACATCAAGGTTAATTCTCACTTTTATCTCACTTTTTAATATTGTTCTTTTTTTCAATACGCTAACATTGTAAAATTTTCTTTTTCTACCGTTAAGAAAATTATAAAAATTCTTAATGCTCCACAATTATAATACTGCAGCTTTCTCAAACTTTAGTTATTTTACATTCGGAAAATTTAATCCTTTTATGATTTTATTTTTATTGACTGGGAAAGACCATTTCAGTTGTATTGTAGTCCATAAAATATATACAACAGTATAGAAAATGGTTGAACGAGGGAGTTCAGTGCAGTGAGCTCCACACTTTTTTTTATTGTGTATCCATAGACAAAAAAATTGAATTATGAACCTCGTATATTAAAAATTTGATGTAAACAAAACATTACTTTCCTATTTTAATCGTTTTATAAATTATTTTGTATATATTTCTTTATTTTTAATTATATTTTTTGGCGAACATGATAATAACTTGTTTGTTTTATTGAGATTAGAAGATAAATGTAAAAAGTGTTAAAGTAGAAAATAAATTTAAAATTTTATGTTTGCTAATATGTAACCTAATTTGTTATTTCTTTATGTAGATGTATGTTTTCAAGAAATACTGATTTTAATTGAAATCAAATTCTCCCAGTAAAATTATTTTTTATAATTTTTTCTTGGTAAAAATTAATAATTTTGTATACATGATTCCTGAATAAACCCATAAACTCATCATAAAAAAAAATCTAATTAAAGGGACCTTGATATGTGCTTATTCATGAAAAATTCAATACGCGATTTTTCACATAATCTTTACACTGTCCTTAGAAATAATTAATCTAATTTATCCTCTATAGCTCCGCTGTCAATGTTTTGTTAACAGCTTTTAGATAATATGAAATGCAACACGTTTCTAATAATTTTTATATAATACTTTTAAGTGTTTTCCTTTGATACCAAACAAGATATAATTATGACAACTTCTGGCAAAACAAATATTTATTCGTTCTTATGATTTATAACAATATTTCTGTATTTCTTACATCACTTTCTTTAAATAGTTCTTAATATATTTAAAGTTATAATCGTGAATTGTCAAACAGTCAAACATAACAAATGACAGCTTAATTTGCATATGCACAGTTTAAAAATATATAACGTAACAAGTAAATCAAGTCGAATCAAACCCTATAAATTGATAGCATATACATTACAATTCAGTGAATCTGTAATAAATATTCTTATTTTTCGTATCCTCCTCGGTACGAATACTCTACTTTAGAGACCACTGGTTTAGTAAATCTGCTACTAGTATTATTGGCGAAAAAACAAATGTATATGTGATAGGGCGGACGGTAGCAAGATGACGGAGGAATAAGGAGATTTCAGCTATTTCTCATTGCTGGCCATATTTATTTGATTGCAAAGCGAACCAAACAGGAAAAACTCAAAAAATGGTTAGAAAATACATAAACAAGGTAATATACCTATACAGAATAAAAAAAAAAAACAAGATACAAACAGGGAGTAATAATTAATCACGAATTAGCTTTTGCCGGAAATTTTAGTAATTTAAAAGAAAAATGTATTTACAAAATTTGGTATTATACAGGGAACACATCCGATGAAGAAGGGATGATGTTAATAAGTTTGTACGGCTGTATTGAAGGTAGAAAGTGGATGAGAGACGAGTAGAGACAGACGGAGTGTGAAAATTAACAAGTGAGAGGGAGCGAGGGTCATCAACACGATTGTTTATTAAATTACGAAGGTGAAGAATGGAAGCATTTTCTCGGTGTTCGTATAGGGATTTGATGTTCAATGTTTTGCATAAACGGTTGTACGAGAAATTGCGTTCAGGATATTTTTTGTAAGTGAATGTATTGAAGGAAAAGTTTTTGGACAGATTCTAGTAGGTCTTGATGAATTTCGTAAGTAGGAGACCAAATAATAGTACAGTATTCGACCTTAGATCGAATAAAAGCGTAATATACGGAAAATATTGTGCGAGTAAGATGGAAGTCTTTTGTATTTCTGATCACAAGCAACTAGCAACCGTATGGCAGAATTATAGATGTCGTCGATATGATTTTTAAAAGTTAATTTATAATCAAATAAAACACCCAAATTTTTAATGATCACCGAACAAGTCGTGTTTCAGTGGTGACAATTTGCGAGAAAACGACATTACGGCGCATTTCTTCAAATTTAGATATAAGTGATTAGTAGAACACAACAGAGATAAGTTTTTAAGATCGTTTTCAAGAATTTCACAGTTATTAAGTGTAGAGAGTATAGAGTCATCGGAAAACAGTAATTTATCACAATGTAGGGTTTTTGTTATGTCGTTGATGAAAATTAAGAACTGAGGAACACCGGAAGTGGCAAGAAAGGTGAAAGATTTGTGACCTTTGAAATTGACAAAAACTTCACGATGATGCAGGTAGGACGCAATAAGAGTGATAAGTGAAGAAGTGAAAGGAACATTTTTTAGTTTGTTAATCAAGATATCATGATCAAGTCTGTCGAAGGCCTTGGTAAAATCGGTATGGATACAGTTAACTTGCCCATTTTTATCAAGAATATTCGAAATGATCAAGGTGAAATACATAAGGTCGATGGCAGTGGACCGCTTTCTGGAAAAGCCATGCTGACATGGTGAAATGTATTGAATTGACTGTTTAACCTGAAGAAAATAAAGATAGAGTTGGTTGATATTTTTCAATACAGTGCTTCTGCACGTTCTATTAAGGAAGGCGAAGTAGTTTTTAAGGCTTTGTGGAATAAAAGATTGTGCATCAGTTACAATACTAGGATCTTCTTCACAAACCAGTCATTCGACTGGAGCTTCAAATGTTCAAATCCTCATAACATTGAAATGAAGATTATAATTAACTGAAAAGCAATATTTATTTCTATAGTTGTAATTTAAACAGGTTATAATAACCAATACTATAATTATTATTTTACAATAAAATTATATATATATATATATATATATATATATATATATATATATATATATATATATATATATATACAGGGTGTTCCATTTAAGCGTGCCACCATTGCTATCTCGAGAACTATAAGAGCTACGAGGTTGGTTAAATTAGCAAAGAACCACCATTTTACAAGACTAATACAATGAGCAAAAAAAAAATTTTTTTCGGCCAGTGATTCTCAAAATACGGGACACAACTTTCTTATTTTAAATGGGAACATATGTTTATTTTTAGGTTATTCGATAGAGTATTTTTTTCTGAATTCAACGATATACATATATCATATACTAACATAACAAAATAACTGAGAGAAATGCATGTTAGATTTATGTGTATTTTATTTATATCTGGCTGAAACAAGAGTGCTTTGGATAGAAAACATAAGACATATTGTTCTATCTAACATTGTTTTTGTTAAATTTTATGTTCTTAAACTGTCAGTTTTAAGAAGAAAATGAATTGTTTTCTATCCAAAGCACTCTTGTTTCAGCCAGATATAAATAAAATACATGTAAATCTAACATGCATTTTTCTCAGTTATTTTGTTATATTAGTATATGATATGTTTATATCGTTGAATTCAGAAAAAAATACTCTATCGAATAACCTAAAATAAACATATGTTCCCATTTAAAATAAGAAAGTTGTGTCCCGAATTTTGAAAACCGCTGGTCGAAAAAAAAATTTTTTTTTTGCTCATTGTATTAGTTTTGCAGAATGGTGGTTCTTTGCTAATTTAATCAACCTCGTAGCTCTTATAGTTCTCGAGATAGCAATGATGGCACGCTTAAATGGAACACTCTGTGTATATATACAGGTTGTTCGAAAAATAGGGGATCAAATTTGGAAAATATATTAATCAAACCAAAACAAAAAAATAATCCTAATATACCCATGTCCGGAAACGAACCATTTCGGAATAAAACACTCTTTTGTTTGAATTTTGAATTTTATTTTTAGTAATGTTTTTACTCTCAAAATTACAATAGTTCAAAATGTCCTCCTTGAAGTTGCATGCAACATTCTAGACGTCTTCTCATTGATTGTCGGACACATTCGAATATTCCTGGTTTTAGTCTTATACTATTGAAACAGTCTATGATTCTTTGCCCCAAATTCTCTAAGTTATTATTGGGCATCGAATAAACTAAGCTCTTTAAATGAACCCAAAAATAAAAATCAAACGGATTCAAGTCTAGTGAACGTGGAGGCCACGTAGTTGGACCACCTCTGCCTATCCACCGATCACGAAATAAATTTTGAAGATATTGTCTTACTTGGAGACTAAAATGTGGAGGCGTGCATAAACCAC
This sequence comes from Stenolophus ochropezus, assembly GCA_035578165.1. NCBI lineage: Eukaryota > Metazoa > Arthropoda > Insecta > Coleoptera > Carabidae > Stenolophus > Stenolophus ochropezus. The sequence goes on along the minus strand of JAQOWZ010000024.1, from coordinate 3,161,278 downwards.
ATATGATGCCGTGTGAATAGAGAAACATTCTCCAATAAATTTAGTAAATTATTTTCCAGATAATGTAGATACAAATTTCTCATTAATTTATTATGCAAAAAATAAAACCCTATCAACTCATCTTCAACAATACAATATTAATAAAAAAGCTTCAAAACAATATCAAAATAATTTAATTACTGTAAAAACAAATTTTGACAGTTACTAAGGAAACGTGATTAAACAAATTACAAGTATTAACGTAACTATTGTAATTTTGACAGTAAAAAACATTACTGAAAATAAAATTCAAAATTCAAACAAAAGAGTGTTTTATTCCGAAATGATTCGTTTCCGGACATGGGTATATTAGGATTATTTTCTTGTTTTGGGTTGATTAATATATTTTTCAAATTTGGTCACCTATTTTTCGAACACCCTGTATATACATAGGGTGAGTCATCGAAATGCCCGTCTTCGATATCTCCGTTGTCGTTAGAAATACAGCATAAATTTATTAACAGAATTTATTCGTCCACTCAAGGAGCATAACGTGAAATTATTTTCACATATACAGGCTGTTGCATTACGGTACGGCGAGAATTGTTTGCCGTTTTTTTAAATGGAAAATCCTACATATTTTTACATTTTTTAATTGTATTTTATTCTCCTATACGGACATATGAATTTTGTTTTAGCAGCGTTGCTAAGTTATTCTGTTTATTCTTTTAAAAAGACCAAATACACGCATTGCTTTATAAAGACATACTGTAATTATTTTATTGGTAAAAATAAAAAAAAAATTCTGTACAACTGTAACTATACTCTATGTTCTCACATAAAGTTTTTAAAATATAATTATACAGAATGTTCAATAAAGCGAATCAAATTTACTCAATTTCAAATGACTTTAAGTCGCCATTTTCAAATGGAACACCATACATTTTATAATTCAGTTAGGTGTATTTTTGTATTATCTTCATATGTTATTAAGGGTATCCTATACCTAAAACCAATAATTTCAGAAATTTTTACATTTTTTCTAAAATTATTTATTCAATTAAAAATTAAATCTAGTATACAATGGATATTGTGGTTATACTTACATACAATAACAATTTCTCTTATTTAAATTTAGCTAAACTTTTAGGTCTTTTAAAAATGTTCAAATTCACTCTTTTAAGGATTTGATGTTAAGTTTTTATTGTAATAATATTTTCCTACGACCACTATTAAAAATAGTATTTTTAACGGTTGCTTAGCAAGTTAAAAATAACAGTTTATAACACAGTAAATACTTTTAAAACGTTGCCATTGACAACGTGTTAAAAGTAAAAAACAAATTTACTTTTAACACGTCTTATGTTCAGTTGTTCATAACAAATACATCATGACCTGTCATAAATGTCATTCTAATGCTTAGTTTTTATTTACTAATAGGTACATAACTGTGGTCGTAGGAAAAATAGTGTATGATATTTGTGTTAAAAGTGATTTTATTTCGTTCGTGGGGTTTGTTAAATTCGGCTTCGCCTCGTTTAAAACTTCCCCACTCACTCATAAAATGTCACTTTTAACACTTATATCATAAATAACTATTGTCTGTTATTTGCTATATTAGAAATTGGTGTAATTCGATCCAAAACTGTCACGATGTATTGTATTAGAATCAACTGGTTTTTGACATGTATTATTAAATCAAATGTGTTTAGAATGTACTTGTCAGTTTAAGAATATATACTAGTTTTTTTTTTGTTTAGAACGTAATCAGAAAGTTTGTCTTATTCTTATTCTTACATTATTGTCTTATCCTGCCAATCTCAACAGGTTATAGGCCCAGGATTGTTGTAGGAATCAAATAAAGTGTGATTATCTTTGGTAAACGTCAAAATGAATTTGTCCAGTGTAGCTTGTATTGAGCTATTGAATAAGGATAATTTTGATACCTGGAAGATCCAAATAGAAGCGCTGTTTAAATGATGCCTGGAGTTACGTAAATGGGAGAATACCGAAGCCGGAACCTACTGATGGTGACGCTGCACAGGTAAGCACTTGTATTGACAAAGACAGTAAAGTCAAATCAGATATTACCCTTTCCATAAATCCCTCTGAGCTTAAACAAGGCAAAGGATGCCAGACTGCACGCGAAGTATGTCAAAAGCTCGAAAGTACAGGCAGGAATATATTCGTATATTTTTTGACGCTAGAGGAGGTGGAGGTAACAATAAATGCAGATCTTCTTGCGATTATGTTGCTATACAGTTTGCCGACATCCTTCGAGAATTTCCGATGTGCCATAGAGTCTTGTGATGAGCTACCGTCACCAGACGTGTTTTATATTACGTATTATAGAAGAATATGACGTAAAAAAAAATGAAGTTAGGTAGTGTTCAATACATAAATCGACGATGGCTGGACAGAACAAAAACAAAAATTGTAAATAGTTCAAAGATGCTAAACAAAAAACCGATAATAAGACCGTATTTAGATTCAAATGTCATAAGGCCAGACACAAGGCATCGGAATGCTATTCGAACAGAAAAGAACAGAACTCAAATAAAGCAGAAGAGATTGGTTTTTCTAAAAACAACACTTGGGACTTGATAGTCTTGAGAGTCGGAGACTTATCGGTAGTAGAATTGTTTTAAAAAATAAACCGGGCTCTGAAAATACACCAGCGAAGAAGGCTCGTGTTGTTGCAAGGGGTTTCTCACAAGGCCCCGGTTTAGACTACCACGAGACTTTTTCTCCCGTTACCAGATTGAATTTTACCAGAACCATTACGCTTTAGCAGCACAGCACAACGTACATATGAGACAATTCGATATTGTCACATCATTTTTAAACGGGATATTAGAGGAAGATATATACATGGGAATACCTGTCTATACCAAAGAAACTTTGAAGTACATTGTTCGAATGAAATCTAGTGTCTCAAATGTTGTAGGAAAGCGGGACTTAGTTAGAACAAGCAGGGTCGCATTTACCATTAGGCGCATGAGGAGCATGCTGGGGGCCTCGCTTTGTGGGGGGCCTCCAGCCTCCACCCTTGAGTACAAAGAAAATAATAGAAAAAAAATATTGCCCTAACGTATAAACATTCAACTATTTTATACTGTAAATAGTTTGTTTTTATATACACGCTTATATAGTAGACCCTAGGCTCCTTTATGCAGGTAGTTTCTTCTGTCATATAATATTATAGACCGTACCAGAAACTTGCTTTCATGTTGTTTCCTAACTATGTACTTTTAAATCTAGATTAAAGTATTCAAATAATGCATTTTAAATGTACTTTTTCTAATTTCAATTTGTAACTAGAAAAGAGATTATATGTATTATTATAGAGATAAATATAAATTCATTAGTAAATTTTAAATACGAACAGTTATTGAAAATTAATTTCTTTAATATGGCCGATTTCTTGCTCTTGAAGTTGGAATAATTTATAACTCATATATGTGCAGTGTACTATAAATAATAAAATAAAACAGAAAGATAATTTCAATTTCGATAAAAGTGAAATTTATTAAATTAAATGTTCCAATTACGAAGCCACTCATATATCGGACAAAACAGGTCGTAGCTTTGATTTAGATTAAAGAACACACGAGCCTCTGGGTTTAAATAAATATCAATCTAACGTTGCTAAACTGTTTAACTATTGTTCATACCAATTCTGTTGATATTAATAATTTAAATATAAACCATTTGGGCTAAAAGAGATTAAAGGTGGATCTATTAGAATCATTTTAAATCCAAAGAAAATCAATGAAAAAAAAAATCTACGAACGAACAACTTGATTTCGTCGAACCTCAGTTGATTTTTCCTTCGCTTTAATCCCTTTTAGTTTTTCCTACAATTATACGGTATGTTTTCGTCTATTTCATTCTACGTATATATACTCATACTGTACTCACTGTATTTCCTAATGATGGAAATCCGATAATATAACTATAGTAAATGTTTCTTATTGTTCTATTCTTTGTATAATGCGACAAGTGTCGCATGCGTTCTTTATTTCTGTGACGAAAATATTTAAATACCTATTTCAGTATTTTTACTTTTTTCGGTTTTTGTACGAGATAGTGGATTTTTCTTAATGTTATTTCCAATCATATACTGGATGAGTACAGATTGCTATTTAATATTTTTTATAAAACTAATACAAAAGAAGTAAATTCTATTGTGAAATATAGAACTAAATACTTTTTAAATTATTGTAGTGAAATTGACAAAATTAAAAACATATATTTCGGTATCCAAAATTTTCCATTTTAAGGAGTTATTTAGTTTAGTTTTTGAACTCTACAATTCATATATATATATATATATATATATATATATATATATATATATATATATATATATTTTCTAAAAATTTTGAATATTTTATTATATTTAGCGTGTTTTGTTTTGTAATAATTAATAACGAATATATTTTATTATACCTTCAAGAAGAAAAATTTCTAAAATATTGTATTTCGAGAAATGTGACAAAAATAACGATTTTAATCCCTATTTGGTAATCATTTATTATGGTTAGATCGTTAAATTAGAAAACTATCGAACCTACCTCTACTCAAATATAAGGTTATCTACCTACATGAATTTAAATATTAGTGCTGTAAATTTTTAAAGTAAAAAATGAAATAACTACTTTCAAAAATAATAACTCCTTCAAATGGCGACAAAAGATTTTTTTCTCATTTGGGAACTTTCAGATTTTTTAGTAATCTATTTTTTTAAAAAAAGCCTGAAGACAACGTGTCACATTTGACGAAGAATTTTTTACCACTCCTGTGAATGATTCCTATTCTTGATGTATATTCATATAATTTTTCTAAATAAAATGCCAAGGAAATTTGAATCTGGTGCTAGTAAAAGAAAACGACAAAAAGAAAAAGAAAAGCAGTTAGAAAGTCAACGAAAAGCTCTCTTAAATCTTTTAAAATCTTTTCAAAAATGTAACGACGAAAATATTTCTGCTAAACCTACTGAGACTGTAAATGAAGCTTCAACATCAATGGCTTTTAAACAATCAAATATGGATGATATGGATAAAGATATATATATATATATATATATATATATATATATATATATATATATACATATATATGTATATGTATATCTAGGGGCCTCATGTAGATGTTGCGCCTCGGGCCTCCGGTAACGTAAATGCGACACTGAGAACAAGAGTCTTGGTGGCTGTTCGTAACAAAAAATCATTACTGATTGTGATCTACGTTGACGACATCATCATCATCAGGATTCGAAAAGAATTAATGATTTCGGTAATCACCTGAAGAGCGCTTTTGAAGTTAAAGATCTCGGTGAATTGAAAAATAGCATTGGAATAAAATTCGATAGAGACGAACACGGAATCACGATTAGTCAATCTAGTTACGTGGAAGATCCTGGAGAGGTTTGGAATGTTCGACTGCAATCCTGTCTCTACACAGAGTTGGTGGGAGTATTAATATATTTTTTGCAATACGTGCACAGTAAGTTACCCATTAATAACAAAATTACTTTTGTCATTTTCATAATGCAAGATAAAAGGAAACATAAAAACACTATTACCAATTATTTGGTTAAAAAAATTAAACCATCATCTCCTGAACTAGAAAATGTGGACAATGACAAAACAGCAAATATTTCTAAATGTAATAAAAATATTTCTGAACAAATTCCAAGTACAAGTAATTCAAATTTAAATGATTCAGATTTTATAGTTAATAAAAATAAAAATAATAACGAATAGCAGAATACAAATTTGCAACGTACCAATGATGCTGATATAATAAATATTTACGATATTAGACATTATGCTATAACCTTATTAAAATTTGATGAATATAAAAAAATAATATTTTAAAAAATGTTTGGATACCAAATAATTCGTTCAAATTTCCAGTTTTGAAATCAAAATTGAAGTTTCAATATAATTGGTTGCAAAAATATCCATGGTTGTCGTATTCTAAATTAAAGTCAGAAACTTTTTGCAAATATTGTGTGCTCTTTGCTGGAAATGTTGCTGGTGTTGGTCAGCAGGCATTAGGAGCACTATGCATATATCCGTTTACGAACTGGAAACATGTTCATGAAAAATTGAATTCTCATTAGTTAAAAGAATATCATAAGAAATCTATTTTACGTGCGCAAGATTTATTATTAATTGACGAATACAAAACAAAATCCATAGCACTTCAGGATCAAGACAAACAAAAGAAAATTGAATTTAATCGCATTTTACTAATTCCAGTAATAGAAACAATAATACTTTGCGGCCAGCAGGGTTTGCAGTGCTCACAGCTTAAATTTAGCTATTGCAAGTGCATGTGATATACCATCAATTAGAAATGCAATGGGAGTAATTGAAAGTACATATTGTTATTTTAATACACCAAAACGAATGGATGTATTAAAAAATGAAATAATAAAAATAATACCTAACACTAAACAACAAAACTTGATTCGTTTATGTCCTACTAGGTGGATAGAGCGTCACGATTCAGTGATCAGATTTTTTGAACTGCTTCCAGCTGTGATATCAGCTTTAGAAATAATAAGTAATTGGGAAGATCGTGAAACCGCCACGAAAGCATATTGTTTGTTAAGAGCTCTTAAAACTATTGACTTTTTAGTAAGTTTATTAGTATTAGATAAAATGTTTCAATTAAATATTATTTTATGCAGAAGTCTTCAAAAGGAACAAATTAATTTAAGATAAGCTATACAATATGCTCAATAATTGTAAAAGAATTAAATGCATTGCGCAATAATGTATATACAGAATTTTCTGAAATTTTCAATAATTTAACTGAAATAACTGAAAAATATGATATCGACATTAGAATACATAGAATGACTAAGAGACAAACTCAAAGAAATAACATAAATACAAATTCACCAGCAGAATATTATATTATAAAATATCAATATTTATACCATTTTTGGATATATTTCTACAAAATAATTGTTACCAGGTTTTTACGACACAAATAAATTTTGAAGGGTTTTTTTCTACAAAAGAAATAATTGCTTTTTATGCAACTTTTATTGACGCATGTGCCGTTAAATCGGAAATAGTAATGTGGCACCGACATGTCAAACACATTAAAAAAGATCAGTATCCAAAACAAACAATAGAGTACTTAAAATTGTGTGATAAAGAACTTTTTCCAAATAAGCATATTTTAATTTCAATTCTATCGACATTGCCTGTAACGACTTGCACAGCGGAACAATCTTTCTCAACAACAAGAGATTAAAAACCTACTTGAGGAATACAATCTCCAAAAATAGATTGAATGGTCTAGCACTGCTTAACATATATAGAAATATTCCTCCTAAACCTGAAGAAGTGTTACAGGAACTGTGTAAGAAAAAGAGAAGATTAAATTTTGATTTATAAATATTTACTTTTAAATTATTAGAGTTTGTATTTTTGTTTAAACTAAAAGAAATAAATATTTTTAAAATTTTATTATTCTTCCAAATACCCCCCCCCCCCCCCATTTGGAATTTCTGGCTACGCCACTGGAACTTTTATTGCAGATTTGGTTTCTATGGTTATAGTAAAAACTTACCGTGCACGGTGGACAGTAAGTGTGTTACTTACAGTTCATGGTGGGTGGTAAGTATATAGTAGTAGTTACGCAGAATTTCAGGAAACCAAATTCATATTAAAATCAAACATTTTACAAATATACAGGGTGGCCCAGTGAAAATTATCAGCTCAATTTTTGGCCACTTAACATTAATTTTGCAAAAAACGCTCGAACACGTCAAGTTTAATATAAAGGGGGACACCTAAATGGATTAGTACCAATGGCGTAACTTCAACCCTAAAATGGGTGTGGACTGCACCTCAAAAATTTTAAATGGAAAAGGGTATAAAATATGACACAGTTCGAAAGGCCTTTCAATTCTCTTTTCAACAGTTTTTTCATTTTTCGAATCCGATCATTAGTTCCAGAGAAATATCGTTTAAAACAAATTTTATCAGGTGTGAAAAACTGCAATCAAGTAGGCTTAAACAAATGACAGAAACTCAAATATCAGTTTATTAGGTGTTCAAAATGACTATTTCCAACTTCCATACAATAATAAAAAAAATTCTCAAAATTTTGGAGATACGGTACGTTGTCGTAAATCTTCTAAAATCTCGGGTGGCGTGGCATAAACTTTAGACTTCAAATAACCCCACAAAAAAAATCCAACTTACAAATTACTTGTTTAGTACAAACAACTTGTCGAAAGAATTGTTTATTTAGTTTCTGTCATTTGTTTTAGCCTACTTGATGGCAATTTTGAACACCTGATAAAATTTGTTTTAAACGATATTTCTGTGGAACTAATGATCGGATTTAAAAAATAAAAAAACTGTTGAAAAGAGAATTGAAAGGCCTTTCGAACTGTATCATGTTTGACACCCTTTTCCATTTAAAATTTTTGAGGTGCAGTCTACACCCATTTTAGGGTTGAAGTTATGCCATTGGTACTAATCCATTTAGGTGTCCCCCTTTATATTAAAATTGACGTGTTCGAGAGTTTTTTGCAAAATTAATGTTAAGTGGCCAAAAATTGCGCTGATAATTTTCACTGGGCCACTCTGTATATAATTGAATACAAAATTTTAAGCATTTTTTTATTTATTACATATTTTACAAGTAAAAAGAATTAAATACAAAAAAATTTAAACATCTTTTTTATTTATAGTAATATGAAATTCACAATTAATTATATTATTAGCACTCTTACTCTCAATTGCAATTCAACTTTAATTTTTGACATCAATCAGACGTTAATTTTTCTTTTTCTATTATTTTTGTAGGTATCGCAAAAAATAGCTTACTAACCTTGAACTGTAAGTGATATTTGAGGTCTCGAATGTTTAGGAAATCTCGACCCTTCGGGTCTCGACTTCCCAAACAACATTCTCGACCTAAAATTATCACTTACAGTTCACGATACGTAATATACTATTTCAGACGACCAAATATGAAAGTAGCCATATTTACAATGTAATTAACACCAGAAAATGTAACATAGCACACGGCGTGTGGTATAATAAAACACTGGTGTGTTATATAACCGGATATGACGATTAGTGGTTAATAGATGGAACTTTGATAATGAAATGTAACAAAATTAATGAAAATTTGCTTAAAACTACGATTTTAAATTGGTAGTGAAATAATAACAAAAATAAAGAGTCAAAATGTACTGATAGTTTTATTAATTGTTCAAATAATACGTACTAGACTTCCAAATCAGTTTCCGGTTAACTAGTGATAATCTCGAACCTAAACGTCAATGCTTTCGTGAGTTGTGTTTGACATTGACACTTTTGTATAAACCCTGTTTATAATATTTTGTGGTCGTCTGAAAAATAGTGTACATTACTCGCTTGAAAGTGCATAGCAACGATCGTGTATTAAATCACTCGGCGCTACACGCCTCGTTCTTCAATCTCTACACACGCTTGCTATTTACCACTTTCCACGCTTGTTATGTAAATAACTGTTACAGTGGCTACGCGGCCCAATATCTCCCATGCTGCAAGTATTTTAGAACAATTCGGTGACTGTTTCGCTAAAAATTATTGGTTAGCAGCAAAACGAGTCCTACGTTACCTAAAGAGGACTAAAAACATTGGGATAACTTTTCTCACCAAAACTGATTCATTTGAAACCTACGTAGTCGCGGATTAGGTAGCAAGTCCTGACGATAAACGCTCCTTTTAGGAGAATTATGTTTCGGACGTGAAAAAGCCGTTAAGTACCTATCGACAAAGCTGGGGCTCAACTAAAAACATAGATATTCGGCATCATTTCGTACGCAAGATCCTAGAAGGCGATCAGATGTCTTTACCAAAGGATTGCCCAGGCAACAACATTCAAGATGTCTGGAGATCTTTGGAATGTCTAGAACCCAGCACCAATGAGTCACGCAGCTTGTTTCGACGAGGGCTGTTAGGAATTGATGTAATTCGATCCAAAACTGTCACGATTTATTGTATTATAATCAACTGGTTTTTGACAAATATTATTAAATCAAATGTTTTTAGAATGTACTTGTCAGTTTAAGAATATATAATAGTTTTTATTGTTCAGAACGTAATCAGAGTGTTTGTCTTATTCTTATTCTTTCATCAACGTCTTATCTTGCCAATCACAATATACAATGGTATTTGGTATTCTTACCAATTTGCGAGAATCTTTATTTGGCGTTTAATGCACTGTTGATTTAGTTCAGTAGAAATAGTGTTAAAGGTGGAACTAATTGCAACAAATATTATTCTTGTTGTAAATAGTAGGTAACACGATATTAATCGACTAAAAGTATACATCGGTACTACCGCGCAAAATGCGTTTTTTGGCCGACATCTTGAAAAATATAAAAATTAAATCAAACTACTGGAAATTTCATAATGAAAAACAATAATAATAATAGATTTATTTGTTCAAGAGAAAAAAATCTTCATTGCAAAGATTGGTAAAATTAATATAATATGTTATACCTATACAATAAGTTTGTAAGTATGTTTTGGTCATGTAATTAATAAAATTATAAACTCATTGCAAAGGCGCGGAGCTTTAGCGAGACGAAATTGTGAATGGCGTACCATCTTGTCTTTAGTCAGCTCGGCAGTAGTTTTCCAAGGTCCGGTAGGGGTGAAGAAGTACCTAAATAGGTAATCATTGCGGAGAGGAATATATATTGGACAACGGAATAGGAAGTGATCTAAGTCATTCTGTTCGAGTAAATTGCATACGGAACATGTTTCTTCAATACTGAATTTATGTAGAATTCCGTCTTTGTAGATGTGTATTATTTTTGTGTTTCCTGTGCAAAACAGGCTTGAGATTTTAAGGACATGGTAAGGGAATTTGACAAATCTTGATTCCGGCATAAGTAATATTTTGTACCATAGGTGTAATATTTTACTAAGAATTATCAATTCTACTTTTTGTTGTCCTGTTTCTGTCCGAATTATGTAACCGGGAGTGGATTTTTGCACAGATTCAGTGTTTTTATTTTTTCTATAATATCATACTGTTGGTCCCCATATTTCTGCTTTATGTGAGAGAGGGGAATGAAATAGAAATATATAGGCTTGTAGTTCTCGCCCAAAAATGAATTTTTGCTTTTATCATTGTTTGCTATATTGAACCGGTAATGTTAATGGCATTTGAGATATTGTTTTTTTGTATTTTCAATAAACGAACCTAAAGTACTAAAAGTACACTTAGGTAAGTGTACTTGTTAGTAAAAGTTATATCTTCACCCTGACATATGTATCTTAGAGTTCTTTGGGGGTCTGTCTCTATGGAAATGCAGAATTCAACTTTTTTCTGCATTCACCCTTCATTTTATCTCGTTGCAGTATTGAAGAAGAATATAAAATTAGTTTATTAAAATATACTAAAAATATTCATCCGTACGGTCGCGGAAAATGTTGTTTTTTTGGCCGCCATCTTGAATTTTTTAAAAAAAGCTTAAAAAATCATGTGCGTTATTAAGTTGCAGGAAATATTGATGCTGAAAAACAGTATGAAATTTGTTTTTAACTGTAAAATGTTAGCAAATATTAAATAGATGTATAGCTACATTGCTCCTGTATTTAACACCTAGAATTATGTTGCATTATGCATATTTTTTTCCTCTACTTCAGATCTTTATACACATCTTATTTTTAAAAACCAATATCTTATTCTTTTCCAGCATGAAACTTCCTGTTATTTGATATTACACATGATCTTTTATGATTTCTTTAAAAATTTTTGTTGTTTTTTCAAGATGGCGACCACAGAAACACATTTTGTGCAAAAGTACGTCTATATACTTTGTAACAGGTACGCCTAAGACGAAATCTAGTACCTGACATTCAAGGGTTTTAATTTATAAGTTTTACTTGCCTCAAAAGTAATCCACGAATTATATTAATGAACAACTTTTACACGAAACAAGGGTAACGATGGTCGCTGCCACCACTATCACTTTATTTATAAATCTGCCGTGATACAAGCAGACAAGAGGATATTAATAATGATAACAGACGCGGTTCACTATATGGTTAAATTGGTGCAGGGTAGTAATATTAGAATAATATAATTTTACTTATGCGTTGTGCTACCACGTCACAAAGACAGGGGTTAGAATAGGATGGGCTGAGTCAAACACGATATTACAACAATAACAAAATTATATAAATTTTAATAATCAACCGCGATCAAAAACATTTATATAATTCAAATAAACTACAACGCGTAACTTGATTCTACATAAACTCTAAATTCTTACTTTTCTAATTTACAAACAATTTTGAAAATCCTTTTACATCGATCTACAAATCAATATTAATCTACACAGAATATAATGAAAAACTACTTACAAATTTACACCACGATGAGAGAGCCTTTACACACAGTAAAACAACTAATTGGTTATTACTCTAAGAAATACCAAGGTATGTCTGACGACTCAGTCAAGACATCCCCAACAGTCGAATGTTACAACAAGAGAGAGAGATTTCAAATTTCGGAGGGCCATTTAATGGTAAAAATTCAGAAGTTCTCAACCTATGTTTATCCGGCTCTTCTCATCCCCTAAGTATGAACTAAGTTAAAAATAACCCAAGTATTGATGTCCACCGAGGGCATCGCGTATTGGAAACGGACAGTTATTTATTTGAAAACAAGCTTCAAGGCGCAGAAAGTGCGTCCTCAACCATAAATCTGTCCATTTCGTAACATCTGGAGTACTGCACTAACAAAAATTTACAAAAATACACAGCCGCCAAGCGACAGTGTTACAACTTTTAGTATTTTTTTTTTAAATTATATTTTTTTCAGCATGATATTTCCAGTAATTTGATACCACACATGATTTTTGTTAAATTTTTAATGTTTTTTCAAGATGGCGGCCATAAAGCGCATTTTGCAACACAATATGAATGTATATTTTTTGTATACTGATTATGAGCGTGTTATCTACAATTTAAATGAAGTATCATTTTTTTGCAATTAGTTCCAACTTAAGGTATTTTTTATTTAATTCTTCTGTACTAGTTTCTTCATTTCTCTAAATAAATAAATAAGATAAATGCTTATAGTTGCAACTCCTGGATAGGGAAAATGTATAGGCCATTAGATATAAGCAAAAAAAAAACTGATTAGGGCCAATTTACTTTTTGAATTATAACTTTCTTATTTCAATTGAAATGGACGGGGCACATGATGTACTACCTCGTGTACTACCGATGGAGTAAACGGTGCACAAAATGGACCCCAAGAGGAACGAAGAGAAATAGTGGACGTCAAACAACCAGATGGAGAGGCAGTATGGATGTCTTCGACAAACACTACAACGAGCGATCGAGAGAGTTGAGAGTAGAAGTAGGATATTTAGGCTACTTTGATTGATTGATTTTACTTTTTATTTAATACTATTTAATGCTTTTTAAGTTTATATTTTTGTATCATTGGTATAGTATTTAAGAGAAAGAATCTAAAGTCAACTTAAAAAATATTAAAATACTGGAAATAATAGTATATTATTACATAAGGGATTATGATATTCATTATTACTGAAAATGAAGTAGACAAGTGATGTAAATCATTTGAGCGAATAATGACCATAATCCTGAATGTAATACAATACTTTTTTTACTCCTGTAAATTCGGAAAACGCATAAATTTTTTAAAAAATGACAACATAAAAATACCCAATCACAAATGACTATTCCGTCAGCTGTCAGAAGGCCACAGGAAGGGTGATCCGCATATAAAATAACAGATATAAATAGTTATTTGTATATCAAGTGCTGAAAGTCTATCTTTGTCGAACCAAAACGAAAGTTGCAGCCTGAGCGAAGCGAAGGTTGCAATCGTTTGTGTTCGACAAAGGACTTTCAACACGTGTTATACACACTATTTTTTCTACTCCTGCAAGATAAAAAATAAGGAAATAAAAAATTATTTTTTAAACATAATTTGCCATTTATTGCAAATTTTGTTTTTGTGATGCGTATCCATGGCAGCAACAATGCAACAAACATTTATTAGTGCTGCAAAGTTTTGCAGTCACTTTCAACATGAAAAACAAACTAGAAAATTGTATTTTCAAAGCAGGAATAGAAAAATAATCGTAAATAACTGATTTCTAGTTTTGTGATGGGCCGAGAAGAAATTTTATGAGTCATATTTCACTATTCTGAAATATGGCTGCTATAATTAATCGAACAAATTTAAATAAGGGGGGATATATTTACACAGGAGTAGAAAAAAATAATCAGAGATACTTCACAAAAGTCACATAGATATTTTCTTTTATTTTCATGACTGTCTGATTTTCAATGAATATGTTATATTTTATATTTAACATATCTTGTACTGCAGAGATGCTATTACTTTACTCATCTGATGTACAATATTCTTTTGAACAAATTTGTACTCTCGTACTTTTGTTCTAAACCTATCAGGAGAGAGAACATCCGCAATTATTTGAAATATTAAGTCCTATGTTCCGCGTTACGCTGCACATACTATATCTTTTGTTGATCACCTTTCCTGTGTATTGTAATTATTTGTCCAACTTCTCCAATCTTTTGGTAAATTTTCTTGTCTCCAAATGTTCTCAATAGTTTTGAATATATGTTCTTGCAGTTTTTCACCTCCATATCTTATTAATTCTAGTTATCTTGTATTGGTTCTATCAATGTATCTTCCAGGTTACTTTCTTCTTGAATTTCTATGTGTTCTTGTGGTAATTCAGTTATCAGCTCTTTGAAATATTCGATCCAAGCTTGTTCTATACTCTTGGTCATTTTCTGTTTTCCTACATGTTTTGTCTTTTATATTATATGTTTTCGCTTTATATGATCTTGTTTGTTCATTAATTTTTATAAGTGATTATTGCGATTTTAGCGATTTCTAGTGTATTATTTGACTGGCCTATTTCCAGAGGACGTTCTTCTTCTTTATAATGCTGTTAGAGAACTTACCCAAATGTTAGATCTTCTAAACGAAGATGGAAAACAAACAGTATTAAGAATCATTTACGCGAAGACGAAAGTAATAACGACCCATTTAAAAGAATGTATCACTATCCAAGAGAAACAAATAAATTATGAAGAAGAGACCATATATCTGGGCCATATAATCTCCTGTAAAGAAAAACACAAAGAAGAAAGTAAAACAAGAATTAAAAACACGTACAAATCATTTTGGTCCTAGAAATATTTACAAGAGAACGATGTGTCTTTTTACAAAATACATATACATCATTAAATAAAGATGTTAAATTAATTATATTTATAATACATTATTAATAGGCTAAATATAAATTTCTTGTGGACTCAACACAGCAAATTTGCGAAAAATGCAGTTTTCTTATTTTTTTCATTTTTTAACAAGAGGAAACTGTCAGGCCTACGGACGATGTTCTGTGCTTAAATTAAAGCTAATTACATTTGCTACAACATCTCCCCCTAAAAAACTTTACCCGTAAAATGAGTATTTTTCCCGATTTCGGGGTCAAAAATTGACCAAACCTTAAAACTTTTGAAAAAAAATGTCAATTTTTGGAGGGCTGTATCTTCGTAACTATTATGCCTACAGAGCTGGTTCTGGACTTAAATTGTCGTAAATTTAATCTACTTTAAAAACATGAATAAGATGTTTCATGAAACAAAACATAGTTTAGGAGATATATTGAAAATACCGAAACAAGTGCGAAAATTTCGCGGTTTTTCGACTGCTACGAAGTTGGCACAGGCTTTTCGAAACTGCAAACTTGGATATACACTACTAGTAGTGGTTCTAACAACATATTAAAAAATCAAAACTAACCGTTAGTTTACGATTTTAATGTACTGGGCTAAAATCTTAAGTTGCTTAGATGTTTTCCATCGATCTTTAGACCCATGTTTTCCTAATCAAGTTTTTTAAATAAATTTTGTACAACGCAGTTAAATAATTTTAGAGACAAATGATCTCCTTGTTTTACTACTCGATTTAATGGAAAATATTCATCCGAGTTTTCTATGCATTTTATTAGTAATATGTAGTTATTATTTCTATCTTGGTTTAACATGTAAACTTATTCTATCGTATCGAAAAAAATTTTATAGTCGATGAAAGTAAGTATGATAAGTACATCAAATAAAACAAATATTAATTATATTACGGTTGTAAACTAATTTTAGATTATAAAAAAAATAATACTTAATATCAAGTTAAATTAGCTATAATGACATTATCTGTCACAACTGATTTTTTTTTATTTCTATGGTTGTCTGATTTTGAACAAATGTGTTACATTTTTTATTTAATAAATTTCATACTGCAGTCCTGCTGCTTTATCAATTATCATATAATTTGATATAGAATTTAATTTAAACAACTTCTTAATCTCTTACTTTTGCTCTAAAGTCAACAATATAACATAAATTAATTTTGAATTTAAAAAATAAAAACAAAATAAATTTGTTATATTTTTTTAGAGTAACATGATAATATAGTAATTGTGAATAATAACAAAAATAATAAACAAACAAGAGTGTCAGAATTTCAGAGGTCTGACATTGCTAAGCGTGTCTGGAAAGCTCTATCCTAGATTAATGAAAGACCGCATAAGGGAGAAAACTGAAAGCACCACAGAGGAAACCCAAAGAGACTTTAGGTGCACAAGATTACCTATATATTTGCTTTGACACAACTAATCGACAAAGCACGATTAAATATATTTCTACTTCATTGATTTAGGAAAAGCTTCCAATAAAGTAGTAAGAACAAATGTTTGGGAATGCCTAGAAGTAAGGGGAGGGATCCCACAGGAAATCAAAAGGGTTAAAAGACTACATGATCAGAATGAGAATTATGTAAGTGTTAGAAACAATATATCTCGCACTTTTACTACTGAAGTAGGTAGACAAGGATGTATACTTAGCCCACTGTTCTTTACACTGTATCTGGACTAATTATCTTACGCTGACGACATGATATTAACTGCTGAAAATGAAACAGACCTTCAATATAACTTTAGAACGGAATTGTGTCCAATGTATGAGATTTAGCCAAAAGGAGTTATCGGATAAGGTTAAACAAAATTCAATTTACCATTTATCTAACGTTTCGATTATATTATAATCATCTTCAGAGGTTTTACCTACAAATTTTTTTTTACAATGAGTTATATTTATATAATACATCTTTGGTTATACTATTTTACTTAATACAATTTTATTTTTTTTCCTCAAAAAGAAATATGCTAATGTACTTTTTTACTACAATGCAGGTACAACAATGTAATTCCTAAACATATCAACAATAATGTTAATAGATAACATAACTGTCTTGAAATTATAGAGTACTTTTGCAAACAATTTGATAAAGTTTTAAATAATTTTAAAAAAACATATTCACTTTTGAAATCAAAATGGCATTTTCATCTGAAACCAAACTTGCACGTGAACTAATTAAATTAGAAGAACAAGCTAAAGCCTTTTTAGAAACTGATCAATTCATAACTTTTAAACACAAGCAGGAATTAATATATAATAAATAATTCAAAATTCATAAAAAACCACAAATAAAAAAATTAGATGCCTTAAAAAAGAAACAAAATGTCAATATTAACATAAACTACTGTATAAATTTATCAGTTAAAGTAATACCAAAACATGTAACAGAAATACTTTCACTTGGTTTTTTTCTTTAATTCTGTAACAAACCATTTACAAAAAGCTAAATACAGCAATAAATTTAATAAATATAGTAAACATTTCAACGAAACCAAAAAATGCCTTAAATTTATAACAAACGTTATAGTAACAGAGTATGATAAATGTAAATTAACAGTCATATTATACAAAGAATATTATGTTCATACCTTAGAGGAAAAGTACAAAAGAAAAGTTACTTCCTTTGAAGTGAAATCTGAAAGCTCAGTTCAGTGGTAATTCTGTAAAATCAGTATCATACAGAAAATTTTCTTTATGGCATTATCAACAAAATTAAAAATTAAAAGGTACGCATGTGTTTTATACATCCGAAATATTAATAAAACTTAATTTCAAAATTAAATAAAACCATTGATAATTGTATCACCAGTGCATGAAAATTACCCGTTGCTAGGAAACATATGTCTAGAGCACTAGGGCATGAAAAGTGACTCTCTACAAACTTTACAAAATAGTTATTTGTGTATCAAGGTTCTAAAAGTAATCTTTTTTGGCAGAATCCGAAGTTTGCAGCCGAGGCAAAACCGAGGCTACAAATCAGGTGAGGCCCTAAAAGAACTTTTAGCCGAGGTGCACAAAACATTTTTTAGGCGATTATAATAAGAAATTATGAATTTTCATTCAAAATCAATTTTTGACATCTGTCAAAATTTACTTTACGGCCGCATTTACTTTACGGCCGCATTTACCTTACGGCCGCATTTACTTTACGGCCGCTATTTTTACTCGCAAATTCATTACTTTTTCATTAATATTTGTAAAGGAATATTTAAGATTTTACTTACATTTGTTAGTATATTCTAAAATAATTAATCACATTAATATGAACTATGTAAATCAATAATGAACAAACAAACTAGCGGCCAAATATTTTGACTTTGACAGATGTCAAATAAAAATTGATACTTTAAGGTTGCCAGCAGATACGAAAAACAACAGTTTATGTACCAGCCGCCTAAAAAATATATTATATGTGTGTTTTATATCCGGTAGTAGAAAATATTATATTACATTTAGTTATAAAATGCATATTACGCACAAAAAATATATTAAATTTAAATAAATATAAAAATATTATCTATACGATATTTGCAGAAGTAGTATTCAAAAACTCTGGACTGAAAAACCATTAATATAGAGTAATTAAGTGATGTCCTATGTAATTATGTGATTCGATTTGTGCGCGGAGAACTAACGAATTCAAGTGATTTACCAAAAGATGTGCAGCGACTTGATACCAGAGTGGATAGACGGATATGACTTGTGTATAATTGTACGTAACAAGAACACAAGTAAATATCGTGTTGTAGTATCGGGTAGTATGGTATCTTAAATGTTGCAAGTAAATTATGATAATCCAGCAATTGGTGCTAATTTGTTAGTGGCCAAAATACTAGCAATGTTAAAAGAATCCTATTATTGGATTGGCATGCAATGTGTCGTGGACAAATGGTTCCGTAGTTTTGACTCACGTAACAGACGGAAAGCTGTTACCCCTATTTTAGCACCATTACAGACTCAATTGTCGGAGCGACAAAGTGACGAAAGAATTGCGATCGACTTACTCACGCTATCAACTACCAAGAAGGGGAATAAGTAAATTGCGGTAATTGGTGACAACTTTATGAAATATATCCGTTGCCAGACAAAAAATAAAAAGACAGTTGCTCGAGTGTTTGTGCAAATATAATACTCCTGAAACATCAGATCAAAGCAAGGATTTCGAGGGCCTTGTGTTTCAGGAAATGTGTCAGTTGTTCGGTATTAATAAGTCTCGTACGACAGTTTCATCCGCAGTCAGATGGAATAGTGACGGGTTTAATCTGCTCGCATTGTTATCGCATTACGCGGGTGAGAGACAACAAACATGGGATGAAGAACTGCCTTACATTATAACGGCCTACTGCACGAGTCAGCGTAACAGCACCATTCTCTAAGGAGACTGGAGAGAATGGCTGAACATTAAGGAGATGTTCGGCCGAGAGTATCGACTGTCGGCATATCACCTCACACCAGTAGCTTAAGCAATACTGTGATAGGGATGCAAGAAGGCCGAAATTCACCGCGCACAGAACCGATTGGTGTTTCAGAAGACGACAAGGCCCCCTTTTGAGACTCCAGTTAGCCAAGAAGAAATCCCGCCGAAAAGAGCGTGGTTCGACAACTGATGATATCAGTGTGCAGAAGGAAGGACTTCTGCGGGCCCTATGGTATAACCAACAGGTCTCCGGGAGTTTCCTCAACGACGAGCACAAGAAAAGGCCCTATTGAAGATTCGTTTCAAGAAGGAAGTCTGCAATTAGGAGGGGGCAGTGCAGCGCATCGCGTTGGACAGCTTTGATGGTATATATACGAGGTTTGTTTACGTACCACCGCAAAGTGCTAGCAAATATTACTTCAAAAACATAAAAACATAATAATTATTATAGAAGAATATTGATTGGTCCTTTTTATTTAATAATTCTAAATTAAAAATATATTGAAAAGCTAACCCCAAATTTCACGTTTTTGTGAAAGTTAACCAGCGACATCTATCATACAAAAGGAGAGATCAAAAGAAGGGACGGCAGAAACCTGCAATCAATATAACAGCAACTCCGCATCACCAACAAACAGGCAAACACGCATCCGTATTCATTTGCAGACTGGTACGAAATGGAATACATGGAGTCAAGGATTTTACAAGGAATATCTGATTCATAAACTAGTATCATAAATAGGTTTACCGCTTTACAAGATGAGGTCCAAGGTCCAAGGAAAATTATAAGAATTGGAAGTCGAAATAAAAGCAAACAAATATAAAGTGTCTGGAAATAATGAATAAATGAAAAAAGTAAGAAAGAGAAAAACGCCGAAAAAATCTCATTATAAGAGTATGAAAGTTTGAAAATGAGAGGTCTTTTTTATAAGAGAAAATCTAAACATAACCATAGCTTATAATAGAAATAGAAAAATACGAAACGAGCATTAAAAACCGTTATCTATCACATAAAGAAGACATAGAAAATAACAAGAAGGACGTTGTACCAAACGGAAAATTATCACAATCGATGAGGGCACAATTGTCAAAAGTACTAGACAAATCCAAAATATTGAATAAAAAAGTTCCATTACAAGGTCACTCAAGAAAAAAATTCAAGATCAAACTCAAAACCAAACTCAAAGACGAATATTGTAAAACAATAATCCAAACGAAAAAAGCTCACAAAGAGACACCGTCATCACACACGAAGTTGATCCAAATAATCAAATTTCACAATTTACCAAGAGTTAGCTATTACAATCAGAGTCCGCTTTTCACTACAACAAAACAATCGGAAATGACGAAGATCAAAGAAACAAAACAAACACTACAACCAAATAAAACATAGATAACCTGCCAAACAAAACCAATGCAAATTACGAAGTGGGATTTTACATACGTAAAAATTACTGCGCTCTAATCAATAACTTTGTTCCACTTTCACTACGAATAGCTTTCCTAAAAATTAATTTAAACAAAAAAATATGTAATAATATTTAAAATTATTAACTCATTCTACAATCATAAACCACAAAATTAGTGGACATTTATATCATCCTCAGGACACAAATGAGTTCGACTACTCACTGGTAAAAAAATAAAATTTATCAAGAATTTTGAGAAAATACATAAATTTCATTTTAACTCGTATCACAGACTACAACTTACCGACCCCGGTAGCCTAGCGGTAGCGCAGCCGCTTCATATACCAGGGGTCCCGGGTTCGAATCCCGGCCAGGGTATGGATGTTTGTGTGTGTCTTTATCAATAGGAAACTTTCAGAAATAGCTCCGGACTAATGTACAAAAGTACGAAGTCGAAAGTAATAAAAAAAAAGACTACAACGCATAACAAATGAAATTAACGTCGAAATATATGACAGCTTCATTAACTTCTTTTACATCTTTAGTTATTTTCCAAGAACAAAATTTTTGATAATTTTTTTTGTATACTTCTTTTGATTTCTGCGGTAACAATTGTTCCATAATTTTTCCTGAAATCGGCCAGTAATCTATCAAATGGCTGCCGCAAAATAGGCAGGGAAATCCAATTTCCCTGCCTAGGCAGTGGTAATATGCAATGTTGCCAACTCTATTTTGACAAGTAGGTATATTTATATTTCAATACGAAACACTGTTTACGTGACCAATAAATAAAATTCAAATGTTTATAACATGTAGTATTTATACTAAATAAACTAAATTTAGAAGATCAATGCATTTAACAAATTATATTAAAAAAATTTAATTTCTTAATTTGTGGACTGGCAACAATGAGCTTGCCCTGTGTGCTATGTGTTAGCTAAACAAACAACAGAGCGGGTTGACAAATAACCTCAGTAGCCTAGTACGTAAGTATTAGTTCAATTCGAAATATTAAATTTTATATTTTTAATAATTAATTTTAGTTGAAAAGCCAGCAATAAATAATAACATGGAGAGTGAAAACGAGAATACTCTTAGGAGACATATCAACGTCCATATCGGATATAGTGTTAACCAGTAAACAAGTACCGATCAATATCAGTAATAATAAAAATTGTAAAATAATTATTAATAATAATAAAACTAATTAATTAAAACTAAAATAAATTATGTTCAAAATTCAATTGTTTTTAATGACAGTTACTCGTAAAATACATATAGGTTATGTATAAATACATATATTATTCGTCGATTTTAAAATTATGTACGATTTCAGAAAAAATATAATACATATCACGTCAGGGAGGTACCTTTTCATGACTCATTCATGGTTATTTGCCTCGGCCTGCGCCTCGGCAAACAATCTCCATATTCGTCATGAAAAGATTAACCTCCCTGCCATGATATGTAAATAACTATTAACTTCGTTTTCCATTTTAAAAACACACACACTTTATTGAGGAGGTAGGAAGATGATTCACTACACTCTATTTGCGTTTCAATATTTTTTCATATGTAAACAGTTCAACCCATGACAACGCATCAAAAAACTTACACCTAGCCTCTAGATAATCGTAAGCATTTGTTCAAATGTTCAAATGTCAAGCTTCATTTATAAAAATCATAACCCAAATTGGAGATCTTTATGGTTGCAAAATTGAATAAACAGTTGTATTACACTCACGGTTAAAAGAAATGTTTAACTCGCAGTATTAACGCGATTGCGGCTTCGCCGCTCGCGCGTTTAAATATACTGTTCGATAAACATTTCTAACTAAGAAACGAATTATAACATATTTAATATAGGAACATTCCCTATTTGCTTCACAACGCTTTATTAAAACTAATCCACATAATTCACTACCCTCTACACATAAAGTAAGTTCAATTTTCATGGATTAACCTGTTTATTTTTAGTTTAAACACTATAAAATTAACTTGTGAGACGGAGCCGCCAACACGGTTGTCAAGTCGTCACGCTCACATAACTACCCAATACCTTATACCGAAAGGTAGAGAGGTGCGTGGGTTAAGTAAGTAAAGTTATCAAAGGAAGCCATGCTTTACTATTACTATCGTTGTGATTGAGATTAATATTTTTAATTTTTAAAGAACACAATGGCTTTTCTAATTAAACTGTCCGGCTAACTACTAAAGTCACCATAATGTAGAGAACAATATATATATATATATATATATATATATATATATATATATATATATATATATATATATAGTCAGTCATCCTTCTACCCTGTAGGATGTATATTTACATAATATAAGGTCCAGTAATTTCTTGTCCTTTGCGATTCTAACTAACGATACCATATACACCCGATTTTATTTAGCGGGACAGATGGAAACAGCAAAAAACTGTTTTCCCATGTTATTTCCCTTTGTCAAGGTTTTCAGTATTCACCCTGTATATATATATATATATATATATATATATATATATATATATATATATATATATATATATACATACATATATATAGATACCGGGTTATGCAGAAGTCACAAGTCACTTCTAATGACACAACTGGGAATTAGTAATTCGATATTTTCAACATATGTCAACATGAATAACACTATATTCGTATTCATTTTAATTTGCCATTATTTCTGTGAGTAACATCTTTATTAGAGCACATAATATTAAAGATTAAATAAAAAATAAATAAAATTACGTAGTTCACAGTTCACCCATCCACAATGTAATTTTGTGATAAATGCTGCCTTTTTTCTTATTATTACACTTTACAGGAGAAAATTAAGTACAATCTCTGCCTCCTTATTAATCATTCAAAATCGATGAAGCTTTGTGCAACCCGGGCTTAGTCTAAAATCATAATTTCCTTTAGTAAATAGTTTGTCTTATAAAATTATTAAATATATTATTAAAAAATAAATCCATCGATTTAAATGTTCCATATTATCAATTGGAAATTTGAACATTTTATTTTTACTCATCAACAGTCTCTATGGTAACAATCAACAATGGGACTGATAACATAAACTAAATGTGGTTGAGATATGGGATCTGATTCGTTGAGTTATCAACTGTATACCAAATATAATATCGCTGTGTGCGAGTGATTAATTAAGAAATTACTATAAGATGTAAGGGGAATTGCTATGTAACTGATACCAACAAGGAATAATCGAATAATGTAGTACTCACCAGAATGCCTGACCACGACAACAATGCAAGTAGTGGCGTCGTCAGAACCGAGAATGGAGACGTGCTTGTCGTGTGGCACGGTGGCAGCAAACTCGCGCTGTTGCACATACAGCAGTCCTAATGGCCCTATCACCTTGGTGGGGATGGCTAGCAGCTGCGCCGCTGTGTCTCGGTACACCGGGTGCTGGTGGTACAGGGAGCGCGAGTCGCGCGGCGACTCCTCCTGCAGCACACCGTTTAACACCAGCACCATACTGCAAAACAACAAAATTATAACTATTTATATTCTCTTTTTAAACCTGTTCCTAATTTTATTAAAATATTAATGTATCTCATATTTTGTTTTTGTAGGATCAATCCCAATATAGGTTTTCAAAATTAAGTTTTATTTATGTACATTTTTTTCAAATAAGCAAGTTATATACAGTGTGTGCAAGGAATTGCGCAACTTTAAAATGAAATGATACCCTAGCGCAGGAAATACAAAATAGATATTTAGGTTTTTATTTTTTTATTAAAAATTGTTTAATGTTACAAGTTTTCTTTGTACATATAAATAAATAGACATCAATTCGGTATGGAAAAGTATTTAATTGATAATATTTTTTATTTATAAACCCAAAATATTCTTTAAATATAATTTTTAAAATATCTCTAATCGTAGACCAAATAATTTGCTAAAATTTGCAGGATGTACTTTAAATAGGATATTGTATCATATATATACCGGGTGTCCCAGCTCGACCGACACATGGGAGTTTTACATGGGAAATCAGTTAATTATTATATATATACATATATATATATATATATATATATATATATATATATATATATATATATATATATATAATGAGAAAAATACCTTACTGAAAATTTTTTAAATTTTAAAAAACTGACTTTTGTACACCTACTAGACCTATAAATTTTTATTAACGTCCTAGATAATATTATTATATCTATCATAAGAAAATATTACGAAAATTAACCTTCTAGAACACGAAAGAAAAAAAAAGAAATGAGGACAATGTTCCATTTTATTTCTTTTTGTTAAAAGGGTGAATATCAATTCTAGAATTTTCATTTTCATATTTCGTACTTAACAAATAAATAATACTTATTCTTTAATATAAAAAATATTCAGTATTTAAACAATTTATGGAAGCATTTTTATGAAAAAAAGGCATTAAAAACTTACACTGGCACAGTATTTCGAACAGATTCGCCTGTCAATATCTTGTTTATTGTGATCTTATATGGGAAAAACGTTAAATGTCAAATAAATTATAATTACGGCAAAAATTATCTATTGTATTTATAAATATCAATATTGACTCGTTATATGCAAGTTTTCGTAAATGTACAAATAGTATGTTTATGATCTTGTATACATTTAATATATATAATTTAATTTATATATGAAAAATAATCTTTTTTCCATAATTGATTATTGGATTTTATTTCTGCATTTTGAAAGAATACGATACTGTCATTAATATTTTATAATTATCTTTAAAGCTGCCCGATTTTTAAAGAAAGTGTTACATTTTATATTTATTCTCTTACTGCAGACGTACGGTTGCATGTATATATATATATACTTATAAATAGAGTAAGTTGTTTGAACCTACTTCGTACATTTTTAAAATAAATTTTAAAATTTGGTTTGATTGTACCTATTTCGCATGTGCATTATTGTACACTATATTCCAATTAAAAATATAAATTAATTAACCTGTGAATTAATATTTTATTTTTTCATGCTAAATTGACACTAGCAAGAAACTTAACATGAACGTTGAATGGTGTTATGAGGTTTGCTTGTATTTTGTTTGTACATCATTGTACGCTATATTTCAATTAAAAATATAAATTAATTAACCTATGAATCAATATTTTATTATTTCATACTAAGTTCACACTAGTAAGGAACTAATTGATTGTCATCTATATTTCAATTAAAAATATAAATTAATTAACGTCTAAATTAAAACTGTAATATTTCATGCTAACTTCAGGCTACAAGGAAATTTAGCAGGAACCTTGAAAGTTATCACTTTATTTTTTATTTTTATTTAATGTAAAGTTAAGTTATTTGTAGAGGAGAATCCTTTTTTTATAAGTTTATCGACATTAATTACTAACTGCGTTCTGTTTAGTACACATATGTAAACATTAACTATGGAGTCGCATTTTACAGTATTTTATAAAGCTCAGCAATGTTGCGAAAGTATGTTGAATGGTAAAGATTGAGGTTTAACAGCGATATAATACCAGTAATTTAAATTGAAATAAATCGTGCGAAAAAGATCATTTTTATTAGTTACAGAGACAAAAACTACTTAGTCTAAATTTAATTAAAATAAGAAATATGATTTGAGACAAGGTACCTGTTGCAATAAAATACATCACAAACGGATCCATTATGTAACTCATCGCTTAAATATTATAAAACTTTATTATTAGGGCAAAAGTTTAAGAGATATTCAAAATATTTTTGGTGGTATTCGTAACCTAGTATCAAAATTTGAGCATTCTGATATAATATAATAAAAATATTTTAAGCATAATTTAATTAAAAAAAAGTAGGGCCGAGGTGGTCTCGAACCAGTCTTGTAGATTATTTATATTATGAATCCGCCCTCTTATCCACTCGGCTATGGAGCATTTTGTTTTTGATGTTTCTTATTCCAAAATATGAAGGATAACCTTCAAAATACAATTTATTTTATCAAATATTTCAGTTAGAAAAGGCCATATTACACAACATTTGGTTTTATTATATGCAAAATTAAGTAATCTAACTAACGATACCATATACACCCGATTTTATTTAGCGGGACAGATGGAAACAGCAAAAAACTGTTTTTCCATGTTATTTCCCTATGTCAAGGTTTTCGGTATTCACCCTGTATATATATATATATATATATATATATATATATATATATATATATATATATATAATGTGTGCGTGGAATATAGGAGTTTTTAACATGGGATTTCAAAAAATTGCGGATACTATCTCTCTTGATAGATTTCGAACAGAACTGCAAGAGTACGAAGTTGTTCGAAATTAAATTCTACATCAGCACGATATCTATTAAATATAAAATGTAACATTTTCGCTATCAGATAGCCATAGAAATAAAAGAAAATATCTATATATATCATATATATAGTGCCAAGCGTAAAATAGATTTTTTTGTGCAGCTACAATGGCAACGGCCGCGAAAATGGATAAACAATCACTTTAACACTTGAGAATTAAATTACTTGTTAATTCCGTAGCTACCTTGAAAGCTAATTTTCAATTTACAATGAAACTGTTTAAAATTAATAAAATTTGTTATTTCATATATTTATAACTTATAACTTCACTTTATTTTTTAATCCCATGTTAAATTTTTATGTTTCGCGTTTCGTTGCACACACTATATAAACAGAGTGGTGATTCGTCCAGATTCGTGAGTTTACGAACATTTCACTGCTTTGTGGGTGAGATATAATATATTTAGAATTATTTTTATTTATAAAACTTTGATAATACATTTATTTATTTTTGTTTAAATTGAAATCATTATTTTAAATATGATGGTCCCATTGTTCTTTTTGTATTTGTATTCGCTATAGTATATTATACAACATTTTAATCTTTATAATAATTATAATAAGAATCTCGAATGAATATTAAATTAAAGCAAATATTTGATAAACCTTCAAAAAAATTAAAATATTTCATAAAATATTCTTCAAAGTGCATAATACGGCATATCTGATTTATGGACAGTAATTGTTCATTAGAATATAATACTCACGTACCTGATAGTCGATAAATATATTAATTTTGAAATAATAAGGCATACAGCGCAATAACTAAAAGGCATGTAGCCCGCGAGTACTTCCTGTTCCTACATTCCAAGTTCAATATCACAATCAGCTGGCATACTGCAGCCATGCATTTACAATAGCGCTAATATCAAACGATGATCGCTCCATCAGCATCAGTCACGCATTGTTACATTGAATAATTAATGAAGTTAAGTAATTTACCGCACATAGTTATTTCAAGTCCCGTTCATGAGCTACGCCTTGATGCTAGAATTAAATAATAAAACACACTTAATACATTAAAAATGTAGGTTACACGATAAACTAGATTAAACAGCAATAATAATGAAACTTTTATTATATCTGACATCTGTATCTGATTATAATATATATATATATATATATATATATATATATATATATATATATAATAAAATAAAATAATAATACCGTCAGCAATCATAGGTGTTTGGTTACAAATTCTAAATAAAAGAAATTCTCCAATAATTTAAAAATAGATTCATATTAAAAGAACAAAATACAGGTGAAACTAGAAAAATAGTTATTTTTAGGCGGCTGGTACATAAATTGTTGTTTTTCGTATCTGCTGGCAACCTTAAAGTATCAATTTTTATTTGACATCTGTCAAAGTCAAAATTTTTGGCCGCTAGTTTCTTCATTATTGATTTACATAGTTCATATTAATGTGATTAATTATTTTAGAATATAATAACAAATGTAAGTAAAATCTTAACTATTCCTTTACAAATATTAATGAAAAAGTAATGAATTTGCGAATAAAAATAGCGGCCGTAAAGTAAATGCGGCCGTAAGGTAAATGCGGCCGTAAAGCAAATGCGGCCGTAAAGTAAATTTTGACAGATGTCAAAAATTGATTTTGAATGAAAATTCATAATTTCTTGTTATAATCGCCTAAAAAATGTTGTGTGTACCTCGGCTAAAAGTTCTTTTTGGGCCTCATCTGATTTGTAGCCTCGGCTTTGCCTCGGCTGCAAACTTTTGTTTCGGCCCAAAAAGATTACTTTTACAACCTTGATACACAAATAACTATTGTGTATCAAGGTTCTAAAAGTAATCTTTTTTGACCGAATTTGAAGTTTGCAGCCGAGGCAAAGCCGAGGCTACAAATCAGATGAGGCCCAAAAAGAACTTTTAGCCGAGGTGCACACAATATTTTTTAAGCGATTGCAACAAGAGATTACGAATATTCATTCAATCTCAATTTTTGAAATCTGTCAAAATTTACTTTACGGCCGCATTTACGTTACTGCCGCATTTACTTTACGACCGCATTTATTTTACGGCCGCTATTTTTACTCGCAAATTCATTACTTTTTCATTAATATTTGTAAAGAAAGAGTTAAAATTTTACTTACATTTGTTATTATATTCTAAAATAATTAATCACATTAATATATGAACTATATGTAAATCAATAATGAACAAACAAGCGGCCAAAATATTTTGACTTTGACAGTTGTGAAATAAAAATTGATAATTTAAGGTTGCCAGCAGATACGAGAAACAATAATTTATGTACCAGCCACCTAAAAGAATATTTTTTTAAATACATTATTATTCTGTACTTAATATTACAAAAGTACACCCTTAATAAAATATGAAGATAATACAAAAAGACGCACAATTGAATTATAAAATATAGGGTGTTCCATTTGAAAATGACGAGTTTTAATCATTTGAAATTGAGTAAATTTGATTCGCTTTATTGAACACCCTGTATAATTACATTTAAAAAAATATATGTGAGAACATAGAGTGTAGTTACAGTTGTACAGAAAAAAATTCTTAATTTTTACTATTAAAATAACTTCAGTACGTCATTATAAAACAATGCGTGTATTTGGTCTTTTTTAGAGAATAAACGGAATAACTTGGCAACGCCGCAGAAAACTAAAACAAAATTTATATGTCCGTATAGAGGAATGAAATACACTTGAAAAAATATAAAAATATACAGGGTGTTCCATTTAATAAAAGACAAACAATTTTCGCCGAGCCGTAACGCAACACCCTGTATATGTGAAAATAATTTTACGTTATGCTCCTTGAGTTGACGAATAACTTTTGTTAATAAATTTATGCTGTATTTCTAACGACAAGGGAGATATCGAAGACGGGCCTATATATATATATATATATATATATATATATATATATATATATATATATATATATATACATATATATGTATATAGCGTGGCCCAAGGAAAAATATCATGCAAAAAACTCTCGAACACGTCAATTTTAGTATAAAGGATGATACCTGAATGGATTAATACCAATGGCATAACAGTTCGAAATGGCTTTTCATTCTCTTTTCAACAGTTTGTTTTAATTTTTCAAATTCGATCATTAGTTCCAGAGAAATATCGTTTAAAACAAATTTTATCAGGTGTGCAAGATGTTAATCAAAGGTGATACTTATATTTTACCGTGCAAATGTCCTGTCACTGTCAAAAGAAAAATTTATACAATTGAATTTGACGCAATAATCAATGTTGTGAAGTATCAAATTTAGAATAATTGCCAACCTAAACATGTTGTCAAATTATTGAAGGGTTTACTAAGTCGGGGTAAAAATTTTGAAGAATATGCCATGAAACGCATTTAACTTTCAAACCTAGATTAAAACTAATCCAGATTTTGATAACTTTCGATTTAACTTCTTTTCATGAAACCGGGCATTAGTCACTCTTTTTGCCTGTGTGCTAATTTTATTTGTTTAATTGTGCAAGGCAGTGGCGGATTTGAGGGGGGGGCGAAGGGGCGATCGCCCCCCCTTAGACAGTCCAGCTCTTTAAATTTCAAAAATAATAAGAAATAAATATGGAGCGCAAAGGCGTCTCACACACAGACATAATAAACATTTGTTTGACTTGGAGCAGAAATGTTAACGACAAAAACTATTTGCCGAAATATTGTTGTGGAAAAACTGCCTAACTTTTATTGAATCTGATATTCCAGTTAATGCAAATGAATTTCTGAAACAATTTGGTACTGACATTTATTTATTAGAAAATAAAATATTAACAATATTAATAAGACTACCTACAAGTATGACTACGGCTGAACATAGCTTTTCTATATTAAGAAACTCCTGAAAGGAGTTGGATCCGAAAAAAGTTTTGACCCGATTCGCATCGACGAAAAAAAATATGCTGATTATAAATAGGTCATGTAACCGAAAAAAAAACTGGTTAACGGTTAAACCTTATAGAGAACATTATAATAATAACGGTTTTAGTTGGAAAACAGGTTTTTCAAAATTGGAAACCAGTTTAAACCGGTTAATAAGTAGGTTAAAAAAATAGTAAAAAGAATTCATTATAAAAAAATCTTTATAAATCTTTAATTAAAAAATAAAAAAATAAATTTAAAAAAATAATAAAAAAAATACCATCAGAAAAATACAACAAGTAAAAAAATACACTCTAACTAACGAATATTTACAAAACTTCTCTTCAGAAAAACGCGGGTCACGTTTTATTTGTAAATTTTCCTAATGCTGACAAAGAGACTACCTACTTTTATGACTATCCAATAAAATGTAAATTGGAAAAACTGCCATGACTCATAATCAAATATAAATAGATTACACAGATATAAAAAAATATTATATATTTTTCGCGATAAATCATATTAAAATAATGGATAATGTTCGTTAAAACCGGTTTAGTTATTTTGTGTTTAACGGTTACCGGTATTTTCGGCCTTAAAAATATCGGTTAAAATTACTGTTAAAGTTCGCAATTTTCGTTCAAAATATCAGTTATCGGTTTTTATTAACCGGTTTTTCAACCGATTACATGCCATGATGGTTATAAGTTTAGTTGTTTTGTAGGTACGTATAATTTTAATTTTTAATATTTTTTTCTAATTAAATGATTTTGTATAATTAATAAATTTTGTGGTTAATATTATTATATATTTTATTTATTTATGATTACTTAAAAAAAACTGATATTCGCCCCCCCTTAGGAAAGTTTCTGGATCCGCCACTGGTGCAAGGTATCTGCATGTGTTCATAAGTATTTATTATACATAAATCATTGTCTACTCACAAATTGTTTTCTTATACAAAAACACTTTGTTTACAGTCACAATTACAAAATTTATTTTATCATAATTATGAGGAATTGCGCAATGCAATGAATCTACGCCAAGCAAGAAGATAGTCTGTTTATGATTTACGCAGCGTTATAAACATTCCGAGGCGCCAGTATTCATAATCGCGAATTATACTGTCTAGTTAACGACTGATCATAAGCGGGCGTTATATGAATACCATGTAATGAAATGTACTCGTAATCTTTGCAACGTTATACTGATGTGGAAGAAAAAATATATATTTGTAGTTTTTTTTATTCTTATTGAAGTTATATGATGATTTATTCATTTTTAAAACTCCTTGATTAGTTGATACATTAAAAAAGTAATGGAATTCGGTCTATTTATTTTCGGCCTCTCATAGTTTTGGCATGTCTTCTGACTCATTTAGGAACAGTTGTCATTACTTTTTAATTACAATATGGAAGTAAGGTATATACGAATAGATATTCATGTAAGAATTATTTTACAGTTTTTGTAAATTGCCGTTAAACTGTATAAATAAATAAGAACTTTAAAATTCTATAAAATTATCAGGATAGATAAAACAAAAATTCCCTTAAACAAGACAACCTAAAATTGTCATTGGTGAAACGTTTTCTTATTTAGCGTGTTATTTTTTTTAGATTTCATTGGCTCAGTTACTCAATCTTCTTCGTTGTCACGATATCAATAATAATTCTGTAATTAGTCATTTGCTATTTCCCGAACATCTGCTTCTACCAGAATTGTATCATCTGTGATATAATACGGATTAGATGGTAACAAAATAAAGTCAGAATATTTAACTGTCATTATTTTCAATACTATTAATAACTTCTTCTAGTTCTTGGAGAGTAAAAAAATATTATTTATCATCAATTAATTCCATTATCAGAATACTCACTATCGATTATTGACGTTAATGTAAGAGGATGTCATATTCATATAAGTTCGACGGACGGGTTTTTAAAAATAAATTAATGAAAGCAAAAAATATTATTTTTTAATTATTTTATTTGTTACTCACTTGCAAACCGTAATTTATTTTAACTTTTTTACCGGGAAAAGTAAAGGTTGCTTTGTGATGCATTTAATTTATAAATTTAGATTTGAAATCTACGATTTACCTTGTTGGTTTATAATGAAGTTTATAGTAGGAAATATGTCTCATCAATTTGGATTTGTTCACGTGGTTTGACACATATGGTATGACAGTTGAATAATCTCTTAAAGAATAAAAAACAAAGAATACAATAATACATTATAACCTATTATATTTATCATAAATCAATCTGTATTGTTTTACTGTTAATTAATAAAATATCCATGTTTTCGGAATCCATTTCAACTGTCACTCACCCTATCACTTGAAACTGTCGTTCTCCCCGCAAAAATTATTGTTTGAAATTCTGTAAAATGGCTGGACAGGTTTACAAATTAACCTTTAGAATATAAAATAGGGTGATATTTTAAATGTAAAATCGTAAATATAACTTTGTAAATTAAATCCATCATAAACCAGCATTCATTTACAAGATACTAACCTATAAAAGTATCTGTCATACAAATTTTTGACATAATATTAGTAACTGTCAGAATTTGGTTTAAATTTTCTTATTATTTACAAGCGAATAACAATTAAACTATTGGACAATATACGCGAGGTAATAGTTTTTACTGCTTCTTGGAGGTGACAAGCTCGCTTGTCATTTCCTCCTAACACCAGTAAAAACCGTTGTCCATTGTTTCAGCTGAAAATTTTTTAAGTTTATTTTGTTTGTTAAGAAAGATAAAAAACTAAAGTTAAGTTTAGGGTATTGTGCTGTAAACGAACTCAAACCATTTAAAAGCGCAATAAAAATGCCTAATAGTTTTCATTAATATACTTTACTGTATACACACGTGACAGATTGAATAATATTCTGCAAATAAATTGGCACACAAAACCCTTACAATTCTTTATATCACAGACTGTCCACTTTACCAACTTTCAAACGCGCCAAACCACACGTCGATTACTTCACACCAGGACCTACGGACGTCACAATTTTTTCGTCTTTTTTTAGTAATTACATCATATAGAGCAACAAATTAGACTTTGTAGATTCGATTTAAATTTTAAAAAATCTCGTATTTTTTGCAAGGCCTTATTATAATTGTTACGTGATATATAAATATAAAACCTACTATCCTATATACAAAAAGATAGGTTCAAGGAAATTAAGACAACAACGATCGCCAAAAGTTAAGAAAAAGCTACAGACTTAACCATTTATTAAACTGAGATGGTTAATATACTAAATTGTAGAGCTTAATATAAAATGTGCCTTTTCTTATATTTGCAATGTACCTAGTTTTTATAATCAAAATTGGTACCTTGAAACAAAACATGTTATTGACTCATGTGCCATTTGTCATGTTTGACAAGTTAGTGTTTCAAATTTAAACATTCATATATTTTAAAGGTCATTGATTATCAAAAATAAAATAACAATAATCGTGAGAAAATATATTAGGCGTGTATGTTGCGTATAACAGACCTTATTTAAAATTTTTGATAGTTGACGTTTTAAAATACGTGACGTGTTCGTCACGTCACCTATAAAAAAAAAAATAATGAGATATTTATGAAAATGGAAAGAGGTATTTGAAATTGAATATATTTTCATACATTATAATAGTCAGCGAAATATATCTCATAATATGTATTTTATGTTAAATATTGTGTATTTAAAATATTTAAATTTTCATAACATCTGCCGATTTTCAAAACGTCAGCTTAACCCAAAAATTCATAATATGCAAGTTTTGTATTTTGTTATATATTATAATTTAATTTAGTTTTGCCAAAGTATTACATATATTTATTAAAATTTGATTTTGTTTTTAATTTACTTGGTACGTAGGGTCGCAAATAAAATTTTTGCCAAATGCCTATAGTTATTTACAATGCAAATGCGGAAACATGAACTTCCGTGCATGAGCTTTTGTTTGAAGTACGAGCGAGCAACGGGAGCGTGTATTACATTTAGGCAAGCACGGACGGTATTTCCGCGTAAGTATTGTACAAGATTTTTTGTAACGAACGAATTAGTTATAAAATGTAATTAATAAAAAAATAAAACTGTCATTTAATCGCCAATAAAGCGAATAAACATTCGTTGCTATGGTCTGTATGCCATTGTTCACCGTTGTTATTGTTTGTTTGTGTTCCTAACAGATAGCGCTAGTAGTATTAAAATGTCAACATTAGCAATGAAATTTCTAATTTAATTTAGATAATTTTCATTCTTTCAACTAATTGTCCTCAATTATCTTGTTGTTATATTAAATTTGTTGTAATGTGCAAAAAAAAATACAAATATAATAACATTTTTAAGCTTCTCAATCAAAGTAGTTTCCGTTGAGACACTAGTGCGCGAAAGTAAAACAATAGCGGGAATATAGCCTTTCTGATTGTGAGTTGACTGCGGGAAACATTAGTTTTTTCGGGAAAAACAAACACATTGTTGAAGTGGTCAACTAATGCGGCAACTTGATTAGCCTCTGAAAATGGACATCCTATAGACATTATTGTACTGCATAGAATTTAAAAACAGTTTGCATTTTAATTTCTAAATCAATTTGGCGTTATTATGTTTGCACTTTAATACCTGTACAGATATGCGAAATAGTTACTTACGTATCAAGTGTGCGAAACCGATTCCGGGAAATAAGTTCAAGCAAAATATTTGTACAATGCAATGTACGAAAATAATAAAATCAATTATTAGTTTTTGTTTTTGTACAAACATTTTATTTTATTGTGCAGGATGTTTGGAAGAAAAGCGAAGTGACGATTCCAATTCTTGTCTGAGATCGGCATTAAGAAATCTATTATGTATCAATTCGACCCACTTTGTATCATGTTATTTTCATTTATCTGTATTATTTTTTTATATCGCTTATATTTATATTATGTACATGTTCATACTTTGTTATACTGTTATACTATTAAAATGGTGTAAACTGTTGGATAATGAAATAAATTATTATTATTATTCCTTACCATTTGTCAAGCTTACGCTATTTTTTGTATGATCAAATTTATTTTATTTAATTTCCCTCAATACTAGTTAAAAAAAGTATCCAAAATGAGGTGTATTAAAGTTCATTAGATTAAGATTCGTTTCTTTTTGCAATATGTCAAAGTCCTGTCATTTGTGCAATAAATAATAGCAATAAATGAATTTATTAAATCATTTTTGTGCATTTGTACTAACCATGAACCTTCTTACCGTTTTGTTAGACGTAGCAACCAGTAAAAAGCAACCTGCTGTCTTGCAAACCCAATCAAAAAACATTATCTAATTCCCGAAAGGGCAAAAGAGTATTAGTGGGTTGAGTTGCATGGTGACCTGTTATTTTATGTAAGCTATATATAAATTTCTTTTAGTTTAATGTTTTGACATTATCTTTACCGTCCGGTAGGCTTATGCTCTACTTTCCCGCCCGAAATTTTTAGTTTCCGTCTTGGTAACTAAGATGTAAATAATCAGCTATAATATCCATACCAAACAATGTTCTGGAAAAAGTTGTCCTAAAATGACGTCATTTACCAATAACCGACGAAAAATTTTCTGCCATTTTATTTCATTTCTAAAATCTAAATATGATATTTTGAAAGCAACCCAACTTATGAATGAATGTTTTATAGATATCAACAATTTTTATTTACCTGGAAACCTCATGGCATTAGTGATAAGTACAGACCGGAAATATAAGCAATGATTTTGAAGAAAGAGAATACATAACAAAGCAGTTAATGAAAATTAAATCAGTAGCAACGAGTTCGCGATTATGTATTGCTCTAAATTTTCTGAGGTCAAACTATGCTTCTTGTCATTTAGAATGGCGTGCATATACCTAAGAACGGATCTATTATAACAGGATTTATATTTAAATAATTAATTTGCGAGTGCTACTCAAAGCAGATGAAATTTGTTTCAGAATGTTATAATGCTCGTATCCAGAAAATATTTGTATTATTTCGCATTTATTATACAACCAAAAGAACCTGGTACAGCATTAATTGTACCTTTAAAATTATCTATAATTTTATTTATTATATTAAAAGAATATGTTGTTTTTTTAATAACTTTATAGTTTCACTTATGAAATTAAAATTACATTTTATAAAAGATAAATTGTTTTGTAGTTCCTGTTTGATAACAACATTTTGGCATTCCTAAATAAATTTACTCATGGATATATTAATTCATCTTATTAACGCTAACGGTAACGTAAGTTATTAAAAAATATAATTCAAACTCTAAAACAAAAAATAAGCTTAAAATAAGTTTGATACTTAGAAAAAAACTCAAATTCACCAAAGAAAGTAAAAGAACAATAATTTACTAACTCATTGCAATAAATCACTATTCTTAGTTCAAACTTTTTATATGGAGCCCCAGTTAATAGTATTGGCGTTTTTTTGTTTTTTGAAAAATCGTCATTACTTCCTTATTTTAAGGAATATTTAAGAAATTTAAAAACTTCAAACATTTGCTTTCAATTCTCCAAAACATTTATAGTTACAAATATTTCCTATTATATAAAAAATTTCAAAACAAGATATTTTGAAAACCACACGATCAATTTTTGAAAATAAAACATTTATAAAATCCTTAAACTATCTACTAACATTTGTCTGAAACGTTTTTTCGATTTTTCATAAATTTACTGATATTTGTATTCTTCCCCGATATAAAATACTTTTTTATTATACCTGCATCATAACCCTTGTTAAAACAAACTAAAAAGCGTACGAAAAAGCAAGATTAAAACACGCCGTGTGCTTTAAAATTGCTATGCACTAACAATCAGAATCAAAGTAATGTAAACAACAAATGCTAATCTAACTCCAGGTAAATGATGTTATGTCAAATCACACAAAATTATGAAACATCAAAATCAAATTTCAATTTCTGTTTTCCAGCTTTTTTTTGCAGGTATAATAAAAAATATCAATGATACACGTGTATAACTTCCATTAAAACACTCGTGCCTATAAAAGCACTTGTGCCTATAAAAACACTTGTGCCTATAAAAGCACTCCGCTTCGCGTCGCACTTTTAAATTTGTCACGCGTACTTTAATTGCCGACTTATACACTTGTATCGTAATATACTATTAAAAAAATTAAAAAAATTAAAAAAATATTATGCCATTTCTCCTTTTTTCCTTTATTTCCTTGTTAATATGCATGTTACTTTATATCTTTGAGAAAAAAAATCTATTTAATGGTCTTACAGGCTAATTCGAAAACGGTATGAGAAGTAAAGAAGTGAAAATATTTTTTCTATTAAAAAAAAATATATAAGAAAAAAACATTTAAAATTTTACGTATATGTTTATATCTTAGTCACATTTGTCTAATACTTGGAATTAAATAAATTACTTGTGACTATATTAAAAACAAAATGTTTATTTTTAATTTCGCAAGTAAAAATAAAAATAACCAACCACAAAACATTATGCAAAAAGCAAACGACCTGGCTATGAGTAAAACATGTGTAACTAATTCAAAGTAAACACTTCATAATTCTTGAATCCGTGCTGGTCATCGCAATGAAAAATTACAAGCAATATTTCATGGTAGACAGTGCTAGTAACAACTATTACTCTTTAATGATAGGATATAAATAATGGCAAATCGAATTCCTGATGCAGTACGAGCCGACTCGAAGCGCTCCTCTGTGGCTGCTTGACTTGCAATATCCACAATGGATTTATAGCTCATTTTAATAACGTCCGAGTTCATCACAGTTACTACGCTTTTTGTAACTGCTAGTTAGTCATCATGCTCGTATCTACATTACGTGTTCTAGTTACGACTCTCATACAATTACTTTATTTTTTAACATAGTATATAAACATAATAACAACTATTACAATCTGAAAACCAGATAATAAAATTAGATATTAATGCGTCACAGTAAATATATTTATTTTATTTTTATTTTTTTTGACCATGAGAAGTAATAATTTCAATTACAGGATGATTATAGATATATTAAATATATAAATGCCTTACAAAAAAATGTAAATAATAGAGATAATATAAAAAGAAAATAAGAAGAAGTGAAATAGTTAACAGTAACTTAGAAACTTGAATGTTGATTTATTTTAGCTTATATACGAGGAATATTTGGGGAAATATGTTCAAGAATACAGCTGTCTTTGATAACATTGTTAAAAATTTTGTATAAAAGAAGGTAAGACTGAATTTTAAGTCGATTGTCAAGACACATGATGTTGATGTCACTTCATTATATGTAATATCAAAACTAGGATAGTGATTGTAAATTAAAAAAAACTAATTTTAAAAAATGGTTTCTGAACGGTTTCGAATTAAGCTATATATTTATTGTAAAAATTTGCTAACTATATGGAATGACTATAATAGAACACATACTTTACATGTGTTTTTGTAAACCCCATAAAACTTTCCCTTTACTCTAAAAGTATAATTTTGCTATTTTGCCTATTGCCACAACTAAAATATTTATTTCAATCTTTAGTAAATACATATTCGAAACCTATTAGAGTAAATGTAATATTTAATACAATAAAAAATACTCAACATTTTTCTAAATAAAGGTTTTTACTTGCTTTTCCTAACCTAAAGCAACTTTCTTCAAATGTTAGTCCAGTCAAGTCGTAATGCCGGGGACACACAGTATAAATAATGATCATTAAGTAAATTCTCAATTGAAGTTAATGTTCATTAGAAAATATGCAGACATACGGACATTACTTGAAATTTCTTGCACATGCGGAAATGCAATGTACCCTTGACAAAAAAGAAGATAGTCATTAAAGATATCGAAGTAGTTTCTAAATTTAGAGTATTATCCATGCTACTATACTTCATTGACAATCGTCAACCCAAATAAGAATAATTTAATTAGATATCAACAGTAACCTTAACATTAACAACTCCAACTGTCATTCGATTTGCGATGACAACCGAACGCTTCCGATCATCGGTTTTTAAACTTCATCATGAGAATATGACACATGGCTTCTAAATTAAGTATAAATTTGTTAATGATCATTAACTTTCGTCGTGTGTCCCGGATATAAGGGAAATCCTACGGAATTAATCTGAATAAGCTGAATTTAACAAAGACCTTTTTTACATTCTATTATTATTATTATTTATTTATTTAATTCGTGCTCTACAGCACTGAATTTCTACAAAGACTAAGTACGATTATATGCATGGGTGTTCAATATAAGTATATTACATTAAATCATATCCTCCCTTTTCTTCCTGAGAATCTTTCCCGCTACTCAGTTCGTGCGTGTGTGTATGTTTGTGTGTGTTATATTCAAAGATAATGAACTGATTAGAATTCGACTAGAATTAAACGGAAGTAGTATTTTACATGAAGCTTAAACCGTTTTTCCTAAAAAAATACCTCTAAATACCATTTTTTTGCAAATTACGTTATTATTATATATAAAGTTTTTTTAATTCTCTATCGATCTGTATAAATACGTTTGTATATAACTTCTTGTTAAACGGAAAAAATATATAAATTATAATAATTTTATATATCGTTTAAGCTGAGGAATTATATGATGTCAAATTTGATATTAGTTTGAAAGATAAAATAAATAAATATGAAACAGTTTTATTGTAAAATTCATAATGATGGAAGAAATATATAAGGAATATATATGCATGCGTGAATCAAGGTAAGTTCGGCTCCGGTTTTAGTAACGCCAAAAATATTTGTTTTCTTGATCATACAAATTTTATGAAGAAAATTTTAGGTATGAAATAAATTTAAAATATTCTGAACTGCAATAAGAAACTAGTTTTTCAACTACAAGTTGAATGTACTGAAAAAGTTATATAGAATATAATACAATGGCGGGAGGTACACAAGGGAGGACACATTAGATTTTTTTACATATTTCCATGCTTTCCATTTCTCTTTGTCTTTGCTTTCCTTATCCCACCAATTGTTACTAATATTATTTGTGTTGTCTCTGCTTAAATTGTTCGTTTTAAACTTCATAAAAGTGGCATTTTTTGTGCCTTATTCAAGAGCTAGAAATTCATAACTCACTAATGAATGGGTTTAGGAATAATAACTTATTTATAAAATTACATACAATTACATATTAAATACGGGTAAAGTAGTTAGTTCAATCTGGTCATTGGCAATATTTTTCTTAGAAGTAGCGGTTTTCCTAATAGTTAAATATTCCAGAGAGTTCATTCTTAATCTTTTGTCGGCCAAATTTAATATAGAAAATTCCCAATTGAATTAATGAGCTTTATGTTTATTTTTATGTTCTTTAATTCTTATTCCAAAACATGGCAAAAAGCATGAATATGAAGCTCTATTTTAGATATATTAAAATACTTTTTGGAAGATTACAATACTGGGTAATTTTTGCATTGTCCATTTAGGAAACATTGATTTTTACTTCCTTGTACGAAGTAAAGGAAGTATTGTAATCGCGAAAATTTTCGAATTTCAGATTTCAACGGAAATACACGTTTTGACTATCCCTGAATCCATATTGACTAGTTTCGGCGTGACGTCTGTATGTACGTATGTACGTATCTATCTCGCATAACTCAAAAATGACTAGCCGGAAAATTTTGAAATTTTGTATGTCGGGCTGCTATAACATCTAGATGTGCACCTCGTATTTGTGTTGGAATCGGCAGTGCCAAAAGGGCACTTTGCTCGTAGTGTTTATTTGATTTTTTCTCTCTCTCTAACTATTAGTCGTAGAATGTGGAAATTTTGTTTAAGGAATTGCTATAACATCTAGTTATAAACCTCCATTTTTGGTTCCAATCGGCCTTTCCAAAAAGGCAGTATGATTTTGGCAAAATCTTAATAAAATTAATAATTTAGT
This sequence comes from Stenolophus ochropezus, assembly GCA_035578165.1. Classification (NCBI taxonomy): domain Eukaryota; kingdom Metazoa; phylum Arthropoda; class Insecta; order Coleoptera; family Carabidae; genus Stenolophus; species Stenolophus ochropezus. Next base: position 3,119,023 of record JAQOWZ010000024.1, on the reverse strand, counting down.
TGGCTTTTAATTGTTTTAGGAAACATTTGATTTGTTAAATTGACATTGACAAGCTGGAAAAATATATTCCTGAGAATTATGTACGAAGTAAACGAAAATAATATCTCTTTCTTTACGAGATTTCTAGCGATTATAGTAATTTTGTGCAGTGCAATAAGGAGTAGTGATAAACATTTTAATATATTCTTTTTAAAAAATTATCCACTTCGAAGTGAAGTTCGAAGATATTTAACGAATGGAAGTTGAAGTGCACTTTCAAACGAATAAGTTTAATTGAAATGCAGTAAAAAATGTTTATAAATTACCGTACAAGGAAATCATGTGGTGTCCACATCAGATTTTTGTTTAATTTTTCCTTGTTTATTTGTCTTAAAAAAGTTTTCAATTGGATATCGAAGTTCAATTAACACCTATTTCTATATTTTCCAGATTCTTTTTGTGATGTTTTATTGCTCCTTCGTTCCAGAGCATTATTTATCTTGGTAGAGTATTATTATTTCATTTTTTTTTAATTCATTGGAGAGCCCTATTATTTACTATCCCCTGATGCTACATTTTTTGTATTAAAGAAAGTGAATTCGCCTTGTTTATCTCCTTCCTGGTTTCCATTCAGTGTATTCCGTCCTCTTTCTTCACATCTTTTAATTAAGATTGTTATTTCCTTGTTTTTTGTTTTGCCTTTAGAGTTCCGTTTATCTATTTCACCTGTTGCTAGATTGCCTTCCTCTGCTATCCTCGCGTTTAAATCTCCGCCATGTATTAATTTACTTTCATTTTTTTCGGCGATGATCTCTTCTATCTCTTTTAATATTTCTTGTAATCTATTGTTACTGTCTGTTGTTAATATTCTATTTCGTATGTGTTGATGGTTCTATTTCAAACGATGGAATTATACTGACGAAATACATTCTCCCAAAAAGTTGAGGTACACCCACTTCATAGATAGTATACAAAAACATAATTGGAGGCTGAAATTCATATACTTCATCAAAATGTTTGCATGTTTGGTCATGACAGTAACCGGTGCTGCAGGCAATAAAGTTCATGTCGGCTGCAGAATCTCTTTCTGTAAATCCCATTCCCATTCTGCAGGTTGTAAATCCTTTTCCAACCAAGTCTGTACAGGAAAGTAGACCCGATATATATGTTTCCGAGCTGCTGCATTTGTAGCTGATAATTTCACTGGTCTGTTGATTCTTGTAGATTTGAAGAGGTAGATGTACTTGAAGTTTTCCGGAGAGAGTATTTTATCATATTATCAGAAAATAAACAATTTTTCGTGAATTTTTGACCTTTGATACCTTGATTTGCTTAAGCGATTTCATTCTGTATTTTCAACCAGTCGTTAAAATATCAAAACATTGTCTGTAAAATAATAAACTTATTCAGATTCATTCCGCAAAACTATACTTGCTTCGCCTTATTTGACTAAACTACATACTCTCCTTTCAAATGAATCTTCAGCATATTCTAAATATGAATAACGAATTTTACTTTTCATTATAACAAAATTGTGGAATGCAATGTATGTGAGTGAGCTCTAATTCGATGTGACATCATTCGAGTTGGAAATCGGTAATTCAAGTCCCAGCGACCGACATTTGTAAATTTGACCGTAAAAAAACACAGCTACTTGTGTAACATGAAATAGAACAAGAATTAGATGAAGAAAATATAGTGAAAAAAGATTAAAGAAGAAAGAATGAGATGGCTTGGCCATGTATGGAGAGAAGAAGAAAGGGATACAATAAGATCAATAGTCGAGCGGAGCCCAGGCGGAAGAAGAAGACGAGGCAGGCCCAGATCAACATGGCTGAGAGAAGTAGAAAAAGATCTAAAAGCAGCCGGAATTAGCAACTGGAAAAATAAAACAAGAGATAGGAAGTTGTAGAGGAAAATTATAAAGAACATCTAAGGAATAGTAACGGAGATTGATCCACTCCAATAAAATTGGATCTAGAAAGCTTCGACGGAAGCGGCGCAACCCCATGGCGGTGTTAAGCATCCCTTAAACTATGTAAATATGCATTATTATCATTCATAACAATAGCTGTTATAATTCCCGTACTATATATATTGGAAATGTATATTTTGAATACAGGATAAAAATTAAAAATAACATGTTCTGTATAGAAAGCGCTACGTCTAGCTATTAATATTATTGCGCGCTTTAATAAAGTCTGGCATTCTGATCTACTTTATAAACTAAAAAAACTATATGTTTTAAGTAGTAGCATGTAGTATTTATTTAAAAGGTTTGTTCCAACTAACCATATAAACAGTTAGAAACTGTAGGACGCATGAGCAGTTTCAAAAAAGCGTTCAAACTAACTTCAAACGAAACCAGACTAGGCGACAAAATAAGCAATATAAAATATAGAGGTTAAAAATGTTTTCCTTTGTTTTGATCTGAGAAATTATCTTTTTTAGATATTTCAAAAGATAAGTGTTTCTTTATTGAAAATGCTGACAATCTATCTTGTAGCTTTAGTCCCAATTCACAATGGACGTAAGCGTAAGAATAACGTAAGCGTAAACGTAAGCATAAAGTTGAACTATAGGATATCAATAGCCGTGATCACAATGCTGTTACGTTTTTCTTACGGTTACGTAGCTACGTTACAGTTCCGTAAGAAATACGTAAAGTTGAAATGATTTCAACTTTACGTAGCCCTTACGTATGGTTCGCATCAAATGCGCAGGCTTCAATACTTCCAACGAAACATATTGCATAGTATACAGATATTGCTGTTTGTCGCACGTTTATTGTTTAAAATTTTATCATGTCAGCTAACAAAGATTAGGGCATACGAATGTATTTATGACAAAAAGAATAAATATATTATGTATATATATATATATATATATATATATATATATATATATATATATATATATATATATCGGCTGGATGGCTGAGCGAGCTAGCGCACATTTCTAGCTCGCTGTGACGCCATACGAACCTGAGATCCTCGGTTCAAGTCCCAGCGACCGACAACGTGTGATTTGTCGTAAAATAAAAAACACAGCTACTTGTGTATCACACTCGGATGCTATAGACTTGCCATCTATACATCTTAAATAGAAGTAGCAATGGCATTGAAACAACCGACAGTACGGCAGTTAGAACTGCGGCTCGGTGTGTTCCGTTGCCCTATGCTCCGCCTGGGAGATTCAGGGATACATTATATATATATATATATATATATATATATATATATATACCGGGTGTCTCAGCTCGACCGACACATGGGAGATTTACAGAGGAAATCAGTTAATTGTGAATAGTATCTCCCCAGAGCAAGACATTAACTTGAAATCTTGTGTGCTTATCGGGGGCTACTAATTCTATGTATTACAGTTCAAATCAGTCATCTTACACGTGTAACGATTATATTAGCGTGTGCCATTTTGCACAATATCGCCTAACACTACAATGTTGAGGATCCAGAAACAGAATACGATGAAATTGATTTAGAAGTTCCACCAGTTGCTGACAACGCCCAGGATGATGTTTAGTATCGAAATATATAATATATGTATTTTTGTGTTTTGTATTTGAGTAATTGTTGTATTATGTATTTTTGTGAGTTGCGAATTGTATTTTAGTAATTTTTGTATTCTTTATTTATATAATCTATTTTGTTAATTTTTATATTCTGTGTAATGTATTTTTGTATTTTGTATAACGTGTTTTTGTAATTTTTGTATTATGTATTTTTGTATCATGTATTTTTGCAAATATAGCAAATATTTACAAAAACGTAGAAAATATAAGCAATATATACATTAAATAAATAATTAGTGAAAATTTTGGGGATACAGAGATCCCCGAACGGCCGCATGTTATTACGTGATTCATATTTTGAATATTTGAATGTATTGCCAACGTAAACATGTACTGGAAAAAACCTAACCAATCAAAAGAAACTAAAGTATCCCTCGCAAACTATCATGAGCTGACGTCATCAATAAATCACTATAGCTCGTCCAATATAGAAATGAATCTGCGCGAAAGACGCATTTTCGTTCGTATTTTGAGCAACCATTGCGTTTTTTACCAGTGGCGTACTTAGTTCCTAGTTCATATGGGGAAACTATATTAGGAAATTATTATATAATATTAAGGAAATTCGAAATTGAGATTTAAAGAACATATAACTGCAATAAATAGAAAACAACACAGGATTCCCGACGATTGTATTAGCAGGTAATAATCATTTCTGGAAAGGGTGATTCGTAATCTTATAGCCGAAAAAGGATGAATAATAATTTGGCTTGAATATGTAGAGATTAAAGAAGCTGTTATTTCTAAGAAAAATGTAGTCAATGACCAAACCGATGTAATCCATTCTCCTCTGCATTTTAATCTAGAGATTAAAGAAGCTGTTATTTAAAAAAAAAATATTGTTAGTGACCAAATCGATGTAATTCATTCGCCTCTACTTAATTAGAGTTTTTTTATGATGTTTATAAATGTTATATTTTCTTTTGTTATTCATAAACATTACGCATTTTAAAATATAAATATTTACAAAAATTCCTTTTGTTATTGAAATAATCCCACGCCAATGGTAGATTGCGTTCCCATTTATGGTTTACGCCCCTAGTTTATTGGATCAGAGCAGTTTTGAACTTCGTTTATATGGAATAGGTATAGCTACTATAACCCAGTACTGCACAGGGCCACTGGTAGGCCAGGCATGGATCTAAGATGCGTTTAGTATGTATTGTGCGGCACATTGAACACCATTAGAAAATAGTTATTTTTTATACAAGACGATAAAATAATATTTTATCGACAAGCGGAAAGTGTTAATTCACGAGCGATATAATCGCGAGTGAATTATTTTTCGCGAGTCGATAATTTAATTTTATCGTCGTGTATAAAATTCTATTTTGTTCTATAGCAGGTTTTGAAGAGAAAAGAATTAGAAAAATTAAGTTATTATTTAAGAACAATTTTAAAATGTCAATAGTGTGCGTTGTTATGGAAATGTACTTCTAATAAACAAAAGTTAAAGTACTTTATCTACCCTTGCTGTTAAAGTGTTACTTTATCTACCCTTGCGGTTAAAGTGCTACTTTATCCACTATTTTGAGTTGATAAAATTGCACTTTAACATCTGCTATAGAAAAATAAGTATATTTATGTTGCCGTCTCTTTCAACTTGTTTGTTGCATTATATGCGCGAGAATGATTGACAGGTCCTTTTCTATTTTGAATAAGCTATAGTGATAAGTGATACTTGCCACAGAATAGGTCTCCAGCAGTGACCAGCTCCTATACGCAGACGCGAAGTCAGGAATTAAAGAAAGGTGAAAGCGGCGGTAGAGGCGAAGTTTTAGTTGGCCTTTGCTACTGCTTATTGTACGCATAACTAGGGAACGATTCCAATATCGCACTTTTAAGGATTTTACAAGTATATTTTCTCTTCTCTGTAGAACTATAAAAGACAAAAATGCTACTGTGTTAAAAATTGTGAGAGTAATCGTGATTAATTTGGTTAATATACGACTAAATAATGTGATCGAATGTATGATTAGATGTCAAGATGGGATGCCGTTTATTGTAGTTAGAGGACCAGTTTTAGTACTGAGTGTAATAGGATGTGTTGAATTATGTTTTGTTACTTATTTTTAAAATTTATTTTTGATGTTAATTAAATTGTAGTAAATAATTCTGAAATGATCTATATCAGTTTATGCATTGATGTTATTTTTATCTTCTTTTATATGTAGCATCTCAACTGTTAGTATTTTATGTAAATTTATGACTTCTGCCAATTTTTTTGTGTTTTTAAAATAAAACCCATTATTATTATTTTATTTTTACTTTCACAATTGTTAAAATAGTATCATTTACTTTACTACGTGTTACATGCTTTTAATATTTACATTTTTTTATTTTTTGACAAATTACTGTATGTTTTGTAAGTTATCCACACGTGCCAACACACCTAGTATTGACTATTTCTGTAAGTTAACATTCTTATTTACAACGTTTATATTTACATGTTACTTTTACTCATCGTTATTTTCAATCATGTATACATTATAGAAATCCTGAAGTACACTATAGATTAGCCAAAATGACGTTTTTTTTAAATAAACTTTTATATATTGAGTGCTATTTGATTTTTATCTTTCCAATATCCATTCTCTATCCAGTCGACGACCGATCATCATAATAATAATAATAATAATACACTAATATGAAATATAATTCGGTTGAACGCTGTCCGACCCGCTACCCGCCTGTACATAGTTAAGTAGACGAAAGACATGATAATCGCTTGCCTCGATCAAGGGAGTAAGGGAAACGTAGCAAATCCCTTCAAATTTTGGTTGATTTATCTCCGCTAAAGGTAAACATACTGTAAATAAATTCAAGTTTTGTTTCTGATAAAAGGCTTGTAGCGGTTCTTTGGAAGTTCTGAATATATGATACTAATACTCTTGTCTTGTCTTAACGTACATGTCTACATAACCCATGGAGATGACACTGACACATACGGAGCAGATATACCACAGTAATAAGCTGGAGTTAATGGCGATCGTTTGATGCAAGGAGCGCCTTTGGCAATTTTTAATAGACATCAGATCCACTGTGGTGACGGACTTGCAGGCTCTGGTGGTCATGAACAAAAAGAAAACCACAATCTCACAAGTTGCCCGGTGGATGAGTTTAATTTCGATATTCGACACAGAGGCCAGGCGCCCGCATGGCCCACATAGACGCTTTCAACCGAGCCAGCACAGAATACGCTACCAATATCGTAGGAAAAATACTACAGAAAATCGAAATATGTCTGAGTCTTTCAACTGGAGATCAAGTTCTGCTGATGCAACACGGTGATCCGGAGCTGCGAGCGAAGATCGCGATATTGAAGAAAGCAGTAGAGGATAAATCACTGAAGAACAGAAGCACGTACAGAACCTGGAGCTATACGAACATCGCGTTTATAAGCGAATTGGTGAAAAATTGCTGTTCGTCGTTCCAAAGCCAATGCACAAGGTCGATGTCGTGAAGTGTCACGACTTGATGGGACATTTTGCACTGGACAAGACGATCGCAAAGGTACAGAAACAGTATTGGTTTCCCGCCATGCGACGCTACAACCAAATGCATATCCATGCATACTTTGATTGTCTGCTGCTTAAACGAGCAGGACATTAAAATCCAATTCCGCCAGGCCCGAGACCGTTCGAAACATCTCAGCTGAAGGCGTGGCGCTTGTCCGAGTGGTGCCGATGAAAGTTGATCCCCCCTCCCCCATTATCCTGCAGTCGAAGCACGTACCTCGAGTGGTGCAGTAAATAAATGATTCTTGCTTTGAAATACGTTCTAACAATTGTAACAGCGCTGACGATTGCTGCGTCTTCAATTATTATCGCGTCCTCGTCTTTCTATCCGTCACCTACCTCAACTGTTAAGGACTGAGTGTCACTGTCTTTTTTATCGTTCTTTAATAACTATGTATAAAAGTCTTCCTATACTTATAAAAGTGGTCTTTGTTTTCTGATTCGTTAAAGTTAAGTTCGATTTGAGGTATTGACGATTTTTGAATACGGTTACCAATATATATTGGAATCATTGAGGAAGTAATTTAACATAAATTTAATTTTATGCCAATTTTGATTATCGAGACCGCAATCTAATTTTGGTATCCCTAATCTTTTTATTTTGTGAAATAAACAAAACAAAATATCTTGTTTTTTTGGTTCATTAATATATAGTTATTTTGTTATTAAGTACAACAGATATCTTTTAGCAAGCTTAAGGTAGACGATATTATGAAGTTTTGGATTTTGAGATTTTAATTTGTCAACATTATTGTATTTTAATCTGTTTTAAACTGTTTAGCGATACATAATGACATTTTTAAATCTTTAGATTTTGACGCTGTTTGATTAGAATTTCGACGCTATTTCTAATATAAATAATCTTGATAGATAATTAAGGGTGATTCGTCTATTAGGAGTGGTGCGTGAGAATTTTAAATTTCGTTATTATTTTCGGGAGGTATACAGCTTAAAGCATCGGCGTTTTTATTGACTTTTCCATTCTTGTAAATGATTTCATTATCAAATTCTTTAAATTTGAGGTGCCACCTTATTAATTTTTGGCTGCATTGTTTTAACGAAATTATGTACTGTAGGGGTCGGTGGTCGGTATAAATTTTAAATATGTATCCGAAGAGGTATGGTCTAAAATCCTGAGTAGCCCAAATAATTTCCAAAAATTCCTTTTCGATTGTTGCATAGTTTGATTCGGCGTCGTTTAGTGTCCTACTAGCGTAAGCTACTGGTAGGTCATTGCCCAGGCTACCTTGATACAACACAGCTCCTAGTACGACGTCACTAGCGTCACATGTCAAGTTTAATTCTTTCTCGAAGTCGGGGTATTGAAGCAAAATTTCAGTAGTCAACAAATTTCTACACGTTTCAAAACAATGGCCCGTATTCCGAGCACACTTTTATGAGCGCTTTTGTTAAAAATGAAGTTTAGCCTCATAAGATTATAATGTAAAATCAGGTTTCCTAAAATTGAGTTCGGAATACGGGACAATGTGTTTACTCGGTATTGTTAGGGTTTATGATTGCATCTTCCTTCAAACACTTAGTCAACGGTTTAGTGATATTTGCGAAATCCTTAATAAATTTCCTATAACACATTTATCGTTTATTATTCCTCTCAGAACATTATCCATAACACGCTGGAATGTTGCAGGTGGATTTTTTAAACCACATGGCATACGTGTGAATTCACAGTGCCCGTCCTCTGTATTAAATGCAGTTTTTTGAGGTACGTTAAGCCAGCACAACCATTGCAGCACAACCAAAAAAAAAAATTATGAGAATATTTAGTACTCATTAATTACTAATTAATTACAAAAAAAAAATATTACTGTTATTTTTTTAAAAATAAATATGGTTGTGCCAGCTTAACCGTTAAGCTAGCACAACCCAAAAAAAAATAAGTAAATATAACAAATTCCTTAATATTCATTGATTACAAATTTCTTACTAATTAATTACTACATATTTATTAATTAAGTGATATTTCATTACAAATTAATTATTCCAGTAATGAACTTGGATGTTGTTTCTACTGATCTTCCATTGCCATACTGCCACAATTAAAAAAAACTATCCTATTATTTAGTAGTAATTAATAACTAATTAATTACCGCAAAATCTTTTCTCAATTACATATTTATGGAATGGTTAAGAAAGTGCTGTCATTTTGTATTGATGTGCCGTGTGCAGTTGAAATTTGGATAGAGTCTTTTATAATAGAATTTTTCAGCTATATGGGATTTAATAAAGGATTTTGTACTACCGGTGTCTGTTAACACCTTTAAATTGATTTCGGGGAACAAGATATAGGGTACTTTGCTTTTGTTAGTTAAATTCATCAATTCAATTGTCGGTAATTGGTTTCCGAGGCAGTTGCTTCTAAAAAAGGATCATAAGCGTTTTCGAATGTTTGTGTGTCATGTTCAGTGTTATCGCTTGTAATTTGATCAGGTGATTCCTCATAGTATTCGAATGAGTTATCTTCAACAGCTGAGTCGTTTATGTTTAACAATTCTTCTGCTATGAAATGTGGCGCTGTCATACGATTTTGTGTGAAATGATGTTGTCCAGATCTTGGGCGAAATTATGATGTAGTGTTTCGGATTGATATGCTCATTAGTGTAGGTTTTGTATAATTTTTATTGTCTGTGTGTTTGTTGTATACGAGTAGGTTTATTAGAATGCGGGAGTCTGTAGAACTTACTGTGTGTGAAGTTCATATATTGAAGAGGTTTTCGAATGTTATATCTAGGTGTTTGTGTAGCTGGTATATGAATAGTTTTGCCGTATATAAATAAGATGGATTTTTTGTCCTGAATAATTGTCCAATAGGTTACTTTAGTGCCTTTAATAAAAGAAGAGAACAAAAGTATATTCTTTCTGTCAAGACACTCTAATTCCAGGTTAAAAATGACGTTTACTTCGTTTTTTCCGTCATGGCACTCTTATTATTGTCATATTTTAATCAAATTAATATAAAACTTCAGATGCATTTTTCTCAAAAAAATCGTTATCTTAGGGTATGATAATATTATATCATTGAATTCAGAATAAAATTCTCTATTGAATAAGCAAATAAAAAATATAGGTTTACATTTAAAATAAGAAAGTTGGGACTCGTATTTTGAGAACCACTGGTTTTAAAATAATTTTGTTTGTTTCATGTTAATAGTGTTGTAAAATAGAAATTGTTTGCTAATTTAACCGACCTCGTAGCTCTTATAGTTCTCGAGATAGCAATAGTGGACAAAATAAAATGAACCTGTACATATATATATATATATATATACAGTTGTTCATTTTATCTCGAGAACTATAAGAGCCACGAGGTCGGTTAAATTAGCAAACAAATTGTTTGAAACAATTTCCATTTTACAGCACTATTAACCCGAAACAAACAAAATTTTTACGGGTCCCAACTTTTTTATATTAAATGTGAACCAATTTTTTTTTATTCGCGAATTCAATAGAGAATTTTATTCTGAATTCAATGATATAATATTATCATACTATAACATAACGATTTTTTTGAGAAAAAAGCATCTGAAGTTTTATATTAATTTGATTAAAATATGACAATAATAAGAGTGCCATGACGGGAAAAAAGGGAATACAAGTCATTTTTTAACCTGCAATTAGAGTGCCTTGACAGAAAGAAGTAAATAAAAGTATATTCCTTCTGGCAAATCACTCTAATTCCAGGTTAAAAAATTACTTGTATTCCGTATTTTCACGTCATGGCACTCTTATTATATATATATATATATATATATATATATATATATATATATATATATATATATATACAGGTTGTTGTTTTTTTAACATATTTTAATAACGTACTTATAAGATAAATTAATCATGAGCATTTTTATTTTAAATGATTATCAATATGGCGCTAAATCAAAAAAAAAATCGAAAAAATCAAAAATATATCTATAAACTGTGCAGTATCTCAGCGGTAAACAACATTATACAATGTGAAAACTGTGATAATGTTTTCCACAAAACGTGTTGTGATAATGAAGGATTAACGATAAATAATTTTACAACAAAATACTGCAATGATCACAAGTTTGTAGACGCGAGGGATGAGATAATGGAACTACAAACAAAAAACGTATTTTAAACAAAAATTAAACCACAAAGACATAATTATTAATAACTTGAATGATAGTAGACTGTAGAGTAATTGATGTCCAAGGAGAAATAATCGGACAAGCAGTCTTCAATTGGTAATATTTATTTCATAACCGACGTTTCAACTAAAACCTTCTAGTCCTGAAGAAGACTATTGTTTTTGTCAAAACGTCGTAAAATAAATATTTCTAATTGAAAACTGCTTGTCCGATTATTTTCCCTTGGACCTCAATAATTATTAATGATAAAAATGAAATAATAAAAGAAAGAATTAAAATTATTGAACTTTTACAATCTCAGTTAGATGAAGTCGACAAAGTAGAGCCATCTATGCACACCAAAGAAATAAGAAAAATAACTGAAAACAATTCAGAAAAATTAAACCAAACTGATAAGAACAAACGAGAAATCAACAAGAAAGCATCACAAATTAACAGTGTGAATGTGAACAGTGATGATAAATCAACTGGTGAAAAGGTCTAGAAAGAGTGTGACACCAAAAGCATCTTTAATGAGAAACTGAAAAGATAATAACCACATTTCAGTTACGCTTAAAAAATCATTTATATTTATTTTTAGAATTAAACCAGGTACAAAAGAGGAGGAAATAGTTACACACTTAAGAGTAGAGATAAGTACCAGTCATTTAGTGTGAAGAAATGAACTCAAAATTTCCCGAGCACTATTCTTCTTTTAAAATTACTTACCGTTTATTTGTTTAGGTGAAGTATCAAAATAATTGAAATACGAACATTTATATAACTAAGTTTAATAATCGAAATGTGAATAATAAAATATAATAAAAATAAGAATCACCATGAATAAACAAATACAAACACTATTTTAAGAATAACATTTATTTATTTAAACATTTAACATAACGTACTATTTATTTACACGATATTTATTTCAACCAAGTAGTTCACGAATCGTATTAATATCAGACTGTCCTTGTGAAATACGTATTCCATTAAAACTGAAATTAAAATAATAAAGAAAATTTAGTAACTTTAATTAATATTTTATTTGCTTTTTTGTTTGATGCATCACACCGACAAATATGTAGCACGAGTTGCCACTAGTGACGTGCTAGCACAACGCGTAGGTAAGCTCTATTGTTTTAATATCTATTATTCGACACCAGTTTGATCGTAAAGTAACCGCGTCTGTTTCCATTATTAACTGCTATATCTGCTTCTATCATGGCAAAATTTATAATTGATAATGGTGGCAGCGACTATCGTTACCATTGTCTCGTATAAAAGGTGATCATTAATAATTTAGTGATTACTTCTAAAGCAAGTAAATCTCATAAATTAACACCATATGTCACGTACTCAATTTCGTCTTAGGCGACCGCACCTGTTATAGCACCAATCATGATCATAGATTTTTCAAAATTAGTAACTAAATCATATATCCTAAAATACCGCCCGTCATTAAAATGTAACGACTCAAGAACTCTAGTTTATTTCCTGTACCTCCCTTGCCAAGGTACCGGCACATAAAAAATGTCAAATTTTCTTTCTTGGCGTTGCATTTTAAATAAAATAAATTAATAAAGGAAGCAATTATTATTTAGGTTACTGTTTTTCACATAACTAATTATTTTCAAGTATATGTTAATAAAGAAATGCAAGTAGAGATACTAGTTTGCTAATTGACCTGAAAACACAAAAAAATTCAATTATTAAATCAATATCATCTTTCGTTTCAGTTGTAATTACAGTGAAAAAAGTTAATGCAAATAAAATGGATTACGAAGTTTATATCAGCTATTTTGAAATTAATGTAAACATTGACAAACTTATAATCAGAGTAATTATTTCTTTTGTTTTTAAGTCATAAGATTCTACTATCACACAATAAATTATATTGATCTCGTTTCTGGAAAATCAGTAAAACGTTTATTTTTAAAATATATTCGTTTTATATCTGACTCTTAACACTGTTCAAAGCATTTGAAGGAGGTTTTCTATAAATTTTCAAATAATAATTTGAATTGAAAAAATTAGACATGTATTTTTATTTTATATACATATGAGATAAATTAATAATGATTTATCGTGACGTCATTACCTTAACGATAGATTAGAAATAGATATTTTATATGTATGTTAGTATAAGAAGTTTGGTTGAAGAGATTTACTATATTTATTTATTACAATTTCTCTAATGGCAGTTCACATTACACAATTATCACCAGAATCCTGTAACATATGCGTGAAATTTGGCTTGTTTTGTCTACATATCTCCTGGTTGTTCCCAAAGAAACTTAATTAAAATAGAAAATTAGTTGGCTCTATTTTTTTTAAATATATATAATCTACGTTTATCACCATTCCTTGGATTGTACCCTCGCTTTTACTTGCTTTCGTGACATTTAGGTTTTTATAATAATTACACTTTATTTAACTCAAATTTTAAATTATGGTTTAAACAGTAATCAAATATTCGGTGCAATTCTCTAACCAATATGATTGAAATTAATAACTGGCTTGAGTGGTTAATACTACGGCAGTCGTTAAAAAAGAAATTCTTATTCACCATAAATTAAAATTGTTAGTACTAGTGGATAAATTAATTTGTTAATCTCAACTAGATTTTATGCAATTGTGAAGCAATTTTTAAAAACTTATCATTCATGTCAATAAATATTTTGCAGTACAGTACCGATTTTGAGACCCATTGTACTAAAATATAATTTGAAACATATTTTGTACAGATTTATTACATACAGTGCTGAATGTAATAATTTTCGATAATTTATATTTATTTAATTTTTTAATTAACTGAAATTGGTAACATCTATCTACTGACTCAAGTAATAAAACAATTAATTTATGTGTGGCTAGTTACTAGATAATACTGATAGCTTTTGAACCTTAAGAGTATGATGCACCCCCTACGAAATATGCGAAAAAGTGATTTTGAAATCCAGTCATATCTTTGCTAGCGTTAAACTTGTCGTAAATAAATAAATTGTAATTTATAGAGTAAGAACAAATTTACGCTTAATAGGTATTTTTTTTAAATCTTTTGCTTTCTTTAATTAATAATTAATTATTAAACATGGTAAAAAACGCCACTTTTCTTTAATATTAAAAGAAATTTTCAGAAAACTATTATCAGTCAGGCATAAATTGATCTTTAATTAAAACATATTATGTATTATTTTTCTTGTTTATACTGTGATTATTACAATATATTAACGGATTTCCGAAACACTAATTCGCTAACAAATGCAGTTAAAATGAGTCATGTAATGCTGCCCTCTACCATCAACTTTCAAAACTTACAAATCTGGCGATGATGAGATTTTCGGGATTTTTATCTGAATAGACAAAGATAGAGCTATACAAGTCCGGCCCGTGTGACTATGTAACCCGTGTATTTGCAGCCGCCAAAACAAGAAAAAGATCTTTTTCTTTCTTTAAACTTCATAAAAGTGGCATTTTTTGTGCCTTATTCAAGAGCTAGAAATTAATTCCACTTTTAAGACGTCATAACTCATTAATGGGTTTAGGAATAATAACTTACTTATAAAATTACATACAATTACATATTAAATAGGGGTGAAGTAGTTAGTTCAATCTGGTCATTGGTAATATTTTTCTTAGAAGTAGCGGCTTTCCTAATAGTTAAATTTTCCAGAGAGTTCATTCTTAATCTTTTGTCGGCCAAATTTAATATAGAAAATTCCCAATTGAATTAATGTGCTTTATGTTTATTTTTATGTTCTTTAATTCTTATTCCAAAACATGGCAAAAAGCATGAATATGAAGCTCTATTTTAGAGACATTAAAATACTTTTTGGAAGATTTCAATACTGGGTAATTTTTTCATTTTCCATTTAGGAAACATTGATTTTTACTTCCTTGTACGAAGTAAAGGAAGTATTGTAATCGCGAAAATTTTCGAATTTCAGATTTCAACGGAAATACACGTTTTGACTATCCCTGAATCCATATTGACTAGTTTCGGCGTGACGTCTGTATGTACGTACGTATGTACGTATCTATCTCGCATAACTCAAAAATGACTAGCCGGAAAATTTTGAAATTTTGTATGTGGGGCTGCTATAACATCTAGATGTGCACCTCGCATTTGTGCTGGAATCGGCAGTGCCAAAAGGGCACTTTTCTCGTAGTGTTTTTTTGATTTTTTCTCATATCTCAAAAACTATTAGTCGTAGAATGTGGAAATTGTTTATGGAATTGCTATAACATCTAGTTATATACCTCCACTTTTGGTTCCAATCGGCCTTTCCAAAAAGGCAGTATAATTTTGGCAAAATCTTAATAAAAGTAATAATTTAGTTTTTTAATTGTTTTATGAAACATTTGATTTGTTAAATTGACATTGACAAGCTGGAAAAATATATTCCTGAGAATTATGTACGAAGTAAACGAAAATAACATCTCTTTCTTTACGAGATTTCTAGCGATTATAGTAATTTTGTGCAGTGCAATAAGGAATAGTGATAAACATTTTAATATATTCTTTTTAAAAAATTATCAATTTCGGATGGAAGTTGAAGTTCACTTTCAAGCGAATAAGTTTAATTGAAATGCAGTAAAAAATGTTTATAATTTAGTGTACATGGAAGTCATGTGGTGTATATGGAGCTGCTATAACATCTAGATGTGCACCTCCCTTTTGTGTTGCAATCGGCAGTGCCAAAGCAGTTTGCTCGTAGTGTTTTTTGATTTTTTCTTATAACTCAAAAACTATTAGTCGTTGAATGTGGAAATATTGTTTATGGAATTGCTATAACATCTAGTTATAAACCTCTATTTTTGGTTCTAATCCGTCTTTTGAAAAGAACATTTTAAATTTAACAAAAACATAATAAAAATAATAATTTAGTTGGCTTTCAATTTTTGTGCGAGACATTTAATTAATTATATAAAATTGACATTTACAACTGTCAAAATTTTGATACATTTCTAAGGGAAATTCGAGGAAATGAAAGGAACGGAAGTTGAAAATATAAAACATCTAAAAGAAAAATTGTTGTTTGCTTAGTAAAGATTTATAACCGAAGAGTTACATATTGCTAGATGAACAATATGGAAGATAAAGATTGAAAATTGGTAGAAATTGTACAAGTCGGCATATAACTCAGATTTACCTATTATTTAAAGTACATACAAGTTTTTACTACGGCTATGCAACATTTTGCAATAATGACTTTAAAAACCAGAGAAGCAGTTAGAAACTTTAAATTATATAAATGGAAATGTAATATTAATTTCTAAATAAATTATCTATTAAAAATAAAATTCTTAATGTTTTTTGAAATTCTTTTTTATAATATAAAATGAACTAAATAGATACAATAATATACATGAAAGCATGAATAGAAAAATCGTATTTCACTGTCAACTGAAATAAGTTTAATTGAAGGCAGCAAAAAATTAATGTAAATATAATAGTCGTACAAGAAAGTCATGTGGTGTCCACATCAGATTTTTTAGTAATAATAGCGATTCCTTTTAGAAATAAGAATTGATTTAACAGTCGTAGACAAACTGAAATAAATTGTGCAAAAGAATATGTCAACCACCGGTATGTTGCTCTACCAACTGAGCTACGGCTCACTTGGCTGTTGTCGCTTAGCCCAACTTATTTAGAACCACTGATACAAACTACTTGAGAAAGGAACTAAAGGCGTTGTAAACAAAAACACCCGCTAGC
Source organism: Stenolophus ochropezus (assembly GCA_035578165.1). NCBI lineage: Eukaryota > Metazoa > Arthropoda > Insecta > Coleoptera > Carabidae > Stenolophus > Stenolophus ochropezus. The sequence goes on along the minus strand of JAQOWZ010000024.1, from coordinate 3,102,100 downwards.
CGTGTGGCCCGAGGGTTAGTCGGTTCATGACATTAATGCTGTTGATATGTAATGATTAATGACTTCAAGACTGTGCCTTGTGATCTGATGCCAATGAGATATACAGATTGCAATAATTAAAGATGAGTGGCAATTCACGGTTATTCTGATATATTATTGATGCTCATGAATTTTTGAATGGTCGACATATTATTCACTGTTTGTGTATTTATTGTGAATGGTGTAAATGTATTTAGATATACTATTTGTTTGTGGCCACAAACGTAGGGTACACCTTCACCTGTCTGATAGGTATCTGGGCCACCCTCAAACCGAAAATGGGTGTGGAACCCATGGAAGAGACTTTCGGAGAGTCTGAAATTCATGTTAGCGTCTGCAGCGCTGGTTTACGAATCTGGGATTCATTAAACTAAGTCTTCGAAAGGTTGTAAGTTTCTCCGGAAGAGTTTAGGACTCTGACGATGATATAGTGTAGATACAATTAGCGTTTACTATTCGCGGAGTACCTCTCCAAGTCTAGGACTGGGGAGTGCATGCTTGTGATAATAGTTGTAACTGGTATGACCATGTGTATTTTATAAAACTTAGAAAAACGCGTCATAACGGTCCGAACCGACGCTGGTGGAAAGAATGCAAGAAGACGCCGTTCCGGTTAAGGGATGTGAAATGTCCATTACCATGCTTTCTTATAATATTAATACCCTGAATTTTTGATAAAAAATAGTAATAGTAGTCTTTAAATGGATTAACCCTGATTGACGTACGTCCTGAACATAATAAATGAAAGAAAATTTTTACATTGATTATATTGCCCATAGTTTTCGTAATCATATTTATCGCTCGTATGTTTTTATTTGACCTTATATGATCCTATTGTACTCATTGCAGTACACTTAATATCTACTTCCGGTATAACATATTTTGAGAATTTTATTATCATTTCAAGTTTCTAAAGCTTTTATAAATACAAAAATAAAACTTTCTGTAAATGATTTTTTAAAAATGTCGTATAATGGGTTCAGTTTTTTTATGTTCTTAAATTGGATACCTTCATCTAAATAAGTTGTTAGACTAATTTATTAATATTTGTAATTTTTTAATATTACTTTTAAGAGAATTATATTGTTCGTGTATAGGTGCTAGACGTTTACTTATCTTTCAAATGATGCCATAAGTATATTTAATTTTTAAACCGTTGGGAATACTGCGTTTATTCACAATGTTGGTAAAAACGTGTATGGTACAGAATACACTTACTCTACCCGCTCTACCCGCGCGCCCTTAATATTTTTTTAATGTTTGTAAATTAATAATTTTAAGTTAATTGTTTTGTAGATACATATTCAATTAAAATGTTATTATTCACTTCTGAACAGGTTAAATGACAGTATTATTATTTTTAAACATGAGATAATGATTAATATTAGTAGAATCACTAGGCACAGTGTCACTCAGTGTATATTCTAAGCGAGTGATAGAGGGTAAATTACCAACGCACAATCTTATTACACTTGAAAATAAGATAATTTTCGTTCTTCAACTTCTCAAAATCGTTTTGGAATTATGCGAAAAATTCAAAAAAACATTACCAAAAAAATGCCCATTTGGAACTGCCAATTACTATAAAAAGGAAGGTGCATAACTAATAAACAAAATTTCAACAATCTACGACTAACCATTTCTGAGTTATGCAAGATACATAGTAAAATGGATACATATTTATGAATAAGAATTGATTTAACAGTTGTAGATAAACTGAAATAAATTGTGAAAAGAATATGTCAACCGCCGAGATTTGAACCCGAGACCTACATCTTGCCGGGATGTTGCTCTACCAACTGAGTTACGGCTCACTTGGCTGTTCTTATTATGTCTGTTGACATATACCCTCACGGTTCTACTGCTAACTAGTTCCATTTATTAGGACTTTACAGTCACATGTTAGATGGGGAGTTGGAATACCACTGCATTTAAACATCTGGTGACGCGACATATTTTTAATCAGACCGATATCTCAGCCATTATGTGAATAAGAATTTCCGTTTAAATCTGAAAACAGATATTTTTCGCGATTACAATACTTTACTTTGTACAACGAAGTAAATAGTTTCAATTTGAAAATGAAAATGAAAATAAATGCATAGTAGAAATGATTGTCTGTTAGTTAATATCAGTACCAACATCCAGTCGCATAAAAATACGGTCCATCAAATAAATTATTCCCGCGAAGCTTCACAACTGGCGTCCGCCAACAGTGTGCATGGTGTACCTGACGGGAGCAATAACGTGTGATTGATAGGCCATCTTGTACAATGAATATCAAAGAGACAGGCGTGTCAGCGAGGCAAGGGGTTAATATTCAATGTGCGGCAGTGCACTCGACAGTGTGAGAAATGCGCATCCATCAATAATCCCCAGCCACCACTGGGCTACCTTCACAAATCACTCTTGCCGCGGAGAATTATGTTTACTGTACTATTAATTTTGAATTTTTAATTCGAGGAAATTGTTGTTTCGTAAACTAGATTTTTAATATTTACAGTATGAGTACTATACAGGATGGCTGATTTTTCATTGTCCAGGCCATATCTCCTGAAATATTAAATATACAAGAAAAAGGTAAATAGGAAATTTGTGTAATATGACCTGGTCTATAAAATAGCCTAAACAGATGTTTTCCATGGCCTACTGATTTGGCGAAAAAATATTTAACTTTGTTTTTTTAATGGAACACCCTATATGTTTTTACGGAATAAGGTTCTACATCAAGGCAAAGTCTTATTACAGAAGTTTCCTATTTAGCTTTTTTTGTATATTTAATATTTCAGGAGATATGGCCTGGACAATGAAAAATCAGCCAGCCTGTATGTAATAGGTATTTCTCAAACCTGTGACGGCAAAATTTTTATGTAGCCAGCATTTGATGTTCCTAGGGTTAATAAAGGCTTATTTCTGTTTCTTATAAACATTTTCTTTTGCTATTGTTCCTTCTAAGGGTAGCATTGGCATAATTTTTAGACTTCTAGACAAAGTTAATTATTTTATTTGTTACTGACTTGTAAACCATCATTTATCTTAACTGTTTATACAGCAGGGAAACTAACTGTTAAAGATGACAACTGTCAGATTTACTGGTTTGTAGTTGTATTATTTCATTGTTGAAAACTGTGTTTTGTCCCTGTCATACAATTTGTTGACATTACATTAGTAACTGTCACAATTTGGTTTTAATTTTAATCTTATTTACAAGTGAATAACAAATAAACTATTGTATATTATACGCCAGGTAAAAGTTTTTACTGGTTCAATGAGATGACAAGCTCACCTAAATAGCTCGCCAGTCAATTCCTCCTATCACCAATAACAACTGTTTTGCCTGGGTAATAATGCAAAATATTATTATTTCTTTGTAGCAAGTGAATATGAATATAATATGAATATCAGAATAATGTTGTAAATACAATATTCAACACAATATGAGATCAAAGTTGATCATATTTGTTATTAATTCCTTGTACAAAGTAAAGAAAGTATTGAAATCGCGAAAAGAAAATTCAGGTTTCAACGAAAATATCCAGTTTGAATATCCATGAACCCATTTTCACTATTTTCGACATGACGTCTGTTCGAACGTATGTACGTACGTATTTTGCATAACTCAGAAATAATTAGCCGTAAAATTTTGAAATTTTATATATGGGATTGCTATTACATTAGTTGTGTACCTCCCTTTTTATTGGAACCGACAGGACCAAAAAGACACTTTGCTATAAGTGTTTATTTTTTTAATTTTTCACATAACTCAAAAACGATTGACCGTAAAATGTTGAAATTTTATTTATGTAATTACTACGAGTATAACATTTAGTTATGCACCTTCATTTTTTTTTTTGGCTTTAAATTAGAGTAGGAAACATTTGATAATAAATTGACATTAAGAAATATGTACGAAATAATGAAAACAATATCTGACAATATCTCTATTTTGCATGTTTTTGAGCGATTAAAATAATTTTGTGTAATGCAATAAGGAATAGTGATAAACATTTTAACAAAATTTTCAAAGGTGATTCATTTCGAAGAAAAGTTCAAAGATGTGAAACGCATGGAAGTTGAAGAATGAATGCCGTAAATGATTTCATATTCAAGTGAAATAAGTTTCAATAAATTGAAATGCAACAAAAAGCGTGTATAATTTAGCGTACAAGGAAGACATGTGGTGTCCACATTATCATTATATTAGTTTTTATCTTATTTTAAGTGGTACAATATTACTATGTCGATAACTATAAGAGATACAGAGTTAGTTAAATTAGCAAACAATTTCTATACCAATAGACTATTTTAATGAACTAAATAGTTTATTTTTTTGACCAGTGGTTCTACACATATATTTTTATTATGTCATTCTATAGTGATATTTGTTTATTTGAACAATGTATTATGTTCTTATCTTCATATGTACGCAAAGAGTGCAATTGATGATTATTACTATATATATTCTTGTTATCACAGAATATATAAAGTAAATAATTATCAATTGTACGTATTTAATATGTAACGTCATTATTGGTCATTTCAAAATATAATTATGAAATATACTCATGTTCATAATTTTTTCTATTATTTTAATTTGTAGATCAATATTTATTTAAATATTTAAAAAAATATTATATGTGTCAGCCGGTTGTGTGGTCGTGACGTGTCTTCTCTGATCGTGTAGATAAGCAACATAGCCCGCCCTGTCCAATTGGATGGGTTACCGCACAAGGGCTGTGTGCTTACCTTGCAGAATCTGTAGGTTGACAACCAGCATCTCTAAAATGCAAGTAAAACATGTCACGAAACAAGTACTTCAGGTACTTGAGGCCTTGTTCCACATAGGAATGTTGTGCCATTGATGATGATGAATATTTTATGTAATAATGTAAAAAAAATTAGACGATTTTTCATACATGACATAAAGGATTTTAGAAAATTTACTGATACCAAGTGAACCACTAATTACACAGTTATACAAAACTTATTAAAGATCAAACCTAACGGTAAGGGACTAAAATCACGAATTTATTAATCTACCATAAAAGAAGCAAATAAAATAAAAGTGTTGTTAATACTTTTATACGAGAGGAATAACGGCATTACTTTCTTAAATTCCAACAGAACTGTTAATGATAACAATTTTATTATACAGAATATGTCTAACACTAATAAAACTATGTCATATACTCACTCTACTACTACAAAGGTAAAATAATGTTAATTCTACCACAGTTAATTCAATTTACTGACTCGGATGAAACATTTTAATATTTTTTACTTTGACACAAATCATTTATTAAAATTAATACTACAAATTCATTTAATCTCGACTGGACTTGATCGACAACATAACGATTGCAACACACGATATAAATTTTATTTATCGTTACGAAAATGTTTTAGATTTATAAATTTGGAAAAATTTTATTCTCAGATCCCAAAAGGAATTCCATGGTAATGAATGCGACTGGAATAGCTGTTGGGTACAATCATTATAATATTTTACAAAGCTTTAATTTCAAAGTTACACCTGCCTATGAAGCATCGATAAACAGCAAAAAATATCTACCGAACTTTTTGGAACCCCATTAATTATTGGGTGATATAAATCACGTAATTAGATCTTAAAATTGCTCTTCTGAACTATTTTCAAAAACTGTTTTTTTTTCTATTTAACTCTGAAGTGTATTACTTTCCTGCCGTTCACTTGCTTGTTCACAAAAATTTATCTCTGAAAAGTAATTTTTATGTCCTAATGCAATAAATTCTTTTTAAAATTTAGACTGTTGTCTTTTCCAGCTGTAACCAAATCTGGTCACACAAATTTGATTTCTTTATTCAATACATATCGCTATATATAAGGAGACCAAATGGCCCAAAAAACCCGCATGACGATTTACTTATTACGTATTAATAGCTGTACTGTGAAAATACTTTCATATATGGTTTTTGAACTGCGGAATTCAACTATGAAGTCAGATTTCGAAAATTTTGTTTTGTTTTATAGAAAATTTAGATTTTTGTAGTAAATAATATTTCTTTTCAATAGATTTTATTGGTCCGTACAGTAGAAAAAAACAGAACATTCTTTTAAATTCTCTTTTTGAATTTTTATGTGAGGAACAAACTCAATGAAATTGAGAACTACGCAAATGTACTAGCAGTAAACCGAAAGTACAAGGAGACTAGTGACTAGATTTCTAAAAGGAGAATTTACCACCAATTCTGTTGACATGCCCAAATTATTAAACGGGGTTTGCAATCTATATTTCCAAATGTAGAAACTATTCTAAAATTATTTTTAACAGTACCTATTTATAACACCGACATTTAGAAAAAAATTGATTCTCAAACCCAGCAGCTTAAATCTGAAATTAACCAAATCAACTTGCTATATGAGGAGAAATTTGAAAAGTGCGAAAAAAATTGAATACTCATGACAACAGAATAGAACCTGCCGAGAGAAAATACCGTCTATACAACCTAATACTACTTGGAAAGAAGGAATCAGAAAATAATAGAAATGAATTGGAAACAACGGTAATTTGTTTTTTTAATACCATATTAAAAGTTGGTACAAATATAAATGAAATAGATTTTATATAAGAAGATTAGGCGCTAAAATGGATAATAAAACACGTCCTGTACAAATACGTTTCTCAGCGTACAGAAAAGTATTAGATATTCTATCGAATAAAAGCAATTTAAAAAATACTGCATATCAGCTATTAGAAGATCATCCCAAAGAAGTTATCGAAGCGAGGAAGAAACTCATTCCTATAATGAGGAAATATCGGAAACAAGGCTTATTTGCGATAATTAAGTATGATAAACTATATGTAAATGGGAAAGAGTTAGGTAAAGAGGAATTACAATTAACAATTAATTCAACAAATGAATCTGCTGCATCAACTAAAGACAAAAAAGCAAGACAACTATCAGATGATTTAGAATTATTATTGCCTAGTGCAAAGCAATTGAAAGACAACAAGTCTACATCAATAAGAAGAAACAGTCTGTCTGTCAATTCTACATTCAACTGCAAGAAGAATAGCAACTCAAATGAAAATATATTACAATATTTCCATACATTCACCAAGGAAAAACTACCTCAAAAACTGGACAACAATCCCGTACACTCTAATACAAAAACAACTAGCGGTGAGAATTACAATCCTGTAACAAACGCATAGCTACGAACGATAATTTCGAACTATCAATCGAAGACAACTACAGCATTTCAAAGGAAGACACGAGAAAATTATAAAACTAAATGCAATAATACAACTTATGATACTCACTCCCAACACGATTGGTCTCCGCGAGAGTTACGACCAAAACCCCCCCAAACCTCAGAAAGTACAAATACTAATACAAATACTAGAAATACAAAACAAAAAACGAACCTATACATCTGTACAATAAATATGAGAACACTTTTAGAAGAGAGTAGGCTACAAGAACTTGAGCACACTCTTAACGAAAATAAAATGGGATATAGTAGGCATTTCAGAAGTAAGAAATTATGAAGCTATAATTAACAGAAAATCAAATATACTCTTTATGCATAGAGCAGGGAAGAATAGCAACTTTGATATAGGTTTCTGTGTTAACAAAAAATTAAAAGAATTCATAACCGAATTTAACCTTATAAGCGAAAGGATAGCAACATTGTCGCTCAAAATAAGTGATAAACGAACACTTCAAATCATACAAACTCATGCACCGACTAGTGCAGCACCAATTGAAGAGATAATTCAGTGTTATGAACAACTAGATATAATTATAGAAAGAAATACTAAGAACTTATCACAATTTATAATAATGGGAGATTTTAATGCCAAGATAGGCAAGAGACAACCAGGCGAAGAAACTGTCTTGGGTCTATACACTACGGAGTAAGAAACTACAGAGTTAATTTATTAATACATTTTGCTTTAAAAAACAAGCTGAAAGTAGCCAACTCTTTCTTTATCAAACCACAGGAACGTAAATAGACGAGGCTCTCTCCCTCGGGCCATAAAAATGAGATTGACTTAGATCTAATCCAGGATATGAGAGCCATCTCAAACCTAGAAGTGCTAAATAACCTAGAATTCATTAGTGATCATAGAATGGTTAGAATAACTATGAACGTAGAGACAGTTACCTACAGAAAAAAAATAGGATCACCAGTAAAAGGCATGTCATAGTCAAGCAGTCAAGCTATCAAGTTGTTGTCTTCGACAGTCAGATGTTTTGTGTTTTTTTTCCCAGTTATTTAAAAAAAAATATTAATTAAAACATATCAGTGAATACGTGAAAGTCTTGTGAATAATCTAGTGATAGTGTTTGTTCTACATATTGTGTATGTTGAACGTGATTTACACATCAAATCAGTTATAAGATAAGTTTGTTTTACTTTCTTCCCATCTTTCACTAATTAATCAAGACTCAGCATCCTACACCGTTTATTTGCTGCATCAGCACAAGAGTTTACTATTTCGTGTGTCTTCGGTTTTTTTCTTGTCAAATATGCCTGTGTGCCCTAATTGTTCTAAACTTATTAGTAAAGACGAAAAGACAATTATCTGTGACGGATGCACAAAACATGTGCATATTGCATGCGTTAACTTAACAACTGATGATATCAAACGCTTCACCCGAGCAAGCACGAAGTCTGTCAAAATTTTTTGTAATCCTTGTTTAAGTGATCACGATGCAATCTCAAGTTTTAAAAAAATTGTACTTGATCTACAATCTCAATTAATGGAAATTAAACAGAAAGTAGAAAAGACTGATTCCAATATTATAAATAACAATAATCTAACTGAAGCAGTTATTGATGAAATCAATCAAAGACAAATTAGGCAAAATAGCGTAATTATATCTGGAGTTCCCGAATCTGCAATCGAGCAATCATCTGCAAAAATTGAAACTATAATTAATAAAATTGCTCCTGATATCAATATTTCGAACTGTCAGATTCTTCGTGTTGGTATACAGTCAACAACAAATAACATTCGTCCACGTTTAATCAAAATCAAATTTACGAATTCTGAAGAACCCAGAAAGCTGTTGCTTGCTGCAAAAAAATTAAGGAATTTTTCTGAATATAAAAATATTTATATTAATAGTGATAAGACACCAATGCAACAACATCTTAAACAACTACTTGCAGAATTAAAACACCACAAATCTCAAGGTGAAGATAATATTTTTATTTCTTATAAAAACGGATATCCACGTATAATGAAAAAAAACTAAATTCTTCACTACCCAACACTGATACCCAACTAAATATTTTCTATCAAAACGTTCAAGGCCTCAACACCAAACTACATCAAGTGAGTTCAACCCTCTCATCTACGGATTACGATATTGTTTGTTTAAGTGAAACATGGTTGAGTGATAGTGTTTTCAATTCAGAAATTAGTGATGGTTCATATCTAGTGTTTCGTGCTGATCGTGATTTTGAAAGCGTTAATCTTTCACGAGGTGGTGGTGTAGTAACACTAATAAAAAAGACTTTCAATGCTATGTCAATAAACCTTGATGACTACCTGCATCTCTTACCGGACAATATTGATGTGATTTGTTCCAAATTAATTCTTAAAAATATAGACTTCTACATATTCACAATCTATGTTCCACCAGCTATGAACTACGACTCTTATAGTAATATTTTTGAATTTTTTGAAAATCTTCCGTTTTTGTTAAATAATAATTTTATAATTGTTGGAGATTTTAATATTCCAGAATTTGTGTCTAATGATATAAATCAAAAAGTCATATTATGTAATAATTTCTTATCATTTTGTAATGCCAAGCAATATAATAACATTCTTAACTCTAATAATAGACTGTTAGACTTGGTATTATCTAATGTTTCTTGCAATGTTAAATCTGATAATTCCTTATTTAATATACAGTATACGCATCATCCATCTCTTAATATTATTGTTACTTTTGACAAAAATATTTCTGTTGACTGCTTGCATAATGCTACATCGGAATCATTTAACTTTAAAAAAGCTGATTTTCTTAAATTATATGACTTAATATCTTCATTTAATTGGGATGGTCTAAAAATGTTTTGTGATGTAAACTCAGCCTGCGATTATTTTTATTCCAATCTTTATTCGATAATCAAAGAATGTGTTCCTTTAAAATCTCACAGAATTTTAAACTATCCGCCCTGGTTTACGTCACAAATCATAAAAGCTATTAAAAGGAAAGCTCATTTCTTAAAGATGTACAAAAAATTTCCACATACTATTCATTACTATGAAAAATATAAAAACCTTAGAACCCAAATTAAAAATGATGCAAAAAGTTCTTATAATTATTATGTACAAAATTGCGAAAACTCAATTATTACAGATCCTAATAAATTCTGGGGTTTCATTAACTCGAAAAAAGAATAAATCAACTTTTCCATCTACTTTGAATTTTAATGATCAATTGTATATTAATCCATCTGATATTGCACAAGCTTTTGCAACTTATTTTCACAGTGTATACTCGCCTCCGTCGAATGATCCTTTACCTGAAATAATTCCGACTTCAAATATTCCTATATTACTCAACGTTATATCTCCTAAGGAAATTGAATCTGTATTAAATAAGCTAAAACCTAATCTATCATGTGGACCAGATTTAATACCTAATTTAATAATTAAAGACTGTGCTTATCCATTCTCTCTCGCCCTGTTTCACATATTTAATTTGGCAGTTCAAACCAATGTATTTCCTGATGTTTGGAAAATTGCACGCGTAACTCCCGTACATAAGTCTGGTGATAAATCCTGCATTCAGAATTACAGACCTATTGCGATTGTGTCTAACTTTAGTAAAATATTTGAAAGCATAATCTACAGATCAATATACAGTCAGGTAAGAAACCAACTATCCTACCGTCAGCATGGTTTCATATCAAAAAGATCAACTACGACAAACCTTTGTTACTTTACTCATTTCATTTCTTCCGCCTTAGATACCAATGTTCAAGTTGATACAGTTTATACAGATTTTGCTAAGGCTTTTGACAGAATAGATCATAACATCTTAATTCATAAACTAAAGTTTTTCTCTGTATCTCCGTCACTCATATCTTTGATTTCATCTTATTTAAATAATAGGAAGTTTTTAGTTCCTTTTTAGGACAACAGAGTTCTTACTTTGATGTTCCTTCTGGTATTCCTCAAGGATCTAACCTTGGCCCCCTTCTGTTTTTACTTTTCATCAATGATATTTCATTTATATTTAAAAGTGAAATTTTAATGTTTGCTGACGATATTAAAATCTTTCGTATTGTATCGAATCCATCAGATTGTTTGGGGCTTCAAGACGACCTACAAACCTTAGAAAACTGGTGCCGAATGAATAATCTCGATCTTAATGTCAATAAGTGTAAGGTGATGACATATACGAAGAAGAAGACTCCTATATCTTTTCATTACAATTTATGCAATCAGGTTCTGGATAAATCGAAACAATTTGTGATCTTGGTGTAATATTTGACTGTAAATTGACTTTCATTCCGCTCATAAAATCGATTACATCGGCAGGCAACAGAATGCTCGGATTTATTATCCGTAATACGCGTTCATTTCTTAATATTCAGGCAATTTTCTCAATTTATTTCTCCTTAGTAAGGTCTAAACTAGAGTACTGTTCACTAATTTGGGATCCACATTATGATATTCCTAGTAAACTAATTGAATTCGTACAAAAGAAGTTTTTAAGATATATTTACTTTAAAATTATGAGGACATATCCTGATCATCGACTTTCTTATGAAGGTCTACTTAATATTTTTAATCTTAAATCATTACAATTTAGGAGACGTTTCAATACTGTAGTACATGTCTCTAAGTTAGTTCATAACACCGTCGATGATCCTATATGCCTAGGTTCCTTAAATTTCTTTGCTCCAGTGATTAATACCCGCTCGTCCCATACTTTCTATATTCCTACTGCTACAACTAATGCTCAAATGTATTCACCGATAATTCGTATGTGTAAATTTAGTAATCTCTGTTCTGATAAAGTTGATATATTCTCTTCTTCGTTTAGTGAATTTTGTAATAAACTTCGTACATGCAAGTTAACTGTTTAACTGTGTAATTAATTGTTTTGTATATGACTTTGAATTATTGTATAATCCTATGTATTCTTTTTCCTACCCTTTTATTAGGCTCCGCCTGTTGGGTAGTGTACTTAAATAAACAATGATCATAGAAAATAGTACTTTATATAAACAGAAGTTAATAAACAATCTAAGAACGCTTGCAAAAAACTACGAAGATCTAGAAGTCCAACCCTTATACGACTCCATAGAGAAAATTATACAAAACTCTGCAAACGAAATTAAAAACGAAAAGAAACCAATAAAATCGAAATTCGATGAAGATACCACAAAATTTATTAAACAAAGAATCACAATGGAGAAGATAAAACATAAAACTCCACAACAGAAAATACAATTGTGTGAAACAAGAAAACTTATTAGGAAATACATAAGAAGATATATAAGGGCCAAGGAAGAAAGATTGGTAGAAGATGTCCCAAATAATCATTTTTCCACAAAGAAATTGTTAAAGGAACTCTCAAAGGGAGTTCAGTGGATCCCTAAACTCAATGAAAATGGACAAACAACCCTCAACAGAAATGATATACTAGAATCGGCAACGCTGTTCTATGAAAAACTATACTCGTCAGATCTTACAGCCAACCAACTTAACTCAAACCCAGATTGTCATAACTTGAGTATACCACCATTCTTACCAGGAGAACTAGTAAAAGCAATTGGCGAACTAAAAATAGGGAAAACACCAGGTGAGGATAAAATATTAAACGAACTAATCAAAGTAGGACAGGAAGAATTGATCGAACCTCTAACCATTCTTTTTAACAAAATACTTAATTGCGAAAAAATACCACAACAATGGAAAAATACTCATATAATACTACTATACAAAAAAGGTGCAAAAGATAATATCGAGAACTACAGACCCATAAGTCTAACTTCTATAATTTACAAACTATTTGCCAAACTTATACAACAGAGAATTAAAGTGAGTATAGAAGAATATCAACCGGATGAACAAGCCAGTTTTCGTAAAAACCGATCTACAATAAACAATCTGCATGTAATAAATCAACTCATAGAAAAATCACACAACTATAAACTCAAGCTATATATTGCGTACATCGACTTTAAGAAAGCATTTGACTCAATAACCCATCAAAGTATCACTCAAGCACTTCAAGATGCAAATGTTGATGAAAAATGTATAAGAATAATTCATAATATCTACGAAAATAGTACGGGTCAAATAAAACTAAAGAAATTGGGTCGCATATTCTTAATAAAGAAAGGTGTAAAGCAGGGAGACCCGCTAATACCGGACATTTTCAATTGCGTGCTTCACTACGCAATGAAAAACTTAAACTGGGAAAATAAACACGGAGTAATAATCAACGGAAGAAGCCTGACAAACTTAAGATTCACTGACGATATAGCTATATTTGCAGATACAATACAAAAATTGCAAGAACAACTAAATGAACTGAATATGTACTGTAAAACGGTAGGCTTACACATGAACCTACAAAAAACAAAAATAATGACGAACGACCAAAAAGCACCTATTACAATAGATAATACAGATATAGAATACGTAGAAGACTACATATACCTGGGACAGCTAATATCTTTCCACAACAGACTAAATAAAGAAATTGACAGAAGAACGACACTAACATGGAAAAAATACTGGTCCCTTAAGTCTATATTCAAAAATAGAAAAGCGAATATGCATACAAAAAGAAAAATATTCGACACATGTGTCAGTCCTACGATTACATATGGTTCACAAACTTGGGCATTAACGAAAGCCCAAGAGAACAAAATAATAGTTCTGTAAAATCGAAAGACAAAGTACATACACAAGAACTATACGCGAAAACCAAAATAGCAGAAGTTACGTCAACCATCAGATCTCTAAAATGGAGCTGGGCGGGACACATACTGAGACAAGAAACCGGTTGGTGTCGCGAGATCACCAATTGGACACCACTAGACAGAAAAAGAAGAAGGGGGCGCAGTAAGAATAAATGGCACAATGACTTTAAAACTATTGCAGGTAGCTCGTGGTCCACAAAGGCAAGAGATCACACTACCTGGAACCAATTGGGGGAGACCTTCGTCCAAGGGGCATCCATTTCCATTACCAACTAAAATATTCAGACTCAACCCAAAATCAAAACATGTCATGTACTACTTACTAATATATAAAAAAAAATACTATGTAATATAATTTGAGAATGAAATGGAAATAAAAAAGGTTTATAATAATTTATAACGCCAGTAAAGAACCTTTTTTTCCTGTTCTAAAGTGAGTGAAAAACCCGCCGAGCCCTCATATTTGAAGTAATATATATATGATTTAAATTTTAACAAAAAAAAGTAAAAGTGTTTGCTAATTAAATTGGAAAAAGCTTTATTGAAACTTCTATAAACTATCAATAAAAGAATGTAATAGACAATTCCACACAAAATTTGCCATCCAAGAAAATTATAGTATGTAACAGGGGGATGATTTGAACGTTGCTATGATTACCTTGAAGATTTAATGACACACACAATTTAAATTAGGAAATAAAAAATTTACTTACATGATTTACAATTACTACTAAACAATTACATAAAAAACGTTAGTATTACAAGAAACGGCGGTTACATGTAAAAAAAAAAACGAACGATATAATTTAGCCGTTGGACTAACCATTGTATGAACAACGTTTACACGGGACTTCTCCAACATTTGTTAAGTTTTCGAGGGCTGAGAGGAAATCATCCCCTTGCCCTTCTTTAACATATGTAGTAAAAACTAATCAGTAAAAACTAATCTTCTAAAAATATTTCTTTTTGTGGACATTTTTTCATGGGTCCAGAATGACAGTGAAGCGATAAACTTTAATCTTTATTACCAAAAATTAATACATGTCGATTCTGGAACTGACGTATGTGTCCGAACGTTCAGGTTTACAGTAACGTATGGAAAACATTCCGTATTATTACAAGTATTTTAGCGAATTGAACCAACTACATACACTGACAATTTTTAATAGTGCAATTTGCTGCAATGGTTTTACGATTAAATAGGTGTTGCTTAGACAGAACATCTCTTACAATTTTGAAGTGTCAATTAATTAATTGAAAAAAATATATTTTTACTCCTCGTGATTAGATTTTTTTATTGTAAATTATGACTCGCCTACTCTTGCTTGTTGCTTTAAAACATCGTCAAACAAGCAAAAATGCTAATCAATAGTGATATTATGTACAACAATTCCACTCATAATCTGTTATCCAATTAAATCACAATATTTTGATGAATTGATTCAATCACATTCTAATTGCACTGACAATTTTCAGTAGAAAAATTGCCACGTTAATTTTAAAACAACATTTGTCAAAATATATAAAGGAAAAAAAGTAAAGTATGAAGAAATGTTATGATCGCATACTATTCGTGACTAAAATTTAACTTATAATTGTTGTATAACCGCACTCCTTGTTACTTTAAAAAAATGTCATTCTTGCCATCACACTCGTTTCAATTTTCATCGCATTACTGATCACAAAGCCAAAAATTGCTGGTAAAATTTTAGTCACTGCTCCAAAGGGAAATCGCATTCGTATCATCTCAGGTTCGAATCCTTGTTAACGAGAAGTTATTTCTATTTATCTTTATCATCATTTTTTCATTAACAATGCGCAAGAGAAAAATATAAGAGGTAATGACAAACTTGTTGAAGGTATTTCGTGACAAAATGGTAAAAACAGTAAAAGTGGATACATAATAATCATAAATAATATACAGTGTGTGCGAAACACGGAACATAGGATTTTAACATGGAATTAAAAAAAAAAAAATGTGGGTATTCTCTCTCCAATAGGTTTAGAGTAAAAAACTACAGTACAATGTTGTTCAAAATTTAATTTTACAACAGATAAGATCATAATAGATATTACAGCAAGTTTGATGTACGACAAATATTAAATAGAAAATGTAGTATTTTCGTTTAAAATCAGGCAGCTGTAGAAAAACAGAAAATGTTTGTAACAGTTTAGTGAAGTATCACTGATTATAATTTTTATTCTCTGTATTTTAAGATTATTTAATTTTAATTCAAATTCTTTTTCTTAATATTATACCAATATTACAAAAATGTAATAGCTATTATATGTATTTAGTACATAATTTAGAACTTTACCGGATGAGCATGCGTTTATGAACGAGCGAGCAAAGTGAGCGAGTCAAATAAAAATGGCAGTCTATAAAGTTTGTTTATGTACGAAGTACATACAAAGATTTATATTCGACTGCTCTAAAGGAGCTGGATACCTTCTAAAATTAATTTATATTTCTCCACATATATAAAAATTCGATATAATTTAGTGAGCTATTCTAGTGCTGCTATTGTTTCGTTTGTTTTGTCTGTTGTTCTTTATACAAACGTCAAGATTTATAAAAAAAAATTCAAAACGATTAAAATAAATAATTTATTATTAAAAATGGAAAACTTAAAAATTGTAAAAGAGTTAGCAACAAGTGCCAGAGAATCACTATAACCTGGGAAGTCAAAATACTTCTATGAATATACGTACGCGTCATATCGCAAATACAATATCCAAAACTACTGAAAACAATCTTTGGCTTATTTAACCAGTGAAATGAATAATTTTAAAAGCTCTTCGTTATTGTATTCTATGTTACGATCAACGATGAATCTAAATGAAGGTGTCGATATATGTGAATTTCCGACTATGATACCGTATAAAAATGAAAAGCGGAACAATATTCACCCAAGAAATCTACGGTTGTGAGCAAAGAAAATATAGAAACGTTCTTAAGTTCTATAATAAAATATCTTTTTTATTTCTAATATTTGGAGCATGCCGTCGGCAGGAATTGGTTTCATTCATAATATTCTGTGTTGAAGACCAACGAACACATTTTTTAGTTAATTTTTAAATTTTTGACACAAAAAAGATAGGTCTTTCGTAATAGTGCCAGGAGAAGTCAAAAACTTAAATACGTTAGACATAGTATGAAAATATATGCAACAATTATGTCTTATTATCTGACGTAGAATTTAATTCTGAACAACTTTGTACTCTTGCAGTTTTGTTCTAAATCTATCAGAAGAGAGAGTATCCGCAATTTTTTGAAATCCCATGTTAAAGTCCTATGTTCCGCATTTCCTTGCACACACTGTATATATAAATTATAATAAATTTATGTGGTGGCTGAGTAATTTTTTATAAAACAGATGAGTTATTCATGTGGTCACCAAATTTGTTATATGATGTCAAATATAATGTAAGTCCGTTTAAAAGATAAAATAAGTAAATATGAAACAGTTTTGTTTTAAAATTAAAAATGGTGGAAGAAATATATAAAGAATGTATTTGCATGCATGAATAAAAGTAAGTTCGGTTCCGGTTTAAGTAATGTCAAAAATAGCTGTCATATTGGTCATACAAATTTTATGAAGGAAATACTGAATTTCTGTTTCACATACACAATTACAAAACATATAATACATGTTTGCAGTTTAGGAGCGTACTTATCTTGAAATTAAAGTAAATCTTGTCATTAACCGAAGTAATTCATTTTTAAATGTTTAGAAACAATTTATTGATTCGCATATGTGAATTAACTTTCAGTAATAAAAAAAAAATTGTCGTACCTTATAGTTCAGTAAAATCGCGAAACAAAAATAACAATTACACTTCACTAAACGTTTCCAAGAAAAATGCGCGACACACCAACTTGATCCGCGATACGAAGAGCTTCGTTAGCGAAGTCTTAGACACGACTCACGGCTATTGGACTGTGTGATAGTGATATCTTATCATTCGCGTTTCATTGGTAGAGGGGCCCACAAGAATAGTGGAGGTTTTACATATAAATATTATAATTTTATCCAAATTTCAAAATATTTATCCTTAATTCTCTAATACGATTCTTGAAGTTATTTTTTCTGAGTAATAAAAAAAAATAATAAACTTTTTTTTTATTCTGCAAAGAAAAACTGAATTTACAATAAAATATACACATATTGGAGTATAATCTTTATACAGATATCCCAAATAACCATGGGGGTCTCAAGAACGGTAAGAGATACGAGGTCGGTTAAATTAGACCAAGGGACTATTTAATAATGTTTTTTATTGAACGAAAATGTAAAATTTAGGGTATTTAAGTGATTTTGATGTGCATCTTCTTTTAAAATTTTTTTATAATAAATTTACGGTTGTTTTCAATTTTTTTTTATCGCATGCCGTTTTCAAGTTATCGGTGTCAACTTTAATTTCTCATAAGGAGTTTATAGTAGGTTGTGATAATTTTGAATAGAGCTGCTATTCAAACATGTAAAAAAGTATTTTATTTTAATAAAAAATTAAGTAAATCCTTTTTTTATGTTATTAAAAATGATCACTTGTTATCGGTTGTTATATTACAATCAGTAGTCGTTTTGATGATATTATTGACAATGGTTTTCAAAAATGTGTTGATAACAACGGAGAATTATTTGAGCACATGCTGAACCTAGTTTATTTTTTTTACATATTTGTTTTCTGTACATATTGATCTATTTTAGCCCAGTAAAAACTATTATACAAAAAGATCTAATTATAATTTTTGCTTTTATAGCTAACAATGATTCAGTGATTAATTTCGTAGACGAAAAACGTTTTTATTAATTTTTAATACGACTTTATTCTATGGTTGAATAGTAGAAAAATTACTATAATTTTACCTATATTTATTCAGTTTTACACGTAAGAAAGTTTAGTTGTCGAAGCTGCAGGGCAAATAAGATATAAACGTGAACAAAAAATAATTTATTCAAGTTTGATAAACTAATTATAACCGGATCAGATAATTTTGACATATACCTGACATATATAAAAAAAATACGAGTAAGATGTATGTGACAAAGAACAGTGAAAGCATTGTTGTTATGATAACTGTCAGTTAATCAACCAAATGCTGCAAACTGTATTCGAGTTTTATCCTTATTTTTAATAAAATGATGAAAATTCTTTCACAAACGATATTTTTCTACGTAAATTTAAGTTTGTTTATATTTTTTACTACTATTTTAATGCATAAAACGTTAAAACTAAAATCTGTTCATATTTATAAATCTTCTTAAATATTTCCTGTTTAAAACTATTAGAGAATTATAAAAAATATGAATTTATTCATTATTAATTATTGGTAAATGATAAAAAAAAAAACTTATACCAATAACAATGAGCAGGTTGAGAAATTGAATTTAACGGCTTTCTATTCATAACAGAAAACTTTTTTTATTCATTATTTATTTATTTTTATTATTATTATTAATGTGACTATTTTATAATATTATTAGAAGTCTGAGTTGAATTACTTATAACGTACAACAACAGTGCAACTTGAATATGACATGAAGAACCTAATTAACTTATCTAAATTTATAGTATATATATATATATATATATATATATATATATATATATATATATATATGCAAATACATAATGATGTACATTGTTATATATATACAGCTCTTGAAAATTATTAAAATTTAATCTTTATTGGTACAGAAGTGTGTTAAATATTTTAGGGAAACAATTATGAATAAATGTTAAACAAATTTATTATTCGCTTCATTACTTTTACGCGCTAAGCAAGAAAATGAAAAGAAAAAGCGTTCTTATTTTAGTACTAATGACAGATATACATGTTGTATATTATTTTACTGAAACTATCGCTAATTTCTAACTTTGACTTTGACTTAACCTATTTTGAATGCAATGACTACCCTGGAAACTACACTTATGTAAGACACAGAGGAAAATCAGTTATAGACTATGTTTGCATTGATATTAACGCAACTCAGCTCATTAAAGACTACTATAGATAATGAAATTCTATTATCCAATCATATGAATTGTAAAGTATCAATACTAAACAGGGAATAAACACATAGAGCACACATTCGACAAGAAACAACTATACCGGGTGTCCCAGCTCGACCGACACATGGGAGTTTTACATGGGAAATCAGTTAATTATGAATAGTATCTCCCCAGTGCAAGATATTAACTTGAAATTTGTATGCTTATTGGAGAATATTAATTCTATGGATTACTTATTTGAAATATGTAATATCGTCTGCAAGACGAGATTTATTAAATTTAAAATCTAATATTTTCGTTCAAAATCAGACAGCCATGGAAATAAAAGAAAATATTTATCTGACAATTTAATGAAGTATCGCTGATTTTAATTCTTATTCCCTGTATTTTAATATTATTTAAGTTGAATTTAGTTTACTTTGTTAAATAATACACCAATATTACAAAAATATAAATATCTACAATGGCATGTCATTAACTGTCAGAACTGTCACTGGGGAGATACTATTCATAATTAACTGATTTTCCATGTAAAACTCCCATGTGTCGGTCGAGCTGGGACACCTGGTATATATATATATATATATATATATATATATATATATATATATATATCTATATACATAGAGTGAGTCTATCTTTTTCTCTTTTCAACGATGTGTTATTTTTTATTAATGTATTTGAAAAATTTCGAGAAAAATTAGATAATTTAGAAATAGTTTTTAAACAAATATTATAGGTAGCTATGTTTCTCGAAATCGGGTAAACATCCTTCTTAGTGTTTTTAAACTCGGTTGCCAACGTCTAGGAAACCGCTCCCGGTAAATTTTTTTAAAAATACGTTAAATTAAGTAACAAACGAATGTATACATTTTTGACATTAATTTACTTACATTGTTACGTTTAGTTTGTTTTTACATAGCCACCTATGCTAATGGCGGTTTCTATTTAATAAAATAGTTATAAATTGCCATTTGAAAATTAAAAGTTGATAGTCGTATTTTGTAAACCTGACTTTATAAAAAATATCTACATATGCCATCAAATAGTATATGTTAAATAATAAAACTTTGAAATATGCCATTTTTTTCTATTACTTATAATAAAAAAGTTAAAGGGAGGGGACATCTTTCCAGACTCATCCTGTATATATATACAAGGTGTTTATTTTATTTTGTCCACTATTGCTATCTCGAGAACTATTAGAGCTACGAGGTCGGTTAAATTAGCAAACAATTTCTATTTTACAACACTATTAACATGAGACAAACATTTTTTTTTAAACCAGTGGTTCTCAAAATACGGGTCCTTTTTTATTTTAAATGTGAACCTATTTTGTTTATTTGCTTATTGAATAAAGAATTTTATTCTGAATTCAATGATATAATATTATCATACCCTAACATAATGATTTTTTTGAGAATATGTATGTATATATATATATATATATATATATATATATATATATATATACCGGGTGTCCCAGCTCGACCGACACATGGGAGTTTTACATGGGAAATCAGTTAATCATGAATACTATCTCCCCAGTGCAAGATATTAACTTGAAATTTTGTATACTTATAGGAGAATATTAATTCTATGGATCACACTTATTTGAAATATGCAATTTCGTCTCCAAGGCGAGATTATTAATTTTAAATCTAAAATTTTCGTTCAAAATCAGACAGCCATGGAAATAAATGAAAATATTTATCTGACAGTTTAGTGAAATATCACTGATTTTAATTCTTATTCCCCGTATTTTAATATTATTTAAGTTGAATTTAGTTTTTTTTTGTTAAATAATATACCAATATTACAAAAATATAAATATCTACAATGGTATGTCATTAACTGTCAGAACTGTTACATAGATATTTTCTTTTATTTCCATGGCTGACTGATTTTGAACGAAAATATTAGATTTTAAATTTAATAAATCTCGCCCTGCAGACGAAATTGCATATTTCAAATAAGTGTGATCCATAGAATTAATATTCTCCTATAAGTATACAAAATTTCAAGTGAATATCTTGCACTGGGGAGATAGTATTCATAATTAACTGATTTCCCATGTAAAACTCCCATGTGTCGGTCGAGCTGGGACACCCGGTATATATATATATATATATATATATATATATATATATATATATATATATATATATATACAGGGTGAGTCGCCGAAATGCCCGTCTTCGATATCTCCCTTATCGTTAGAAATACAGCATAAATTTATTAACAAAAGTTATTGGTCAACTCAAAGAGCATAACGTAAAATTATTTTCACATATACAGGGTGTTGCGTTACGGCTCGGCGAAAATTGTTTGCCTTTTATTAAATGGAACACCCTGTATATTTTTATATTTTTTCAAGTGTATTTCATTCCTCTATACGGACATATAAATTTTGTTTTAGTTTTCCGCGGCGTTGCCAAGTTATTCCGTTTATTCTCTAAAAAAGACCAAATACAAGCATTGCTTTATGATGACGTACTGAAGTTATTTTAATAGTAAAAATTAAGAATTTTTTTTTCTGTACAGCTGTAACTACACTCTATGTCCTCACATATATTTTTTTAAATGTAATTATACAGGCTGTTCAATAAAGCGAATCAAATTTACTCAATTTCAAATGACTAAAACTCGTCATTTTCAAATGGAACACCCTATATTTTATAATTCAGTTGTGCGTCTTTTTGTCTTATCTTCATATTTTATTAAGGGTACCCTATGTCTAAAACCAATAATTTTGGAGATTTTAACTATTTGTTTCTAAAATTATTTATTCAATTAAAAATTAAATCTAGTATACCATGGATATTACCCGGAGATTGTAGTTCCAACATGATGGTGCATCAGCTCACAACAGTCTTCGGTTTAGGAATCATTTAAATGAAGAATTTGCTATAGATGGATCGGAGGAGGTGGTCCAAGAAATTGGCACGCTAGATTTTCGGATCTTTCAAAATTAGATTAAAATTCGTATCTGTTTTAAAACTGTCGACGCAAATATCTGCGAAGAGTAAATTATTCATTTATAAACTGTCTCAAACATGTTTCCGTGCGAATAGCTGTTACATTAAAAATCTTTTGGAATCTAATTTTTAGAAATAAATTTCAAATGGTGAAAATCTCCAAAAATATTGGTTTTAGGCATAGGGTACCCTTAATAAAATATGAAGATAATACAAAAAGACGCACAACTGAATTATAAAATATAGGGTGTTCCATTTGAAAATGACGAGTTTTAGTCATTTGATATTGAGTAAATTTGATTCGCTTTATTGAACACCCTGTATAATTACATTTAAAAAAATATATGTGAGAACATAGAGTGTAGTTCCAGTTGTACAGAAAGAAAAATTCTTAATTTTTACTATTAAAATAACTTCAGTACGTCATTATAAAGCAATGCGTGTATTTGGTCTTTTTTAGAGAATAAACGGAGTAACTTGGCAACGCCGCGGAAAACTAAAACAAAATTTATATGTCCGTATAGAGGAAGGAAATACACTTGAAAAAATATAAAAATATACAGGGTGTTCCATTTAATAAAAGGCAAACAATTTTCGCCGAGCCGTAACGCAACACCCTGTATATGTGAAAATAATTTTACGTTATGCTCCTTGAGTTGACCAATAACTTTTGTTAATAAATTTATGCTGTATTTCTAACGACAAGGGAGATATCGAAGACGGGCATTTCGGTGACTCACCTGTATATATATATATACAGGGGTCCCATTTAAGGTACGAATGCATTGGTATCTCGAGAACCGTAAGAGCTACGAGGTTGGTTAAATTAGACAAAAGTTGCCTCGTTAGGAAGCTATTTTAATGGTGTTTTGTTATTTGCGAAAAAATGCATAGGTCACTAGATATAGGGGAAAATGTAAATTTAGCGATTTTCTTTTTTTGCTTATACCTTTGTTGTATGAAATAATAAGAGATTCTGGTTTACACTTTCTTAAGGCACTTTTATATAGTGAATTGGTAGAATTACTCAATTTTTTTTATATCTAACCGTTTACGAGTTACTGATAGCAACTTTTATTTTTCATATGGAGGTCATATTAAGCTATGGTATTTTTAAATAGAGATTTTTTTTAGCTTTACAATTATATAAAACAGTAATAATTTATTTTTATAATTAACAGAAGAATTAACAAAAATTGTTATTTTTACTAAAATTGCATTGAAAAAAGTAAATCGAAGGCTGCAGTGGAAGAAAATAACTACTTCATAACATATATTGCAACAAGTTTATTGAATTAAAGTTAAAAATATAAAAATACTTTGCGAAAACTTTACAATAAATTTAGTTAAATTCTTCCACAGCAGCCTTCGATTTACTTTTTTTTAACTAAACATATACTAACAATATATTAAAAAATCAGAACTAGCCGTTAGTTTGCGATTTTAATGTACTATATGACTGGGCTAGATATGTAAAAATTTGCTACAATAAATTAGTCTCCCTAAACGGAAATAACTCTATATCAGCTTCGAAACTCGAAAAACTCAACTGGGCAAGACAAATTCAAATTATTCTTGAAATATCTAATTTGTCACACATATGGCAAAACCAAAATCCGGTAGAACTCATGAAATAAATGGAAAACATCCTGAATTCCTACAACCAATATCTTCGACATCATGCGTATATCTCAGTCCACCTATAATCCTATTACAAGACTTATATTTTCGCAAATGTTTTCCAATCCTTTAACAACATTCCTTTCAAAGTCCTGAAAACAATAAGCCAACTACGAATAACAAATACAAAAAAAAAAACTATTTTTTTTCGAAATGGTACAAATTTCCACACACCAAGAAAACAGCCAACAACATATGCTATTCCACTGTCCTATCTTCGAGCCAATAAGAAGCGAGTTTATTGTGAAATACCTAATCAACATTAAATCAGAAAACTACAACACAGCTCTATTATCCGAATTCACCCCTAGTAAACTGTACATTATTTACAATTTTGTCAATAATTCAATTGAATTAAAAATATAAATATTTTTGTTACAGTCGCCTAAAAATTTTTGTGTGCATTTCGTCTTAAAAGATCTTTTTTACTCTATCGGACATTCGAAAAGATTTATTGATTAGTTTTCTAAAACAGTAGGTAGGTTGTTTATACTGGATACTACGTTTAACAAAACAGTAATATACCGTTGACTGAACAGTATGTAGTTTCATGGTTAGTATAAATGTACAGAAATGATTTAGTAAATTCGTTTATTACTTTTAAAATTAAAAGTGCAATTACTAATACTACAATACTTAATTTGGTAATTTTTTGTAACACTACAAAACAATCTCAAATGACAGGACTTTGACATATTGCAAAACGAATGTTGGAAAAGTACCATGGAAACGGACTTTAGTTTTCCATCAATTAAATTAAATAAACTAAATTTTTTCATCAAACGTCATAAAAGTGACATCTTCTGTGACGTGATTGACAAGGTTGAAGTTTAATTTCAACGCCGGCGTAATATAATTTTTTATTCTAGCCGCCGTTTAATTTCTTCGCCGCCGTATATAG
Source organism: Stenolophus ochropezus (assembly GCA_035578165.1). Classification (NCBI taxonomy): domain Eukaryota; kingdom Metazoa; phylum Arthropoda; class Insecta; order Coleoptera; family Carabidae; genus Stenolophus; species Stenolophus ochropezus. Next base: position 3,076,533 of record JAQOWZ010000024.1, on the reverse strand, counting down.
AATCAGCCAATAAAAAGTAATTTTTACAATAGAAATCTGTAATATCAATCTAAATGTCACTATAAAAACTAGATAACCTAAGAATAAAGTTACAAAAAATTATTAATAACTGACAGGTAACCTACATATTAAACGTCAAATAGTAATTAACTTTTTAATTAATTAATTTCTACGTTTGAAGAAAAAATACAATGTGTTATTCAGAGTAAGTGTCTTTGTGTGCCTCGCATGCAATTGTCCGACTCGCTTCGCTCGTTGTGCAAACTTCCATCCTCGCGACACAAAGTATCGCTTTTACTCTTAATAACACAATATACTATTATTATACTAGTAGTAGTAAGTAATCTAGGTAATGTTTTAAAACTTGACCTAGAAATTAAATGGTGGCTGACAGAGGCGGACTGGCAATGTTTCGGTCCAATAGGAAATACATTTCTCCGGTCCAGCAATAAATCAAAATCTTTGATTCCGTCGAATGCCTTTCTTTATTAGTTATATTAGTTCCGTTATTATTTATGTAATAAAGTACTGGAATTCTTATTTCAGCTCTTCAAGGAGTAAAAGTCCAAATTGGAGATGAGTCAGCTAAACATAAAAAACGGTGAATGATGAATAAGTCATATGGTGTTTTCGTTTATTTGTGTAAAATATTGAAAATTGTGAATTGAACTTTATTTAATGAATTGTTTGCGTTATTTATAAAAAATATATTATCTGACGATCGGTCCACGCCACTATCCTAAAGGCCCAGTCTGCTCCTGGCGGTTAATTATTAATTTCGGGTTACTCTTTCAATCGTTATATAATTAAATGATTCTGTAAAACAATATACGTTCTAAAATGAAATGTTAAGGAATAGTCGTGGAAGCTTGTATATATTTCTGAATATCGAACTAGAAGGATGTAGAATTTTACTGACTTGTTCGCGGGTGTTGATTCGAAGAGGATTAAACAGTATAAAATTTAAGACTCATTACTCATTTCCCAGAATTTTTAATTAATTAATTAAATGGAAGTATACTGCTTCTTATAAAATTTCTTTTTATTATTAAATTATGTCTAAATACTTACTAAATCGATAAAATTACTCATTTTGAATAAATGAAATGGAAGTATAATGCTTCATATAAAATTTATTTTTATCATTAAATTATGTCTTTAAATACTTATTAAATCGATAAAATTACTAATTTTGAATAAATGAATTTTACACGAAAAAAAAACATCTCGGCCTCTTTCAAATGCGTTCGAAAATAATGTTATCTCACTTATTGCGTAAATAACTGTAACTGTTTCTAGTGATGCAATTTGTTATTTGCCGGTTATCTGTAAACAGGACCGGATTAAACCCTTGAATGCCCTAAACATAAAATAATTAGTTGGCTTATATAAAACCTGATGACTTGAGCACCCAAAGAGGTAAAATCAAATTTTCGTAATTTCTTGCTTCTGTGAATCAAAATGTACTATAAATGAGTATAATTACTCGCATAAACCTAATTAAATTAAGTTTGTAATATTTATAATAAAATGCATAAAAAAACTTTCATTATTTTATATTATTTTTACAGGTTAGTTGCTGTAATTGTTTATTTACTTAGCTACCAAGAAGCCTGTAAAGTGACAATTATATAGTAGGTGGAAATAAAAATAATTTACTTTCTTGATTCAATTGCAGAATTTTATGAGCTTAACTGTTATTTGAAGCTTTTGAAAATATTAATTCTTATGTTACTGTGTTCGAGTCACTACCCTGTACATGCAAATTTAAGACACTAAATTATATGTTTTATAATGTCAGCAATATTTGAATTTGTGCTATGTTCTGCCTAGATATAATATTCATGCCTTTCCAGATATTTTTCATTATCCTTTACGCATTATCATATCAGAGGTCACATGGAATATTGAAGGAAATTAAATTAGATTTGCGTTTTATTATAAATTATCGCCGTTTCTATGTATCTTACGGAATTAATAATGACGTATAATTCGAAAACCAAACCTAGTCCTCTCGATGTCCTAAGTACGTGCTTATGCTTTAATCCAGTCCTGTCTGTAAAGAGACAAAAGGGCTTAGGTACGACATTAATTTCATGCGTGAAGTCAGATATAGCGTCCATAGCGCGTGCATAGCCTCAAGTAAGATGAATTTAATTTAACTATCTATATGAATTAAAATATATACGGCTTTAAATAATAAAAGTTTTGTTTTGTGCTACATAAAACAAATTACAAATTGATAACAATGATTTGTATTATCTTATAACAATACGGTTTTTCTTTAGTTTAAGAACAAAATAACTTTCTATTGCTTATCTAATACATATAAATCTTTACTATTTTTCTTGATTACTTTTTCTTTACTGTCGAAAATCGAACTAATTTATATTTTCACAGATAAACTATAACCATATTTTATCTAAAATTTGTATTACAACGGCAGTCTCTTTATCTAAAGCAATAAAAAAACCTTATCTCCAAGTTGATTAGCAGTCATCTTATTAATATCTCTGTTTACTGAATTAACTAATTAACAAAAAATATTGAGTAAATATACTTGGTTAACAGACTTTAGAATCATATGTTTGCAATAAATAAACTAGATTTATCTTACTGTTCAAAGAAATGATACAGTACTATTTTTTGAACTAGTCATTTGCTTAACGAAAAATAGAAATTTAATTACTATACTATAGGAGTTTAATACATAAACAAAACAAACGTCGCTTATTAATTTGCCTATTAAGAACTTGGAGAAGTATTTTAACAATAGTACATATAACAAATAAAAGACTGCAAACAATTTAATTTACATATAAGGAATAGAATGCGCACAACTTATAAATTAGAATATTATTAGAATATCAGCTCAATAATCTTTTCATCAAATTAATTCAATTAAATCAAATTATGATATATAAAGCTTTGTTCAAATTTAATTGTGTTAAAAATTTAGCAAATTTTTTTATCCATCAAATTTTTTTATTTAAGAAGCACACTTTTGGATAGAAGAAATATTGTTTTCATTTTCATTTCATTTAAGAATGAGAAAAATATAATAAAAAGTATTAATCAAAATCACCACTTTGAGCATGAATATCTATTTGACGAATGGGCAACTAAATGAATAATTGAATTTTAGATGAAACAAAATTCAACTATACAGTAGGTGCCCATCGCAAACAAAACTTTTTTCTCACATTACAAAATTATAATTATGATTTAATTTATAAAATGTACATATAACATGTGCCTTGAATTTATCGTTAAAATTTTCGAATAGTTGTTGCGTTTTAACAGACAAACGAATATCAAACATGACAAATCACGAGCAAATGATTTATGAATCTAAATCATTTTTGACCGGAGTTATGGTTGCTTCACAGGAATTATGAGTAAATTTTGTCGATTAAATTCATGGCTCGAATTACATTTGCTTGATTCATTCACAAATAATAACAGTTAATTATCATTTTTTTATAAGTAAATGACATTTAGATCGCGAAGCGAAGTTAGGGAAATTTAAAAATCATTTTTGACCCAAGTTGTCGTTACTTCGCAGGAATTACGATTAAATTAATCGGTTAAATTCATAGCTCGAATTATATTTCCTTGCTTATTTCACCAATAAATAAACAACAATCTAAAATATTTTATATCAACAAAATGTAACAATGGCTTTCCGATGGTGCATTTATCAATAATAATTTTTTAATTTACAAGTGGCAAATTCTTGCCAACCGGAAAATCTGATACAATCATTGCAAGCATTATATATATATATATATATATATATATATATATATATATATATATATATATATATATATATATATATATATATATATATATATATATAGCGCACAGGCCTTCAAGATCCGGGCTTCTATTTTCTGACTGTCTCTGTCTACTCTTTGTTCCCGTAGATTTTCTTTCGCTGCGTTTATCCATTTTTTCTTTGGTCTTCCTTGCCTTTTCTTTACTTCTTCACGTTCTAATAATGCTCGCTTGGAAGCTCTATTCTCCGACATCCGTGTAACATATACTTGGCGTCTTACACTTTGTGCTCTAATAGTGTGCCTTATAAATGAAAATCCGTACATATCTTCTTCTCCACGTCCCATCTTCTTCTTTAACCCTTCCAAAAACTCTCCTCAGTACTTTTCTTTCCCAAATGTCTAGTTTCTTTTCATTGTTTTTACTTAGTATCTATACAGGGTGGCCCAGCGAAAATTATCAGCGCAATTTTGGCCACTTAACATTAATTTTGCAAAAAACTCTCGAACACGTCAATTTTAGTATAAAGGGGGACACCTAAATGGATAAGTACCAATGGCATAACTTCAACCCTAAAATGGAGGTGGACTGCACCTCAAAAATTTTAAATGGAAAAGTGTGTAAAATATGACACAGTTTGAAAAGCCTTTCAATTCTCTTTTCAACAGTTTTTTTATTTTTCAAATCCGATCATTAGTTCCAGAGAAATATCGTTTAAAACAAATGTTATCAGGTGTTCAAAATTGCAATCAAGTAGGCTTAAACAAATGAATCGTAGCTATGAAAGTAATTGCAAAAAGTTATGTGTGGTGGCCAAAATTAAATTAAAATATTGAAGAATGTGTTAAAAGCTGTACAAATTGCCAAGAAATAAGAAATAACCCTACCAAAGCTCCAATGCAAATGATGGAAATTAACATAAATCCATGGAGAAGACTTCATTTGGATTTTGTGGGTCCATTTAAAGAAAATACATTTTTAATTATTGTAGATGGGGGTTCAAAGTGGATAGAAGTAGAAAGAATAAATAAAATGTCATCAGCACAAGTAATAAAAAGTTTATAGTTATTTTTTATACAAGACGATAAAATAATATTTTATCGACAAGCGGAAAGTGTTAATTCACGAGCGATACAATCGCGAGTCGATAATTTAATTTTATCGTCGTGTATAAAATTCTATTTTTTTCTATAGCAGATTTTGAAGAGAAAAGAATTAGAAAAATTAATTTAATATTTAAGAACAATTTTAAAATGTCAGTAGTGTGCGTTGTTATGGAAATGTACTTCTAATAAACAAAAATTAAAGTACTTTATCTACCCTTGCTGTTAAAGTGTTACTTTATCTATCCTTGCGGTTAAAGTGCTACTTTATCCATTATTTTGAGTTGATAAAATTAAACTTTAACATCTGCTATAGAAAAAAGAATATTATTTGCTACTTTTGGTTTTTCGGATGAAATTATATCAGACAATGGAACAGCGTTTGTTTCAGAAGAAATAAAACAATTTTATAATTTAAATAGCATTAAACATTTTACATCTGCAGCTTTTCATCCATCAAGTAATGGGCAAGCCGAAATTATGGTACAATTTACAAAAAAATCACTGTCATCTTTGACAGAAGGAGATATTAATTTAAAATTATCACGAATGCTATTTAAACAACATAATACTCCCTCCGCTACTACAGGTAAATATCCTGCGGAATTATTATTTGGAAGAAAATTAAGAAGCATTTTAGATAAATTACACCCTGATAATAAAACAAATAAAACTATAACTCCATCACCGAAGAAGCTCAGAACATTTCAAGTGGGAGATAAAGTGTATATAAGAAATAACCGCAGTGATAAGAAATAGGTACCGGGTATTATTAAAGAAGTGACTGCCCCATGTTCTTATGTTACAGGTACATTGGATGACAGAGTTGAACGTCGTCACATTGACCAACTTAGAGAAAGAAGTTTTTCAAGCGAGAATACCAGTGATATTTCACTTTCTACAGAAATATCAAAAATGTCGTCGATCGACTTTTGTTTCATGCAAGAAGTTAACAGAAGTATGTCTTGTTTGGTATTAAATAATCAGATTTTGTTTTTTGCAAAATCTCAATGAGGGCTGGCGTGCAGAAATGATATATTTGAGCACGTTTTTTTATTTCACAGAGATGTATCCATGCAATACCAATTCGCAAATTATTGTTTTTTTATTAAACTACAAGTAGCGGAATAGTGTTTCGAACGCATGCGCCTAGCTTACTTGATGCGCAAAAAGGTAAACAGACACATAACATAAGTTTCATAGAGGTTAAAGATAAGAAAACTAAAAATGAGTACATGTAGCAACTCTTTATGTATAAGTATTAATAATAATATTTTATGTTATTTTTTTATGAAGATTTTAAGTGGACCTCATCGAACAAAACAATTTAAATTGAATTAAAATTTAGTAATGAACACGAATTTACCAACCCGAAATATAAGAAAATTAAAATCTGGGATAAAATTGCAGTTCAGATGAAATTGAAAGCCTACAATGTCACTGGATTAGAATGCAGCAATAAATGAAAAATTTACTTCTAATTTATACAATAAATGTTGAAAAAAACTAGAAAAATTGGAGAAGAAAAAATAACAAGAGAATATTTTTCCCAAATGAATGAAATTTTAGGTAATAAACATTTCATTTCATCGCCACTATAACATTTACAATCCACTTTAACAAATAAGAAACAGAATAACGAGAATATTGAGAACTATATTAACACTGAAAGTGTTCCCGAAAATGGTATGACATTAAATCTGAAATAGTTAAATTAGAAATGAAAGAATGTAAATTAAAAGAAGAAAATCCAGCGGAAAGTGTGAAACAAATATTTAAAAGTGATTTTCACCAAAGATTAGTATATGAAATACAAAGAGATCTTGAAGATCAGAGGTGGCAAGAATATGTAGAATTGGAAACAGCAAAACTCGATGCTATAAAAGAATTATTTGGTTCAATTAGTTCCTTTAATAAAAATATTTGTATTACTGCATTATTATAAATAAAAGAATTTTAGGTTTTTTCTGTTTAACTAAACAAAGAAAACAAAAATTACTTATTCAAAGTATTACATAAGTAAATGTAATTAATTAATTGATATCAATGGAAATGACTCGGTGAGGGCTGATGTACGAAATGGCAAAAATGTTCCGTGCCGATTGGATTTAGTTTCGTGCAAAAAGTTGTCAGAAGTATGTCGTGTTTGGTATCAAATGAAAGATCTCGTTCTGGACTGATTTGACAAAAAAGGTACTTGTTTTATTGTGCTTACATAAATATCGATTGTTTAATATGAATTCGGTCTTGAAGAACCGAAATATATATTGAAAATTACATAAATTTTGTCAATGTATTTTTTATTTTTTTTTTCTTGTCAAATCATATTATTTATTAAAACGATTACACAAAATTACATATTTCAAATTTCAAGGTAGTATCATGTCAAGTTGTCGAGTTAGCGTCAATATCAGGTGTCAGTGTCATTGTGAACAGTAACAATCTCCCCCTTTGTAATTGTTTTCAAAGGAAAGATACAAATTTTGAAAAAATAAAAAAAATACTAAGAGTTTTTTCCTACATTTAAAATACATAATCGTGATACTGGTCTTCTTTAAATTGTACCTGCTAGTTTTACGTCGACCATTTTTACTTTACCATCAAGAGCAGTATAATTTTTTTGACTTTTCCTTTCGGCCATATATTTTTTGGCCCGGTTTTTGTACAAATTAGAGAAGATGCATACTCTTTTGACCAACGTTTCCAAATAAATCTGTCAGTTTCCGTGTAGCCTTCTACTTTGATAAGAAATATTCTTTGTGTCTATTTTTACCGCTGGCAATGAAGTTTAGGATAGACCAATGAGAAAATTATTAGGAGTCAGTAGTTCTGGATCATTTGCATATATGGATATATGTGTCAATGAACGAGAGTTCAAAATATGTTCCTTTTCAGCAACTGATGTTCTAAGAACATATTTAAGGAGATATTAAGTATTTAATATTTCATTTAGATTTCTTTTAACTGATTGGATGAGTCTCTCCCACGTTCCACCCATCTGTGGGGCAAAAGGTGGGTTGAAGTATCATTTTACTTCTTTAATGGTATACAAGTGCAATATTTATGACTGATTGAGTATCTTTCTCTTTTATGCAATTTCTCTGCACGGAGCTTTGAAGATGAGTCCATTGTCACTATAAACTTCTTCAGAAAAACCTCGTCCATTACCAAACTGTCGAAGAACGTGTAAAAATCCTTCTGCAGATAAGTCACTGGTAATCTGTAAATGAACGGCTGAATCACTCCGTATCTCTTCTCATGACTTCTATGTACTCTAATTTCGATAGGTTCAAATTAGTCTGATTAGTTTATTAGCGGGCCTAATAGTTGGTTCTACATAGCAAGACGGTAATTGTCCCATTAATGGTATAGTTTTATTATCCAATATTTTTCTCTTAGTTTATTAACTAAGATTTCTTGTCCATGGTTATTTACCATTTCGTGATAATGATTTATTAAAATTTCGTTACTTCATGTTGTGGTTCTAGAATAACAGATTTTTTTCATTGAAATGAATACATTTTTGCAGTCTGCCTCCCAATCGAATTAAGTCCTCTTGCAAAAAAAACAATCTAAATTCTAGACAAGATGACTTTACATTTCTGTTTCAGATTTCAGTTACATAATAATTTGTTTTGAAATATATTCACTTGTATTTTTCTCAAAAGTAAATGTTTTGCTCTTCTTATTTCTTCCACTTTAAGTTCCCCTTATTTTTCTTAATTTCTACAATTATTCATGAATCTAATAATCCAACCTGTTGTTCAAAGTAACTTAATCTATTCTGAAAATGACTTGGATTTGGAACAATTAAATTTTCTTTATATTGTATCACTAACAAATATTCATTTTTTATTTCCAGATCTTCAGAATTTGGAACTAAATTTTCTTTTGTTTCGATGGTCCAAAATTTCTCAGTTGTCATTAAGAAAGCAAGTCCATTCAACAATCTGCTGTTTTCATCCAAACAAGTTAATTTTTTTGATTTTGTTGCTTCGTCTGCCAAGGTTTGTTTGGACGGAACGTTTATTGAATTTCTCTAAGACGTTATGATACGAAACCATCGAAATGAAATGCTTCTGATCGAATCCAATGTAGTACAGTTTTAGAATTACTCCAATAGGCAGCCTGAAGTTCCAGTATTGGTTTTGACATTGGTTTTAGTAGTGCAACTCGAGCTTTCGCTTGCCAAAAACTTACTTTAATTTTATCTCTTAACTTTCATCTTAAGTATGCTACACAGATACTTTTAGGACCATCACAAAATATGCGTAACTGTATTGTACTTTTGTTTAAATCAAATTTACACTCCTGTCGTGGAATTCTTAAGCTGGAAATGCTTTGTAAATATTTTATCCATTGTTCCCATTTTATGTTTACATTTTCAGCTATTTCATCATCCCAGTCAATATTATTTCTCCATACTTTTTGAAGTAAGATTTTGCATTGAATGATTCTGTAGGATTATTGAAACATGTAATCAAGTTAGCATAATAAAAAATAGTTGATTTTGACATGTAAAAATAGGTACATAAAAATAAAATAATAATTTATAAGATTGTGTCTAATATCTTATATTGTGTGGAAAAGATTAGTATATAAATAAAAATGTTTGCCGTGCATTAAATGCTAAATGCAATAAATGTGGGAAAATTAGACATTTTCCCTCATTTTTAAATAATTATAATTGTCAAATGGAATATGACACGGGAGCAGGAATTTCCATTATAAATGAAGATTTATGGAAAAAAATAGGTTCATCAGAATTAAATAATGTATTAAAAGTTACAGCATGTGGTCATCAAAAGGTAGAGACTTTAGGAGAAATGCAGGTAAATGTCAAACATGTAAATAAAAAATTAATTTTACCTGTAACAGTTGTCAAACAAATGATGTACCCTTATTTAGTCTTCCGTAGATAAATGCTTTCCAATTACCAATACCAAAAGAAGTAACAGTGTGGAAGATAAAGGCCCGGTTGCAGAAAGCGTGATTAACTAATCACCTGGTTAACTTGACGTTTTTACCATGGTAACGTATTAAAAATGCATTGCTGTCAAAAATTTAACCGGTGATTAAAGTTGTGCAAATGTTTTATGTAACCGGGCCAAATTCTGATATAACACACAGCAATAGTCCTGAAATTTGTGAAATTTTGGAACAATACAGCAACTTATTTCATGGAAAATTAGGAACAATTAAAAATGCTAAAGCTGTAATTCACATAAAATCAAATGTGAAACCAATAGTTTGGAACGCAAGAAGAGTTCCATTTACATTTAGAAAGTCGGTAGAAAATGAATTGGTTCGGTTACAAAGGGAAAATATTATTGAACAAATTGATCCAGCAGTAGTACCAATCGAATGGGTTACACCGACAGTAAATGTCGATAAAGGAAAAGGCAACGTAAGAAGTTATGGAGATTTTCGCGTTACGATCAATCCAAACATGATACCAGAAATGGATTTAATGCCGACATTTGAAGATTTAATTACAAAATTAGTAAACGGACACAAATTTACTGTGATTATCATCATTTCCAGCAATATTTCAACGATACATGGAATCTTTGTTGAAAGGTATAGAGTATACAGAAATTTATTTAGATATCATTGTCACAGGACTTACAAGAGAGACAGATCTACAAATACTTAAACAAGTTTTGTTAAGAATGACTGTTGTTGTTGGACTAAAAACACAAATAAAAAAATGTAAATTTTTACAAAAATCTGTCATTTATTTGGGACATAAATATGACAACAATGGAATTCATCCGACAGAAGAAAAAAATTAAAGCAATAAAAAATACACCAACGCCCAAAAATATTACATAATTAAGAGCATTTTTAGGAGCAATGAATTATTATAAAAAATTTGTAAAACATATTTATGGATTATGACAGTGGCGTAGGCAAGGGGGGGGGGGGGGTTACATGTCCGGACCCCCTCCTTGACGAATTTAAAATAAAATATATATACATATATTTACATTTCATTTACTAACTAGTTCAAGAGTTAAGTGGATCTAGTCAGAGAACGAGGATTTACTGTTTCTGAAAATTAATTATCTATTGTCAAATGAGGATACATTGGTTCCATATAATGAAAAACTACCGATAATAATAACATGTGACGCCTCAGAAGTAGGATTAGGAGAAGTTTTGTTTCATAAATATTCAGATGATACTGAACGTCCAGTTGTTTTTGCCTCGCGTACACTTTCAGAAATTGAAAAAAAATATGCATCGATAGATCGTGAAGCATTAGCATTAGTTTTTGGTGTTATCAAATTTCATCAATATATTTATGGAAGAAGATTTACGTTATGCACAGATTATAAACCATTGGAAATAATTTTTGGAGAAAAAACAGATTTAGTAAAAGTTGCAAATAATAGGCTAATTCGTTGGGCACTCACACTGACCGGATACAATTATGAAATTTTGTACAGAAACAGTACTGAGAATAATTGTGCTGATGCTACCTATTTCATCATCAGAACAAAAATACAAAGAAATAGACAGTATAAAATTACTTCGAAAACAAAAATATGAAGATTTACTTGTGACAGAAAATGAATTATGGAATAAAACTAATCAATTTTAAACAAAATATTAAAGATAATAATTGGATAAATTCTAAAAATTCTAACGAAATGAAAGCATATGAGACAAAACAAGAATTGTCAGATGAAAATGGAATTATTGCTTGGAAGAATTGGAAATATTGAATATATTACACCAAGGCCAAACATTGATAAAGACCTCGAAAAATATGTAAGAATGTGCACTGGTTGTCAAGAAATTAGAGACGAAATTTGTGAAGTTCCACTATATTCATGGAATATTCCACAAAAACCTTGGAAACGAATTCATGTGGATTTTGCAGAACCATTGATTACGAATAATGAACCGCAATCAGAGGAATTTAAACAGAATTGGAATAAACCATATAAGAAGTTCATATCACCCTAAAATAAATGGTTTAAATTTGTGCGGACAAATACAAGAGAAAGATACATAGCTAGCAAAAGATATGAAGGTAATCGATTACCGATTTAACTAGATAGAATTAAAACTGATAGACGGAAATATGCTGAAATGTAACTTTGGATACAGAAATATTACCTTGATTCAAAAACAGTACAAAACAGAGAATTTAAACCTGGTTATCAAGTTTGGGTAAAAAATGAAATTAAATTTGTTTGGAATCCTGGAATGGTGAAAAAAAACGGAGAAGCATCGTATGACGTGATATACGGTGGAACGGTTAAAAAGAAGCATGCAGACCAATTAATATGTCGAATTGGCGCAGTTGACTATTTCTCAAAATTCTACATCTTCGACAGCTCCTTCCAAACTAGTTGAAAGAAAAACTAACGCTACAACAACAACAACGGCTCTTCGTAGATCGTCTAGAATCAAGCAGAAACCGGAAAAATTTATGTATTATCAATAAAAGAAAGGCGGGAAAAATGTAGGATTATTGAAATATGTAATCAAGTTAGCATAATAAAAAAAATTGATTTTGACATGTAAAAATAGATACATAAAAATAACATAATAATTTATAAGATTGTGTCTAATATCTTCTGCCAAAATTCCTAGTGGATCAAATATCGACATTACTACTTTCAACATTTCTTTTTTTGTTGGTCTTCTCTTTGTAGAAACTTATTTTAAAACAGAATCATAACCAGGATTCCCCTATACTCCCAATATCCATTCCCTGAAAATTTAGGATTTTTTTTTTTCGATTGAAGCCAATAGAAAATTATCAATATCTTCTAAAGTTTGTTCCGAATTTGAAATCTAATTGGAAACTGTAAATCCTCTTATTTTATGTACATAGATTATATCTTTTACTAATTGATAGGCTTCTTCTATTGTATTACAATTCTATAATTATCCATATAGTGTCGATCTAGAATAACTTTGGCCGCATATAAATAACTGTATATGAGGTCTCTAGTATCCCAGTTTTTCTTGTGCTAAACATGGACAACTAGTTGACCCAAAGAAAACCACAATTATATCGTAAATGTTTGGCTCTTTATTCCATTCCATACCTCTATACAGGGTGAATACTGAAAACCTTGACATAGGGAAATAACATGGGAAAACAGTTTTTTGCTGTTTCCATCTGTCCCGCTAAATAAAATCGGGTGTATATGGTATCGTTAGTTAGATTACTTAATTTTGCATCTAATAAAACCAATTGTTGTGAAATATGGCCTTTTCTAACTGAAATATTTGATAAAATAAATTGTGTTTTGAAGGTTATCCTTCATATTTTTGAATAAGAAACGTCAAAAACAAAATGCTCCATAGCCGAGTGGATACGAGGGCTGATTCATAACATAAATAATCTACAAGACCTGGTTCGAGACCACCTTAGCCCTACTTTTTTTTAATTAAATTATGCTTAAAATATCTTTATTATATCAGACTATTTTAATAAAATAGCAATATTCATATTTTTATAAATAAAAAAATCCAAATATTTAATAGAATTATTATTTGCTGTCTGTCAAACTTAACAATTAATTCGAATTTAGTTTTTGGTGTATAATTTTGTATTTCATGTTTCGAAACATGATATTTTAAGTATAATTTAATTTAAAAAAAAATAGGGCCGAGGTGGTCTCGAACCAGGGTCTTGTAGATTATTTATATTATGAATCAGCCCTCGTATCCACTCGGCTATGGAGCATTTTGTTTTTGACGTTTCTTATTCAAAAATATGAAGGATAACCTTCAAAATACAATTTATTTTATGAAATATTTCAGTTAGAAAAGGCCATATTACACAACATTTGGTTTTATTAGATGCAAAATTAAGTAATCCTACTAACGATACCATATACACCCGATTTTATAGAGTTGTATAAATCAGGATCAATTAACAAGTAGTCAGTTAAACTTACATTATGGGATTTACTAGATTTATCAAATACTATTCCTATAATTTTTTTTGTTGGGATTAATTATACCAAAATGAGGTACCTACATACAAGATTTTAGGATTAAATTTTTCAGATTCTACTTTAAATAGTTTTGAAATATATCTTTTGCCTCCAAATCTTTAATTTTCTTACAATATTCTTTTCTTAGTTCTATATTCTCATCCATTTTCTTCTTTGTGCATGTAATCTTTGCAGCGCATTTTTCTTACTTCCTGGCACAAACATAATTTTTCTTCCAAAAAAGCCTTAATTCAAATTTATTATCAATTCTACGCATTGTTGTGTCTAAAAGTTTTTGGGCTCTCAAATCTTGTTTGGACGTAACTCGTTTCTCTAGATTCATATTCTCAATTTTCTACCGTTTATCTAAGTCATGCAAAATATCTAAATCATCTTTAGCTTCATATTCAATTTGACAAAAGTACTGATTAGTTACTAATAGAATTGAAAGTCTACAATTCCCATAAATTACTCAGCCAAGAAAAGTTACCGACATTGCCTAGTCTAATTAATATTTTTGATTGAACAGCTTGCATTGATTTTATTTTTTTGTCAATGTAAGGGTACTTTCACTTTAATTTGTCTATATCTACTATCTGTTTTGGCAAAGAGAAACCTCCAATCATTCTTGCACGCTTAATATAGTATCACGATTGTTATTGCCTACTGCAGAAATTCTGACGCAAACCGATCTAGAGTCTTTTTGTTTGAGTGGGTTATTAGTCCATTGTAAACAAAGACGTTCCTGATGTCCTACAAGATTTAAATCGTCAGCTAACCCTTGATTAATTATTGTAACTGTAAATGCATCATCTAACAGAGCATAATTTTCAATTTTATTTGATCCATTTGTTAATATTACTGGTACTGGTTTCATTGTTATATATATATATATATATATATATATATATATATATATATATATATATATATATATATATATATATATGACAAGTTGGTGATAAAACCAAATTTTCCATTTTATTTAAATTGAGATGAAGTAATTTCTGCATGTAACAATTCATGATGTGTTTTATTATTTTATGCTATGATAAGGAATTAAGCATGCCAGCATACTTAATTTTTCGTAACAAATGCCCATTTTCTTAAATATTCATTGACTTAAATTTCTGGTAATCATTTAATTTGTTTTAATAGTTCTTTACAACAGACACAAATTTTCTAATTTACTTCAGTTGTTGCCGTAATCCCCTTTTTGACATCTGATTTGTCAGTTTCAGTACTGTCAAATTTTAGATTTTGTAGTTGACATAGAGCATTTACCTTTTTGTTTAACCAAGTAGAGAACTCCACTAATTTGTTTGTAACTGTTTTTATTTCTCTCTAGTTCCTTCAATAAGGAAAAATTGCGTAAATGTTCATCCTCCTCAAATACTTTTATACCGGCAATGAAGTTGTTTACTTCATCAGAAAATTTTATTATCATGTGAAATTTATCTTCTGTCAAATTATTTCTAATTTCCTTTTCTTAATTAATAATAGGCCATGGAAACGCTCTGCATAGCTAAACCTTCGTTAGTCACTATACTAATCGATTAGATTCACTATATGTCTATCTATAGTTTCATCACGACAAACGCTTAATTTTTTGATAGGGCTACAGCCTGATCCATGCAAGTGATTGTTGTATTGTTTTTAATTTGTGGGGACTGATGTTATTTAGTGCCTTTTGGGGATTTCATATTTTTACTGTGAGTGGTTTTCGCACGAAAAATTTAAAAAATTGAAAAAATGGTACATTAAAACAATGGATCCCAGATAGGGCATCTGTCTAAAGCGGAATTATGCAAGTGATTGTTATAATTGTTATTTAAATTGTGGAATATAATGTGAACTACGATCCATTTTGGGTCTTATATTTTTACTGTGAGCGGTTTTTGAAATTGAAACAATGGATCACGCAATTATCCGTCAATTTTGACAATCATTCTAGAAACTTTAAACTGTTGTATATTTAAAGGGAACATTGATATCAACGATTTGAATACAGTATCATAAATAATAATAGACTTGAGCGAAGGTTTTACAAATAATTTATGTTTAAAACATGTTACAGATGAATTATTTCTCAAGCATTAGATAACAGTTTAGTAGAATCTCAATATTTCTTAATTGAATTTATTAGTTACAATGTGTTTGATAACCCAGAGTTTATAATATGGTGTTATTGTTTATTTTAAAACAGTTCGAGACCGAATACTAGATCGAGAACAAGAAACTTTTCAAACACCTGAAGATGGCAAGTGAGACCTTGCCGAAACGTCGTCAAGTAAACGAAGGAGAAGAGAAGACCAGACCAACACGAGAGGAAACCCGGAAGAAAAATCAAGTATCATATATATGTATATATGAATATATATATATATATATATATATATATATATATCAAATGTCAAATTACATAGGTCAAGGCCGAGGATTTATAAAGTAACTAAATAAAAACAAAATATTCCTAAATGAACTTTACTTTACAAGACAAGGCAGTTATATTAGGATTGTCAATAATAATTTATAATCTCAAGAATTAATTGATTTTATTCCAAACAGTGTTGCCAAATATGTATCAAAAGAAACAATCAGTAAGGACTGGCGTTTAAAGATGACAAACATTTTAACTTATTCCATTTAGATTGGCTTTTGTTTTCCCTGAAAAGATATCGGAAGTATGACGTGCTCGGTATCAAACGAAAGAAATCGATAATGATTGACGTTCAGTAATAACAAAAAATCCAAGTTGACCGGCTATTGTTTCTTGCAAAACGTTATCAGAAGGATGTTACGTTTTGTATTGATAGAAAAGTCTCGGTGATCGTTGGTGTGCAGTAAAGATAAAAATAGTCTATGCCGCTCGGCTTTTGTTTTATGAAAAAGATGTCAGAAACATGTCGAGTTTGGTCTCAAACGAAAGCACTCGAAAAAGGCTAATACGCTAAGTTAAAAAAATGGTCCATGTCGATTTGCAAAACGTTTTCTAAAGTATGTTGTGTTTAATATCAAATGAAAGATCTCGATGAGGCCGGTGTGCAAAATTGATAAAAAATGCTCCATGTTGACGGTTTTTTTTTTGCAAAACGTTGACAGCAGTATATCATCTTTAGTAACAAATGAAAGGATCCGATAAGGGCTGGCTTGCAGAAGTGACAAAAATGATCCGTACAGATTTCTTGTATGCAAAAAATTGTCTGAAGTATGATGTGCTTGGTATGGAATGAAAAGTCTCAGTGAGGGCTGGCTTACAGAAATGACAAAAATGCTCCATGTTATCAGAACTATGTTGTGTTTGGTATCAAATAATAGCACTCAACAAGGGTTAACGTGTTGAATTGACAATAATGGTCCATGTCGAACGATTTTTGGTTTCTTGAAAAAAGTTGTCAGAAGCATGTCGTGTTTGATATCATATGAAAGGTCTCGAACTGAAATGCAGAATTGATAGGAACGGTCCATGTTGACCAGCTTTTGTTTTTTTTTTGCAAAAAGGTGACAGAAGTATGGTGTGTTTAGCGTATATGAAAGCATTTGACAAGGCTTGCCATCAAATGTGAATGTTTTACTGACACCGGAGACCGATGCAGATTTCGCTAGTCACTATACGAACGATTAGATTCGTAATAAATATATCTATAGATTCATTACAATAAAAGTTAAATTTTATAAAGGAGTAAAGCCTGAACCATGCAAAGGATTGTTGCATATTTTTTTATTGTAGGGCATAATATGAAGTACGATCCTTTTGCGGACTCATATTTTTGCTGTGAGTGCTTTTCGTGTGAAGAAAGTTTGGCAGACGCTGCTATAGATTCAACACGACAATCAAGTACTTTTTATAAAGGAATAAGCTTGAACCATGCAAGTAATTTTTTTTTAGATTGTGGGGTATAATGGGCAATGTATATAACTCAATGAAACTAAACGCGAAATGTAGTACTCATTAATTACTAATTTATTACGCAAAAATAAAATTTATTACTATTACCATTACCGAGAAAAGGATGGTTGTTCCAGCTTCTGAGTGAAGCTAGCACAACCCATTATTTTAAATTTTTTTTAATGAAATATTTAGTACTCATTAATTACTAATTAATTACACTAATCTATAATTTATTACTATTACCATTACCGAGAAAAGGGTGGTTGTTCCAGCTTCTCAGTGAAGCTAGCACAACCCCATTATTTTTAATTTTTTTTTATGAAATATTTAGTACTCATTAATTACTGATTAATTACACTAATCTATAATTTATTACTATTACCATTACCGAGAAAAGGGTGGTTGTTCCAGCTTCTCAGTAAAGCTAGCACAACCCCATTATTTTTAATTTTTTTAATGAAATATTTAGTACTCATTAATTACTAATTAATTACACTAATCTATAATTTATTACTATTACCATTACCAAGAAAAGGGTGGTTGTTCCAGCTTCTCAGTGAAGCTAGCACAACCCCATAGAAAAAGTATATATATACACCATTATTTACTACTCATCAATTACTAATTAATTACACTAATCTAGAGTTTATTACATACAATTTAAAAATAGGTACTTGTTAAAATTAACAATTTTTAAGCGTTTTTCTGGAGTATCTGCTACAAGTAGTAGTGGCTTAATTGGTTAGTGCGCTTCGACCCGCTCAGAGAAGTGAGAGATCTTGGGTTCCCCTGTCCTGTAATTAGATTTTGGTCTGTTGGAAAGTGTAAATTAGATAAAGAAATAAATAAACAAATACACACCGCATTTATTGAAATATTATGTTTTGCCGGAATTATCACAATATGTTTGTAGGATACTGTAATTAATAAATATCAAGTAGATTGTTGTAGTAAACAACAATACTTTCTCAAATCAAATATACCATCTTTGAAGAGTTGTGCTAGATTAATCCATTGTTACATAATAAATAAACACTGCAGTTTTGAAAATATTATATTTTCTAGGCGTTTTCACTACAAATCTGCGTTTAAGATACTAAACAACAATACCTGTTTGAATAACCCTATTCAGAAGGGTTGTGCTGGCGTAATAAATTGTTACATATTTAATAAATACCCCGGTTAATTAAAATGTTATATTTTCTAGGAGGTTTCACTACATATCTGCATGTAGGTTATTGTAATTAATAACTATCAAGATAATTGTTGTAGTAGACAACAATACCTGTTTAAATATATCTATTCAGTAGGGTTGTGCTGGCGTAATAAATTGTTACATAGAAATTAAACACTACAGAATTGAAATATTATATTTTCTAGGCATTTTCACTCCAAATCTTTGATTAGGATACTATAATTAATAAATATCACGATGATTATTGTAGTGAACAACAATACCTGTTTAAATATACCTATTCAGAAGTGTTGTGCTGGCATAATAAATTGTTACCTAATTAGTATATACCGCGGTTGATTAAAATATAATATTTTCTAAAAGGTTTCACTTCAAATCTGAATGTAGGATACTGTAATTAATAAAAATCAAGATGATTGTTGTAGTGAACAACAATACCTGTTTAAATATACCTATTCAGAAGGGTTGTGATGGCGTAATAAATTGTTACCTAATTGATAAATACCGGCTGTTGATTAAAATATTATATTTTCTATAAGGTTTTACTACAAATCTGTATTTAGGATACTGTAATTAATAAATATCAAGATGATTGTTATAGTGAACAACAATACCTTTTTAAATATACCATTTTAGAAGGGTTGTGCTGGCGTAATAAATTGTAACATAATTAATAAATACCGCGGTTAATTAAAATATTAAATTTTCTAAAAGGTTTCACTATAAATCTGAATGTAGGATACTGTAATTAATAAAAATCAAGATGATTGTTGTACTGAATAACAATACCTGTTTAAATATACCTATTCAGAAGGGTTGTGTTGGCGTAATAAATTGTTACATAATTAATAAATACCGCGGTTAACTAAAATATTAAATTTTCTAAAAGGTTTCACTACAAATCTGAATGTAGGATACTGTAATTAATAAATATCAAAATGATTGTTGTAGTGAACAACAATACCTGTTTAAATATACCTATTTAGACGGGTTGTGCTGGAGTAATAAATTGTTACATAGAAATTAAACACTACAGAATTGAAATTTTATATTTTCCAGGCATTTTCACTCCAAATCTTTGATTAGGATACTATAATTAATAAATATCACGATGATTATTGTAGTGAAGAACAATACCTGTTTAAATATACCTATTCAGAAGGGTTGTGCTAGCGTAATAAATTGTTACCTAATTAATAAATACCGCGGTTGATTAAAATATTATATTTTCTAAAAGGTTTCACTTCAAATCTAAATGTAGGATACTGTAATTAATAAAAATCAAGATGATTGTTGTAGTGAACAACAATACCTGTTTAAATATACCATTTTAGAAGGGTTGTGCTGGCATAATAAATTGTTACATAATTAATAAATACCGCGGTTAATTAAAATATTAAATTTTCTAAAAGATTTCACTGCAAATCTGAATGTAGGATACTGTAATTAATAAAAATCAAGATGATTGTTGTACTGAATAACAATACCTGTTTAAATATACCTATTTAGAAGGGTTGTGCTGGAGTAATAAATTGTTACATAGAAATTAAACACTACAGAATTGAAATATTATATTTTCTAGGCATTTTCACTCCAAATCTTTGATTAGGATACTATAATTAATAAATATCACGATGATTATTGTAGTGAACAACAATACCTGTTTAAATATACCTACACAGAAGAGTTGTGTTGGCGTAATAAATTGTTACATAATTAATAAATACCGCGGTTGATTAAAATATTATATTTTCTAAAAGGTTTCACTTCAAATCTGAATGTAGGATACTGTAATTAATAAAAATCAAGATGATTGTTGTATTGAACAACAATACCTGTTTAAATATACCATTTTAGAAGGGTTGTGCTTGCGTAATAAATTGTTACATTATTAATAAATACCGCGGTTAATTAAAATATTAAATTTTCTAAAAGGTTTCACTACAAATCTGAATGTAGGATACTGTAATTAATAAAAATCAAGATGATTGTTGTAGTGAGCAACAATACCTGTTTAAATATACCGATTTAGAAGGGTTCTGCTAGAGTAATAAATTGTTACATAGAAATTAAACACTACAGAATTGAAATATTATATTTTCTAGGCGTTTTCACGGTGTTTATTTATTATGTAACGATTTATTACTCCAACATAAGCCTTCTAAAATGGTATATTGGATTTGAGAAGGTATTGTTGTTTACTACAACAATCTACTTGATATTTATTAATTACAGTATTCTATAAACATATTTGGTGTGAAAATTCCGGCAAAACATAATATTTCAACAAATGCGGTGTGTATTTGTTTATTTATTTCTTTATCTAATTTACACTTTCCAACATACCAAAATCTAATTACAGGACAGGGGAACCCAAAATCTCTCACTT
Organism: Stenolophus ochropezus; assembly: GCA_035578165.1. Taxonomy (NCBI): domain Eukaryota; kingdom Metazoa; phylum Arthropoda; class Insecta; order Coleoptera; family Carabidae; genus Stenolophus; species Stenolophus ochropezus. Next base: position 3,055,208 of record JAQOWZ010000024.1, on the reverse strand, counting down.
CGCTCAGCGGGTCGAAGCGCAGCAGATACTCCAGAAAAACGCTTAAAAATTGTTAATTTTAACAAGTACCTGTTTTTAAATTGTATGTAATAAACTCTAGATTAGTGTAATTAATGAGTAATTGATAAGTACTAAATATTGGTGTATATATATACTTTTTCTATGGGGTTGTGCTAGCTTCACTGAGAAGCTGGAAGAACCACCCATTTCTCGGTAATGGTAATAGTAATAAATTATAGATTAGTGTAATTAATTAATAATTAATGAGTACTAAAAATTTCATTAAAAAAAAATTTAAATAATGGGGTTGTGCTAGCTTCACTGAGAAGCTGGAACAACCACCCTTTTCTCGGTAATGGTAATAGTAATAAATTATAGATTAGTGTAATTAATTAGTAATTAATGAGTACTAAATATTTCATAAAAAAAAATTAAAAATAATGGGGTTGTGCTAGCTTCACTGAGAAGCTGGAACAACCACCCTTTTCTCGGTAATGGTAATAGTAATAAATTATAGATTAGTGTAATTAATTAGTAATTAATGAGTACTAAATATTTCATTAAAAAAAAAAATGAAAATAATGGGTTGTGCTAGCTTCACTCAGAAGCTGGAACAACTACCCTTTTCTCGGTAATGGTAATAGTAATAAATTTTATTTTTGCGTAATAAATTAGTAATTAATGAGCACTACATTTCGCGTTTAGTTTCATTGAGTTGTGCCGAATTGGTTGTTCCAGCTTCACATTGCCGGTATAATGTGAATTACGATAATTTTGTTGTCTCATGTTTATACTGTGAGCGATATTCGATTAAAAAAACGCAATGTAAAATTGCTAACTTGATAAAATACAAAATTTAAGAAAAATCACTCTGTCATCTGTCAGTTTTGACAATCTGTCTATAAATTTCAAAGGATTATATCTTATTGTAGAACATTGATGTCATAGATTTGAAAACAATTTCATTAATAATAGTGTAAAGAAAAGGTTTTACCAATATTTTATATTTACAGCACAACATATTTAATTATTGTAAATATTAACATTGTTACGGTCTATTTTTGCAATTCTCGTGATTGAGCGAAAATTATATCACGCCATTTTGGAATACGTCATTACCGTACCCTACGTCACGCCTACGTCACTGGATCAGCCACATTGCCAGATAAGCCTTGAATTTTATTGCTTATTATTATTATTATTATTTATTATTTATTATTATTATAATTCAGAACTATTTAATTATTAGTAATTTTAAAATTTATTTCATCGTTTATTATTATAATTTAGATCTATTTGATTATTAGTGTTTTGAAATTATTTGCATCGTGGTTTCAAGTTTATATTGTACTTTAACAATGTACTAGCTCAAGCGAATCTTAAAATATTTTACGTATTTCATTTGTTAGTAAGAATACTCACTTAGGGTTTGTCAAGTATATAGGGTTAGGACTCAAGAGTTTAAGTTAGTTATCACGCCTGCACTACCCTTGATTGATCGATCAACCAACCATCGTGCGTCTATGTTGCGTTTAGTCAAGATTGATTTCGGTTTATCTAGTCCTTGCTCAGTCGTACGCCCGCATCCCCTAGCTGAGGCAATCTCAGTGTTAGCCCTTCATTATTATTTTGTTTTAAATATAACTCGCCTGGGTTATAATAAGCTAGAGGTTGTAATTTTAATACACACTAGTACACCCTGTATTTATTTAATCGCATCTATATAGCTCTCAGGCTTAAATGTAAACATTGCTTTATTAAGTTACCAATTTATAATTTCCCCATCGCTAATCTTGAGCACTTTCGTATTGGTATTTTCGTAGTTGTAGACCGTGTTAATAAACAACAACCACGTGGCGCCCATTTTCCTAAATATATATATATATATATATATATATATATATATATATATATTAACCCACCCCTTTCTCCATTGTCTAAAGGCTGGCGGCCACATTCCTTGTCATCTTGGATGCGTAAGAGCTACAATAACACACGACTGCGTGGAGCGCGTAGCAACGTTCTAAAATACATAAACCAATGTTGCCAGCTGTGCTATGAAATAACTAAATTAAAACCATATATTCTAAAATGAACTTCATTGAAGACTGATGCAATTGTATTAGGATTGATAATGTTAATATATAAATTTCAAAATTCACTAAAATTTCATTAAAAACAGTGTTGCTCAATTTGTTATGAAGTAACTAAATAAAAAACAAATATTCTTTAATAAAATAAATTGAACTCTTTGCTGTGTTTGGTACAAAAAAAAAGAATCGATAAGGGCTGGCGTGTAGAAATGACAAAAATTTAAAAATGTTTTATGTCGTGCTCGGTATCAAATAAAAGCACTCGGTATGATCTAGCGTTTAGAAATAACAAAAAATTTCGATGTCGATCAGGTTTTGTTTTTTGCAAAAGGTTGTCAGAAGTTTGTCGTCTTTGGTATCAAGTGTTTCGATAAGGACAGAAATAACATATGTTTGTTGTCAAAAGTATATCATGTTTTGAATCAAATAAAAACACTTGATGAGGGATAGCATACAGAAATGATCAAATAAAAGAGTTCGGCAAGAGCTGGCTTGCACAAATATAATAAGCCAACAAATATAAATATTTCACCATCGTCAAAGGCCTTGGCGTAGCTGTGCATTCGCTAGTTTTTACTAAAGAAGTAAATACTTTAGTTATCTATCACTACCTCACAAATGTCACAAATAATCACAATCAAATAAGTAGCCTTCTCAATATGTTAATTTTATAACTTATGCTATTATCTAAAATAACGTATTTTTTTTCTTAATTGTACGGTAAGTCGTAGTCTCAATTCTAGAAATTAAATAAATGAAATTTTACCTCATCTCGTACTTAATACATTTGTACTAGCAGCTTCAGAATTGCGATAATAAAATAATAATCATATCTTTGAAGAAGGAATACAAATTAAATAACGTACAAAACTGTTAACTTTTAAACAAAAAATATATAGGCCAGTGAACCGTTCCAGACAAACCACAAAGCGACAAATACAATACGAACACTAGTTTCGGTTGGACCGAAGTTTTCCTATTTTAGATGCGATTCTTTTATAAAATGAAACAAAAAAGTGATGAACAATCCCATTGTGAGCAGAATACTTAACTTTCAAAAAATTAGTGCGGGGTCGCATACCCGCGTAGCTAAAAGGGAACGGGAGACCATTAAATAAAGTTTTGTTTCTTTTTTTAACGATATAAAATCCTATACTATTTTGGTTGATTCACTATCTATATATCTATCTATATTTGAATTCTTCACGACGATCGCCCATCCTGTGTCAAGCACGAACTCCTAGACCATTTAAGTAATTGCTGCTTTCTGCTCTGACGTGGAATCCATACCACGAGCGGCTAGGCTTCAAAAGGACCTTTCAAAAGATCCCAGAGGAAAATTGGACTACGTGCAGCTGCCAAATGGGGACTACACTACTTCCAATGATGATACGTTGAAAATCCTACTTCAAACTCACTTCCCCGGTTTAACCGAAAGCAACACTTCTATCACGAAAGCAGAGACGAGACACAGAGCTTTACGAGAGGGCTGGAGGATCGCGTCTGAAGTGGTAAGCTATAATAAAATACGCTGGGCGATTAATACTTTTGCCCCGTATAAATCACCAGGAAAAGACAATAACTTTCCAGCTCTACTGCAGAATGGGCTAACAACGATTGTAGGACCTTTATGCAACATATATAGATTATGTCTGGCCCACAGATATGTTCCAATGTCTTGGAGGGACGTCAAAGTCGTATTCATACCAAAACCAGAGCGTACTAAGTATGACCAAGCGAAATCCTTTCGTCCAATCAGTCTAACCTCATTTCTGTTGAAAACATTGGAAAGACTGTTAGACAGACATATACGTGACAGGGTCCTAAAAGGAGTACCGTTACACAACAACCAGCACGCATACCAGACCGGTAAATCTACCGAAACGGCCCTTCATCACTTGGTAACATGAGTGGAGGTGCTCAACGATAGAGAACTGGCTCTAGGTACGTTCTTAGATATCGAAGGTGCTTTTGATAATATATCTTCAGACTCCATTTGTGAAGCAGCTGCGGCTAGAGGTATCGCACCCACACTTGTGGAATGGATACGCTCCATGCTCACAAAACGCAAAACGACAGCCATCTTGAGAGATACTAGAGGTGAGATTTGTGTCAATAGAGGATGCCCACAAGGAGGGGTACTGTTTCCTCTACTGTGGTGCCTAGTCATTGATAGCCTCATTACGGCTGTCAACGAGCAAGGATACTATACGCAAGGATACGCTGATGACATAGCGATCCTCGTAGCTGGTAAATTCACTAATACCGTTTACGAGCTGGTGCCGACAGAACGGACTGTCTGTTAACCCAAATAAGACAGAGCTGATTCTGTTCACAAACAAGAGGAACATTGATGGTCCAAACCTCAGTCTCGTCATTTCGGTCGTCATCAGATTACATAATTAAAGTAATACACTTGTTTATATATACAATTACACGTTGAGTGGGGTTGAAGTGGTGAGTTCAATCTGGTCATTCATAATATTTTTGATAGAATTATTGGTTCTTCTAATCTCTAAATTTTCCAGACAGTTTATTCTTAATCCTTTTCGGCTAAATGTGTTAAATGTGCATTGCTGATACAATGTTCTGCAAATCTTAAATTACTAATTGTTTATTGAATGTATATGTTCTTTAATTCTTATTCCGAAAAAAACTACATTTTCATTCATATAATTAATACCTAATATATTTTTCCTGGTTGCATTTATTCAATATTAAATGTAGATTCTAAATTTTTAGATCTCAGTACGATATCATTATTCGTTGAAAAGTTATAAACAAAAAACTTAAAATGAACTCAACAAAAAGTTGAGACATTTTGCTAAATAATCTTTTCAACTTTTGGTGTCCATTTGTCTCAAGAACGAGAAAAGATAGTGAAATTCTGTTTGTGAATTTTGAATTAGCGCAACAGGAAGTACCTACATATATTTTAACAGCTAGAGTCGAGTTTACCCTATATCTATTGTGTGTGTTTATAACAACATCCTTATATATGTATATTTTCGTTTGTTCAATAAAGTGTTTTTAATGTGAATGTGTTGTTTTATTGTTGGTGTGTTTACTGTTATATCATTCTTATAATAAATAACACTGATTAAAAAAAAGAATTTATTTCATTATTTATTATACACAAGCATTACTACAATTATTTAAAATATATTTAATCTCATTTTTTTATTTTGTTTTTTCATTTCTATCAAGTGTACTTTGGAAACAAGTGCACAAAGTATTATACTTAAAAGCGAAATAGAAAGCGCATTAAATAGGGCTGAAATAGTAAAGAAAGAATAAGTAGAAAGAAGAAGTCAAAAAAATAAAAACCGTATTATATACTTCATACGATACACAAATTCGGAATAATACTACATATTCTGCAATGAACTCTTTCATTGTACGAGTAGATGCACATATGTACCAATAAAGTTAGGGTGGTACAGAGAAAATATGACTATGATTATTATAATCTAAATGTTGTTGATAAGAATCAATGGCTACAATTTTTATTGTAATCAAGCCATGCGTTATGGCTTGGAAACCAAAAGTGAAGCGAGATCAGTATTTCAAGCTTCAACTAATTATATTATACATGAAATAGGACTTGTGATGTTGTAATAATATAAATAGTAATGTTAAATTCAAGAAGTCCGACAAATATTACTCACAAGTCTACTTTTCAATTTTATTTAATTAATATACCGTTAAATATGAATAATTATGAAAGTAAGTTGACTTTATACACTCGGTATACAGCTGTGCAATATAACACGGAACATAGGACTTTAACATAGGGTTTCAAATAATTGCAAATACTCTCTCTCTCCTGATACATTTAGAGCAAAACTATAAGAGTACAAAGTTGTTCAAATTTCAATTCTACATCAAATAAAATCATAAATGACAAAAATGTTCCATGTTGATCGACTTTTGTTTTATGCAAAAAGATGTCAGAAGTATGTCGTGTTTAGTATCAAATGAAAGCTCTCGCTGAGGGCTGGGGTACATAAATGACAAAAATGTTTCATATCGACCGGCTTTTATTTTTTGCAAAAAAATTATTAGAAGTATATCGTGTTTGAAATCGATGAGGACTGACGTGCAAATATGAAAAAAATGTTAATTATCGATCGCCATTTGTGTCTTGCACTGATAGCGGAGATCCAGGGAATGCTCGGCCGAGAATTCACTAGTCCTATATACTAAACGATTACATTCACTATATATATATATATATATATATATATATATATATATATATATATATATATCTATTGATTCATCACGAGCATCAAGTAACTTTTGTAATCGCCTACAGCATGAACCATGCAAGTGATTGTTATATTTTTTTTTTTTAATATGTGGTGGTTAATGAGATCTGGTGCCTTTTGGGTGTCTCATATTTTTACTATTAGTAGTTTTTGTGTAAAAAATTAAAACTTTGCACAAATGCTGCCTTGAAACAATGGATCCCAGAGGCCATGTCTAACTTTAAGAAGAATCACGCCGTCATCCGTCACTTTTGACAATCTGCCTATGAACTTTAAATGATTATATCTTTTAATAGAACATTGATATCAAAGATTTAAAAACAGTATCATGAATAATAGACTTGAGCAAATGTGTTACAACTAATTTAAGTTTAAAACATAACGTATTTAATTAATATAAATTTTGACGTTTCCAATGTCAAAAGTCAATGTTGCCAAATGTGTGATGAAGTAATTAAAGTAAAATCAAATATTCCTAAACTAACTTCACTGAAGACGGTGGCAGTTGTATTAGGGTTGACAATATTAATTTATAAATTTAAAAATTAACTACTATTTTTTAATACAAACAGTGTTGCCAAATTATAAAGTAACTAAATAAAAATCAAATATTTCTAAATAAAATAAATTGAATACATTGCTGTGTTTGTTATCAAAAGAAAGGAAACCATAAGGGCCAGTTTTAAAATGACAAAAAAAATGTGTCATATCGATCTGAATTTGTTTTCCGTAAAAAGTTGTTAGAAGTAGATCGTCCTTGGGTTTTAAGGAAACGACACAATACAGACTGGTGTGAACGAATGACAAAAATGTTCTACGTAGATTAGAATTTGTTTTTTGCAAAATGTTGTCAGAAAAATGTCGTGTTTGGGTATTTTCGAATTACAAAAGTCAATGTTGCCAAATGTTTAATAAAGTAACTAAAGAAAGAACAAATATTCCCAAATGAAAGGTTACTGAAGACAGTGAATGTTATATTAGGCTAGGTCACGATGAGGGCTAGCGTGCAAAATGAACAAAAATGTTCTATATCGAACGGCTTTTGTTTATTAGAAAAAGTTGTGAGAAGTATGTGGTGTTTGGTATCAAATGAAAAGGCTCGATAAGGGCTGGCGTGTAGAATTAACAAAAAGGTCAATGTTGATCGGCTTTTGTTTTTTGCAAAAATTTCTCAAAGGTATGTCGAGTTTGGTCTCAAATGAAAGGTATCATTGAGGGCTAGCGTGCAGAATTAACACAAATGTGTCATGTCGATCGGCTTTTGTTTTATGCAAAAAGTTATCAGAAGTATATCGTGTTTGGTATAAAATGAAAGGTCTCGGAGAGGGCTAGCCTGCAGAATTGACAAAAATGTGCTATGTCGATCTATTTTTGTTTTTTGCAAAAACTTGTCAGAAGTGTATTGTGTTTGGTATCAAATGAAAGGTTTCAATGAGGGCTGATGTGCAGAATTAACAAAAATTGTCAATGTCGATCGGCTTTTGTTTTTTGCAAAAGGTTGTCACAAGTATATATTGTTTGGCATCAAATGAAAAGTCTCGGTGTGGGCTAGCGTGCAGATATGATAAAAATGTTTCATGTCGACCTGCATTTGTTTTTCGCAAAAAGTTGTTAGAAGTAGGTCGTTCTTGAGTTTTAATGAAACGACACAATGTGGACTGGTGTGCACGAATGACAAAAATGTTCTACGTCGATTAAAAATTGTTTTTTGCAAAATGTTGTCAGAAATATGTCGTGTTTGGTATCGAATAAAAAGTCTCGGGAAGGGCTGGTGTGCAGAAATGAAAATTTTCTATGTTGATCGACTTTTGTTTTATGCAAAAAGTTAATAGAAGTATGTCGTGTTTGGTATCTAATGAAAGGTCTAGTTGAAGGCTGAAATGCAAAATTGACAAAAATGTTCCATGTCGATCGGCTTTTGTTTTTTGTCAAAACTTGTCAGAAATATGTCGTGTTTGGTATTGAATGAAAGGTCTTGGTGAGGGCTCGCGTAGAGAATTGACAAAAATGATCAATATCGACCGGCTTTTATTTCTTGCAAAAAATTCTCAAACGTATGTCGAGTTTGGTCTCTAATGAAACGTCTCTTTGAGGGCTAGCGTGCAGAATTGACAAAAATGTTTTATGTCGATCGGCTTTTGTTTTATGCAAAAAGTTGTCAGAAGTATGTCGTGTTTGGTTTCAAATGAAAGGTCTCGGAGAGGGCTAGCGTGCAGAATTGACTAAAATGTGCTATGTCGATCGGATTTTGTTTTTTGCAAAAAGTTGTCAGAAGTGTGTGGTGTTTGGTATCAAATGAAAGATCTCGGAGAGGGCTAGAGTGCAGAATTGATAAAAATGTGCTATGTCGATTGGTATTTGTTTTTTGCAAAAAGTTGTCAGAAGTGTGTGGTGTTTGGTATTAAATGAAACGTCTCGTTGAGGGCTAGAGTGCATAATTGACAAAAATGTTCCATGTCGATCATCTTTTGTTTAATGCAAAAAGTTGTCAGAAGTATGTCGTGTTTGGTTTCAAATGAAAGGTCTCGGAGAGGGCTAGCGTGCAGAATTGACAAAAATGTACTATGTCGATGGGCTTTTGTTTTTTGCAAAAAGTTGTCAGAAGTATGTCGTGTTTGGTATCAAATGAAAGATCTCGGAGAGGGCTAGAGTGCAGAATTGATAAAAATGTGCTATGTCGATTGGTACTTGTTTTTTGCAAAAAGTTGTCAGAAGTGTGTGGTGTTTGGTATTAAATGAAACGTCTCGTTGAGGGCTAGAGTGCATAATTGACAAAAATGTTCCATGTCGATCATCTTTTGTTTTATGCAAAAAGTTGTCAGAAGTATGTCGTGTTTGATATCAAATGAAAGGTCTCGGAGAGGGCTAGCGTGCAGAATTAATAAAAATATGCTATGTCGATCGGTATTTGTTTTTTGCAAAAAGTTGTCAGAAGTGTGTGGTGTTTGGTATCAAATGAAAAGTCTCGGTGAGAGCTGGGGTACATAAATGACAAAAATGTATCATGTCGACCGGCTTTTGTTTTTTGCAAAAAATTATTAGAAGTATATCGTGTTTGCAATCTAATGAAAGGTCTCGGTGAGGCCTGACGTGGAAATATGAAATAATTGTTTCATGTCGATCGGCATTTGTTTTTTGCACTGACAGCGGAGCTCTAGGGAATGCTCGGCGTAGCCGAGAATTCGCTAGTCACTATACTAAACGATTACATTCACTATATATCTATCTATCTATCTATCTATCTATCTGTCTATCTATAGATTCATCACGAGCATCGAGTAACTTTTGTAATCGCCTACAGCCTGAACCATGCAAGTGATTGTTATAATTTTTTTTTTTATTTGTGGGGGCTAATGAAATCTGGTGCCTTTTGGGTATCTCATATTTTTACTGTTAGTAGTTTTCGTGTGAAAATTTAAAACTGTGCACAAATGCTGCCTTGAAACAATGGATCCCAGAGGCCATGTCTAACTTTAAGAAGAATCACGCCGTCATCCATCACTTTTGACAATCTGTCTATGAACTTTAAATGATTATATCTTTTAATAGAACATTGATATCAAAGATTTAAAAACAGTATCATTAATAATAGACTTGAGCAAATGTGTTACAACTAATTTAAGTTTAAATCATAACGTATTTAATTAATATAAAATTTGACGTTTCCAATGTCAAAAGTCAGTGTTGCCAAATGTGTGATGAAGTAACTAAATTAAAACCAAATATTCCTAAACTAACTTCACTGAAGGCCGTGGCAGTTGTATTAGGGTTGACAATATTAATTTATAAATTTAAAAATTAACTACTATTTTTTTAATACAAACAGTGTTGCCAAATTATAAAGTAACTAAATTAAAATCAAATATTTGATATCAAAAGTAAGAAAACCATAAGAGCCGGTTTTGAAATGACAAAAAGTATGTGTCATGTCGACCTGCATTTGTTTTTCGCAAAAAGTTGTTAGAAGTAGATCGTCCTTGGGTTTTAAGGAAATGACACAATACAGACTGGTGTGAACGAATGACAAAAATGTTCTACGTAGATTAGAATTTGTTTTTTGCAAAATGTTGTCAGAAAAATGTCGTGTTTGGGTATTTTCGAATTACAAAAGTCAATGTTGCCAAATGTTTAATAAAGTAACTAAAGAAAGAACAAATATTCCCAAATGAAAGGTTACTGAAGACAGTGAATGTTATATTAGGCTAGGTCACGATGAGGGCTAGCGTGCAAAATGAACAAAAATGTTCTATATCGAACGGCTTTTGTTTATTAGAAAAAGTTGTGAGAAGTATGTGGTGTTTGGTATCAAATGAAAAGGCTCGATAAGGGCTGGCGTGTAGAATTAACAAAAAGGTCAATGTTGATCGGCTTTTGTTTTTTGCAAAAATTTCTCAAAGGTATGTCGAGTTTGGTCTCAAATGAAAGGTATCATTGAGGGCTAGCGTGCAGAATTAACACAAATGTGTCATGTCGATCGGCTTTTGTTTTATGCAAAAAGTTATCAGAAGTATGTCGTGTTTGGTATAAAATGAAAGGTCTCGGAGAGGGCTAGCCTGCAGAATTGACAAAAATGTGCTATGTCGATCTATTTTTGTTTTTTGCAAAAACTTGTCAGAAGTGTATTGTGTTTGGTATCAAATGAAAGGTTTCAATGAGGGCTGATGTGCAGAATTAACAAAAATTGTCAATGTCGATCGGCTTTTGTTTTTTGCAAAAGGTTGTCACAAATATATATTGTTTGGCATCAAATGAAAAGTCTCGGTGTGGGCTAGCGTGCAGATATGATAAAAATGTTTCATGTCGACCTGCATTTGTTTTTCGCAAAAAGTTGTTAGAAGTAGGTCGTTCTTGAGTTTTAATGAAACGACACAATGTGGACTGGTGTGCACGAATGACAAAAATGTTCTACGTCGATTAAAAATTGTTTTTTGCAAAATGTTGTCAGAAATATGTCGTGTTTGGTATCGAATAAAAAGTCTCGGGAAGGGCTGGTGTGCAGAAATGAAAATTTTCTATGTTGATCGACTTTTGTTTTATGCAAAAAGTTAATAGAAGTATGTCGTGTTTGGTATCTAATGAAAGGTCTAGTTGAAGGCTGAAATGCAAAATTGACAAAAATGTTCCATGTCGATCGGCTTTTGTTTTTTGTCAAAACTTGTCAGAAATATGTCGTGTTTGGTATTGAATGAAAGGTCTTGGTGAGGGCTCGCGTAGAGAATTGACAAAAATGATCAATATCGACCGGCTTTTATTTCTTGCAAAAAATTCTCAAAAGTATGTCGAGTTTGGTCTCTAATGAAACGTCTCTTTGAGGGCTAGCGTGCAGAATTGACAAAAATGTTTTATGTCGATCGGCTTTTGTTTTATGCAAAAAGTTGTCAGAAGTATGTCGTGTTTGGTTTCAAATGAAAGGTCTCGGAGAGGGCTAGCGTGCAGAATTGACTAAAATGTGCTATGTCGATCGGATTTTGTTTTTTGCAAAAAGTTGTCAGAAGTGTGTGGTGTTTGGTTTCAATGAAGGCTGGTGTGCAGAATTAACGAAAATGGTCAATGTCGATTGGCTTTTGTTTTTTGCAAAAGGTTGTCACAAGTACCTATATAGTGTTTGGTATCAAATGAAATGTCTCGGTGTGGGCTAGCGTGCAGATATGATAAAAATGTTTCATGTCGATCGACTTTTGTTTTATACAGAAAGTTGTCAGAAGTATGTCGTGTATGGTATTAAATGAAAGGTCTCGGTGAGAGTTGGGAAACATAAATGACAAAAATGTTTCATGTCGACCGGCTTTTGTTTTTTGCAAAAAAAATATTAGAAGTATATCGTGTTTGCAATCTAATGAAAGGTCTCGGTGAGGCCGACGTGGAAATATGAAATAATTGTTTCATGTCGATCGGCATTTGTTTTTGCACTGACAGCGGAGCTCTAGGGAATGCTCGGCGTAGCCGAGAATTCGCTAGTCTTATATACTAAAACGATAGATTCACTATATATATTGGGATTCATCTCGAGCATCGCAAAAACTTTGCTCACGGGTACAGGTCAAACCATTCATGTAATAATTTTAATATTATTTTACTAGATGTGGTTTAATCGGCTTTTGTTTTTTGCAACAAGTTGTCACAAGTGTATGGTGTTTGGTATCAAATGAAAGGTTTCGATAAGGACTGGTGTGCAGAATTAACAAAAATGGTTAATGTTGATCGGCTTTTGTTTTTTGCAAAAAGTTTTTAGAAGTATGTCGAGTTTGGTCTCAAATGAAAGGTCTCGTTGAGGGCTAGCGTGAAGAATTGACAAAAATGTACTACGTTGATCGGTTTTTGTTTTTTGCAAGAAGTTCTCAAAGGTATGTCGAGTTTGGTCTCAAATGAAACGTCTCGTTGAGGGCTAGCGTGCAGAATTGACAAAAATGTGCTATGTCGATTGATTTTTGTTTTTCGCAAAAAGTTGTCACAAGTGTGTGGTGTTTGGTATCAAATGAAAGGTTTCGATAAGGGCTGGTGTGCAGAATTAACAAAAATGGTTAATGTTGATCGGCTTTTGTTTTTTGCAAAAAGTTTTTAGAAGTATGTCGAGTTTGGTCTCAAATGAAAGGTCTCGTTGAGGGCTAGCGTGCAGAATTGACAAAGATGTACTACGTCGATCGGTTTTTGTTTTTTGCAATAAGTTCTCAAAGGTATGTCGAGTTTGGTTTCAAATGAAACGTCTCGTTGAGGGCTAGCGTGCAGTATTGACAAAAATGTGCTATGTGGATTGGTTTTTGTTTTTTGCAAAAAGTTGTCACAAGTGTGTGGTGTTTGGTATCAAATGAAAGGTTTCGATAAGGGCTGGTGTGCAGAATTAACAAAAATGGTTAATGTTGATCGGCTTTTGTTTTTTGCAAAAAGTTTTTAGAAGTATGTCGAGTTTGGTCTCAAATGAAAGGTCTCGTTGAGGGCTAGCGTGAAGAATTGACAAAAATGTTCCATGACGATCGGCTTTTGTTTTTCGCAAATAGTTGTCAGAAGTATGTGGTGTTTGGTATCAAATTAAAGTTCTCGGTGTTGGCCAGCCTGTAGGAATTAAAAAATGTTCCATGTTGATCGGCTTTTGTTTTATGTAAAGAAAATATCAGAAGTATGTTGTGTTTGGTGTCAAATAAAAGGTCTCGGTAAGGACTGACGTGCATAATTGACAAAAATGGTTCATGTCGACCGGCTTTTGTTTTTTTCAAAAGTTAATAGAAGTATATCGTGTTTGAAATCTAATGAAAGGTCTCGGTGAGGGCTGACGTGCAGATATAAAAAAACTGTTTCATGTCTATCGGCATTTGCTTTTTACACTGACAGCGGAGCTCTAGGGAATGCTCGGCGAAGCCGATAATTCGCTAGTCATATACTATTTTGATTGATTCACTATCTATATATCTATCTATCTATCTATCTATCTATCTATATTTGGATTCATCACGACGATCAGGCATCGTTTGTCCAGCTCAAACTCCTAGACCATTCGAGTAATTGCTGTAATTTTTTTTCCAAGTTATAGTGTCTATTGTGCCGGAGTGCCTTTTAGGGGTCTTATATTTTTACTGTGAGTGGTTTTTGTTTAAAAAAATAAAAACTGCGTAAAATTGGTACACTGAAACAATGGATCCCAGAGGCCATGTCTACATTTAAGAAGAATCACGGTTCTCATCCGTCAAATTTGACAATTCAATGTGAAACTTTTATTTGATTTTTTTGGAAAATGTGAAGAGATATTATGAATTAAATTATGTTTTCATATATTATAATAGTGAGCGAAATATATACAAATATACTGAATGTTAAATGTGGTGTATTTAAAATATTTCTTTTTTGACATTTCACGTTTATCATACGTTAGAGCCGTCAAAAATTCGTGGTACAAGTTTTATATTTTCAAAGACAAATATACAGAAATAAAAGTAATCTATGTTTAAAAGAATATGTTCAATACACTTTGTGATGTAAGTATATCATTTTAAATTTGTTTCACTGTATTTAAATATGTATTTTCATTTCAGTTACAATTTTTAATTGGTTACCCAAACAAGAGTACATTTATAGAAGAGAAATAACATAAAATTACTGATAATAACACTACTGAAATGTAACTGATTATCATAAAAGTGCATTGTATATTATAATTTACGGCAAACCTTATTTACAATATTTAAATTTTCATGACTTATGACGTTTGTCAAAACGTCAGTTCTAATCAAGCAATCATAATGCAAGTCTTGTATTTGCTTGGAGAAATATATAGTAAAATTAGTTTAAAAGTAAAATTACACTACATTTTGTAATGTAAGTGTGTAATTTTATATTTTCTTGGCTGTATTTAGATGTGTTTTTATTTCAGTTATGGCCGTTTGCACTAACATAACTTAAATTTTAAGCTTGCCTTAAATAGACAATATCAAATCGAAATAAAATGTCAAATGCATAATTTAACATTGCTGTCAAAAATTGGATTAGATTTTTTTTGTTTAAGTCTGGCTTAAAATTTAAACCTTGTTGGTGCAAACGGGCATTATAGTTTTTAATTGGTAAGTTATCCAAACAAGATTATATTTATAGAAATGAAATATCATAAAAATACGGATAATAACACTATTCACATAAAACTAAATTCTGGAAATCAAACAAGGTGCGTCGCATTCAGTCATAAACTCATTTATTTAAAAATACTGACAAACCTTTCCTTCATACCCTTTTGAAAGAAATGTTTAACAATTTATTGTACAATAATTATTTTGAATTTTGTATCTGGATTATATTAAACTTAAGTAACTGCATTTTATACATTCTTTATGCATTTCATCAAATTGAAATTATGAAATTGATTACAACAAAGATTACATTTTTAAAAATTTTATTATATTTTGTTATGGAGTGAGATGATTTTTTAAATGAAAACGTTTAAAAAAATAAAGTATCTATCCAATTATTCATTTTAATTGATATTTCAAACAATAAACACTTTCTGAAACCAAATATTAATCGAGAAATAAGTTTGATGACATACGCTCTCAGTCGAATGTGACTGTGAATGAATTGCATGAAAATTAGTTTAAGGTTAATTTTGGATGATGAAAGTTGCGAGCAGGGTTTGCAAGTTCTCACAGTTAGTTTTAATTATTATTCTGTAGTTATAAACATATATCATTTTAAAATATATTATTATTCTTTTATATTCATTGGATAGTAAATGAAAATTACTTTATGAACATTATTATTTCATATATTTTATTCAATTAAAATTTGTCGAACGAAGTGTCCCTATTTAAATTATAAGATATATTTTAAAGATATTTATTTAGAAACAAAAAATATTTAAAATTTAACAATGAGCCTTTAGGTTACCGAAAATTTAAAAGAAAACGGACGGCTTTGATTGTTAGCTGCTAATTTGTAAATTTTCGGGATCCTAAAAGCCCATTGTTAATTGTTAAGATATATTTATAATATTTTTATTAAAAAAATATTGTGTTCTAATTAAATTTATTAGTGTATTTAAATTTTAAAATTCACCCTTAATGGTTACATTCAGTAATCCGACTGTGTAACACATGTTTGAACGCATCCAAAATATAGTTGTCAAATTATTTTGTCATTTTGACATTGCTGAAAATACAAGTATTAGACTTTATTATGCGTTTAAAATCAATAAGACTAGATATTCATTTTGCTGTATTATCATAAAGAGACTTCATGTTATTAAGAAATGTAAAGAAGTTAGCAATGTATGTGTATCACAACTTGTACAAATGAAACTACTGGAAGAAACAAAGTTGTTGTTTATCATAGGTGTTATTTCTATAATTTTATCTTTAACTATAACTGTGTAGTGAAGTCACATTTAAATAAAAATTGTAAAATACAGTCCAAAACTAATCAGTCTACGATTTGGAACAAGCCTTTACAAGTGCAGTTTAGAAAAATTGAAATTGAAAGCACATTAAATAGGGCTGGAAGTGCAAAAATAAAATCAGTAGAAAGAAGAAATCAAAAAATAAAAACCGTCATAAATATTTCATACGATAGACAAATTCGCAATAATACTATATATTCTGTAATGAACTCTTTCATTGTAGATGTACATATGTACCAATAGAATTAGATTGGTACAGAGAAAATATGACAATGATTATTATAATGAAAATGTTGTTGATATGAATTAATGGCTACAATTTTTATTGTAATCAAGCTATGCGTTATGGCTTGGAAACCGAAAGTAAAGCGAAATCAGTATTTCAAGCTTCAACTAATTATATTATACATGAAATTGGACTTGTTGTGTTGTAATATTATCTAACCAACCATACTTAGCATGTAGTGATGATATTTTTATCAAAACAGAAAACGGATTTGAACTTCTGGAAATAAAATGTCCTTATTCCTGTCAAAAAAAAATCATTTTAGATTTACAAAATAAGAAGTCAGCTGTAAGTAATTTGCTTCTTTTCACATCAAACTGGTGATTTGTAAATAAATAAAACAACACTAGCGCCACCAGTTAGTTTGATATGTCACAAAGTATTCAAAATATTATTATGTTCTTGTTTTTGCTTAGAATAATAAATTTCATTTATGCCTAAAATAATATTTTTATTCATATACATATAAAACTAAATATAAACATATTTAATTGTTGAATAATTATATCGATTCCTTCTTTAGCAGATGCAATGAAATTCATAAATAGTGACATCTATGTGATTTTTTTTAACTATTAAAATATTGATTTTTTCTGATATACACAGAAACAAATTTTACAAAGACTGGTTTAAACGGTATTGTTAAACCTATAAAAATTATGTGTATATATTATTTAAAAATATAGATTTATTAATTCAAAAATATTATTGTATAGTAATTAAATTTATAAACAAAGTTATAGTTATTTTTAATATAAGAATGCAATAATTTTAAATAAAATAATAAATTATCAATGAGCGGAAAGTGTAAACAGAAAATTTATTCAAAAATTTGTTTCATTTATCAAGGCAATCTTAATTCATGTTCTAAAAAACCTTAAATTTTATTTCATTAATATATCATTAAATATGAATAACTATAAAAGTAATTTGACTTTATAGGATGCCTTTTTAATTTTTGAACAACTTATATTCCTAGGCTTTTAGCGTTAAAATGAATAGGTAAAGAGATACAGAAGTATGAAAAAAGTAACATTAAAATCTACACTCAGTATACAGCTGTGCAATAAAATAAAGAACATAGGACTTAAAAATGCGATTTCAAAAAAATTTGAATACTTTCTCTCCTGATATATTTAGAGCAAAACTATAAAAGTACAAAGTTGTTCAAAATTCACGTCTATTGTATGAAATATATTAAATATAAAATGTAACTTTTTTGCTAAAAATCAGACAGTTATCTGAGAGTTTATTATTGTTATTATATCATTCTAGTAAATGTTATAATTGATATTAATTATTAATTTTTGTTGAAGTCTAAAATTATCTTAAAATTGATTGTTTTCTATGTAAATGTTTTCTGTCTTGAATAAATGACAAATATATTTTACGTCGACCGGCTTTTGTTCTTTTCAAAAAATTGTTAGAAATATGTCATGTTTGGTATCAAATGAAAAATCTCGTTGTGGGCTAGCGTGCAGAAATGAAAAAATGATACATGTCGATCGACTTTTGTTTTGTGCAAAAAGTTGTCAGAAGTATGTCGTGTTTGATATCAAATGAAAGGTCTCGGTTAAGGCTGGTGTGCATAAATGACAAAAATGTTTCATGTCGATCGGCTTTTGTTTTTTGCAAAAAGTTATTGAAAATATATCGTGTTTGGAATCTAATGAAAGGTCTCAGTAAGGGCTGACGAGCAGATATGAAAAATTTTTTTCATGTCGATTGGCATTTGTTTTTTGTACTGACAGCGGAGCTCTAGGGAATGCTCGGCGTAGCCGAGAATTCGCTAGTCTTATACTATTTTGATTTACCATCCATATATCTATATATGTTTGGATTCTTCACGACAATCGCCGATCCTGTGTCAAGCACAAACTCCTAGACCATTTAAGTAATTGCTGTAATTTTTTTTTCCAAGTTGTAGGGTCTATTGGGCCGGAGTGCCTTTTGAGGGTCCCATATTTTTACTGTGAGTGGTTTTTGTTTAAAAAAATAAAAACTACGTAAAATTGGTACTCTGAAACAATGGATCCCAGAGGCCATGTCTAAATTTAAGAAGAATCTCGCAGTCATCCGTCACTTATGACAATCTGTCTATGAACTTTAAACGATTGGATCTTTTAATAGAACATTGATATCAAAAATTTAATAACTTTATCTTGGATAATAATCCAGAGCAAAGGTTTTAACAATATTGTAAGTATGTAATACAACACATTTAATTATTTTAAATTTTGACGTTTTGAATTATAAGTCAATGTTGCCAAATGTGTGGTGAAATAACTAAACAAAAAACAAATATTCCTAAATGAACTTTACAGAAGACAGAGGCTGTTATATTAGGATTGTCAATAAGAATTTATAAATGTAAATATTAATTACGATTTTATTCCAAAGACTGTTGCCAAAAGAAAGAAATCGATAAGTAAGTATATCATGAAGTGTAACTGATTATCATAAAAGTGCATTGTACATAATAATTTACAGCAAAGCTTATTTACATTATTTAAATAAGAAGTCAGCTGTAAATGATTTAGAATTCGATGAAAATAATAACGTTAAACTCAAGAAGTCCGGCAAATACACTTTATAGTATAGTAATAAATTTTTGTGCTTAGTAATCAATTTTTATGCATTTTGCTTAAATATTTCATAACATGTTGTGTGTCGTTTTTGTTTAGAAAAAAATATTCTTATACATTTAAAATTAAACATAAAGATATTTAATTGTTGAATAATTATATTGATTCCTTTCTTAGCAGATGCAGTAAAGTTCATAATTACTGCCATCTATGTTTTTTTAAACTATTAAAAATATTGATTTTCTCTGATATACACAGAAACAAATTTTACAAAGACTGGTTTAAACGGTATTGTTAAACCTATAAAAATTATTGGTATATAGTATTGCAAAATATAGATTAATTAATTTAAAAATAATATTGTATAGTAATTAAATTTATCAACAAAGTTGTACTTATTTTTAATACAAATATACAATAATTTTTAATAAAATAATAAAATCAAGTAACTCCAAGATGAAATTTGGAAATACAGAGAACATTAAACACAAACATTAACGAAAAATGAGCAACTCTTTTGGAATATGCAGTTACCAAGGAATGGACAATTATAAATCAATACAGGAAAAATATAAATAGCAATGAAAGTCATTTCCAAAGAACAGTGGAGTACGAACAGATATGCCAACAAAAGCAGAAATAGTTAAATAATTAAATGGAGTTTCTAAGATTTATAATAAAATAAAAATATAAAAAATAACAATAATAAAAAAATACAGAGAAGAAATTTAAATCTGGAATTTGAACAAGGCGCGTCATATGACACAGCACACATGTGTGTTGTTACCCCTACCCCTATCGCACATTCAGTCATGAGGCTATTTATTAAAATTGATGTCAAAATATGTTCAATATAAACAGATGTATTACTTTAATTATGTCGTTTGATGATGTCCGAAAGGACGAAACGATCGTCACCAATATAACAATTATTGTGGAATAACCAAGTTTTTTATTTACTTATATACTTATAGTTATCTGGGTACTGAGGAAAATGTGATTATTTGAGGTATAAAAAATCTGTGAACAATATATCGCGAATGTGTAATTTTTAAAGTTCATGTAAAGGGAAGAATTTATTTGATTTGAGCCCAAAATTTATTAACATTGAAGTCTAGTCTTATCAGCTGTGGTTCGAAACCACGGGTTCTCATATAAAAATAGCCCGTGTGCTGCAGTCTCCACGCCAGCTTAACTGCCTAGGAGGTGACATCTAGTAAAAGTTCTCTACGAAACACCTAGTTATGAATAATAAGTCATGAATGAAGAGATTTAAGCTGCAAGCTTTTGCATATTGCCATTTTGCAATGACTTGCACATGCTACTCAACTTTGTATATTTATATTTATTATATAAAAGGTAATTCTGAATTTATTATCAGATCTAAAAATATTTGTTTGGAATTTATATTTTTAATTTTATTATTGTATTAATACAAAATTATGCTACAATAAAATCTTATTTAAAATTGTACTCATTTTTAAAGGGTATTATTGGTAATTAATATTTTCGATTCTAATTTTTTTTAATTATCTACATTACCAATATTGATGACCCGTCAATGAGTAATTGAAATTACCGATAATATTTAAATATTTAAACTTTTGATCATATCATACTATGAAAACAATATTTGTTTACTTTATTGATGCTTTATTACTTTTTCACCATTGTGTGTGAAGCAGTATTATTTATTGTGATTCTTTGCAAACTTCCATTCTGCGATTATAAAAATTGATTTATTGATATTCTGTTGTGCTGCAATTTGAAAAATCTATAAAAATTCCGTTAACCGTACCACTAGACAAATCTAAGGTGAGAATTATTCTAATTAAGTTTTATTTAATTTGTTTTATAATTATTTTAGCATTACGAAAGTAAATTAGAATACCTACTCAGTAATGGTCAATGTATGATGTCATATGTGTACTTAATTATATTTTTAATGTAGGTATAGAAATTGACTGCAGTAGAGAAAACAGTACGACATATTATCGTTTGAAAAAAAAATCGATCCTGTTCTAATCAGTGAAGTAACCTGTCGAAACTGTTGGTAATTATAATACTGAAAAAAAACGACGCACTCAAAAGAAGAGTAAGTTTTTTAAATCCTATTCTTACCACAAATAGATACATGTGTAACACGCTCGCTCTGCGGCTCCTCGTTTTAGAGGAAATTGTTTAAATAAATTAAGTAATATGCCAGCTGTACTTGCAGCTGGCGTAATAAAAGGACAATGGTAGAAAAACATAGTATTGTAAATGTAGATTTTTGTAAGGTTTTAAGATTGCTTTTCGTTGGAACATTTGAGAGCAATAAAGTAAATGGTACTGCATGGGGTTAAGGAAGCAATAAATTTTAAAAAGCTAAATAGAAAAGGGCAGTTTTTGAGAATACAATGGGAAAGCAATCTTAAGATCACATTTCATGATTGACAGCGTCCGGCGACAAATACTTGGAGGTCTCGAAAAGTCCGTTAGAGATTTTTTTGCGTCTTCCAGCGTTGCCGCTCGGACGGGAGTCAGTTAATGAAACTAACGCTGTACAATATTTGAAATGACCAATGAGGGTGTAAGAAACACCCCCTTATTGGGAAAAGTAGGGGTAAAATTATGCGAAGTTCCTTCCACATAATTTTATCTAAGAGAATTCTCTCCGCTGACTTCAAACTGAACAGATCTGAGTGATCTTCTTGTGACAGTCTTGCGAATCTTTCTAAATTTCGATAACTAAATTGTCTTAGTGACTTTAGATATTTTTGTGTTGTGTGTTGAAGCCGTCGTCGTCCGAGTCCAGATCGAACTTAATTAATTTTAATTATTTTAATTCATTTACTATTTTTAACTGTAGAGTCGTATAATATAAACTTATAAAGTGCTTCATCCGAGGCTGACCAGTGATGAATAGTAAGTAGAATTAACATTATTACTTTGGTAGTAGTAGTGTGAGGTGTTGAACCTAGGCTGATAGCATAGCAACTCTGAGGTCGCCCTATTTTTATTATTCTAATTGTTGAGAGTCCAAATTGTTAGTATCGTTTTCCCATGTCACAAGAGTAGTTAAGTAATATAAAGTTGTTGTAATAATTGTGTGTAAATAAATTGTTATGTTGAGCAGTTCTGTTTAAATTTGGAAACCCCTAGTTATTCCTGTTGCGAATTAAGGTATTTTAGCAAATACCGTCACATATAAATTTTGTCGGAAGACAGCCGTGTCTGTCATCATTTTCTTTTGTCTGCTTCTATCGCGGCAGACTAATAAATTCGTGATAGTGGTGGCAGCGACCTTCGTTACCCTTGATCATAAATAAGTCTTGCATTAATATAATTAGTGGATTACTTTGGGTCAAGTAAATTTTCTAAGCACCCCTTGTATGTCAGGTATTAGATTTCGTCCTAGGCGACCGTACCTGTTACATATTTTGGTGGCAAAGCGCTGGGATCTAAATATTTTTAATACTTAAACCCTCTCATTCCAGTTAAGCCATTTAAACCGACAAAATTTAGTTTTCAAAATTGTAATAAACTACTGAGTGTTATTATTACATTTTGATTTTTAAGGTATTTGTAGAGTCAATATTTGCATTTGTTGAGAATAAGTATTTGTTGTGTTCATTTTATTTGGAAATTGGTAGTTGTCGGACTTGCAGAACGACAAAAGAGTTTTATATACGTAAGTAAATTCTGAGTGAATTTATTACGGTCAGTTAGGTAGTCCCGAGCCCCTAAGTCGGTAGAAGTGTAAAGCAATAAAGAACTTTGTGTAGTTATTGCTTCATTGTTAATAAACTAAAGCAAGTAAAATGCCGAACACAACTGATTCACCCGATTTGAGTGAAACAACTGGTTCACTCAGATTCAATGATCAACAGATGTTAGACTACTTAGTAGCAGTTTCATCCTTATCAGGGGTTAACATGAAAATTCCAACATTTTCGGGAAAATTAGATGAAAGCGTAGTAGATTTTATAGATAAAATTGAGAATTGTAAAAATATTGGAAAATGGAGTTCAGATTATGTAATTAGTGTAGTAAAATTAAATTTACTTGGAGACGCGGCATGGTATATTAAAAATAATTCAAAAACTAGAGATTCGAAAGATTGGAAAGTAATCAAAAGAGAATTATTAGAAAGATATCAACCCAAGCAAGACTCGAGAACGATACAAAGGGCCTTTAATAGTTGCTATCAGAATAGGGACGAAACAATTTCTGCATATGTATGTAGACTGCATGCGTTAGGTAACTGTTTTATGGAGAGCTTCGAAGATAATTCGGAAGGAGCGCGTGAAGATAATTCGCGATATATAGAAAAACTGTTACTAAATCAATTTGTTTCGGGAATTTTACCACATTTACAGAGAGATGTGTTTTACGAAAATCCAAAAACTTTTGATAAAGCAGTAGAAGTTGCAAAGAAATCAGAATCGGCATTTAACATGATGCGTCGCGAGGATTCAGATTTTGTTAATAGAATAACAGTTAAAACTCCGGTCGAAAATGAAAGTACGCGAGGAAATGAATCAAATTTAACGGCGTCAATTGATAAACTAATTCAAGTTTTAACTTTGAGTCACATGCAAAATGTGGAAAAGAACTTAGAAAAGAACACGCATAAAAACGAAAATAATCGAGAAAGGAGTCCAGAATCTAATTTTAGAAATAAAAGCCGTTGTTTCAATTGTCAAAAATTCGGGCATTTTGCAAAAGATTGTCGTTACAATATAATATGTAAAAGATGTAATAAGCGCGGACACCAAGCAGATATTTGTCGTTCTATTATAAACCCGTCTAAATTTCCAAAGAAGGGAATGAAAGAAATTACTTATAACAAAGATTTAAACTAGATATGGCCGCGGATGTTTGTCCCGATTCGCGCGGCCGTAATAGAGAACCGCGAAAAAATGATTTAGTAACCACTCTCTCTAGTAGTAGAAAAAGTAACAAAGTAGAATTAGTAGTGAATGGTAGAAATTTAGAATTTTTAATTGATACTGGTGCATGCGTTAGTATTATCAAGCGGTATGTAGTTGAGGGACAGCGGTTGTTTCCAATCGCACGCACGCGTAGTATTGTAGGTATTTCTGGGAAGGAATTACCTGTAGTAGGGACTACAAGAGTAAAATTACATGTAGGTCGTAGTAGTATTTACCATAATTTTGTAGTGTGTGATAATAGTATAAATTTAGCTACCGACGGGATACTTGGTGTAGATTTTTTAACGGAGTATAAAGCTCAAATTAATTATGCATGTAATGAGATAGTAATTTGTTCGGAACGACTCGCGATTTCAACAATTACACAAAACACTAAAGATAAATTTGGAAAAAAGGCAAATAGTAGCGGTTACGAATTTCTAAGCGAAAAAGCGAATCTAGCAGAGAATCAGGAACTTTATGTTCCAAAATTAATCGAAAATCATTTTATTTCAGCACCTCGTACTGCGAATAACTATAAAACAAAACGATCGTTAGGTTCTTTGTATGACACGGAAGTCCCAGTTCGCGATTATTTGTCGAGTACCAAGCAAGATACTCACGGGAGTATAAAGGCCCAACGTCGCGAAGAACATCGCGTACGGTTTAGCGACGAACAAGTTTCGCGAGTTAGAGAAGATATTCACGGTAGTAAAAAGACTTCACGTCGCGAAGAATATCAAGGACGGTTTAGAAACGATCATGGTTCGCGAGTTAGGGAAGATACTCACAGGAGTATAAAGATTCAACGTCCCGAAGAAAATCACGTACGATTGAGTAAAGAAAGTAATTCGCGCGATAATAAATTAAATCGCGAAGTAACGAAAACTAAAAATCGTGAAGAAAATCGAGAAACGGTTAGCGAGAAGAATGACTCGCAATGTAGGGAAATTAATCGGGAAGAAATCAAAATTGAAAGGCGAGATTGCACTAGCGAAAACAGTGACTCGTACAGTATAGAGGTCACTCACGATAGTTCAAAATTTTGTAATCGTGAAAACAAAGAAAGTAATTTTAACGAAAATAATAAAGCTATAGGTACATGCCGTAAAAATGATGAAAATTTAAATACTTCAAAAAGCGGATTGCAAAGTAACTTTTTAGGTAGTAGCTCACTGTGTCAAAACAGTAGCTTAGAAAGAGATGGAACATCAGGTACTAGCCCTGAAGATGTATTGTTAAAGGAAAGTGTGCCAACAAGTAAATTGAAAAAGGTTCATTTCGAAGAAATTATTAAGGTTGACCATAATGCGGTCATTTCAAACGGTTCAGGCAATAATATGGAAATTACCGGAATTTCTTCGGAAGTTAAAATTGAAAATAGTACGGAAAATGCAAACAAGGACATCAGATCGGTTCGTATTAAAAAGAATATTACAATACCTCCTAGGTCTGAAGCTGTGTGCTTAGCAGAGAGGAATGTTGAGTTAAATGTTTTAAATAAAGCAGGATGTGTCTTAATTGAGCCAGTCGAACTGGAAATTCAAGGAGTTATAGCAGCTAGAGTGCTTGCTAGGAGCGATGAGACCGTGGTACCAGTAAAGCTCATGAATGTGTCGCAAGACAGTGTGTTTATCCCTGCTAAAACCATTGTGGGTTTTGAGCAAAATGTCAAAGAGGACATTAGTACGTTTAGCGAATCGAGTAGCGTAATAGCATCCGTACAAGAAGTAGATTTTCGAACCTTATTTCATTTAGATCACTTACCGAGTAACGATAGGCAAAAAGTTGAAAAAGTGTTATTAGAATACAAAGATATATTTATACAGCCGGGAGTAAAGTTAGGTTGTACATCGAAAGTAAAACATCGGATCATAACAGATGATGTTCATCCAATTGCAAAAAGGCCGTATCGTGTTCCATTCACGCAAAAAGAAACTTTGCAAAAACAAATTGATGAATTGTTAAAAGACGGTATTATTGAGGAGAGTGACTCACCTTTGTCAGCTCCTATTGTCTTAGTAAACCGAGAACTGTCGGACGGTTCGACGAAAGTTAGACTGTGTGTAGACTTTCGCGAGTTAAATAAAATAACGAAGAAAGATTTCTTACCGTTGCCGAATTTACAAGATACAATTTCGCATATGAATGGCGCTGCTTTATTTACAACCTTAGATTTAGCATCAGGGTACCACCAGGTAGAAATTGCCGAGGAAGATAAGGAAAAGACTGGGTTTAGTTCGCCGTGGGGGCATTATCAATGGAATAGAATGCCGTTCGGTTTATGTAATGCGCCAAGTACATTTCAAAGGCTGATGTATTGTGTACTAAGTGGATTAGTTGGGGAAAAATGTTACGTTTATTTAGATGATATATGCATATTTTCAGGAGATAATATAGAAGAACATTTAATGAAAATTAAAGACGTGTTTAATAGATTGCGGAAATTTAATTTAAAATTAAAACCTAGTAAATGTGAATTTGTACGTAGAGAAACCGCGTATTTAGGTCACATTATTTCGGCAGAAGGAGTCAAACCAGATCCGTCAAAAATAGATGCAATAGAGAAATTTCCGACACCAAAAACCGTGAGAGACGTTAGGTCATTTTTGGGATTAGTAGGATTTTATCGTCGGTTTATACCTGATTTCGCAGAATCAGCGAAACCACTAACTACACTTTTAAAGAAAGATATTCCATTTAAATGGGACACAGAAACAAAATTTGCATTTGATAAATTGAGGAGCGCGTTAATTAAAGAACCGATATTAATATACCCTGATTTTAGTCAGCCATTTACATTAACAACGGACGCGTCAAATATTGCATTAGGTGCGATTTTGAGTCAAACTCGCAACGGAGTAGAACACCCAATTGCTTACGCGAGCCGTGTTTTAAATAAAGCCGAAACTAATTATCCAACAATACAAAAAGAATGTTTAGCAGTTATATGGGCAGTTAAATTTTTCAGATGTTATTTATACGGGAGAAAATTCACATTGATAACCGATCATAGTCAACTTCGATGGTTAAATAAAGTAAACGACCCAAGTAGTCGATTGTTAAATTGGTCTTTAAAATTGTCGGAGTATGTATTTGATATTATACACAAACCGGAAAAATTAAATACTAATGCGGACACCTTGTCGCGTATAGAAATTAATTGCGTAGATAATTATGAGCCAATATGTGATCGGGAAACCATAAAATTAGAACAAGAAAAAGAGTTGAAATTAAATAAATTGTTAGAAAATGAACAAAATACGCAAATCTCAAAATTTTATAAAGACAGGGACGGATTAATTTATAAATTAAGAGATTCAAATGAGCGCGAAGATAGATTAGTGGTTCCAGCCACTATGGTAAATAAAATCATAAGAATTCATCATGATCTGTCGTATGCAGGTCATCCGGGTTTCGAAAAGACGTATAATTTGATAAAAAAGAAATTCTTTTGGGAAAATATGGGTAAGCAGATTAAGGAATATTGTGAGCCTCATCTAAGACCAGCACCCTTGCAACAGTTCAATGAACTTAGTAAACCTTTTGAGCGTACGGCTATGGATATTGTAGGTCCATTTGAAAGAACCAGTCGAGGTAACAAGTATATTTTAACTTTTATTGATGCGTTTACGCGTTATCCCGAGGCAATACCGATACCTGATGATAAAGCAGAGACAGTAGCTAATGTGTTTGTTTCGCATATTATTGCAAGGCATGGAGTACCTAAACAGCTTTTAACAGACAAAGGGACGAACTTTTTATCGAAACTATTTAAGAGCGTTTGTCATTTATTCGGTATAAAAAAATTACAAACAACCGCGTACCATCCTATGGGAAATGGGTGTATTGAACGATTTCATAGAACTTTTTCAGATACAATGTCGCATTATATTAGTAAAGATCATAAAGATTGGGATTTGTGGATTCCGTACGTATTAATGGCTATAAGAAATTCGGTTCATAACTCAACGGGAGAAACACCATTCTTTTTAATGTATGGTAGGGAGTTTGAGATACCACTTGAAGATAATATAGAACCGTTAGATAAAAAGAGTAATACAGATCACAGTCAGAGTATCGAAGAAAGAATTAAAGACGCGTATAAAATAGTAAAAGAACGAATTAGCAAAGCTCAAAGTAGGAATCAGGTTCAATACAATAAAAAGACTGCAGTCCGAAATTTTCAAGTTGGAGATTTAGTATTTCTACATAATGAAGTAGTTAAACAGGGATTAAGTAGAAAATTTGTGAAGCCATGGATAGGTCCGTATAAAATTAATAAACAAACTAGTCCGGTAAACTTTGTGATCCAGAACGTGGACGGAGGTAAAGAAATATTAGTAAATGTAAATCGGTTGAAATTATATGTGGAACCAAATAATAGTACTCTAGAAGTAAAGAAGAGTCCAGTTCCACGCGTGATTGACATGAAAAAGTTTGATTACGTATATACGCCGCGTCAGAGCGATAATACTCAACGAGAGAGTGATAATACGATTAGCAGAACCGTAAGTTTAGAATCATTAAATGAACCGGGCGGAGTCACCGTAAATGTAGAGGCGGACGTGCATAGTCAACCCATAATTAATAATAATACCGGGCCAAGTGAAAATACCGAAACTCCGCGAAGTAGATATTCATTACGTAGTTACGGTCGGGTTCCCGATGAACCATGGGTAGCTAAAAGTCGGATATAGATCCGTAGTGTCATTGTAACATATTTGTTCTTGTGTTAATCATGTGTGATTTCAGTGTTCAGAGGTCTAGTGTTGCTCGCGTTAATGGGCTCAATAACAACAGAAGATTCCATACCAGCGATGGACAAGGGACTTGTTTTTATTAAGGAGGAAGAGGTACTGCTAACCGGTGATAATTGGATCCTATCCACGGATATCAATCTGAGTGATTGTCGGCTCGTGTTGGAGGCATTCGAAGATGTTCTACGCGATGTGATGAAGTTGGACGTTCGACTTGGAGAGGACATGGAATCATCTTTCAAGACTGCTTTAAATGATATAGTAAGTAGAGAGTTAGGAATTATTAGCAATGATGTAGCAAAATTGAAAGAGAAATTATATAATTTGTATAAAACAATTGCACCGTATGAGGTAAAGAGAGGCAAACGAGGTCTTATTAATTTGGGCGGTAATATTTTGAAATTTTTGTTCGGTACCGCAGATAATGCGGATCTAGAAGACGCTAATGAGAAAATTACCGAGTTAAATCAAAAATCGGATGGTATTTTAAGTGTAATGAATGAGCAAGTAACCGTAGTAAAGAAATTACAAGATAACGATAAAATGATGAAAGAAAATTTCGCGAAATTAAAAACTGTTGTTGCATTATTAAATACTAAAGTAGATCAGATTTTTAAAGAAAAAGAAAGTTTACATTTTGATGCAAAATTGATTCAAAGTATAAATTTAAATTCGGCATTAAGAACGGCTGAATATATACTGAATGACGTTAAAGAAGTTATTTCGGATTTAGGCAATGCTTTAGAAGCAACTGCTTTACAGAAATTAAGTCCTGTCTTTATTAGTCCGAGTTTATTAAAGGAGGCATTAAATTCAATTAGAAATCAGTTACCTACGGGCTTGTCGCTAATAGTATCTGATTTCGATAAAACGCATTTTTATATTACGATATCGCGAAGGTTAGAGCAGCATATTTTAACGAAACTCTAAGAATTTTTGTTACCATTCCGCTAAAAGCACCGGGTCGATATTTTAATGTATACCGTGCATTGCCGTTACCGTATGAATCAGGAGTCGAACATACTAAATTGGTCGTAGAGACATCAAATAATTATCTGGCATTATCAGAGGACGGACAATATTATATGGAAATGGACACTCAAGATTTATTAATGTGTAGAGATGGATTTATAAAAATTTGCCCGCCTTCAAAACCAATTAGAAAAATTTCGGTGTTATCTTGTTTAACCGCATTATTCTTAGGTAATACAGACTCCGCGAGTAAACTTTGCAAACATAAAGTTGTCCTAGAATCAAAATCAGTCATGTATCGCTCTAAAAATAGTAATTCGTGGGTATATAGTGTGCAAAGGGACTTACTAACAATTAGTTGCCCGAGTGAGAAAGATCCTCAAAGATTTAATAGTACAAATGTTGTTTTAAAAGGAACGGGAATTGTTAATATTCCATCCACTTGTATAGCGCATAGTCAGAGTTACTTTTTATTACCTCAGTCGATTACCACGAGTAGTATGCAGTCGAGATATTATGATAATGTTATCGTACCACCATTGGAGACAAATATTTCACATGTTAGTAATTTTAGTAATAAAGGTGGATCAAAGGACGAAGTAAATGAACTGATTAAGACGATCAAATTAGATCAACTTAAGCTTGGGGTAGATGTAAATGATTGGCATTCGGAAATCCAGAATTTAAGAACGAGAAAAAGTCATAAAGAAATTACTTACTATGGTTCGATTATATTGGGTGTTATTGGAGGAATTATATTGGCACTAATACTGATTTATAAAAAATGTCCTATTAATATTAAACCGTATGTAACAAGAACTGCACCTCGAACGGAAATAATTAGTTTAGCAGCACTAGAAGCTGGATCCTCTCGTATAGTGCTGGACAACATAATTGAGAATTGGATTACCTCACCCCCTACTAGCATAGCGTAAACATGGGATTATCCCCAAATTTATGGTCCAGAAATGCAGAGACTGATTTCAAATTTTTAAATAGGTGTATACAATACAGATATAAATGTTTGATTTACCTATATGTACTAAAACGGTAAATTTGAAAGTAAATAAAAACTAATCCAGCCTATTGAGAAATGGTTAATTTTCTTTCCATTTTTGATCCTCATTACAGTTATAAGAATATGACATTTTTCTTAATACCACCCCAACATATTTACAACTCATCACCCGTTGTGAGGGTAAACCGCATCCATTACCTAGCTTAACGGATTAACCAAATATCTTGTCCTGTACTATACCAGATCTGCGGTACAAGAAAAGTTATTGCCTCAAGAACAAAATCGTGCAAATAATGTTATTCACACTAGAATTCCCATTTTGTAATGTATTAAAAGAATAGTATGTATAATAGTTGCATGTTAGATTATAAAATTGTTAGGGCCAGTGATTCTGCCGTGGGGTTATGGTTTTAGGACTGCCCAGAGAGGCGCCCCGCAGAGGCCAATGATAGCAGTAACCACAGAAAGGACTACGGACGAACGGCTCAAAAGGCGAAGATCATTGCGGTTTCCAGTCGAGGACAGGTACCGAAGAGCAGCGATCCCTGCCCAGGAGCTCGGGTCTTACCAATATTAAGTAGTTGGGATAATAAATTATTTGCCCTTCAGGAAGATAATTTATTTTAAGGGGGTAGGGAAGTTGTAACACGCTCGCTCTGCGGCTCCTCGTTTTAGAGGAAATTGTTTAAATAAATTAAGTAATATGCCAGCTGTACTTGCAGCTGGCGTAATAAAAGGACAATGGTAGAAAAACATAGTATTGTAAATGTAGATTTTTGTAAGGTTTTAAGATTGCTTTTCGTTGGAACATTTGAGAGCAATAAAGTAAATGGTACTGCATGGGGTTAAGGAAGCAATAAATTTTAAAAAGCTAAATAGAAAAGGGCAGTTTTTGAGAATACAATGGGAAAGCAATCTTAAGATCACATTTCATGATTGACAGCGTCCGGCGACAAATACTTGGAGGTCTCGAAAAGTCCGTTAGAGATTTTTTTGCGTCTTCCAGCGTTGCCGCTCGGACGGGAGTCAGTTAATGAAACTAACGCTGTACAATATTTGAAATGACCAATGAGGGTGTAAGAAACACCCCCTTATTGGGAAAAGTAGGGGTAAAATTATGCGAAGTTCCTTCCACATAATTTTATCTAAGAGAATTCTCTCCGCTGACTTCAAACTGAACAGATCTGAGTGATCTTCTTGTGACAGTCTTGCGAATCTTTCTAAATTTCGATAACTAAATTGTCTTAGTGACTTTAGATATTTTTGTGTTGTGTGTTGAAGCCGTCGTCGTCCGAGTCCAGATCGAACTTAATTAATTTTAATTATTTTAATTCATTTACTATTTTTAACTGTAGAGTCGTATAATATAAACTAATAAAGTGCTTCATCCGAGGCTGACCAGTGATGAATAGTAAGTAGAATTAACATTATTACTTTGGTAGTAGTAGTGTGAGGTGTTGAACCTAGGCTGATAGCATAGCAACTCTGAGGTCGCCCTATTTTTATTATTCTAATTGTTGAGAGTCCAAATTGTTAGTATCGTTCTCCCATGTCACAAGAGTAGTTAAGTAATATAAAGTTGTTGTAATAATTGTGTGTAAATAAATTGTTATGTTGAGCAGTTCTGTTTAAATTTGGAAACCCCTAGTTATTCCTGTTGCGAATTAAGGTATTTTAGCAAATACCGTCACATATAAATTTTGTCGGAAGACAGCCGTGTCTGTCATCATTTTCTTTTGTCTGCTTCTATCGCGGCAGACTAATAAATTCGTGATAGTGGTGGCAGCGACCTTCGTTACCCTTGATCATAAATAAGTCTTGCATTAATATAATTAGTGGATTACTTTGGGTCAAGTAAATTTTCTAAGCACCCCTTGTATGTCAGGTATTAGATTTCGTCCTAGGCGACCGTACCTGTTACACATGTATATCAAAATGCCAAATAAGAATAGAGTCAGCAGCCTTACGCGTAAACAAAGGCATCAAAAAGATGTAGCAAATAAAAATAATAGTAACAATACGGGAAATAATAATATAATAAACAAAGTAGATAACCAACGAAATTTAGAAAAACCAAATAATACCAATGGATCGTCAATTATATTACATAATAAAACAAATATAGTAGAAAAGACGGGATTAAATAATTTAAATTTTGGAAATAAACCAATAGGCAATCAAATTCCTTTGATAGACCGAGATATTAACACATTGATAAATCCTGCGGGATATTTAGAAGATATACATATCGATTATTATTTCTCATTAGTCCGGTCCATGACTGAGTTCAATCCTCAGCCTACGATTTATTTGAATCCTCCAAACCGGATAGTACCAATTAGACAGGGAACTAAACATTTACAAATTTTATTCGTATCAGGTGCGAATATTAGTAGTGTCGGTCATTGGCTAACGGCGAACTATGATGGTACTGAAATAATAATTTATGATAGCATGAATTCAAAATGTTCAAACGCTGATGTAGATTTATATTTAGAAAGATTGTTTTCGAGCAGACCGTCAGTTAAATTTGTGCAAGTTCAGCAGCAAACTAATAGTTACGATTGTGGGTTATTTGCCATTGCGTTTTTCACGAGTATATTATTTAACCGTAATCCGGAGCATGAAAATTATGACAATAGTAGACTTCGGTCACATGTTTTACAAATGTTTTGTACACGTAATTTAACAGTTTTTCCAGTAACTCGTCAGTAAAATTTATGGGAAAATTACTTTAAACGGAAAGCAAATGAAACAGAGGAAGAACGAGCTAAACGTCTAAAATCAAATTACGAATATAAATTAAAATACGTGGTTATTAAAACACCTAAAAAAAAAACAAATCGTATAAAGAAGCAGAAAGAAATTAATTTGAATAATCTTGTAAATGATACATTAGAACAAAAAAAGTAATAGTTTACAAACTCTTAAAAGAAATTTTAATAATTACATTCTAAATCAAACTACCGAACAAAAAGAATATAGGTTCGAAAGACTCAAAACAAATTTTAATAATTATGTACAAAATGAGACTGTAGAACAAAAGGCAAGTAGATTAGAAAGACTTAAACTTAATTTAAATATTTATATAAACAAAGAAAAAGAGTACATTAAGAATGAAACTCCTGAACAAAAAAAAAAACATAATTTTGATAATTTGGTTGAAACTGAAACTGTAGAACAGAAACAAGAACGACTAACAAAAAATAATATGATTAATAAAAATAAAATAAAAGCGGGTAAAAACAAGGTTTCCAATGATAACTATATGTTAGCTAGAAAAGGATTAGGAGTTCAAATTGAACCTCATTCCTTGGGATCAATGAATGATTTATGTTCATATTGTTCCTCAGTTAATTTTTCACATGAAAAACCGTCAGACGGCAAATTCACTTACTTCTGTCGAAAAGGAAAATTAAACGCAGACCAATTAAACGAGTTCCATGAATATATCAAAAATCTAATGTTAGGTAAAGACTCAGACAGTAGAAACTTTAAAAAAAATATTAGACAATACAATAGCGCGTTAGCATTCGCATTGTTTGGGGCTAAAATTTCTGCGCTTCCAGGCAGAGGGTCCTGCTGTTTCCGCATTCACGGTCAAATTTACCACGATTCTGCCACCTCAATGTATCCTAAACAAAATGAAACAGAAAAATATGCCCAATTATATATATTCAACTCAAATGAAGCGTTAGAGAAGCGAATGAACGTTGAATATAATAAAAATTGTAAACCAAATATCATGGGGCAACTAGATCTAATACTTACGGAGGTTAATCCGTATTGTCAGGCGTATATGATGTTGAAGGAAGTAGAGCAAAGGGAAATAGCCAAAGCTAACCAACAAAACACAGGGCTGGGGTCACTGCACTTTAAAGCTAGCACTACACTGAACTTTGAAGAAGTTGCTTTGTCCTCGTCGAAGTCGCTGCCCTGGTCGTCATCGTTTTCCTCGTCAGCCGATCTCTTGTCCGTTTCCGTAGCGATGTTTGTATCTTTTCCTAAGGTGTGCTCGTCCTGTTGATTATCCTGAAGTTCTATCGATGTATTTTCCTCGAACAGTTCGATCTCTTCCTTTACCTGTATGCCGTTAATGCTACTGGTGGCATCAGTTGCCACTTCGTCTTGTACGTGCGGGATGCCTACCACCACAGGACGCCGCTCGGCTGCCAGGAGCGCTTCAAAATCAGCCGCACTGATTGCTGCTGACGGATTTTGCACTCCATCATCCTTGCAAAGCGCGGTATGGCCGTGTGCCATCAAAGGGTGCAAAGGATGCAATGGAGGCAACGCTATTTGCGTCTGTGGTGCGTAAACAGACAGGTGTGCACAATCTTGCAAGTAAAAGTTGGGCATACAGGGCGGGAAAAATGACGCTGGCAGCAAGGTGTATCGATCAAAGGTTGATCTTAACCAATACACCAAGCCATGCCCAGTGGTAGGCCGTTTCCAAGCTGGAAATCCCCAATAAAAATCTTTTGCCATACCACTGAGTCGGATTCGAATTGCCTGTCCGAGAAAGACGTCGTCCCAACCGTAAGTATTTCCAGTAAAGATCATCTGCTGGATGAAGTTCTCCACGAGTCCAGCATCATCACCAGAGCACGGTGTAAGAAACATTATGGCGGAGAACGCCTCTGGTGAAGCACTTGGCTTGGACTGCTTCTGTTGTTGCGTCGCTATCATCGTCGGTGCCGTAGTGGTGAGCGGATTCATCCTCCCGTCACAAACGTTTTAAATTTATGAAAAACTTGTTTAAAGTTTGAACATAGGATCTTTTCGGATCGTCATTGGGTATGTAATTAATTTTTTAAATTAATTTACCCTCAGATCCTACCGTCGACTGCGCCAATGTAACAGGGGGGGTGAAAAGAAGCGATGTAGTAACTGATTATGATTACCTGATGAATTATCAGAATGACGATGATCACAATGACGGTGATGCACACAACACTAAGGAACTCGATTGGAGAACTTGGACGAACACACACAAACTTTTGCTTAGGATAAAAATTTATTTACATTTGACAATTAAACTAGATTATAATAAAATTATTAAAAACATTGCGAATGAAACTAAGACTAAACATTGTATGGACAATCTGTCTGATTGTCCATATCGCGATCAGAGCGAAGTGCTCCGATGAACGTGCGTCTTCATCACACGTAAAAACTCGACTCCTACAAAATCTGTTAAGATCGAGGGCTGAGAAGAAATCATCCCTCTGCCCTCCTTACCAGATCTTGTAAAAACTAATCTTTAAAAATACAGTTCTCACGCATTCAGAATGACAGTGAAACGATAAATTTTGAACTTTATTACCAAAAACTAACACATGTCGATTCTGAATGCAAGAGATCAAATTTCCTTACGCTCAGGTTTTCAGTAACATATGGAAAACATTCCATATTGTTACAAAATCAGTCGGTACCAGAAATAAATTTGTGGATTGTAAATGACAGAAAAAAAGAGAAACGTAGGTACAACATCCTCACATGTAATGAGGTGGCAGTTGTTTTTACGTCCATCGACGGTGAGCCACCAATAGATAGGGACATTTGTGTCCACCCAAAAGTTGGCGGTTTAGTTCGAATAAATCAGTTTAGCGAAAACTGCGATCCAATTCCTATCCATTACTTGTTCCTCGAGGCGAATGTGGCTGGAACATGAATTTAAAACAAGCAGACGGTGTTAAAAAACAAAGCATGCTACAGTTTTACATGAACAGATTAGCGGTTAGAAACACATTTAACCCATGTTTAGAAGCCGTTAAACTAACACAACAATACATTGTATATGCTTATGTTAAAGTCGAAGCCGAAAGGTTAACGTACATTAGATTAAATCAGCCTACCCTCAGAGTAGAGCTATATAGCGGGATGATGGACCATATTAATAATTTGGCAGACAATGAAGGCGGAAAAGCAAGCACTATGATTATTTTACCGTCAACATTTCAAGTTGGCAGTCGATTCATGCTGAAAATGTATCAAAATGCTATGTCCATTGTTAGAGAATTTGGCCGACCTGATCTATTTATAACAGTGACGTGTAACCCGAAATGGCCAGAAATAGTAGAACAGTTAAGCGAGGGTCAAACATCAGCAGACCGACCAGACATAACGGCGAGAGTTTTTAACGAAAAAAAATAAAAAGTATGTTAATGATAATTTTGGAAAAATTGTGGCATTCATATATGTAATTGAATTTCAAAAACTTTAGATAGTTCAAGTAAAATTCGTAACAAAGATGACATTGATGAAATAGTCAGTGCAGATATTCCGGACGAGGACG
Organism: Stenolophus ochropezus; assembly: GCA_035578165.1. NCBI lineage: Eukaryota > Metazoa > Arthropoda > Insecta > Coleoptera > Carabidae > Stenolophus > Stenolophus ochropezus. Next base: position 3,018,135 of record JAQOWZ010000024.1, on the reverse strand, counting down.
CAAAAATGAAATTGTATCAATTAGTTCGTTCGCATATGATTCACCCGTGCGGTATTCTAAACAAAAATTCGCCGTGTATGAACAAAAATAAATGTTCAAAAATATTTCCCAAAGATTTTAGAAATGAAACACATGAAAATATTAACGATTATCCCCCGTATAAACGATCAAATAATAATGCAAAAATATACATTCTTTGGAAACAAGATTCAGTTAAATACACGGTAGACAATGGGTGGATAGTTCCGTACAATTTACATATATTTGTTAAAAAAGTATAGAACCTACATAAATGTTGAAATATGCGCATCAGTAAAAAGTATAAAATATATTTGTGATTATTTGTGCAAGGGGCAATAGGGCAGAGGTGGTCTCGAACCAGGTCTTGTAGATTATTTATGTTATGAATCAGCCCTCGTATCCACTCGGCTATGGAGCATTTTGTTTTTGACGTTTCTTATTCGGAAATATGAAGGATAACCTTCAAAATACAATTTATTTTATCAAATATTTCAGTTAGAAAAAGCCATATTACACAACATTTGGTTTTATTAGATGCAAAATTAAGTAATTTAACTAACTATACCATATACACCCGATTTTATTTAGCGGGATAGATGGAAACAGCAAAAAACTGTTTTCCCATGCTATTTCCCTATGTCAAGGTTTTCAGTATTCACCCTGTATATATATATATATATATATATATATATATATTTATATATATATATATATATATATATATATATATATATAAAGGGTGAATGCTGAAAACCTTGACATATTAAATTTAAAAATCTAATATAAGAAAGCAATAAAGATCAATTTAAAGTATTAAATTAAAAGCATGTTGAAACAATATTGATTAATTTGGTATAAAATAAATAAATGAATACATGTAATATAATAAAAAAGTTATTATGATGACAATATTTGATTTGTTAATTATAATATACAATATATTTAATATACAGGTTGTGCAACGAAACGCAGAACATAGGGCTTTATCATCAAAAAATGCGGATTCTCTCTCTTCTGATACATTTTGCATACTCAATATTTTTCATATTTTGTAATATTACTTAATTTTACTCAGTTACATTCTGTATTCTGTACAATAAACATTGTTATATTTCACTGCTGAATCTTTGTACTTTCGTTTAATATTATTTTTTTTCGTTGTTAACTTACTCCCGTAACTTAACTGGCGCAGTCGGTAGGATATCCAGGCGTAATTATTCAAAAATAAATTTGCGTTTCGTTTCTACGATTTACTGGATATCGCAACGGAAGTGTCCGCGAACCTGCACCAAAGACTTTTAAAAGTACGAAAGCACAACAGTCGCCAACCAGCCCTGAAAAATACAGAGCTGCCACGACCAGGTTTATCGTTCCAGCACAGAGAAATCGTCGGAACAAATCAATGGACAAATTGATTTTGATCAAGTAAGTGCACATGTCACTAAGAAAATTGATTGATATCAATACAGATTCAGTAAGTGAAACAGAATCAGATTCTGACCAATCCTGTAAGTCACCAAACCAAATTTATAATAATAATCAAAATAACTTATTATTTGACGATCTAGCAAATAGAATAGATAGTCTAAACTTAACAATAATGGCAACCCCTGTATTAAAAAGAGAATACCTCAAAATGATTCCCGAATTTCACGGCGATACTAAATTACTCTCCAGATTCATTGAAATCTGCGAAAAATTAGTTAATAAATTTTATGCCACAGCTGACCCGCTGATTAAAGCTAATGGCTTATGTCTAGCATATTAACAAAAATCAAAGGCGAAGCTGCGGTTAATATCGCCAGTTGCACAATCTCTTAGTGGAACAGTCTAAAGACAGCGTTATTGAACACATATCAAGACAAACGCGATTGTTTTACTTTAAATATCGAAATGACAGAATTGAGACAAACAAATGAAAATTCTTTTGAATTTTTCAATAAAGTTCAGGATCTACTTAATTTGTAAGTTTCTTACTTGACAAATAAGATAAAACCAGCCAGTGCTAAAGTATTAATTGCCTATTGTCAAAAATATGCAACGAGAATTATCTTGCGTGGTTTAAAGGATCCCCTAGGACATTTGTTAAGAACTAAAAATCCTGAAGATCTAAATTCTGCCCTCAATATACTCACTAACGAATTTCAGTTAGAAAGCAAGCAACGTCATCAAAATTTAAATTTAAAACAAAAACCAATACCTATCAACCAAAATACCAGCAATCGATCACCCGTTACACGAAATATTCCTCAATTAATGTACCGACCATTACCGAATAACAGCTTTAATAAACCTCAATTTCAAAATTAAATGGTCAAACAAAATTCTTTTATGTCAAATTCAAATAACAATTTTATTCCTAAACAACCGAAACCAACACCAATGAGCATATCCACTAATCAGACTTTTAGACCTAAACCCGGACCATCTGGTTATAATAATTATAGACAACAACATAATTACTTTCAAAATCACACCCAACGTGCACCGGACTTCACTTTTGAAGAATTGCATAACACCGAAATACAAGACTTAGACCCAGTAGACCCCGACAATAGTAATGCTATTATTGGAGAAATAGACTCTGAATACGATAATTATAACCAGCAATAGGACGCAAATTATTTTTTAGAGAAGAATGCCTCAAAAACAGTATTGAATCACTAAATTTATCTCACAATCAAAGTGAATTGCCTTTTATTATTTATCCCGAACATAATCTAAAAGTATTAATTGACACAGGCAGCACTCGATCGTTTATCAAACCAGAAATTGCTTATAAATATTTTCAAAACAAAATTCAAAACGACTTGACTTCTTCAAAATTACAACAGCACATGGCACTTCAACCGAAAATTCTAGTGCCATATTACCATGTTCAAAATTGTTTCAAAAGCCTGATATATTCCTTAAATATTATTTATTTCATTTTCATAGTCAGTTCGACATTTTATTGGGCCTAGATAATTTAAAATTGTTAGATATTATTCTTGATCTTGGCCGAGATAAAATGATAACACCAACTCAGACTATTAAATTACATTATTTAAAAATTATGCCACGACCCAACTATATAAACATTCCTGCAAAATCAGAGAAAATTGTTAGTTTTCATATCAATAATATAGACAACGGAAGTTTTTATACCGGAAACATTTAATGATAATTTAATTATTCCAGAGGGCATAGTCAAAATTGAAAACCATATACTCTACTACCCAATTATTAATCCCGAGAACGTAGAATGCGTGACCAATACAAAAATATAATATTACCGATGAACCCCTTGAAATTTTTGAAATAAATAATGTAAATTTTCAAAACACATATTTAGACAATAATATTGATATTACAAAAATTAGAACCGATCATATGAATCCGGAAGAGAAAAACGAAATTTTAAAATTAAACACAGTCGACTTTACTAATAACAGAATATTCAGACATATTTCATACTGATAATAAATCCCTTACTTTTTCTAACGAAGTCAAACATCACATCCGAACAAAAGACGAACTTCCAGTTTACAGTAAAACCTATAGATATCCGGAAGTACATCGAAAAGAAGTAAAAAATCAAACTGACAAAATGTTAGAACAAAACATCATCAGACCGTCCCACTCTCCTTGGTACTCTTCTGTATGGGTAGTGCCAAAGAAATTAGAGGCGTCGGGAAAAAAGAAATGGCGTATAGTTATTGACTATCGTAAGCTCAACGAGAAGACAGATGATAAGTATCCCATTCTTAATATAAATTCACTTTTGGATAAACTCGGTAGATGTCAGTATTTCACAACTTTGGATTTAGCATCTGGATTCCATCAGATAAAGATGCATCAAAATGATATTCAAAAAGCAGCATTTAGCACCGAATCTGGGCACTATGAATTTCTTCGGATGCCATTTGGATTAAAAAATGCCCCCGCGACATTTCAACGAATAATGGACAACGTACTTCAAAATTTGACTAACGAAATTTGCCTCGTTTACTTAGATGATGCAATAATCTTTAGCACTAGCCTGCAGGAGCACATCCAAAGTTTACGCGCTGTATTTGACCGATTGAGAAAAGCTAATTTAAAAATTCAGCTCGATAAATCAGAGTTCTTTCAACGCGAAGTTGCATATTTAGGCCACATAGTTACCCCACAAGGTGTAAAACCAAACCCGGAAAAAATTAAAGCAATCAAAAACTATCCCATAACAAAAACAGTAAAACAAATAAAAGCATTCCTCGGTTTATTAGGGTATTACAGAAAATTTATAAAAGATTTTGCGAACATTACAAAACCGTTCACGAAATGTCTGAAAAAGAGAGCAGTAATAAATATAAAAGATCAAAATTATATTAATTGTTTTAATAAATGTAAAAACTTATTAACGAACGAGCCGATACTGCAATATCCCGATTTCACGAAACCGTTTAATTTAACAACCGACGCAAGCAACCTACCGATCGCTTATGCGAGTCGAACCCTCAACGATTCGGAACAAAATTATTCAACCATCGAAAAGGAACTCCTCGCTATAGTTTGGGCCACAAAATATTTTCGCCCCTATCTATTCGGACGAAAATTTAAAATTATAACAGACCACAAACCCCTCCAGTGGTTATCCCTACTCAAAGAACCAAATTCTAAATTAATACGATGGAGATTGAAATTGGAGGAATTCGACTTTGAAATTTTGTATAAAAAAGGTTCATTAAACAAAAATGCTGATGTACTATAACGTATCGAATTGAACGTAAATTCTGTAGAACCGGAAGCTCAAGATTTCTTTGACTACATAAAAAAATTTAACGACAACTTTAACCCTGATAACGAATCAATGATTGCGAAACCCGACAATGACCGAAATTCTGACTCTGACAATACGATCCACTCCAACCAAGAAAATCCTATTTTTGGTATCACAATTAGCGACTCCCCTGTGAACGTTGGCAAAAACCAACTGTTTATATCTGAAGTCATTCACCAGCCAAACCCAAATACAGTAAAATTCAAACTGACAAAACAAGAATTCACGTACAAATCTCACAAGAAAATTTCGAAACAGACGTTATAAATTTTGTAAAAGAATTCATAATTCCAAAAGTCAAATATTCCTTGTTTTTTGAACAACCAATATACAAAAAAATCTCTATTGTAATGCAAATACACTTTAAGAATTCAGAAATAAATTTTGTTAAGTGTAATAATAAATTAATTGATGTTGAATTAGATAACGAAACTAATAATATAATTAAGCAATTTCACGAAGGAAAAACGAATCCTCGAAACACACAACCAAATTAAAAATATTTACTATTGGCCAAATCAACATAGAACCATCACAAACTATATTAACCAGTGTGAAATTTGCTTACAAGCTAAATACGAAAGAAATCCTATTAAAACCAAATACAATATAACAACAACACCTGACAAACCCTTTCATACAATATACATAGACACACTCACTTTAGAATACTCTAAATTTTTGACGATAATAGACGCATTTTCCAAATACGCGCAAGTCTATAAAGTAAATTCGACAAATGCTATCGAGATCACAAATAAATTAACCAAATTCTTCTCACATCATGGAATTCCCAAACTAATAATTTGCGATAATGGTTTAGAATTCAAAAATAATATTTTAAAAGAATTATTAGCTATTCATAAAGTCGACGTAAACTTCACGAGTTCTCAACACCCGGACTCAAACGGAGTGATAGAGAGATTTCACTCGACACTAATCAAGCACGTTCGTCTTTTTAACATACAAGAAAATTTCAAAAACGAGCCTATTAAAACCAAAGTAAATTACGCTTTATTAGCTTATAACAATACCAATCACACAACAACTGGACTGAAACCCGTAGAAATTATATGCGGACATTTTGACTCAAATTCACCCCTCGAAATAGATTTGGAAAAACAAGTGACTCAATATTACGTTCAAAACCATAGAGAAAGGATGAAATTGACCTATAAATCAATCAACGAACGAATACAAAATAATAAATCCAAAACAATTGAAAATTTAAACGAAAACCGCAAAAATCTTCCCGAAATTCCCGACACCGCTTTTGTTCATAATAAACAAACAGTAAACAAAACTCGAAACCCAAAATTTAAAAAGGAACAAGTTGTAAAAGTAAATAAAAAAACTTAAAATTGCAGAAATTAAAGTAGATGAGAGAAATAAAAAACAACCCAAAATTCACTTATCAAATATAAAACGATCACGAAAGATTACTGATAGGAAATCCGATAATCCAGGTCCCTCCTCATCACAATAACCCTTGGACTAGAAATTAAAGACATTACGAATAATCTTGGACTACTAATGCTGAAATTAGGAACAGCCAGACTACAACAAACGAAACACACCCTCATTCATTATTATGACTTGAATACAATACGAAAATGTAAACCAAATTGTAATCGAAGACAAATTAAATGCAAAAGAATTTGACAATAACAAAAAAATAATTCATCACTTACAAAATTCCAAAATCAACAAATTTGAACACCTCAATATTCACTATACAATAAAGAGAAATAAAAGAGGAATTTTGAATGGCCTCGGATCGATCGTAAAAACGATAACTGGTAATTTGGATGCAGAAGACGAAAAACGGTACGATAATTACCAAATTTACAGTACAAACCGGGAAATATACAGTTAAAATCTTTTAATATCTTTCGACTATATAAATTTTGCTAAACTTTGTTTGACGTTATTATTGTTTCAAGTGTTCATTATTTGTAAACATCCGAATTAAAATGTGGCATCCGCGGAGTGATTCCTCTGACGAAGAATATGATTCAAATGTTGAAGAAAAACATATAAATCAAAAACATTTATCGGTCGACGCAAAACAAATTATTTTGAATGTGTATTATTTTTTAAAAACTATTGATGGAAGCGGAAGTATCCAGAAAACGGCAGAATTAACTAAAGTAAATTATTACACTGTGCGCCGAATTATTAACAACGGAGTTACACCAAGAAAACGAAGATGTGACGCTAATAAATTACGAGTGGTCAGTGAATTTGAAGCTGTTACAATTTTATATTAGAGACTAATAACTGATAAATGTGAAGTTAATTGTTCTTTGTCAACTTTACAGAGTATTGCGAAGTATAGGTTTTCGTTTTAAAAAAATTAATAAACGACAAGTGATATTGGAGTGCAGAAGAATACGCGAGTGGCGATATAAATATTTAGTGACAATTAAAAAATACCGAGAAGAAAATCGTCCAATAATTTACCTTGATGAAACTTGGTATGATTCCTATGATACTGTAAAGAAAAGCTGGACAGATAATTTATTTATTTATTTATTTACATTCGGCTTCTCAACAGGAAAACCCCAATAAGAGAGAAGCTCTAATTACATGATATAAGAAGACAAACGAGTACAAATGTGAAACAGAACATAATAATAATACAAATAAAGCTAATTGTGAATAACAAATAATTTTAATAAAAGAATCAAATCAAATTAAATTTGACGTAACCCTTTTCTTAAAATTATGCAAAGAAGTAGAAAATATATCAGGCATAATATTTTCACGGTCAATATCATTATATAATGTCAACATTCTCACTATAGGTGAGTTAATAATCGAATTAGTCCTAAAGTGAAAAGTAGTGAACAAAGATGTACATCTTGAATTGAAATTAGGAATGCGGAAGTAAAAAGAGGACAGAAGATTAGATGATTGAACAGCATTATTAAATAATTTATGAAGAAAAGAAAGATAGAAAAGTATTCTTCTTTTCTCGAGAGATAGAATTTTAATTTGGAATGAAGGAAATTTATTACTTAAAAATTTCAAAAACTTACTTTGAATTCGCTTAATATAAATATCATAACGAGGCAGCGGCGTAGGAACCAGGGGGGCAGAGGGGGCAGTTGCCCCACCACAATTTAGACTGGGGGGGCAAAGACTGTATTTTGCCCCCCCACCATTCAGTTGTAATTTTTTTTTAATTTATATGTAAAATTTTTATTTTCATTCTACTTTAATAATTTTCGTAATTTTCGAACCCAGAGTAATTTGAATCTGACGTCTCACGCGAAGTCTAATATTTTACAAATACAATATTTGTGCTGTTCAGAAGAGTATTTACTGACAGTACCGAAAATCTGTGAACAATAAAATAATTTTGAAAATTATTGATAGTGCTGTTTGAAATTGAATTTAATTCAATTTTTTCGTCTATGTTTATCATTACTTTTCACCTCGAAGACGGAATTGCACAATAATATTGTCCCACTGTAAAAAATTTAAGTGATTTTTTTACATGATTTCATTTAACCGTTTCAATATATTATTCTACTGAGTGAATTGGTCGTTGCGATTCAAGCCAATTGGGTCGTACGAAAATCAAAGTATTTTCAAAAAACTCTAATGTTCGCGTCGTACATCAATCTGCAACGAGGTTGGACCTGAAACCACTAGAACAGCCCAGAAACTGGAAGGTACCACGACGACTGGAACACACAACCACTCCTTCGACTTCAGTGCATCTTCAGCCTAAGGACAAATTCCGCAAGGAATATTATGAGATAGTAGATATCTTGACGACAGCCTTGAAATATCGGTTTAACCAACAGGGTCTCCACACGTTATCGATGCTAGAAGCCATCCTTCTTCACGCGCTCCAAGGAAGTGTTTCACGCGTGGACGTTTTTGAGGAAAGATTTTAATGTTCCTGATCTGCACAGTCAGCTTCAACTGCTGAAGAATTTACCGGGAGAAGTTCCAATCTCGTGTGCTGCTTTTGCGGATAGACTTGGCAAGGAATCTGTAATCACGAAAGCTCTTCTTCAGCAAGTAACATTGTTCCTGATCCTCGTCATGACTGTTCCTGCTTCTGCTGCATCATCAGAGCGTTCATTCAGCGCACTTCGTCGCCTGAAAACTTATATAAGATCGACCATGACCCAGAAACGTTTGACTCATATTTTGATTCTCCACATCCACCAAAAGCACACCGCTGGTTTAAATCTGCGTGATGTTTTAAGACAGTTTGTTATTAGAAATGAAGAAAAACTTCGAATTTTCGAAAAAGTATAAAATTATATACAAATTTTTGGAAAATTCTATATAAATGTTTTATTTGTTTGTTCAATAAATATTATTTGTATTATCTGTTGTTATCTTATTGTCAATGTAACGTGTAATTGATTTGTTTATTTTGCATAATAGTTTTCCCATTCCCCAAAAAATTTCCTACGGTTCTGAATTTTTGCCCCCTTACAAAAAGTTTGGTTCCTACGCCGCTGTAACGAGGATTCCAGACCACGCATGCAAACTCTAATTGACTCCGAACTAAACTAACATACAATGAAACTAGCGTACAGGGGTGTTTAAAATTAGAGCTGGAACGTATCAGCAATCCAAGCATTTTAAATGCTTTTTTAACAATGCTGTCAATGTGAACATCGTACAGAAGCTTACTATCGAGTAATATTCCCAAATCCTTAACACAGTCGACTTTACTAATAACATTGCCGTATAATAGCAGTAATTGCGCCGTAGATGTACCAGTGTCATGGGGAAAGAGGATTATAATTTTGCATGCTGGAAGTGATGAAGGATGGGTGAGTGACGCATTGTTGCTATCCGCTAAGAATTTAAAAGACTCAAATGTTGATTACCAAGACAATATGTCAGCGGATATTTTTGAACATTGGTTCAAGTATAAATTACTTTCCAATGTACAGCGAAAGTGACGAAAGCATTATTGTTGATTTTTAATTTATGTATATGTTTTTAATATTTACAAAATGTAAAAAATGTAACGAAAGCATTATTTGATCACTGTTAATTTATGTAGGTATATGTAAAATATAAAAAATTGACGAAAGCATTATTGTTCATTGATAATTTATATATATTTAAATGCTTAATATATGTAAAGAAATTATTGAATTATAAATTATAGTAACTTAAGCAAATACATGCTGCGATGGGCGTAAAAGCCAATGTGCATTTATCTTGACATGAACATTATATATATATATATATATATATATATATATATATATATATATATATATATATATATACCGGGTGTCCCAGCTCGACCGACACATGGGAGTTTTACATGGGAAATCAGTTAATTATGAATAGTATCTCCCCAGTGCAACATATTCACTTCAAATTTTGTATGCTTATAGGAGAATATTAATTCTATGGATCACACTTATTTGAAATATGCAATTTCGTCTGCAGGGCGAGATTTATTAAATTTAAAATCTAATATTTTCGTTCAAAATCAGGCAGCCATGGAAATAAAAGAAAATATCTATGTGACAGTTCTGACAGTTAATGACATACCATTGTAGATATTTATATTTTTGTAATATTGGTATATTATTTAACAAAAAGAAACTAAATTCAACTTAAATAATATTAAAATACAGGGAATAAGAATTAAAATCAGTGATATTTCACTAAACTGTCAGATAAATATTTTCTTTTATTTCCATGGCTGTCTGATTTTGAACGAAAATATTAGATTTTAAATTTAATAAATCTCGCCCTGCAGACGTAATTGCATATTTCAAATAAGTGTGATCCATAGAATTAATATTCTCCTATAAGTATACAAAATTTCAAGTTAATATCTTGCAGTGGGGAGATACTATTCATGATTAACTGATTTCCCATGTCGGGGACACCCGGTATATATATATATATATATATATATATATATATATATATATATATATATATATATATATTATCGATAAATCCTTTTCTACCCATAGGGTGTAAAGGCTACTACAAAATTTTTATTTAATACATTAAGTTAATAATACAATTACAGAAATGAAAAGTTAAGTCATTATCTTCTATTTATTCTTGTCCGTGTACGAAGTTGGTCCATATCTTCTTGTTTTTCGCCATTCCTTGTGCGTTACTCCATGTTATACCCTTATTTGTTAATATTTCTGCAACAGTGTTGTTCCACGTTTTCCTTGGTCTCCCTCTTGTTCGTTTATTTTGCGTGCTGGCTTCCCATATGTTTTTTACTTGCCTTATATTGGGCATCCTTATTATGTGTCCCAGCCATTGTAGTTGTTTTCTTTCTACTATTTTCTCTAATGCTTCAATTTCTAGTTCCTGTCTTATTACTTGGTTCTTTAATTTGTCTTTTTTTGTCACATTTAATACTCTTCTTAGATACTTCATTTCCATGGCTTGTAGTTGACTTTTTTGCTTCTTTGTGAGAACCCAGGATTCACTACCGAAGATTAGGGATTGTAAATATATGGTTTTGTATATTGTTATTTTAGTTCTTCTTGATATTTCCTTTTTGTTTATGAATGACTGGTTTATGGCATAATAAAGTTTTGCTGTCTTCTCGATTCTTTTGTTTATTTCTTTTTCTTGCTTGCCTTTATTATCAATTATGACGCCCAAATATGTAAATTCATCCACTTGTTCTAGTTTATGATTGTCTATTTTTACAGTTATTGTTTCTTCCCTGCTTCCTATAGCCATGACTTTCGTTTTTGCGAAATTAATTTTCATATTAAATTTTGTTAACGTTTCGTTCCAAGTCTCCATGTTGTGTTGTAGTGCTTCCGGGCTAGGCGCGATGATTGCTACATCATCCGCGAAAGCGCATTCTGAGATATATATTCTCTGTAGATTTTTATGTCCTATATAGAGTTTAATTACCATTTCTCTACAAGTTTTGATTATATCGTCCATTAACACAATAAAAAGTAAAGGGCTCAATACTCCACCTTGTCTCAGACCGTCTTGTGTAATGAATTCATCAGAGTGCGCATACTTTGTTCTGACGTAATTTCTGTTCTGTTTGTATAAGCTTTTAATTGCTATAATTAATTTTTTTGAGACACCCCTTGCTATTAGGATTTCCCATACTTTGTTTCTCGGAACCCGGTCGAATGCTTTTTCTAAGTCTAGAAATGCGATGTAAGCTGTTCTATTTTGTCGTATCAGTTTGTCTGTTAGTTCTTTTAGGCAGAAAATATGGTCTTGTATACTATGGCCTTTCCTGAATCCACTTTGTGAATTTGTTAATTGGGGTTCTATGACAGTTCTTAGTCTCGTTTCTAATATTCTTTCATATATCTTGCATGCGGAACAGAGAAGGGAAATGCCGCGATAGTTAGAGCAATTTAATCGGTCTCCTTTTTTGTGTAGTGGTAATATAATACCTATATTCCAGTCCTGTGGTACCTGTCCCGTGCGCCAAGCTTTGTTACAGATTTGTTGTAAAAATAGTATGCCTGTGTCCCCCATATATTTTAACATTTCTGCACTAATTTCATCGTGGCCTGCTGCTTTGCCATTTTTTGTTTGTTTAATAGCTTTTTGTAGTTCCTCGAATGTGATCTCATTTTCGTATGATTCGTTTACTGACATATCTTCGTTTATTACCTCCACTTCTTCATTTTGTGACGGTGAATCTATTGTTTGTATCTCTTGAAAATGTTCCTTCCATCTTTCCAGTACTTCTTTTACATCTGTTATCAGTTTACCTTGTTTGTTCTTGATTTGGTTTACTGTCATTTTTTTCTCAGCTCTTAGGTTCTTGATAACTTTATAGAAAAGTTTAGTATTACTTTTACTATTTGTCTCCATTTTATGTCCAAAATTTTCCCAGGCTCTATCTTTTTCCGTTTTTATAAGTATTTTTACTTTTGTTCTTTGTTCTTTATACTTTTTATATGATTCTTCTGTTTTTTTTGTTAAATATTCCTTCCATTTTTGTTTCTTTGCTTTAACTTCTACCTTTATTTCTTTGTTCCACCAACTAGTTTGTCTTATACTGTTATTTATTTTGGAAGTTCCGCAGGCAGTCTTTGCCGAGCTTAGTAGGATGTTTTTGAATTCTATCCACATGTTGTCTATAGTTTCATTTATTATATCTGCGGAAATGTTACTTAGTTTTTCTGTTATTAGTTGTTGGTATTTTGTTGTATACTCTATTTCGGACAGCTTATATGTTCTTATCTTCTCATATATAGTTTCTGTATTCTTAATAGTGGTGAGATTTTGTTTTCCGTTCACGTGTATTTTCAATGTTCCAATCAGTAGAAAATGATCGCTGTATATCTCCGGGCCTCTCATTACTTTGACATCCCTTATCTGATTTCTTTTATTTTGGTCGATTATTATGTAATCAATAATTGATTTTTCACCTCTGCTTGTTACTACTCTGGTATATTTGTGGATATCTTTATGCATGTGAAAAGTGTTTGCTACGATAAGTTGATTTTCCCTACAGTAATCTATTATTCTTATACCATTGTTGTTTCTTTGGTTTTCACCATGCTTACCAATTGTTTCCCCAGTAGTATTGTCTTTTTTCCCTACACGACCATTTAAGTCTCCTAGTATAATTCTTATACCTTTACTTTCATCAGTTAGGGTATTTAATTCTTCCCAGAATTGATCTTTGTTCATAACACTATCGTCCTCATTTGGTCCATACGCTGCAATAATCGTAAATTTACTCTCATTTTCACCTATTTCTACTGCTAATAATCTCTCATTCAGGCAGGACCATTTATAAATTTGTGAAACCCATTTCTGGTTAATGATACATGCTATACCACATTTTGCTCTTTGGTTTTGTGCTACTCCACTGTATATCATGATATGCTCATCATCTATTTGTTTCATGCCTTGTCCTTTTTTTTTCGTTTCCGTTAGTACAGTTATTTCTAACTTCGCCTTTTTGATTTCATGTAGGAGTTCTTCCTCCTTGCCATTGAGCCCTCTTACGTTCCAGGTGGCTAATCTCCACGGTTTTACGTTAATTCGATTTGCTGATAATTTATATTGAGTTGTTTGACATTGTTTTATGTTTTGGTGTATGGTATTTTGTTTTTTATTATTTTTATTTTTTATTGAGTAATTTCCATTCCTATTGTCCTTGTCATTAGCCTGTTGTTGGTACTGTATCGGTTTTAAGTGACAAAAACTGTCACTTGCCATAATCAGTTTTTTGAACTGTCTAATTGTTGTGTCTTTTCGTTCCATGTATATACAATATCATTTATTATGATTCTGTTGTGGTAGATTTTGACTTTCTCACCTTTGTTTATTTCTTCTTTAGCTTTAGTTCTCAAGGCGTGTTGTACTTTTAATTCTTCTTTAGTGCAATCGTTTTCGATGTATATATCTGAACCCTTAAGTTTCTTTTTATTTTTCAAGATTTCTAATTTTTCTTCCCAATTATTTAATTTTACTATAATGAGATTATTTGATTTTATTTGGTAGGCAGATAGGCCATCAATTTTGACATGTAATTTCTGTTTTAAGAAATCTTTGACATATGTTACTACATCTTGTATTTCAGTTTTTATCCCTTTTATTATAATGCTATTTCTCTTATTTTTCCTTTCTTGCATTTCTAGGTTTTTCTCTATTTTCTGTATTTTTTCCTCTAGATTCAGTTTTTGTGTATTCCACTTTTCTTCATTGATTTCCAACTGTTCCTGTAGTTTTGTTATTGCGTTATTGTTGTCTTTGATTTCTCTTTTCATATCTATAATTTCTTGTTTGAATTCATTTCGCAGTTCGAGATAATTTTTATTCATTTCTTGTTTAATGTCACGCTTTATGTCCTCGCCCATCCATTCTAATAGTTTCTTCATTTCTTCAACGTTCATACTGTCTTCTTGCTTTGTTAATTGTGTTATTTTATTACTCTTTTTGGGTATGTTTTGAAATTCAGTATTGTGCTCTTCTCTTTTCCTTTTACTTTTGTCACAAATATCACCACTACTGTTCGCTCTTGATCTGTTCGCCCTCATTTACTGATATTTTAAAACCCAACGCGACAAGAGCAGTAGCCCAGATCCACTCTTCGGAGGCTGATGCTCTTACGTTGTGTTTTATGATGTGTCTGTGTTCTGTAATTCTTGTGTGTCCCTTTGGTTGCCTAGCTTCCTTTTCGTTGTTTTGAAATTGGTAATGTCTCAGCCGGTAATTATAAACTATGTGTATAAATTGTTTAACCTAAAAAATAACAAAATAGAAACTGCTATAAGTTTTTATCTATTTTACCCTTCCTGACTCCCTTATTTGTGTTATTAAAATGAATTCTAATCTTGCAGATTTTAATTGATTGGTTGTGGTAGGTGTAATAATTCTCGTAATACGAGTTTGTTTATTGACACTATCACGACCACGTGTTGTTCACACTAAAAATCACAAATATATATATATATATATATATATATATATATATATATATATATATATATATCCTACATCTGATGGTAAAAAGGAAAACTATTTTATATGTATGTTTATAAAAAATAATTATATTTGTTTTACGTTAAAAGAGAAAAAATAAAATTATATTATTATTTTTTTTATTTTCCTTCTACCTGGTAAAAGATTGGTTAAGAAAAATTCTTTTATTATAAAACTGCAATCATTATTTTGCATTAATATTTTTCTTCGGTAATAAAAGTTGTAATGGCATTTAAATTATACCGCTGTCAATAATATTCAATTAATATCATCTAAAAATGAAGACGTTATACGAAAACTATCTAATACTAACTAACTAACTAATCGCAACATGTGAGCAAGCCAGTCTATCATCTCAAATCTCATGCAACAGAATACATATGTTTTCGACTTTAAATAATAATAAATAAACCCGCAAAAGTATGGTAAAAATCTTAAATACCATTGGCGGGCGTTCAAATATTATATTTAAGCTATTGTCACTGCTGTATGAATTTGAGAAAAAAAGTTTTGACTTTTATAAAACTGTACATACATATATTACATAATATCCATAATTACCTACTTTGATGATAGATTGGCATGGCAATGGCTTGAATATAATATTTTAATGCCCAATACCAGTGGTATTTGGGATTTTTGCTGTACTTTGCTTTAATATTATAGCCCGTGGTTAATAAAAAAATAATAATAATAAGCTTCATCATAATTATTCGTCACATACTGGCTGGTGGGTATGAAGCAAATGAAGCACATTACAACATTATAATAATAATAAATAATGGTAATGTAATCGAGTTGCCAGGTTATAAAAATTTGATTATAACTTTATATGAAATATTACTTTTCTACAATTTTACCAAGAAATACATTTTGTAAACGAATCGTATAATTTTGATTGAATAAAATATTTGTGAAACTAAAATGTAAATAAAATTTTTATAAATATTGTTTTACAGTTATATCTAAACTTTTTAATTTTAGAATCATCTGGCAACCCAAATAATTTACAAACAAAAAATTTAAATACTTTTTCAAAATTATATATTTGTTAAAAATATATTGAAAGATTTGTTAAACAATTGTAACTAATTAAAAGTTAAATTCATAATATATAATAAAGATACACAAACATAAAAAAAATATGTTTCACAACGAAATATAATGGTATGTTATCATTAAGTTATAAAAAATATCATTTATGGATTTCATAATTATAGATATTGGAAACTGAAATCTACATAGTATTGTACCTGTAAAGTACGTCAAAGAAAATAAACATAGGATTCGAGTATATCATTATTTGGACTAATGCAATTACATATCTGAAATCGTAATATAGAAGTTGTTTTATCTGAAGCGCAACTATTTTTTTAATAGAAAAGTGTTCAATGTTTACATATTTTTTATTAATTAGTAATATTTCTTTCTGAATTTAGAAAAATGGATCAAACCCTGAGATGAAATCTACAAGTTAAATTTTCCTTCATTCAATATTACAAGAAAAGGATTCAATTTCAATCGAAGCATTATCATATAATCAAATATATACTACGTTGATGTTAAACAATATTTGGAAATTTTTTAAAACGAAGGCATCATTTGAATAAAAATTATCTTCCTTTATTATATTAGTCTTCATTGTTTACAGGGTAGCAGTCTCACAAAAAATATATTTTTGGAATACTTGCCAAGAATAACCTCCTTTGAAAAGCGAAATTGAATATTTTGGAACTTAAAATCGCAACCACTCTATTCGCTGACGATTCTACTAGCATCAAAAAAACTATATTATTATTGACAAAGTAGAATAATAATGGTAAATACATTTATATTTAAAGAAAAAAAACAATTATTAATTACAATTTTTTATTTCACAGAACGCATATCTGTTTGATCACTGGAGGAAAATTTCGTCGCATTTTCAGAACTTAAACACCTAAATTACTACATGAAATGAAAGAAATATTCTTCAAATTTTCCGTCACAAATTCTACGAGAAAACTTTGCAATGTCCAAATAAAGTAAGTCAAAATTCATATTAACATTCTCTGCGGCCTTGATATACAGTATGTCCTCGGATCGAGTTGGAAAGAAGGAAAACATTTTTTTTTATTTTTCGAGAAAAATGTATTCTTGATAAAAGTTTTTGCATGTACCAAAACTGCCAATTCAGTTTTAACCTTTTCAAATTTGCATAAATTATTTGTTTCCAACGGCATCAAAGATAAAAATCAGCTATAGTCAAATCAGGGCTCCTTGGTGGCGATAACACGAGACCGATTGCCATAGCATTGAATTAGGTAAAATCGTTGTTTTTTGACAACATTTTCAACGATTACAACAGATTTTTCTAATTGACAGTCAATGAACTTACTTACTTAATCCTGTGCCTTTCTACCTTTCGGTGTAAGGCATAATGTTTAGTTTATCGTCTCTTTTTCTTCAAAATCTTCGGGGTTTCTCTTCCAAACTTCCTTCCATGCTTGTCAGTCTTTCATCTTTTGTGTAGCTTCTTTCCATGTGACACCTCTCACTTTCACTGCACTTTTTACTTCTTCCTCCCATGTTTTCACTGGTCTTCCCCTTTTCCTTTTGTGCTGTGGCCTCGCTTCGTATACTTGTTTCACTAGTCTGTCGTCTTCCATTCTATTAAGATGCCCTGTCCATCTTAATTGTCCTTCTTGTATGGTTTGAGCTACTGGATTTATGTTCAATTTTTTTCTGTAGATTTCGTTTCTTATTTTGTCCATTTTTGTCTTCCCTTCTATTTTGCGCAGAAATCTCATTTCTACATTTTTTATCCTGCTTTGGTGCTTCTTTTGGGTTGTCCATGACTCACTGCCGTATGTCAGTAGTGGTATTGCTACCTTTTTGAACACTTCGACCTTTGTTTGCTTCGGTACTTCTTTCTTTCCTAAAAATTGGGTTTTCAGTGCGTTAAATAATCTCCCCGTGTTGGTTACTCTATCTATTATTTCTTGGTCTATTGTTCCTTTTTCGTCTATTGTGACACCTAGGTACTTGAACGTGTTGACTTATTCAATTCTTTCTCCGTCTATCTGTATATCATGTGTATTGTCGTTTCCATTTACTATCATCGTTTTGGTCTTCTTCTTGTTTATAATCATGTTCCATCTCATTAGTTCTGTGTTTAGTATGTCGAGGTTCGTCTGTAGATCTTCTGAGTTCTCTGCTACAATCATCATGTCATCTGCATACTGCAAGTCTGATAGTTTTACTGTCTTTAGCTTCCATTTTCCTACTTTATATGTTTTTAGCTTCTTTCGGATATTCTTGAAAATTTCGTCTAGGTAAACCGTGAATAGCAGTGGACTCAGTATGCACCCTTGTCTTAGTCCTATTTCTGTGTTGAATGTGCTTGAGATATTGTTTCTTGTTCTTACATAGTTGATATTTGTTTTGTACAAACTTTTAATACATTGGATGGTTTCCTTATTCACACCTTTCTTTTCTAGGCATTCCCAGACTTTCTCTCTAATTACCATGTCGAAAGCCTTTTCTAGGTCTATGAAACAGACATGTATTTCTCTGTTAGTGAGTCTTGCTTTTTGTATCATTTGCCTCAGAGTGAATATGTTATCTTGGACTCCTCTGTTCGGTCTGAATCCGCATTGGTTTTCGTCTAAGGACGCTTTCACTTTATCTCTTATTCTCTTTTCAAGAATTCTTGCGAATATTTTACCTGGTACGCTCAGTAATGTTAGGCCTCTGTGGTTGTGGCAGTCCCTACTGTCACCTTTCTTATATATTGGGGTTATTATACCCGTTTGCCAGTCATTTGGTGCGGTTTGTTCTTTAACCACTGCATTGAATATTTTTAGTAGATATTCTTGACCCGATGTACCCATATATTTCATCATTTCGGTTGTTATTGCATCGTGTCCGGGGACTTTTCCTGCTTTTAGTTTCTTCAGTGCATTCGTCAGCTCTTCGGGGGTTATCTCTTCCATTGTGCGTTCCTTTTCGCTTGTAATTATTCTTGTTTCTTTTGTCTTTTCATTTGTTTTACTTTTTTCGCCCAGTAGTCCTGAGAAATATTCTTTCCACCTTTCCATAATTTCCTCTTCATTGTCTAAGAGCTTTCCGTTTTTGTCTCTTATGCATTGCAAGAATATTTTTTTCTCCTTTCGCATGTTTTTTATTGCACCGTAGAATAGTTTCTGATTATCCCTATATGCTTCATTTAGTTTATTTCCCAGTTTCGTCCATTCCTCTTGTTTGGCTTTTCGTACTACTATTTTAACTTCGTTTCGTGCTTTTTGTATTCTTCATAATTTTCTTCGTTTCTTGTCGCTAAGTATTTCCTCCATATTTCTTTTTTCTTCCGAATCGTGTTCCTTATATCTTGTGTCCACCATGAGCTTTTTTTTATTTGTTTGTTGTGTAGTTTTGATGTTCCGCAGGCGTGCTTTGCTGCTTCTATGATGCTCACTTTGAACTTTTCCCACATATCCTTCGCATTTGTCTCTTTAGTTATGTCTTTGAGTTCTTTCTCTAATTTGTTTTGGAACAGTATTCTACATCTTTCTTCAGACAATTTGTAAGTTTTAATTTTTTCTTTTAGTATAGGTCTCCTCGTGATTTGTCGTTTCTTATTTTGACCTTTTAGAAGCATCATAACTAAGTAGTGGTCGCTGTTAATCTCAGGTCCTCTGTATACTCTTACATTTTTGGTTTGTTTCTTTGTGCTTCTGCTCATAAGGAAGTAATCTATAATAGATTTTTCATTTCTCGATAATTGTGCTCTCCTATATTTGTGTATGTCCTTATGTCTGTAAAAAGAGTTAGCTATTATGAGATCGTTTTCTATACACAAATCAATTATTCGCTGTCCATTTCCATTTTTAACTACTTCTCCTTCTTTTCCCATGTATCTTTCTATTCCCGTGTTGTCATTGCCTACTCTTCCATTCAAGTCTCCCATAATTATTATTTCATTATTAGTGTTATCTATGATTTTTTGTAGTTCTTTATAAAATCTTTCTTTGTTTTCTATCTTGTCATCCTCGTTTGGTCCATAAGCTATGATTATTGTGGTTATTTTATTGTTATCAGTCATCCAATCAATTTTCATAAGTCTTTCTGATGTAAATTCTTCTCTATCTAATTTACTCATTATATGATTGCTTACTATTAGTCCTACTCCTGCCGACGCTCTCTCTTTTTCCTCCACTCCCGAGTAGTATAGCCAGTATTCTTCTGTTAGTTGAATAAGCCCTTTACCTTTCTTTTTAGTTTCTGTTATTCCTACCATATCTAGCCTCATTTTTTTCACTTCGTCTGTTAATTCATATTCCTTGCCGTTAATGCTTCGTATATTCCAGGTCCCTATTCGTGTAGTTTCTACTGTATTTCCGTTCTTCGTGTCCATGTCCTTTGCCCTTGTCGTCTTCTTGAGTGGATTCGTTTGTTTAACTAATAGTTTTTTGGGTCTCTAACTTCAATAATTCCTTCCTCTTGATCATTCCACTCATAATTTAAACCTTGAATAGTAACTTTTCTGTACCCTATTCTTACTGCTTTGCCTTTCATCTTCTCTGCCTTTGCAATTTTTACTATTTCAGCTTGTACTTTTCGTTCTTTTATCGTTGTCATTTTCTATGTAAACTTCAATTTTTTTGTTTCTGCATTCTTTTTTCTTTTGCATTATTTCCCGTTTATCCTCCCATTTTTCCAGTTCCACTAGCGTTATTTTACGATCTTTATCCTTGCTAATTGCACTTACTTTTTTGATTTTCGGTTCTATTTTTAAATTGTTTTTAAAGAATTCGGTTACTGTTTTTATATCCTCATGTCCTTCAGTCATTTGTCCTTTGACAATAATATTGTTTTTCCTCTTTTCTTTTTCACTTTTTTCCATTATTGTTTCCAAATTCACTATTCTGCTTATAAGGTGTTCTTTTTCTTTTTGCCAGTTTTCGTCCTTTTTCCTCATTTCCTCCTTCAGTTTTCTTATTTCATTGTTGTTCACTTCCATAGCAGCTAGTATATTCTGCATTGTTCGGTTTAGTTCTTGAAATTGTTGTTCCGTCATATTGCTGTTTACAGTTTTATTTCGTTGCGAATCTGGGCTACGGATCACTCTGTTGCTTCTTTTAAAGGCCGCCTGCTCTTCTTCAGTGCTGCTATTTAATGTTCTTTCTCTCTTCGCGCTCATTTAGTTTTAGTTTTACTTCTATTGGCAACACTGAGTCCTGAGTGCTTGTGCGCATGCGCGTCTCACTTAACTCGGCGCGAATCCCCTTCTATTCCGAGCGCTTTACCAACGTGCTGCGTATGACAGCTGTGGCCCGGAGCAGCAACTTAACCTTCACTACACTTTTCAAGGCTTTTTAACCACTTTAACACTGTTTAGATTTCACCCACTACACTCTCACTTATATATTTAGTTTGTCTCTCAAAGTTTTTAAGGCTGTGCTTTACAGCTAAGCGATAATGACCGTTAAATCGGAGTTAAATTATCGGCTTCGTAAAACACGTGTACTCAACCCCGATGTAGTATTAAACTCAAACAGGCAATGAAATTAAATAAATAATGCCAGTTAGTATGACAACGCTAACTTGTTTTTTGCCACATTTGTTAAAGAAAACTGATTTAAAATACTTCAAATTTCTTTCTTTTAATACAATTTTCTTAAAATTTCACTACATGTTCATTAAAAATGTATATTCTGTAACTCAGTGATTAATTTTTAACCAGTTGCTAATTTTTTCTCCAATGAAAATAGGTAGAACTGGATAAAATATCAAAACATCACTTGTAATGTTTGTTTTTATTTGTTAATAATTTTAGCAACTGGTTAAAAATTAACCACTGAGGTACAGAATAGGTCCCATTGCCAGTTTCTTACTGGCTGCGCCGTTAGTCTCTAGGAATGTCAGATTTAAAAAAGCGCGCAAATACAGTGTAATGAAATTTGGTTACTATCGTTACTGAGGACTAAATTAACTGCAAAAAGTATGTATATTATAAAATTATTAGAATTTGTATTTTTTTATAAAGTGTTCTTGTAATTTAGCAGGTTTATTATTAACTTCATTTTTTGACATTTGACATTGTGGTTAAAATTTTAACGCATTTTTGTTTATGTTACATATATTAATTTTATTATAGACTGTTATGTGATTAATGTAGAACAGAAACTATTAAATAATATTCGAATAAAATATTAGAAAAAATATTTCGTATTTATCCGTATTATCGACAAACAAAAATTTCATCTTGGGTCAGTACTGCATATTTTAATTTTCCCGCCAGAGAAAAATGGTGGCACATAGGCGAAACTCAAGTAAGTAAAAATAATTAAATAATCATCTTCATGAGGTAAAACTTTATTATCTAACAAATAGAAAAGTAAAACCTAATTTTAAAATGACATTATTTACACTTGCAATTCATCCGTTTCATTATATTTTTTTTTTTGTAAGCACAGCAGTTCTGAAACATTTATATAATAATATAATCAAATCTAACTGATCAAAACTATACTACAAAGAAATGTTTAGTAGCGATGTGTCGTTTTAAAAAATCTTAATTGTTATTTGTAAATTTGTTTATATAAATGTTGTGTGAAGTACATTTTGAAGCAAATCTGTTCTCAAACAGTGGAGTTTCAAATAACTATAAAATAACACATTTATTCAAGGAGATTTTATTACTACTATATTTATATTTCATTTTAAATCAAACACGAAATAAAATGAAATATCATTAATGAAAAGACGGCAATATTACAATGA
Source organism: Stenolophus ochropezus (assembly GCA_035578165.1). Classification (NCBI taxonomy): domain Eukaryota; kingdom Metazoa; phylum Arthropoda; class Insecta; order Coleoptera; family Carabidae; genus Stenolophus; species Stenolophus ochropezus. Next base: position 2,995,097 of record JAQOWZ010000024.1, on the reverse strand, counting down.
AAATTATCTTCCACGGATTAAAATTAGTAGTCATTTTTTAATTATGGTACCTATGTTACCCCGCCATTCTGAAAGTTAATTTACAGTTTCATTTCATACAAATTTTGTTCATATTTTTTCTTTGGAATAAAAATGTAAGTAGAGAACTGGGAAAAACTCCAGTATAATGTATTGTAATTAAGAATTGGTTACTTATAACTGTAAATGTGTGCTATTGTTTCCAAATAATATTTGAATTTTTAAACGTTAAACTGGAAATTTCAACATAACCTATTTTTTTAAAATATTTTTGTATATAAAAGACGCGAAATATAATATAATTTTTACGACACGCTGTATCGCTGTTAGCATTAATTGGTTATTATGCGACTGTTGTGTCAATACTCGTTAACAAATCATTTAATAACGAAAGTCACATTTACTTTACTTACATTGTTTTCTTAAACATTATTTGGTTTGCTTTGCACACGATTTCAGTAATGATATACATTACACACAACTTACTTATTAATCTGTTAATTATAGGCTGGGTGTAGATAAAAACTATTTTTGTTATGTCCATATGTCATATAAGTTCTGTAAATAGTAATTAACTCATAAAGTCTTGTCTATGGAGTTTGAGTAGAATTTATTGATAGTATTTTCTTAGCATTAATTATAAAAGCGAATAAGAATATTTAAAGACTCATACGTTTTTTAATAGGAATAATAGAAATAATTTTCTTCTACCGATTCTATTCTAATCACCCTGAATACAATTATTTTTGCTCCTTCCATAAGTTCACTGTGCGTTAATGCGATCTTTCAATCGTAGTTCACTATCACAAGGCGACAAACAAAAAATCAGAACGAGGCGGCACGGGCAATCATTCCCGATCACTCTGCCAAAGCAACATTAGAAGAAAAGAATAAAGAATAAAAAATTTAGAACTCAAGAACAAAATTTGTTATATCTAACCAAACATAAATTACAAAATATTTATCTACAAAGAAAATACGAATAGAAAAAAAAATGAAAAAAATATCCTATTTCTTAATTAAATTATATAAAGCGCACCACTGCTTTGTATTCTGTAAGAAATTTTGTATGAGTTATTAAAATATATACATGTTTCTTCCTTACTGTTTTATTTCACTAATATAAATCTATAAAAAATAAAAACTGATAGTCGATGTGTGAATATCAGTGTCGAACAGTATATTTAATATAATAAAACTGTTATATAACGATTTTTTTTCTATTTCTCCTAATTAAGTGAGGATTCATGTTCGGTCATACAACCAGTATTTATAGAAGAGAAATTATATTTAATTATAGATAATTACACTACTGAAGTGTAACAGATTATCATAAAAGTATATTGTCAATAAATAAGAAAGGACAGAAATATTTATTTGAATAGTGAGAAAATGTACAGTTAGATTGCTACGTAGGTATGTATTTTTATAAAATTTTGTTTGTAAATTTTGGACCCATAAGATGTTCGACGCTTATAAAATGGAATACGAAACGTAAAAAAGGTACAAATTATAAACCCTTGTACAAAATAAGCCTTATAAAAATATTTCATTTTATTAGAAAATATACAGAAGTAGGTAATATTTCTGTAATCTACTCAAGCAAAGTATGTGTTTACGTACATACATTTTTCTGCTTTAATTTATATTTATCAATTACAGTTATGAAATTATATCACAAATAAAACTGCATTCTAAGTGACACGTAAATAACAGCGCAATGCTTTTATAGCTGGAAAAGTTTTAGTAAATATAAATCTATTAGTTTCTTAGTCTATTAATTTTTTATTTGACTGAGATTGGAATTAGTAACTCCAATAAGGCGCGCACCTATAAAATACTTCTTATTTTGCTTAAAAGTTCAGTCGACAGAAATATGCACATTGGCGCTCATGACATAATATGATTAAAGATTTAATAGTGAGTTATCGCAAAATTTAATCTACAAATGTTTTGTTTGGTGTAGAACTTTATCATAAAATGTTCATTAAATTCTACATACAAAGAATTAGATAAATGTAAAAGGTAGTTCCAAAACAAATAAATCTTATAATGTAATTATTATTATTAGTTAAATAAGCTTTAACGAAAAAGAACAAAATTATCTTACAACTACTGGCTCCAATGAAACTGAAATGAAAGTACATTTTATCACAAAACAAATACCATAATGCTTACAACATATACCAGTGGAATATAAGAACATTATGTCACGATATCAGTGTCTCTGAAGCTGTGTTTGATATCAAAAGAAAGAAAACCATAAGAGCCGGTTTTGAAATGACAAAAAAATGTGTCATGTCGATCTGCATTTGTTTTGTGCAAATAGTTGTTAGAAGTAGGCCGTCCTTGGGTTTTAATGAAACGACACAATTTGGACTGGTATGCACGAATGACAAAAATGTTCTAAATCGATTAAAATTTGTTTCTTTGCAAAATGTTGTCAGAAATATGTCGTGTTTGGTATCGAAAGAATAGTTTCGGGAAGGACTGGTGTGCAGAAATGAAAATTTTCTATGTTGATTGGCTTTTGTTTTATGCAAAAAGTTAATAGAAGTATGTCGTGTTTGGTATTTAATAAAAAGTCTCGTTGAGGGCTGAAATGCAAAATTCACAAAAATGTTCCATGTCGATCAGCTTTTGTTTTTTGCAAAAAATTGTCAGAAATATGTCGTGTTTAGTATTGAATGAAAGGTCTGGGCAAGGGCTCGCGTAGAGAATTGACAATAATGTTTCATGTCAATTGGCTTTTGTTTTCTGCAAAAAGTTGTATAAAGTATATCATGTTTAGTCTCAAATGAAAGGTCTTGTTGAGGGCTCGTGTGCAAAACTGACGAAAATGGTCTATGTTGATCGGCTTTTGTTTTCTGCAAAAAGTTGTAAGAAGTATGTATATATAGCTGAGCATTCGCTAGTCACTATCCTAATCAATTACATTCACTATATATCTGTCTATAGATTCTTCACGACAAACGCGCAATTTTGGAAAAGGTTACAGCCTGAACCAAGCAAGTGATTGTTCTAATTTTATTTTAATTTTTCGGCCCTGATTTGATCTAGTGCCTTTTAGGGGTCTCATATTTTTACTATGAGTGGTTTTTGTTTAAAAAAATAAAAACTGCAAAATTGGTACATTGAAACAAAAGATCCTAGTATGCCTTTGAGATTTTCAGGTGAATCGCGCTTATAAATGTCTTATTGGACAACCAGTCTGTGAACTTTAAATGATTGTATCTTTTAATACAACAATGTTATCAAAGATTTGAAAACAATATCATGAATAATAGTGTTGAGCAAAAGTTTTGCCAACATTTTAAGTTTATAACACAATATATCAAATTATTTTAAATTTTCACATTTGGAATTACATAAATCAATGTTGCCAAATGTATAATAAAGTAACTAAACAAAGAACAAATATACCTAACGATGAGGCCTGACGTGCAGAATGAACAAAAATGTTCCATATTGTGGCTTTTATTCTTTGGAAAAAGTTGTCAGCAGTATGTGGTGTTTGGTATCAAATAAAAGGGATCTGTTTTTGTATTTTTGCAGAAATTTCTCAAAGGTCTCAAATGAAAGGTCTCGTTGAGGGCTAGCGTACAAAATTGACAAAAATGTTCCATGTCGATCGGCTTTTGTTTCCTGCAAAAAAAAAAATTGTCAGAAGTATCTCGTGTTTAGTATTTACTGAAAGGTCTCGATTATGTCTGGAATGCAGAGTTGACAAAATTAATCCATGTTGATCGGCTTTTGTTTTTTGCAAAAAGTTGTCACAAGTATCTCGTGTTTGGTATAGAATGAAAGGTCTCGATGAGAGATGGGATGCATAATTGATAGAAAGTTTCATGTTGATCGCTATTTGTCTTTTGCAAAAAGTTGTCAGAAGTATCTCATGTTTGGTATATATAAAGTGGAAGGTCTCGATGAGAGCTGTCATGCAAAATTGACAGAAATGTTCTATGTTGACCCGCTGTTGTTTTTTGGAAAAAGTTGTCATGTTTGGTATCAAATTAAATGTCTTGTTGAGGGCTGATGTGTACAAGTGATAAAAAATTGGTAAGTCGATCTGCATTTGTTTTTTACAATTAGTTGCCGGAAGTACACCGTGTTTGGTATTCAATGAAAGCATTCGACAAGACCTGCCTTGCAGAAATGAAATTAGCTATCAAATGTTAATATTTTACTGACGTCGGAGACCTAGGAAAGAGCATTCGCTAGCCTATATACTAAAAAGGTACATTCACTATATATAGTTTCATCAAGACGATCACTCAAATTTGGGACAAACTTTAAGCGTAAACGGTTCATTCAATTGTAATGAATGTACAATTAATTTATAGGGTTTGATTTAACTTGTTTTTATATTATATATTATAACTGTAAACGGATTTTTTGTTGAAAAATAAAAACTGTAAAATTGGTACATTGAAGAAGACAATAATTGTATATTAGTATAGTAATATTAGATATGATAATTTTCATAAATTCAAAATTAACAGCGATTTCATTCCTGGCAGTGTTGCCAAATGTGTTATGAAGTAACTAAATAAAAACCAAATAACTTAACTGAAGACAGCGTAATTATATTGGGAATTTAGAATAGTTTATAAAAATTACTTAAACTTTTATTCAAATCAGAGTTGCCAAATGAGTTCTTACAATGATTAAAGTTTGTTTTACATGGAACGGCGAGGCCGACACGTTTTCGACGGTTGGCGTTCTGATTGGTGGATACTTGCCGCTCCTGCCGTTGTCGCCGTTGTTGCCGGTACAAGATCACATTAGACTTCGGTTCTATTCTCGCCGTTGTCGCCGTCCGGCAAGACCGGCGAAATACAGAAGCGCATGCGCAGTTTGCAAGTTTGCAACGAAGTGAAATGACATTTGTTATCATGTGACTTAGATGTTTTTTGGTTTTTTAAAATAGATAAAAAAAAATGCTTTAATATAACTTTTATATAAAAGAAATAAACAGGCAGTAATAAAATTAGGAAGCAAATGCTTTGGTGGGTTCGGCCCAAGGTTTGTAAATATAGAAGGTTGTCTCATTCGCATAAGAGCAATGTATTCGATGGTGGGGGTAATGGTAGGGATAACGTGACGTCAGTGCTAGACCCAAGACTTGTGACAGCCATATAGGGTTGATTTACTTTTAGTAATATTAAACTAAATTTGACATTAAATAATATAATTTGAGGTAAATTAAATAGTTTTCTATTGTTATATAACTACTCAATGAAAAATATTTGATTATTATTATTAAAGATGCCAGGAACACGATGTACTGTTGCAACTTGTACCAATAGTTTGGTTAAAACAAAAAAATTGTCAAAGCAAATTTCGTACCACCGCTTTCCAACAAACAAATTGACACGAAAACAATGGATTCAACGCTGCAAAAGAGATGGAAAGTGGAATGCAGATGCCTGTCATGTTTGTTCTGAACATTTTTAGGAAGATGATTTCATTCGCGATTTGAAAGCAGAACTATTGAATGTAAGATTTTTAAACGTTTTAAACAAAATCAATCATTTGACCAAACTTTATTATAAATACGTATTAAGTTCTGCAGAGTAGGACTATAAATTTACTAAATATTTAAAAGTACAAATTTGAACACAATTTTTACCTCCCGCCACTCAGTAACAGAAGTATTGGTATCATACTAAAACTCGGATAGTCATTTTTTCAATGGATGAGTACGTTTTGAAGTCCCTGGAACACGATTTTAATATTTTTACGATGATGTCTGTCCGTGTGTATGTGGATGGATGGATGGATGGATAGATGGATGGATGGATGGATTGATGTTGTTGCAAAGATTACTCAAATACCATTGAATAAAAAAATTTGAAATTTTGGATGTAACATTGTGGCATCCTATATATCTGATTAGATTTTGTTGTTAATCGTAATCCGGAAGTGGTGTTTTCATGAAGATCTGAAGCGTTTTTCTGAAACATCTTAATTAATTATGAATATTTGAGAATTTTTGTAAATAATAATTTAATATTATGTCATTAGCTAAAATTTTATAGTACAAATTTGATCCTACCTAGCCCCATTTAACTATTACAATCAATTAATGTTACAGTATATTTGTTACAATTGCGGTTAAATCTGTTTACCTAGGAAAATAAATGTTTTATATTTGACATTAACAATTATTATAAATTGTAAACAGGATAAGCACTTTGAATTTCTGTACTATTTGATTTTAATATTTTTACGTGGATGTGTGGCTGTGTATGTATGTGTATGCTTGTGAATAAATAATGAATTATATCGTTCAGAATATGTATGAATACATATTAGCAAAAGGGAAGAGTTTTTTATATATTTACTAAATTTGTCACATGTAATTATCAAATATGAAGTATTTATGTCATTTTAAAACTGTTAAAATGTGGATATATGTTGTGTTTTTATTGTAAACTACAGGAAAGTAAAAGAAATTTATAAGAAACTGTTTCTTAATCGGTTAATAGCGGGAAGAAATATCTTTTACACAACAGATTTTTTCAAAACTGATAAAAGATGAACGAATTTGTACCTGGTACAATTTGTTAGTTTTTTATTTTATAGTTATGGTTTACTAGTTTTCTGTAATGTAATATACTTTTAATTTATTTACCTGTCACTTCTAGAATGTTTTCAGTTTTTTTTTTATTTACCTTTATTTCAAGATTAAAGTATGTTGTTCTATTAATAGTTTGTTATAGTTCTTTAAATAAAAGCATTTTTATTTAGAAATAATATTACATTTTATTGAGCTATTGAAATTATATTCCCGGTCAGATCAGGTCTAGCGCTTACGTCACACGCCAGCGCATGCGTATCTAGACAAACACTGAATGAGGCAACCTTTTATATCTATGAACCTTGGGTTCGGCCCACCGTCGCCGTTCCATGTAAACTAGGATTAACTCCAAATCGATAGCGTTTTGTTATTTTTAAAAGTCATCAAAAATAGTCGTGTTTGGTAACAAATGAAATGGTGTTACAAGAGCTGGCATGAACATATTCAAAAAATTTTCATGTCGTTTGGCTTTTGTTTTCTGCTATAAGTTGTCAAAAGTATGTCGTGTTTGGTATCTAATGAAAGAAATTGATAATGGCTGGCGTGTAGATGACAAAAAATTTACGATGTCGATGACTTTTGTGTTTTGCAAAAAGTTGTCCGAAGTATAAGTCGTATTAGATATCAAATGAAACAATTCGACGAGAACTGGCTTGCAAAAATGAAATTAGACATCAAATATAAATATTTTACTGACGCCGGAGGTCTACAAGGTTTGTAAATATAGAAGGTTGTCTCATTCGTATAAGAGCAATGTATTCGATGGTGGGGGGAATGGTAGGGATAACGTGACGTCAGTGCTAGACCCAAGACTTGTGACAGCCATATAGGGTTGATTTACTTTTATTAAACTAAATTTGACATTAAATAATATAATTTGAGGTAAATTAAATAGTTTTCTATTGTTATATAACTACTCAATTAAAAATATTTGATTATTATTATTAAAGATGACAGGAACACGATGTACTGTTGCAACTTGTACCAATAGTTTGGTTAAGAGGATTCCCGGTGAAGCTAGAAATTCTAACTTCATATTTTGTGTTTCTAGTATCGACAACGTTCACAAGTTCTTCCACTGTACAAGAATTAACAGATCATTTTTCGGTCGGCTCTTTTCAATACGTGTGTACTTTAAGTTTCTGTCTTTCTTCCACAGGTATAACCCACCCTTACAATAAGAAAACTAGGAGTGGGAGAACATTAAAACTGGAGAAAAATGCAAGAAATTTGTATGTTACAATTTTTCTGTTTTAAGAAGAATGGTTAATTCAAATAGTTTTCTGATTGGAAATACTGATTTATAGATCTTTATTCTACAAGTCTATGTCCCTTATTTGTCGAAAAAATACTTTAGATAACCGTCAGACATTACAATAAAGAAGTACCTTTATGTCTAATATTTAATAAATTTTTTTCGCGATTCTATTGTAAATTTTAAAATATAATTGACATAGGCGGATGCATCTATACTTGTAGAATTCATATGAATTTATTTCATATTAGTTTCTTTTCTGGTTTTGGAATAAAAAGAAAAATGCTTAACATGTATTTTACCATATACCAATAGACACCGGGAATCCTCTTAAAACAAAAAAATTGTCAAAGCAAATATCGTACCACCGCTTTCCACCAACAAATTGACACGAAAACAATGGATTCAACGCTGCAAAAGAGATGGAAAGTGGAATGCAGATGCCTGTCATGTTTGTTCTGAACATTTTTCGGACGATGATTTCATTCGCGGTTTGAAAGCAGAACTATTGAATGTAAGATTTTTAAACGTTTTAAACAATATCAATCATTTAACCAAACTTTATTATAAACGCGTATTAAGTTCTGCAGAGTAGGATTTTAAATTTACTAAATATTTAAAAGTACAAATTAGAACACAATTTTTACCTCTCGCCACTCAGTAACAGAAGTATTGGAATCATAGTAAAAATCGGATAGTGAGTTTTCAATGGATGAGTACGTTTTGAAGTCCCTGGAACACGATTTTAATATTTTTACGATGATGTCTATCCGTGTGTATGTGGATGGATGGATAGATAGATGGATGGATATGGTTGGATGGATTGATTGATGTTGTTGCAACGATTGCTCAAATACCATTGAATAAAAAAATTTGAAATTTTGGGTGTAACATTGTGACATCCTAGATTAGATCTGATTAGATTTTGTTGTTAATCGTAATCCGGAAGTGGTGTTTTCATGAAGATCTGAAGCGTTTTTCTGAAATATCTTAATTAATTATGAATATTTGAGAATTTTTGTAAATAATAATTTAATATTATGTCATTAGCTAAAATTTTATAGTTCAAATTTGACCCTACTTAGCCCCATTTAACTATTATAATCAATTAATGTTACAGTATATTTGTTACAATTGCGGTTAATCTGTTTACCTATGAAAATAAATGTTTTATATTTGACATTAACAATTATTATAAATTGTAAACAGGATAAGCACTTTGAATGTCTTTACTATTTGATTTTAATACTTTACGTGGATGTGTGGCTGTGTATGTATGTGTATGCTTGTGAACAAATAATGAATTACATCGTTCACAATATGTATGAATATATATTAGCAAAAGGGAAGAGTTTTTTTTTTATATATTTACTAAATTTGTCACATGTAATTATCAAATATGAAGTATTTAAGTCATTTTTAAACTGTTAAAATGTGGAAATATGTTGTGTTTTTATTGTAAACTACAGGAAAGTAAAAGAAATTTACAAGGAACTGTTATTTAATCGGTTAATAGCGGGAAGTAATATCTTTTACACAACAGATTTTTTCAAGATTAGAGTATGTTGTTCTATTAATAGTTTGTTATAGTTCTTTATATAAAAGCATTTTTATTTAGTAATAATATTACATTTTATTGAGCTATTGAAATTATATTCCCGGTCAGATCAGGTCTAGCGCTTACGTCACTCGCCAACGCATGCGTATCTAGACAAACACTGAATGAGGCAACCTTCTATGTCTATGAACCTTGGGAGGTCTAGGGAACGCTCAGGGTAGCTGAGCATTCTCTAGTATAGTCAAATTCACGTATAAATGGCATTCTAATGTGATGACGTCACTTACTGCGTTTATAAGAGATAGTAGTAAAAATTGAAATTTATTAACATCTGTCAATATTTCATATTTTTAAATTAAATAAATGTAATAAATTTACTTTTAATAATCATATCATAAATAGTTCGTCGAATTGCAGATTGAGTAAATTCATCAATTCCTGTAACTTGCTTTTTACGATTTCTTTTTTTTTTGGCGATGATAAGGTTCCACATTTCATTTCATTCAGGATCTTTAATATTGTGGAATGTGACGCAACGAAAGCAGCACAAACTCTCTAAGACAATAATAATATCGAAAAATGTATAAATATAAAAAGCACTTACTGTCATTTAACATATAACCTCAAAATATAATACTTAAATCTTCTGAAGAAGAAAATGGAATTAGAGGACCAACTAAAAGTTTTTCTTCATGAAAGAATGCAGAAGTATTCAAAATAATTTGTTTTTTTATGTCTAGATAATTTTTATCACTCATGTTCAATTACAAAACGACGAAGTGCGGATATAAACATAGAAAATATTTATGTAGTTCAAGTTCAGACGTACGTCAACATTCGCTTTATGGTATTAGCAACACCCCAAACAATCGCATAGCTAATAATGCATTTGACGTCATCACATTGGAATTTCAAAAATGCCATTTATACGTGAATTCGACTATACATGCATACTAAAAGTAAATAAAGGGAAAAATGACATAATTGAAAACGTTGGAGTTTTTTTAATTATATTATATCTTTACTAATAATATCGATAAATTTATTAAAAATTATATAAATTAGATGATAGCAATTATTGTCCTCAAAAACTACAACGAAATCAAAATAAATAAGGTGTTCCTTGAAAACCCTTGTTCGTATTTTTTTATGTATTATTCTGTCGTTCGAATCTTCTTCCTTGAGGCCTCTTTCTTTCATAGCTATTTCTATTCCTCTATTCCATTCTAATCTAGTTCGGTCTCTTTTTCTTCTATTGTATGGATTCCACACGAGAGTTTTTCTTGGTATTTTATCTTCGCACATTCGCTTCATGTCTTATTTGGTACCCATACTTCCGATACGTAGGTGATACAGCTTTCGAAGATCGATGAATATATCTGTTTTTTGTTTTTACCGTTATATTTTTATTCCACATATAAGGATGTAGTTATCTTATTATTATTCTTCCTTGGTCGGCTTTTCTCCTGACATCTGTTACCTCTCTTCCGTTTTGAATAATTGCTATTCCTAAATATTTGTATTCTGTTGCATGTTTAATTATACCTCGTTCTAATTTAAAATCTTTGCATTCTCCTCCTATGACCATGTATTGTGTCTTTTCTAAGTTTATCTCCAAACACCAGAGTTTGAATTCGTCGATAAGTTTTCTAACCATGTAGTTGCCGTCGTCTTCGTTTTCAGCTAATACAATCTGGTCGTCGGTGAACAACAATGTAATTTTCTTCATCAATCGTGTTCCCATATTCTTCCGTATCCTCACCTATTTTTCCAGTGCTTGGTTAAATAATTTTTGTTATTCCGCATATTTCTTCGGTTGAAGTAAAATTTGCTACTTACTTTGAATTGGTTCCACTTCTCTTCAATCGTAACTCTTGTGTCAAATTCTTTTAGTTTTTCATTTCGACAACTTTTGTATTTTTAAAAGAAGGTCTGTTTTGAAATTGTAATCATTTAATAAAATTCACTAATAAACCAACGTTTCTACTGTACATCAGTCATCATGAAGCTGCTGATAACATACAAAACATACAATTATATATACAGACTTACATAAATGGTATTAGAATAATATCATATGTAATACCACTAGTAAATAGCATTTTACTTGAAATTTTTGTCCTTATGGTCACGATTGACCCATGATTGATTTTTTTTCGTCGTAACAAGCAGGAGTGAAAATTACAAATACAATTCTAGTTACGAATGGTATTCCTGGCATGACAATTCCTCGATATATATATATATATATATATATATATATATATATATATATTTTAAAAAAAAGTAGGGCTGAGGTGGTCTCGAACCAGGTCTTGTAGGTTATTGATGTTATGAATCAGCCCTCGTATCCCCTCGGCTATGGAGCATTTTGTTTTTGACGTTTCTTATTCGAAAATATGAATGATAACCTTCAAAATACAATTTATTTTATCAAATATTTCAGTTAGAAAAGGCCTTATTACACAACATTTAGTTTTATTAGATGCAAAATTAAAAAATCTAACTAACGATACCATATGCACCCGATTTTATTTAGCGGGACAGATGGAAACAGCAAAAAACTGTTTTCCCATGTTATTTCCCTATGTCAAGGTTTTCAGTATTCACCCTGTATATATATATATATATATATATATATATATATATATATATATATATATAACCAACGCCTATTTAGTAGTGTAAATTCCGCGGCAATTGCCAGTACCTGACAATTGATAGTGAGATTTGAACCGGATTGATTCAATTCACTAAAATACTGTGATTTAATTGGATGACAAATTATGTATGGAATTGTCAAGTAAATCATATAAATTATTTGACAGAAATCTTTTCTCAAACATATATAAAACAAACACACGTATATGTTACTTAATAGTTATCAATCAAGTTTCTAGTTGAGTAACAGTCGAAATTTGTAAAAACCTACCACTAGCCAATCAAGGGCCAGAGAACAGCGAAACAAGATTATACAACTAATATAAAACTAATTAAGTATCACAGATTTATCACAAGTAATCTAACTATAGTCAAATCCACGTAAAAATGGCATTATTGAAATTCCAATGTGATGACGTCCCTAGAGTGTATGTATTAAGTGACGCAAATGCATTAGTAGCTATGCGATTGTTTGGAGTGTTGCTAATATCATAAAGCGTGTGTTGACGTACGTCTGTACTTGAACTGCATAAATATTTTCTATGTTTATATCCGCACTTCATCGTTTTGTAGTTGAATATGAGTGATAAAAAATTATCTAGACATTGCTTCTGCATTCTTTCATGAAGAAAAACGTTTAGTTAGTCCTCTAATTTCATTTTCTTCTTCAGAAGATGTAAGTATATTTTGAGGTTATATGTTTAATGACAGTAAGTGTTTTTTATATTTATACATTTTTCGATATTGTTATTGTTGGTTATTGTCTTAGAGAGTTTGTGCTGCTTTCGATGTGTCACATTCCATAATATCAAAGATCCTGAATCAAATGAAATGTAGAACCTTATCATCGCCAAAAAAAAGAAATCGTAAAAAGCAAGTTACAGGAATTGATGAATTTACTTATTCTGCAATTTGATGAACTATCTATGATATGATTAGTAAAAGTAAATTTATTACATTTATTTAATTTAAAAATATCAAATTATGACAGATGTTAATAAATTTTAATTTTTACTACTATCTTTTATAAACGTAGTAAGTGACGTCAGCACATTGGAATGCAATTTTACGTGGATTTGACTATACACAGGGAATAAACTATTATAACAATTCTCTATATTGTTTTCTGAAAAACGTAGAATAAATTAAACTGAGATTCTGAATGTTACAATTTTTTGAACCCTCTGTATAAATAACATTTCGAGAGTAAGACGTTTGTTCAAGTTTTTCTATATAGCCAGTGTCTTCAAATTGAAAAGAATGTTCTTCTTTTTGACAGTATTTTATTAGGGCACATTTGAGGCTAAGATTTAGTTTTACTGCGTTCCTCGGGTGTTCCTTTAATCTAGTGTGGAGGTATCTTTTAGTTTGTCCAATGTAGGCTTTATTGTAGTCTATACATACAATTTTGTAGACAAAGGAGCCTATTCCGTAACTCAGTGGTTAATTTTTAACCAGCTGCTAAAAATTTTGACAATTAAAAACAAGCGTTGCAATTGATGTTTTCACATTTTCTCTAGTGCTATCTATTTTCAGTGGAGAAAAAAATTAGCAACTGCTTAAAAATTAACCACTGAGTTATAGAATAGAGGGGAATCTTTGCGTTGTATCACTTGGGTGTTTGGTATTATTGAACAAATTATGAACTTTTTATATTGTTTGAACGTAATGTTCATGTCGAGTTGTCTTGTCAACGTATTTCTAACTTTATGTGACAAATCAGAAATGTAAGGAATAAATAGTACAGTAATAATTGTTAGCACTGGTGTTAATAAGAAATAGTTGTTTAATCTTCATAATGACTTCGGAATGGAAGCATTCTGACGTGAGTTTCAAAGCACGATTTTTCAAATTCGCCGCCAGATTAATTAGCTTTTCCTTCATTTTAAATTTCTATTTCGAACTGCAGGTGGGTGTTGTAGTTATTGAATATCCGTAGAATAACTTCCGTTTGGTCAGCTGGTACGGCTGTGATGATGTCATCAACATATTTCTTAATGGGATAAGAAATGGAAGACGGGAGACACAATGTTCTACTAACCATCACTAGATTGGCGTTAACAGGGCTGAGACTGGAACCCATCGCAGTACCAAATAGTTGTAAATAGAACTTGCCATTTAAACAGAAGAAACTGTTGTTGTACCAAAACTCTATCAATTGTAGGAACTCTCTTTTGGGTATAGTTGTTTTGTTACTAATTGTACCCCATTTCTCTTCTATTACTTAAGAGGAAAATTAGTGAACAAGGAGATCACATCTTGTGAAAGATCCTGAATCAAATGAAATGTAGAACCTTACTTTTCACTAGAAAGTCGTCATTTTCTAGCCCACTAAGTAAACTAGACAGATATTTGGAGAGGTTAGATTTTGGACCGTTGATCCCGGAAACAATAAGTCGTAGAGGAAAATTAATTTTAACCGCGGCCCCAGCTAATTAATTTGGCGGCAAAATTGAAAAATCGTGCTTTGAAACTCACGACAGAATGCTTCCATCCTGAAGTCATTATGAAAATTAAACAACTACTTATTATTAACAACTACCCGAAAACCCTAGTTAATCGTATCCTGAATACTAATTCCCGTAAAATCCTCCAACAATACTAACAAATATTACTATACTATTCCTTACATTTCTGATTTGTCACATAAAGTTAAAAGTACGTTGACAAGACACATTACGTTGAAACGGAATAAAACAGTACAGAATTTATTCCGTAATACTAAACAATCCATAAATACAATGCAAAGATCGAACATTGTCTACAGAATTGAGAAAATAAGTATTTGCTATTACCAGTCCATTTTCTATGCAAAAGTTTGAAATTATTTTCCTTTGTTTCCTAAGCACTATTCTATTCCCTTGTTTATGATCCCTACTCTACTATTTAGATCTCCCATAATAATAACCTTCTTATTACTTCTATCTACTTCTTGCTGAAGTTCCTTAAAGAATTTATCTTTTTCTCATTCTCGCAACTTCATTAAGTACTGTTAATGTAACCTCTTTTCTTTCTTTGTTTCCTTTTAATGACAAAATTCTTTCAATAACTAATCTCTGCGCAGTTATTTTGGCGAGCACTTTTGTTTACACTTTTTCCCTCTTCATTTGTATGTATTTATATTTTTATAAATTGTCTGAATATTTCAAGAACTTCTTCATCTCATTACTTCATGCAGTCGAGTATAGAAGTCCTAATTATGATTTAAGTATCAATTATGGTTCAAAATTATATTAATAATTATTTGTTGCACACCAATTGCTGCATATGTGAATAAATATATAGTAAATAGTGAAATACAACAAACAAAAAAATGACAAATACATTAAGAGCTGAATAAATCGATGGAAAGATTTTTATTTATGGAAACTTGAAAACAAAAATGGAGGATAATATGTTATTTTAATGAAATATTTGTTAAAATATAGAAACAGTTGTGAAACAAGGTAAATGAATTAATTCTTTGCATTTAGTTAAGCGCTTTACTAGTGTGAATTGTCTCATTCGTTAAAAAACTGCACCGATATTAGACAAGGTAAATGCAAACAATAAAGGTATCGTGATCGCAAGGAATAATACATATTATTAAATTTTCTATAGTTACATAGCTATCTAGACTACGATCACCGATTGCTATCTGCCCGCACAAAACAAACAAATATATTGTTATATCGTCCGCCCTCTGCACGTACCAGCACATTGTTCCAGACATCTCTTTCTATCACATGAACGATCAAAAATGCAAAAAACTTTATCTCATCTTTTTACTTCCTCAACACTGTTCATGTATAAATACACATATAATTCCTACCAGACAACTTGCACAAAAACAGTAACGGTATATAATGGAAACAGTTGCTTGTACTATTCACTTATGAAAATTTCATATGAAAATTATACTTACAAACTCCAAGCAATTCATAATTATTTCACGTTTACAGTTTCTATTTTTATTTCATTTTGGAATCATAAACTTGTTTACACGCCCTCAAATTCGGGCGTAGTTTGACTTTTATCACTCGAGGGCATATAAAGTTGCTACTCAAACAAATTAAAATTGTGACAAATGAATAAATGCTAAACAATAAATTCTATTAAGTATTTGGTATTCAAAGAACTTTTCAGATTCCTTTTTATATAAATCTTTTGAATTTTAAGAAATCAATTTGGTCTGTGCAGACTCTAATTTCATTAATATTTCTTTAGAATAATTAATAGTAGATGTTCTAAATATATTTGATAGTGACAGTAACACATTGAATATATTAAATTTGTTTAAGAACAAATAATCTAATAATGCCATCTATCTATAAAGAAATCACAACGTGGAATGTATACCTACATATTTTTTTCATTTCAAGAACCAAAATTAAATAAAACGTTGTATGTACCACGGGCATAGTGAACATTATAGCTCTCAGATAGGTAATTTAAAGCACTCCGTGAAGTTTAGAATATTTTTTCAGAGAATATGCACGTAAAAGGGACAGGTAAAATGTTATATGAATATAAAATAAAAATTTTACGTAAGTAACCATATCTAGTAAGCTAAGTTTTAAATATACTCTTATAATTATGTGATCAGGCACGAGGGATCCGACTTTAACTATTATTCGTCAGTAAAAACATTAATACACTGACTGGTTGGTTAGCAATCCCGGGTAAACATGACACATGACTTACGTACGTAGCCTCTACAAAGTGTCAATTAAAATAATATTACAATATGTCATATTGGAAGGAATCTTTTAACACATGACTTATAGAAATGTACGATGATTTAAAAAAAAATCACTTTAGAATATTTTGCCTGTTTCAAAAAGGTTGAATTTTCTGTTGGTTTTTCTTATTAAATGAGGTCCTTTTTCCTAGTCATTTTTCTGTATACAACTTTTTCTCTAAAGTCATTGGTTTTCTCAAAAAGGCGCTGGTAAAATAAATAAAATAAGTCAACGTGCTTTTAAAATATTTTAACTTTAGATAATTATATTTCGAAACTCGTTCTTCGAGATTACATTGTAGTACCGCTACTTCAACTAGTTTTAACCACAAGTTTAGAGAATAAATTCAAATATTCGCGGACTCCTGTCCCGCTCTTCTACTGTGCATCGTATCGGACACTCTTCATAACGTTCTTTGTGCTAAACAAAGTCACATATTTGAGATTGTATGAAACTATAAAAATTATTTTCAAACATTTAGCTAAAATTCATAAAATTAAACAGATGTTTTTCAGCAGTGTAAACCGTATTAGAGACAGAGAGGAAGAGCATGATATCAACAAGCAGCTACGGGATTTAGGAAAATGGTTTTATGTTTGACAGAAACAACAAATCAAAGCAAAAAAGACTGGTAAATTAACAAGACACAAATAAAAAAATAGTTATCTCATTTAAAAAAATAAAAGACGTCAGATTTGACAGGTGTTCAGGCAAGTGACATTTGGACGAAGGAGATAAGGATAACTATGCAATGTGGAAGATGTGGACGTGCTTCAAAAAATTTTAACATTTTAAAATTATAAGACATCGGGTAGGTACTGAAATGAATTAAACTTGTCGGGGGTTTAGGCTAGAATTATTGCACAAAAGAGGCAACAACAGAAGATATAGGTCGGTGATTCGTTTGCTGATATATTCCTTTGGTGGTAGCGAGTTTCGAGTTGATTTATTAGGGGTTGTACCTGTTAGATTTTTATTAGTTTATTGTTTATATTTTATCATATTTCCGCTTTTGTTATAAAAAGAGTCAAGATTTTTTAAGTATTTATTTTATTTTAAACGATATAGACTTATCCCTTACTAGGAACGTGAATAAATTAATTAATTTGTCAGGGTTGTGAGAAGATTTATTCTTTGTTTTTACTTTTAGTTTTGTTCGTACTTTGACGAATCTCTGGGATATTGGTACTATACGATTATATTTAATCACTTATTTAAAATAAACAAAAATGGAAAATGAGACATTGTGATTGGTCAAATATGAGATTAGAAAGGTCCATTTGCGATCGAGCTAAGAGAAAACATTTTATTTTACTTGGTGATTTATTATTCATTACATATTATTTTATTCTTATTAAAGGAAGATTATATTATTTATTATATATTTACATTTATTTTATGTAAAATACTTTTCTTGTTTAATCTCAGTAGTTCTTAACAGGTTTTCCGTAAACCTAGAAAGGATGAGCCGCCAATTTTCTATTTAGTTCAAGTATGCTTCAAAATACGTATAATTATCTAATGCTCTAATTTCAATATATATATATATATATATATATATATATATATATATATATATATATATATATATATATATATAGAACTATAATATCTAATTTTATATATTCAAAACTTTCATGAAACATTTCTTATTATATTTTATAGAATTTTAACTAAAAAATAATAACATAGCATACATGTACAAAATATTCTTTTCAAGTTAAATAATTTGTTGTCGTTCTTTCAGAACTGAACATTGAGTCGTATTTTGCTTCGTCTAACATTTCTACACCTTTATCGTTGATTTTTCAATCAACGATCCTCAGTAAAATATACCCTAACTCTAATCCAAACCTACGATTTACGCACGAAAATAGACGATGTTATCCGAAACTAATTACACTAACTGAAACGCCTGATATTAACCCCAATGCAACTAGAATCACAGTTATGTAGGTGAAACGAATTTTCCCATAAGCTTGCCTATCTATATATTTTTCAATCAACGGCAATATATATAAATTATTTTCGTGGTTCTGGTTTATGAGTTTTTAAAAATAATTATTTTATTCACAAATATTAAATTTAATGTTTTCAAAGCAAGATACAAGTCCAGACTGAATATAATATTTCTTTACAATCTTTTACATGTGTTTTTGATACAGAGTAATATAATATGATAACATGATAACAGGATGTCGGGAACTGCTGATGGTTGCAACTCCTGGGCAGGTAACACCTTCCTCCTTAAGAAGAAACTCTAGGGCGGAACGACTTGAGTTTCGTCAATCTGCGTGGGAGTCCTGGGAATTGTATTCTGGAAAAATTTATTTTTTATTTTGAACAAAAAATATGTTGCGATCACCAATGACAGGCAGATGACTCCTATTATTGCAGTCACGGAGTATTTGTATTCTGTCTTCATCGGATCGATGTCGATTTCTTCAATTTCTTGTAGTTGGAGTTGATGTAGTTTGTCCAGTGGTGTCTTGTCCAGTTTTAGTTTTTCAACTTGTAGGGTTGTAGGACTTCTTATGTTGATTTTTTCTAAGTTGATTGGATGACCAGGTATGGAGTTTATTTTATTGGAATACACATAGGATGAGATTTTGATTGAGCAGTTTGGTGGTATAATGAATAGATAGGTTCCTTGAAGGGAAGCGATGGTATTTCTACTGCATGTTGTTTTTATTTGTTGCGGTGTAGGAAATATTCCAATGTAATGTGCTTTATTTATTTCTAATACAATTTTTTGTCTAATTTTTACTGGCACATGTTGGCAATTATTGGCAGTGGTATCGGTAGTTAATATTGAAGTTAGACATTCTTCATCTTTTTCCATTGGAAGGAGATTTGTGTTGTCGCATAGGAATTTCGACTCTAGGTCTATACAATTCTCGTTGGTGTATTGGTATGCGTTGTTGTTTAAGGATGGCCTTGCAGAGACTGTTGGCTGACAACCTGCATCTCTAAAATGCAAGTAAAACATGTCACGAAACAAGTACTTCAGGTACTTGAGGCCTTGTTCCACATGAGAATGTTGTGCCATTGATGATGATGTTGTTTAAGGATAGATAAGTAGCAGGTGGGATAATTGTAGATTGATTAACGTTTGGAATGGAGTATAAATGGTAATGATCGAATGTTTCTGGGTGTACCAGCGGGAAATCAAGTGAAAACATAATTTTTTCGTTACTAATATGTACTTTAATTTTAATTACGTGATAATATCTAGAAACATCTTCAATGTTTGGAAATAATAATTGTTTGTGATCGTAAATGGATAATAATTCGCTAATGGCATGTTTCAAATCTTCAAAGGAAATTATGCTTGGGTGTACAGTTTCCAAAATGGCAAATGTTACCGCGTTTTCAATTTCTTCTAAATAGTGCTCTAATGAATCAATGTTATATTTAATTTCTTCTAAAATTTCTTGTATAATCAAATAATGGGAAAACGAGAAACTTGAGTTATTAATTGATTTGATTATCTCATTTGTTTTATTTTCTATATCATTTTGATTTTTGATTATTGATGTCATCGTTTCATTGATAGAAGACATTATATTTTTCGAAAGTGATATCTGATTATTTAATTTAGTTACGATTGATTTTTGATTACTTTGTAATTTAAGTATGTTATCATGAATTTCTTCGGCGTCAGCATTATCCATATTTCCTGTTATAAACTTGATAAGAGATCCTAAAGGATTGATAATACCACGTTTTTGCCGTTTTTCTGGGTAGAAATTTCTTAATTTTTTAGTTACAACTGATAATTGGTATTTCAAGTGTTCGTAATAATTGTTTAATACAGTGAAAATGTCGGGGGTAGCAGAGTTTATTGTTTCTTTTATTTTAGATAGGCTTTCATTTAATAAATCTACTCGATTAGATAGGGATTTGAGGTCAACGTAATGAAGGAATGTGTGGGAAGCGGTTTTAATTCTTGCTTGTCCTAATTTAAATGGGAGGATTCCAGGATTGTTGGATAGATTCTGGATTAGAACTTCTTGTGTCTTCGTCATCGTTATGTACAGAGTCGAGAGTCTGTGAAATTATGCTGGTTTTAGAATTTTATTTTCTAAGATTTTGAATTTGTTTTTAGTCTTATTCTGTTTTTTAAAGTCATAGGTTTTTTGTCTGGGTCTTTTTATGTTACTTAGGTGGATGTTTGTAGAAGTGTTGCCGTGTTGTGGTTTTATTTCGGCGGTTTTTAGATTTGGATTAATTTTTTCAATTTCTTCTGGTTTGAATTTGTTATTCGTTTTGCTTTGCTTTTGTTTATTTTTTACGTAAATTGTTTTAGGTATTTCAGGTAGATCTTCGCGATTTTTATTTGCGTAATCAATAGTTTTTTGTTTGTATTGCTCGTTTGTATCTCTGATTTTATTGTACAGCAGTTTAATTTTTTCCTTGTGATTGATTATATAATTATTAACTAGTTGCTTTTCCAATTCAAGGTCTAGGGGTGAGTTTACGTCAATGTGTCCTGATATAATTTCGCACGGTTTAAATTTTGTAGCAGAATGGATAGAATTATTGTATGCTAGCAAAGCGTAGTTGACTTTCATTTCAATTGGTTCTTTGTTATATTCGTTCTGATTGTTTAGTAGTCTTATATGTTCCACAAGGGTTGAGTGAAATCTTTCAATTAACCCGTTTGATTCTGGATGTTGTGATGTTATAAAATGGAGTTTTACTTTATGTACTTCTAATAATTCTTTAACTAATGAATTTTTAAATTCTAAGCCATTGTCCGAAATTATTTGATTTGGTATCCCATGATGGGTGAAATATTTAACAAGATTATTCACAACTTCTATGCCTTGTCCGGAATTCAATCTATAGGCTTGAGCATATCTTGAGAAAGCATCAATTATCGTTAAGAATTTTTGTTTTTCTAAAGTTATCGAGTCAATATGTAAAATTTCAAAAGGTTTAGTTGGGGTTGGTGAAATATTAAATTTTGGTTTAATAGGGATTCTGTCATATTTAGTTTTTAAACATAATTCACATTCATTAATGTAAGTTTGAACTGATTTCCTCAAATTAGGCCAGTAGTATTTCTTTCTAATTTCTTTCTCTGTTTCATCGATTCCTCTGTGATTAGTTTTGCTTTCGTGATAATTTTGAATAGTTTCTTTAATATCTTCTGAGTCTACGACATCTAATAATTTTTGAGTATATCTTACTAAATTTATTTGTGAGTTTTTGAAATATTTTTGAATAATTGAACTGAATTTTTCATATATTGGATCTTCAAAGTATAAGCAATATTTAACTTTCGGGATGATGTATTCTTTTATGAAATTAATTATATCACTAGCAAAATTGGTTTTCGAAATTTGTACAAGAAAACGTTGTGTGTTTTCAAATAATTTTATAATTTTGTGTTTTTGGGGATCAAAATTTACTTCTGATATAATAATTTGGTTTGTTCTGAAATTAACTGGTTTATCACAAATAGGTATTCCTATGGTCGGATTTTCTGTGTTCGTGTGAACTGTTTCATCGTCTGAAATAATTTCATCTTGATTTTCATTATCGGTTTGAACTACTAAAGAGACATTATCTAAATTATTTTCATTCTCTTGTTTACTAGTGTTAGAAAAATTTTTGTTAAAATTTTCTATGTATTCGAATATTCCTTCGGAGTTTTCATTTGTTTCGTTGGCATTGATTTGAATACGAGATAATGCGTCTGCGTTTAAATTTAGTGAACCTTTTTTATAAACGATTTGGTAATCATATTCTTCTAGTTTAAGTCGCCATCTTACGAGTTTCGAATTGGGTTCTTTTAATGAAAACAACCATTGTAAAGGTCTGTGGTCCGTATAGATGACAAATTTACGACCAAATAGATAAGGCCTGAAATGTTTCACTGCCCATACTATGGCTAGTAGCTCCTTTTCAATTGTGGAGTATTTAGTCTCTGAATCATTTAACGTACGGCTGGCGTAAGATATAGGCAGATCTGATCCTACTTTTCCTTGTGACAGTACGGCACCAATCGCGAAATTGCTCGCGTCTGTCGTTAAAATGAAAGGTTTCTCGAAATCAGGGTGTTGCAAAATAGGTTCATTAGCTAACAAATTTTTACAGGTATTGAAACAATTTATGTAATTTGGATTTTGTGTATCGATTTTGGCGTCTTTTTTCAAGCATGAAGTTAAAGGTTTTGTTAGATTTGCGAAATTTTTTATGAATTTGCGATAATATCCGAGTAATCCCAAAAATGCTTTTATTTCTCGCGTAGTTTTTGGTAAGGGGTAATTTCTAATTGCTTTGATCTTCTCGGGGTTAGGTTTTATGCCGTCTGATGTAATTAAGTGACCTAAAAATGTGACTTCTGTTTTTAGAAATTCGGACTTATCGAGTTGTACCTTAAGGTTACTTTCGCGTAATTTTTGGAAAATACTTTTTAAATTTGAAATATGCTCTTGAAGAGATGCAGAAAATACTATTATATCGTCCATAAAAACAAAGCAAATTTTGGTTAAATATTCTCGTAATATGTTATCCATAACTCGCTGAAAAGTGGCTGGTGCGTTCTTTAAGCCAAAAGGTGTTCGTAAAAATTCATAGTGTCCGTGTTCTACGTTAAAAGCGGTTTTCTGTATGTCGTCCGGGTGCATTTCAATCTGATGAAATCCACTTGCCAAGTCTAATGTTGAAAAGTATTTTGATCGTCCAAGTCGGTCTAGAATGTCGGATATATTCGGGATAGGGTAACGGTCATCTACAGTCTTCTCGTTTATCTTGCGATAATCGACGACTATACGCCATTTTTGTTTGCCAGAAGCATCAACCTTTTTTGGAACGATCCAAATAGGTGATGACCAAGGCGAATCACTGGGTCGTATGATTCCTTGTTCTAACATGTTTTTAATTTGTTTCTCGACTTCGGGTTTGTGAATAAATGGATATCTATAGGATTTTGAGTGTACTGGAATTTCATCTTTTGTGATTATTCGATGTTTGATCTTGTTTGTAAAAGTTAGTGGAGTTCCTTCTCGATAAAATATATCAGAAAATGATTTGACTAATTTTGAAATTTGATGTGTTTCTTCCGTATTCATGTGGTCGGTTCTAATTAATTTAGTTAAGTCTGATTTGTCTTGATATTGGATATTATTTACATCGTCATTGACTGTGACATTAAATAATTCGAATTCAGAATTATTAAATGGGTTGGCATTAATTGGTTCGTACAAATAAATTTCTTGTGGTTCATATGTATTATTATAAATATCTACAGGGGCATAACCGTTTTGACAATTTGATAAACAATTTCTAATTAAACAATTCGAAATGTTTGTGGGTGGTATTAATACATCGCCGTCGGGTGCATGTACTGGAATTTTTACGGTTTCGAGAGTGTTTGGTTCTATTCGAGCAAAGAACAATAATTTTTGTTTCGATTCGTAGTGTGATAGTTTTAAACTCGTGTTTGGGGTTCTCAAGATAGAATGTTTTATATTTAGTTCGACGTTTAAGTCTTTTAACGTGTCATATCCAATTAATCCATCGAAAAAGTGATGAAATTTAAACAAATAGAATTTTATATTTTTGTCGGTATTGAATTCGGGGAATGCTGGAATTTCAATACAAGAATCGCGTTTAGTAGTTTGAAATATTGAACTAATTGTAAAATTTTCCTTTTTAATAAATGGTTTAAAATATTTTTCTGCAAGATCTGGATTTAAAAATGATTTTGTCGCTCCGGTGTCTATTAACAATTTTATGGGTGGATTCGAAATTTTTATAAAGGGTAAATCTTTTTTATCATAGATGGAATGAATTTCTATGTTTGGTTCTGAGACTGGCTCGTTTCGCAAAAATTTTGATTATCTTCATAAGAGTCGGGTTCGTACACGTCGTATTCGGTTTCATTAGTGTCGACCGAAGTGTTTTGTCCGTATTGTTCGTAATTTTCCACTTCATTATAATTATCGTAATAATATTCTACTGATTCGTAAAATTCGGTGGGCTCTACATTAAATAGTTCCTCGGATACAAATTTTTGTTGTCCGTTATTTTGGAATTTTGATACAGTACCATGTGATATTCCACTCATGGGGGTTGGTTTGGGAAATTGTTGACGGGTGGCAGAACCTTGTGGTTTCCACACGTTTGTAGGATTGGGTCTAGGTTGAGGTCTTCCAAATACTTGTTGGTTTGTAAAGGTTCTTTGAGGTTGAATTGGTCTAGGCTGTAAAGCTATTGGAGCACTGGGAAATGGTCGGGGTTGATTATTGATTGATATCTCGGAAATTGCATTGGGATTTGTCTTTGAATGTGCATATTAGGCTGAGGTTTTTGAGTGATTTTATTATTGAAAGCGGGTCTTTGTAAATGTCTGATGTTATTTTCCGCTACTATATATTGTCTACTTTCTGCTAAACTAGTGGGCTTCATTGCGCGAATTGTTGAACCAAGTGGTTCTTTTAATCCAGCTAAAAATATTTTCAACGCATGTGTATTATAAAAATTTTTCTTTACTGTTTTAATTGTCTCTTCTGATTCATGAATTTCAACATAATTATGAAGGAAGCTTAAATTTTGTATTACTTTTGTGTAAAATTGAAGTGCTGATTCATCTTTTTGTCTCAGTTGATCTAAATCAAATAATAAGCCATTTTCA
Organism: Stenolophus ochropezus; assembly: GCA_035578165.1. NCBI lineage: Eukaryota > Metazoa > Arthropoda > Insecta > Coleoptera > Carabidae > Stenolophus > Stenolophus ochropezus. Next base: position 2,969,654 of record JAQOWZ010000024.1, on the reverse strand, counting down.
TCTCGCTGGTCGCCGAAATGGGCAACTAACGTTTCTTTTACTGTTTTCCAGTCTTTGGTTATACAAGTAGTGTATACTTCGCGGGCTGCTCCGGATAATTTTGCATATATTCCGTATACTACTGCAATATTTTGAACGCAATGTAAATTTTCAGGTTTCGGGTCCCAATAAGTTTTTATTAGGGCATTTGCGATTTCTAGGAATCCTGCTAATTCTGCTGGATTTCCATTGAAGTTTGGAACGATTTCAAGTAATTTAGTTTCAAATTTGGGTATTTGTGACATATTTTCGCTTATAGATAAATTAGAAAGAACTGAATTAATTATTGTTAAATCTACTTTTTGATTTCGGTAAGAATTCGTAAAATCTAAGTCTAAATCTAACTCGTTCTCACTGTTTTCCGCGGTGGAAGGGTAAGATGAAAGCGAGGAGTCGGACATAAAAATGAAAACAACTTACACAATCAATTTGATGAAGAGTCGCATTCCTGGCTGATTTCCTCGATGGAGATCTGCTGGGTCGGAGGGTGATTCCTTGGATTCTCGATGAATCTTGTAGAATTTCGGTCCATCGCGAGTTAACAGTTGATACTGCAGGTTTTTTCACGATGAATTACCTCTCAGTATCCTACCGACTGCGCCAATTATTTTCGTGGTTCTGGTTTATGAGTTTTTAAAAATAATTATTTTATTCACAAATATTAAATTTAATGTTTTCAAAGCAAGATACAAGTCCAGACTGAATATAGTATTTCTTTACAATCTTTTACATGTGTTTTTGATACAGAGTAATATAATATGATAACATGATAACAGGATGTCGGGAACTGCTGATGGTTGCAACTCCTGGGCAGGTAACATATATATATATATATATATATATATATATATATATATATATATATATATATATATTTATATTAATCAAAATAAGGATCGCCAATAAATAAAGAAGGAATTTTTGATGTTTCAAATTATTTAACATTTAATGTTGCTAAATGTGTTATGAAGTAACTAAATAAAGTAAATATTCCTAAATAAACCAAACTGAAGATAGTAGCTGTAATTTAAAAATAAGCTTCTATTTCATTCCAATTAATATTGCCAAATGTATCATGCAGTAACTAAATAATAACCAAATATTCTTAAATTAAGTAAACTGAAGACTGGTATATTAGGATTGTCAAAATAATTCATAAATTTCAAAATTAGCTATTTCATTCCAATCAGTATTGCTAAAAGTGTTGTAATATTGACAAACTACAAATCGATCGGCTTTTGTATTTTTGCATAGATGCATTAAATATAGTTGTGTTTGATAACAAATGAAAAAGTTTCACAAGGGCTGGCGTGCATCAGTATTAAAAAAATTGCTATGTCGACCGGTTTGTAAATGTAATTCGCCGAGTATACCCTAGGCTTCCGACATCAGAGAAACAGTTACATTTGATGGCTAATTTCATTTCTGCAAGCCAGATGTTATCGAATGTTTTCATTTAATACCAAACACGACATACTTCTGACAAATTACTGCAAAAACATACTGCAAAAAAAAAATAGATCGATTTGCACATTTTGTCATTTCTGAAAACCAGTCCTTGTCGAGTGCTTTCATTTAATACCAAACACCACATAATTCTGACAATATTTTGAATAAAACCAAAGCTGATCGATATGGAACATTTTTGTCAATTCTGCACGCTAGCACTTAACGAGTCCTTTCACTTGAGACCAAACACTATATACTTCTAAGAACTTTATACAGTAAACAAAAGCCGATCTACATTGCTCATTTTTGTCAATTCTGCACGCTAACCCTCATTTCGACTCGACATACTTCGACATGGAACATTTTTGTCTTTCTGCACGCCAGCTCTTAACGAGTCTTTTCATTTGATATCAAATGATGTAGTTTTGTCAACTTTTGCGAAAAACAAATGTCGATCGTCATGGTACTTATCTAAATGCCTACCCTTCTCGATTGCTTTTTGTTGATAACAAACACAGCAAAGTGTTAAATTTATTTTCGTCAATCTTTACGTTAGCACTTACCAACTGCTTTCATTTGAGACCAAACACGACATAATGAAGCAGTACTGCTAGCATATATAATTTTGTTTTTAATAATACTAGCAATAACCCTTAGTATAAGGAAAACATTTTATTAATAGTAATAATTTTTGTTAGTATCATTTATACTTTTAATGCGAACAGTGTAACCAAAGAATTAATGACCACTTTATTATACACGAGTCTATTATTATTTGTTTACATTTATATGCAGGCTAAGATAGAAAATATAAGTGTCGGGGACGCAGCCAGTTGACAATACAACACTCTTGTGGTGGAATCCCGTAGCACGTGCGAACTGTTTATTTTGTACAATCTTCCATTCACCCTATGTGAATCCAAGCACGTGATCGTAGAGTCTTCTAGAATATTTTAAATATCCCTAGATTAAGACAAAGAAGTTATCGTGCAGCCAAGTGAGATGGAATATTTAAAATATTCTAGAAGACTCTACGATCACGTGCTTGGATCGTGGACCACCTCCGACACACCATAGTCCTAAAGGAGCGATAAAGGATATTTTCGTATAAAACTCAAGTCAAAAGTTACGCTCGAAGACTCGGATTCAGGGCTCAATCTATGCTTGGCGTGTCCGAGGTAGATACTCTGGACTCTCCGATTCTGCTTCCCAATCCTATCATCCTCCTAACACCTTTCACGCTATGACTCTACCAGGAGTGGATGTATCATCACTACATCATCGTCCTAATACATTGAGGCAATTGCTCTGCCAGGAGTAGATGTATCATCACTATATCATACTCCTAACACCTTCACGCTATGGCTTTTGCCAGGAGTGGGTGTATCATCACTATATCATACTCCTAACACCTTCACGCTATGGCTCTGCCAGGAGTGTGTGTATCATCACTATATCATCATCCTAACACCTTCACGCTATGGCTCTGCCAGGAGTCTATGTATCATAACTATATCATCATCCTAACACCTTTCATGCTACGGCTCTACCAGGAGTGGGTGTATTATTATGACATTATCATCACGTTTCTGTATTTCTCAAGCAATAAAATTCCCACCAACTACCTCACTGCTTGGACTAGCCAGGTAAATGTTTACAATATTGGTTAATACCAATATTGGTTTATGGCTGTCCCAATGATATCACGTCTCAATTAAATATAACCAATCTAATATTGACAGACTAACAATTGTAAATCTGGGTGTCTGCCCTAAGGCACACTATCAATAATTATTTCTGATCGCTTTGACAAAACATACTTCTGAAAACTTTTTATAAAACACGAAAGCCGATTAACATTCAGCATTTTTGTCAATTCCGCACGCCAGCTCTTAACGAATCGTTTCATTTCATAGCAAGAACCAAACAGTTCTAACAACTTTTTGCAAAAAACAAAAGCCGATCAACATTGACAATTTATTTAATTTTGCACGTTAGCCCTTATCGAGACCTTTCATTTGATACCAAACATCACATACTTCTGACAACTTTTTGCAAGAAACAAAAGTCGATCGACACGATCATGATCATTTCTGTACACCAGCCCTCACCAAGACCTTTCATTTGAGATCAAACACAACATACTTATGGGAACTTTATGAAAAAAAACAAAAGCTGGTGAACATGCAACATTTATATCATTTCTGCACGCCAGCACTAATGAAATCTTTTAATGTAATACCAAACACGACATACTTCAGAGAACTTTTTGCAAAAAACAAAAGCCGATCGACATGGAACTTTTTTGTCGTTTTTGCAAGCCAACTCTTATCAAGTCCTTTCATTTGATATGAAACATGATGTACTTCTGACAAGTTTTGTGAAAAACAAATGCCGATCGACATTATACATTTCTAAATGCTAATCGATAGAATACCCGATTTTAAAATTGAATCCAAATATAGATACATAGATAGCGAATCAACCAAAATAGTATGTGATTTATATAAGACTATTTCAAACAGTGTAATTAATAGAAAAATATTGTAGCGATCCCAGGGTAGCGCTGCGGGCGAAGGCCGCTAGCGGACTGGTCACAACAGGTCCGCTCACTCTCCATTGTTCTGTTTACTAGAGGGTTGGAGAACATTCTAGCAATTAAGTGTTTTACTTTTAATACCCCGACCAAGATATCGCGAAGACAGTCTAATATTGATACATGTAGTAATCGTTGGTAATATAAAGAAATAGTTAGTGATATAAATATTGAGGAAATAAATATCGCGTAGTTTTAAGTGTTTAAATAAATAATCTTAGTGTTTAAGTTTTTATTACTAATTGTTAGTCTTAAAATAGTGTTTATGTTTGTTTATTTATAGTGTTACTTATTTTAATTATTCTTTATAATTCATATTTCTTTTACTAAACATAGTTATATAAATATTAGTGTTTTAATCAATTTTACATTTCACCTAAATAAATAAAACGTTACAATTGGTGACAGGTGAGAGGATTAATAAACTATGAAGTGTAAAATAAAAATAAATAAAATGGCTACTAAAGAAGTAAAATTAAGTGAATTAAAAGTGACCGATCTCAAGAGGGAGCTGGAAGATCGAGAGATGGAGAAATCGGGAACCAAGGCTGTTCTGCAACTTCGTCTACGACAAGCCTTAGTAGAGGCTGGTGAAAATCCGTATCAGTTTATATTCGAAATTGCGGGTGGTTTCACCGATTTTGTTAACATTCTAAAAGATAATTCTAGAATATTGAAAGCAGAACTGATTTAGTACAAAAATTGACGGATAATTCTAGAACTTTAGAACAAATGTTAGAGCAAAGTTCTATAAAATCTTAAGAAAATTCTAGAACATTGAAAGAAGAATTAAAAGAAAATTCCAGAATATTAAAAGAAGAGTTAATGAAAAATTCTAGAAAGTTTGAAGAAAGTTCCAGAATATTGAAAGAAGAGTTGATGGAAAATAGCACAATTGGAAGAAAAACTGAATGAACAACTGAAAACAGAAATTTAGAAGATAAATTGGAAGATTTGAAAGATGAACACGATATGAGGATTGCAGAATTACAGAAAAATGTCTCCAAGATTACGTCACCAGCGGTTTCAAATTCTAATATAGCTAAGACGGATGAAATTCAGGAAAAGAAACCAGAAAAAGAAAATGTTCTAGAATGCACATATAAACACCATAATTTAACGGCAAGACATCGTGGCCGAATTATGTAAAACAATTTGAAGCCGCTGCCAAAGCAAATGGTTTGACTTCCAAGGAGAAGGCTACAGCGCTGACAGTTTCGCTGCGTGGAGAAGCCATCTTACAAACGCTAAAAGAGGATGAACAAGTAGACTACGATAGACTCTTGTTAAGAGATTAGATATGCGATATGGCAATACGCACCTCGAGCAGGTGTACCAGACGCAACTGAGAAACCGGTACCAGAGTTCCAAAGAAAATTTACAAGTACCTTATTCGAAGCTGATATAGCTCGTTTGGTTCCTCTAGCATACCCTACAGCTCCTGAGAGTGTTTTGGAATGCCTAGCTACACAAGCATTTATCTATGGGGTCCGAGACAATGAAACTCAGCAGGCACTACGATTGGCTCGACCAAAAACTCTGGTTGATGCACTTTCATATGCCTTAGATCATGAAGCTGCAAAGCAAGTTTCACGTAACTAATCGCGAGTGTGAATTATCGATGCTGAGAGGATTGAAGACATTGAGGATCTAGATGGCAGACGAATTACATCTGAAATTCATGGCGCATGGAAAAAAGAAACTCCGCTGTTGGAATTGCGGTGAATTAGGTCACCCGCAAAGGCTCTGCAGAAAACAACAGAGGAAAACAAAAGCAAGAATGGAAGAAAAAGAGTCGGGAAACTAAGTCGGATTGATGCGAAGGGGCAATTGTCGACCCGTATTCCAGTAGCCCCAGAATCCATTAGTTATGTCGCATCCCTTCATCATCAAGATAACAGCGTCTGGAGAAATAGATTTGAGCATCGCTGTTGGAAAAACTTACATTAAACATCGTGTGCTAGTAGCTGACGTAGAAGATGAATTCATCCTCGGCATGGACATTATGAAAAAGCATGGATTTAAACTTGACCTAAAAAATGAAGTGATGATGATCAATGATGAAGAACTGGTATTAAATTCACAAGATGACAATGCCATGCGAGTATTTATAACGGAAGATGTCACCCTCCCAGAACGAAGTGAGTCAATTGTGGAAGCACAGTTAGAGGGTAGCTTCTGTGAGGGAAATATTTTCATGCTCCAGCCGAAAAATGATGATGCATCCGTCAAACAGCAGGAAGATTACCACTGGCGAAGCGGGAAGAAGCAGAAGAAATTATAGAGGACATGAGGACGGAAGGTGTGATTGAAACTTCAAGCAGTCCATGGGCTTCACCAGTGGTACTAGTGAAGAAGAAGGATGGCTCAACCCGCTACCCCGAATAGACGATACACTAGGCACATTGGCAGGATCAAAGATCTTCTCTACACTTGATCTAAAGATCAGATACTGGGCAAGTAGAATTAGAACCAAGAGACAAAGAAAAGACGGCATTTACCATCGGTACCGGTCTTTGGCAATTTACTGTTATGCCATTTGGGCTTTGCAATGCCCCTGCAACGTTTGAACGACTTATGGAAACCGTGTTGGCTGGACTGTCGTGGAAAACATGTTTGATTTACCTCGACGATATTATTGTGGTAGGAAAAACATTGGAGGACCACATGAAGAACTTGGAAGAGATTTTCCAAAAATTGAGGAAGGACACTCAGTCCAAAGAAGTGTCACTTATTTCAAAAAGAAGTTCATTATCTTGGACACGTAGTTTCTGGTAAGGGTATTGCAAGTGACCCGGAGAAAATAAGAGCTGTGAGTGACTGGCCAGTACCGAGAGATGAACACGAATTGAAAAGTTTCCTTGGTCTCTGTACATACTACCGACGTTATGTACCTGGATTTGCCAACATAGCGAAGCCATTGACAAGGCGTACTGAAGAAGGCAGAAGATTTATCTGGGAGATGGACTGTTCTAAGTTATCCTTTAGCAGAAGGAGAATTCGTTTTAGATACAGATGCCAGCAACGTTAAAATTGGTGGCGTTCTTTCCTAGATACAAGACGGACAAGAGAATGTTGTTGCCTATTTTAGTAAGACCTTGTCAAAACCAGAGAGAACTATTGGCAGTCGTGAAATCCGTGGAGCACTTCTACAAATATTTGTACGGTAGAAGATTTCTTATAAGAACTGACCATGCTGCTATCAAATGGCTGCTACAATCATGAAGGTCAGGCAGTGAATTGAAAGATTACAAGAATATAATTTTATATACAAGCCATCGTAATGCTGACGCATTACTACGAAGACCTTGCCAAGACGAATGCAAGCATTGCAGTCGTCTAGAAAAAAACCTCTCTACCATCGCCAGAATAACAGTAGTGAATAATATTTGGCAAATGGAAGACCTTCGCAAGGACCAAGATAATGACTCGGACTTGAAAATCATATTGGATTGGAAACGTGGCGATAGCAGACCTGTTTGGGAAGATGTTGCACGACACTCACAAAGTGTAAAATCGTACTGGGCGCAGTAGAACTCTATTGTAATTGAAGAGGGCCTCCTGAAACGTGTCGTAGAAAATACTGAAGGTACTGAGAGTAAGACCCAGTTGATAATCCCTAGGAAAAGAGTACCGGAAGTATTGAAAGAGATCCACGACGGATCTAGTGGAGGACATTTTGGAGTGAATAAAACCCTCGAGAAATTGCGCCAATGATTTTACTGGGTAAATTGCAAAGATGTTAAAGGGTGGTGCAAGATATGTGTGGTCTGCGCGGGAAGTAACGGACCACATAGGAAAATAAGAGCTCCAATGCGCCAATATAACGTTGGAAGTCCCTTTAAACGCATTGCGATTGACGTGGCCGGACCATTCCCGGAAACTAACGACGGAAATAAGTACATAGTGGTAGCAATGGACTACTTTACTAAGTAGGTCGGAGCCTATCAATTGCCCAACCAGGAAGCCGTAACGGTCGCTGAATTCTTGGTAGAAGAATGCATTTGTCGATTCGGGTACCGCGAGAAAATACATTCCGATCAAGGAAGGAATTTCGAGTCTGCTCTATTCCACAATATCTTTAAGATATTAGGAATTAACAAAACCAGAACAACTGCATTACATCCACAGTCTATTGGCATGGTTGAACGGATGAATAGAACAATAAACCGGTATTTGTCGAAGTTAGTCTCTAATCATCAACTAGACTGGAGCCGACGTCTTCATCTGTTCTTGTTGTAACAAGTCTAAGTCAGCACATTCTAGGTGCACCAATAAAGTATATTAATAGGTCAATTGATGTAATTCATAAATAGAGTTGTGTAAAGGTAAAACTAATATTTGCTGACTTAGTACTTGTTATTCATAGTATATACATATAGTGTAAGGTAATGAGGTTGTGAAGGCGGAGAAGAAAAAGAGAGGAGCCAGTAGAGAAGTAGTGTGGTATAGTACAATGGTAGACGGCGGTAGTGAACAGAAGTGTCATTGGAGACGAAACCAAATGTAAAGCATTATTTATTATATTATTTACATTTTTATACAAATGTGAGTATACTATTTAATTCAATATCCATCTCCTAATACTTGCTCCGTATCCGGTCTGACAAAGTACCCATTTATAGTAGAAGCTCAGATACTTGAAATTCACTTTCGGATAAGCCGATTGGCCCTTATAAAGTTTTATGGGACTTGCGGTATTGGTACTTTTAGGCAGGTAGATTTTTCTGTCGTATGATGTTACGGGCCGTACCAGAAATTTTCTTTCAAAATGTTTCCTTTTAACTTAACTTTTAAATCTAGAGTAAAATATTTAAATAATAATGCATTTTAAATGCCGTCTCCTCATTTTAATTTGTAAATTGAGAATATTAAATTATTAAAATAAATTCAACCGTAAATTTTAAATACAAAATTACGTAAATATAAGAAATACTTGGTTGTTTAAAAAAATTAAATTTTATTTTTATTCATATTTCGACTTTTAAGACCATTAACACGAAATACTAATAAATGTACTTCACAGAAAATATTTAATATTTATACATAGAAAAACAAAGACAGAAACTAAGTATTAACCACCTATTCAATGGTAAGAATATCTAAAAAGCATTAAAGCGGAGAGATCAATGGAGATTTGACTAAGACAAGTTGTTCATTCATAAAATTTTTCTGTTCATTGAATTTCAATTTCAACTCCATTATTAGTTATTAAAAATTTTCTTTAGAGGTCATCAAAACGTAAAGTTATTTCTGTGTTTGCAGTTTTCAATAGTATGTGTAAAAATTGTGAATACAAATATGTGGAGACCCTGGGAACATAATGTTGTGGACGTGAGTTATGCTGAAATCAACATTTCGAAAGAAATTCTTCAACATCCTGCAGATCAGCCGTTGACGTCGAAAAAACGGAGCCACAAATATTTTTCCTATGATGAGAAGAATATGATTTTAAATGTATTTAATAGATTAAAAAGCCACGGTGAAAAGTTGCCTTTGGAAAAAACCGTTGCACTTACTGGAGCAGTTCTTTTGCTATAGGTATATAAATATATTTCTGTAGTTAACTAAAATTATATATTTATTGTGTCTTATTTCTTATTATATATTTTCAGTTTACAAAATTTATACAAAGTAAGTATAGTATGAATTTATTTAATACGGACCTGTTCTTACTTTTCAAGTGATACCTTTGAGTTGGGATAATTTATAACACCTGACCACAAAGCCTCTTACCCGTCCATAAAAGGTTGTAAAACCCGCTTAAGTAAGTTTCATTTATCTGAACTTCTACTATATATATATATATATATATATATATATATATATATATATATATATATATATATATATATATATATTTTGTAATACCTATCCTTTTCAAGTTTGTAGTAATGGAAATTTTTGAAAGGATGTGCTATAGTTTAATGACGCCAAAATCCTTTTTGAAAGAGAGGTTACATTGTTACCTTATCGTTCATCTGTGCACAAGACAACAAAGCAGACACCAGCTAACATCTTATTTGAGCGGGAGTTGCGCTTACCATGCGACTTGATATTTTTTAATAATAATAAACCGTTATTGAAATAAATCAAAAGGCGAGGTTCAGCCAAAGGCTGGTCTTCCATACATTTAAACATTATATGCCAAACTGGCAAATTTACATTTAAATTACAACATAATCCTAAGTTCAAATATATAGATCAAGAAAAATAACAATACAAACAAAACGTTGATCTTATTTTTACACAGACGTTAATTAAAAATTAAAATAGCACAATTGTGCTACTGAAATAATTGGAAAAAAATATGAAAACTAAAAAATGTTGCTACTCAAATAATTTGTTAATATTATATTTAAATGAATTTACAGATACAGATTTCAAATCATACGGTATGCTGTTATAAATATATGGTCCGAGTTAAAAATGGAGCACTTAAATTTTGTGTTTCTATATGAATGAATAATATATAGATCTTTTACCCGTAGGGTGTAGTTGTACAGCTTGATATTTAATTTGTCGAGCAAATAATGTGCCAAATATATCAAATATATATATATATATATATATATATATATATATATATATATATATATTTACATAATTTTTTGGTCCTTCAAGCAGGATCCCACGGCAATATAATTTAATTCTTCTTTTTCACTGTTATTATTCTCTTAACTTCAAATAATCATGAGTAGAGAAGCAGAGAAAAGGTTGAAGGCGAAACTAAAATCAGCGCAGACATTAACCAAAAGCCTAGAAGCCAAATTTTCATATTTATCGGATTTAGCAAGTAAATGTACTACTGATACTTCATTACATGAACGTTTCTTAAATGAAACTGAAAACATTAATATTCTTCGAGAAGAAATTAAAAACGCTGCAATTCAATCTAATGAGATTTGGTTAGAATTAGATGAGAATTTTGAACCGAATTATGATTTGTTAATGTCGGTAAATAAATCTCATGAATTAATCAATCGTACGCGAAGCAGTATTATGATTAAGTTTGATATTACTAATGAAATTAATACCAGTGTTGTTAGTAATAGAAATGATACTGTTAGCTAATATAAATATCAAACTTCCTGCTATTGAGTTGCCATCGTTTTACGGAAAGGCGGAAAGATGGTCATTGTTTTATCAGCCATTTAAATCGAACGTGCATGAAAATGAGGCGCTCACAAAGGAGCAACTGATTAGCTACCTCATAGGAAAACTCAGGGGTAGAAATAACGGGGGGGATATTGTCTTCATCCAAAAATTATGATATTATTTGGAATGGCTTGATAAAGCAATACAGAACAATGGCTAAGTAATATGTAGATAACATTTTTAATATAAAATGTATTTCAAAAAGTCCAAATCATTTGACAACGTTTGTCAATAAATTTTCTGCCTCTGTAGAGGCTCTTAAGCAACTTAAAATTCGAGACGTTCTGGATTTTGTATTATTAAATTGTGCATCCAAAAAGGTAGATCCAGAAATAGTAACGTTATTTGATACTATATTCCGTGAGACGGAATTTCTTTCATGTAAAGCATTTTTAGAATTTGTTAGAGCAAAGATATTAGAACCGTCTTCATCTGTAAAAATTTCGCCAAAAACCACGAATAATCAACGTACATTTTTGGCGGCAGATGAAAAACCAAAACAGAAAAAAATTTGTATTTTATATCACAGTGCGAAACATTCCAATTTGTATTCGTGTGAAAAATTCCGTAAAATGTCAGTGCAAGACAAAATCGGCTTTATAAAAGCAAAAAATGGATGCTATAATTGCTTATACAATGATCATTGTGTAAAAAATTGAACTTCGCGATTTAGATGTCGGGAATGTCATAACAAACATCATACTCTTTTACATTTTTCGTCTCCTAATAAATCTCCAACTAACCAAACAAAACCGGAGAAAATTGACAGTACATCCTCATGTCACATATCCACAAACAATAATTATGTTTTGTTGTCTACCGCACAAGTTTATGCAACTGACATAAACAATAAAAAAATCAATAATTAGATGTCTTTTAGACAATGGTTCACAAAATAATCTCATAACTAAAGATTGTTGCAAAAAAAAAACAAAATTGTCAATCATTCCTCTCGAAAATAAAAAAAATCGGGGAATTGGAATGTCGACTCGTCCAGTTTATGGGTATGTAAATTTAAAAATTGAATCTAGGGTCTCTCCGCATAAATATAATTTAAATGCTTTAGTAGTCGACTGCATAACTGAGACATTTACACTTACACTTACATGAATGTAATCACATTCTTTTGGCAGATAATACCTGGAACGTTCCGGGAAAAATAGATGTTATATTGGGGGCTCAGATACATCCTTCTTTAATTCTATTAAAACGATTTGAAAAGGCACCGGTAGCCTACGAAACAACGCTAGATTATGTACTAATCGGAGAATTAAGAAATAAATTCATAGCTTTTGGATCATTTTCATCATTTCTGCTTTTGCTCAAAATAATTTAGTATCGTGCTTACACAAGTTTTAGGAATTAGAAGAGGTGCCATGCCACTCAATAAGAAGCGCTGAAAATACTGAATGTGAAAAAATATTTATAAACACTACTAAATGTTTAGATGATGGTAGATATATGGTAGACTTACCATTTGAAAAAGATCCTGGTTTATTGGGAGATTCCCGGGTAATAGCAGAACGTAGACTCTTTCATTTAGAAAAACGGTTTGCACAGTCTTGTGACATAATTACAATAACATAATTCATGAATACCTACAAAAAGGTTAATTGACAAAAGTTGAGTCCAACAATGAAGGCTACTTCATTTCACATCACGCGGTGGTTCGTGAAGATAAAACTACAACGAAGGTTAGAATAGTGCTCGACGGTAACGCTAAAACTCATTCTGGTTCCGCTCTGAATGATTTATTGCATCCTGATCCAAATCTTTAAGCTGATTTATTTAATTTATTGTTAAATTTTAGATTATTTCCAATAGCTTTTACAGGTGACCCAAAGCAAATGTATTTACAAAGAGTAGTGTCGGAACACCACCGAAAATATCAGAAAATTCTTCATAAATTTGACACTTCTGAACCGATTAGTTGATAAGAAGTTTTTAAATTTAACCGTTTTTGTTTCGGAATAAAATCTAGTCCTTATTTAGCTATGAGAACCATTCATCAATTAGCTGATGACGTAAGTCAAAGATTTCCAAATGTAACTTAGTAAAAACGGAAATGTATATAGACGATTTAGTCTTTTCAGTTCAAAATGAAACTATAGCTAATAACATAATTCTGGATTCAATTGATTTAATGTCAGCTGGGAAATTTCAACTAGTGAAATGGACCAGTAATAATACATCACTCATTGACAGCTTACCAGATTCGCATAAAACAAGTATCAATTTGTCAAAGGGAGAAAATTTAAAAATTTTGGGAATATTTTTTGTCTCCTAACACTGACACATTCACTTTCCAAACGTCAAAATTTGACACTTCACACTGTACAAAAAGAATTATATTGTCAACTGTTGCAAAACTTTTCGATGTGCTTGGACTAGTTTCACCTGTCATATTATATGCCAAATTATTGATAAAAGAGTTATGGCAAGTTTGCATTGATTGGGACGATAAACCGCCCAATAACATTACCTCAAAATTCTCCGAAGGCTGTCGAGTAAATCTGATTGCCTTCTACGATGCTAGTATCGTGGCTTATGGCTGCGTCATCTATCTTCAAATAGTTAAATTAAATACTATATAGAGTGGCTTAACACCCCCATGGGGTTGCGCCGCTTCCTTCGAAGCTTTCTAGATCCAATTTTATTGGAGTGGATCAATCTCCGTTCCTGTTTCTTAGATGTTCTTTATAATATTCCTCCACAACTCCCTATCTCTTGTTTTATTCTTCCAGTTGCTAATTCCAGCTGCTTTCAGATCTTCTTCCACTTCTCTCAGCCATGTTGACCTGGGCCTGCCTCGTCTTCTTCTTCCGCCTGGGCTCCACTCGACTATTGATCTTATTGTATCCCTTTCTTCTGCTCTCCATACATGGCCAAGCCATCTCATTCTTTGTTGTTTAATTTTTTTCACTATATTTTCTCCTTCTAATTCTTGTTCTATTTCATGGTTCATTCTTATTCTGTATTTATTTTCTGATACCTTGATTGGTCCTAGAATTGTTCGCATTATTTTGCGTTCCATTATTTTTAGATCTTCTTCTTCTTTTTTTGTCATTGTGATTGTTTCAGCTGCGTATAATGTTATTGGTCTTATTATTGATTTGTATATTCTGATTTTGGTATTTTTTGTTAATAGTTTGCTTTTTAATATTTTTTTATTTGCGTAAAAAGCTCTACTTGTTGCTATAATCTTTTCCTTAATTTCTGTTTCTCTTTCTCCTTTACTTGATAACATAATTCCTAGATATTTAAACGTATCTACTTGTTCAAATGTGTGTTCTCCGATTTTTATTCCTTTGTTTTCAGCATTCCTTCCTAGCAGCATTATTTTGGTTTTTGCTTCGTTGATTTTTAATCCTATCTTATCTCCTTCGATCATTATTTCTTGCAGCATTTCTATCATTATATTCCTGTTCTTCGTTGCAATAACTATGTCGTCGGCATATGCTATTATTTGTCCTCCTCGTGTTCTAAGCGTTCCTTTATTTATTTTTCTAAGTACATATTCTAAAGCTAGGTTGAACAATGTTGCCGACAGCGCATCTCCTTGTCTGACCCCTTTATTTATCTCGATCTCTTCTGTCTCCCCTTTTTTGTGTTATAATGCTTATTTTATTTTTCCTCATTGTCATCGAGATTAGTCTTCTTAATTTTGCTGGTATATTTAGCTCCTCAAGTGCTGTCATAAGCTTTTTTCTTTTAATGGAGTCAAAGGCTTACTGGAAATCAATAAATAGCATTTCTATATTCATATTGTATTCAACTGATTTTTCAATTATTTGTTTGACTGTATGTATGGCGTCTGTTGTTGATCTGCCTTTACTGAATCCACATTGATATTGTCCAATTATGTTATTTTCTGCATTTACTAATCTCCTTTGTATTAATGTGGATAGTATTTTATATACCGTATTCAACATAGTAATACCTCTGTAGTTTTTACATACTTGCTGGTCACCTTTTTTATGAATTGTCACTATTTGTCCAGATTCCCATTCTTTTGGCATCTTTTCATCTCTCCATATTTTCTTTATGAGTTCGTATATTTGTTGTTGCAAGACTACCCCTCCATATTTTATTAATTCAATATTTATTCCATCTTTACCTGGTGTTTTTCCATTGTGACATTTTTCTATTATTTCTTGTACTTCTTTTAGCGTTGGCTCTTCTACTATTCTATCTTGTTCATTATTTTGGGTTTCAAATTCATTTTCATCTTGTGTATCTGTTAATAAATCTTTAAAGTGGTTAATCCAAATTTGTTTATATTCTTGTTCGTTTTATTGTGTTATGTGTTTTATTTTGTGCTTGAATTTGTTTGTAAAATCTTTTTGTATTTCTTTTCTGCCTTTCTTCTTCTATTTCTTTAATCTGATTCTCTGTCCATTCTCTCTTGTTTTTTCTTATAGTTTTGTTGCATTCGTTTCTTATTTTTTCATATAGTTGTTTGTCTTCATTTTTTTTGTTTGTAGCCATTTTATTCTTGCATTTTTCTTTTTATCTGCCATTTTCTTACATTCGTCATTATACCAGTATTTTCTTTTATCTTGTTTTTCTTTTCCTACCCATTTTTGACTTTCTTCCTGTATGCATGTCTTTATACCATTCCATTTTGTTTCTATGTCATCTTCATAATTTATTACTTCTTTTAGATTTTTATCTAGTTCTTGTATCTATTTCTCTCTTATACTTTCATTATTCAGATTTTCTGTATTCCATTTAATTTTTTTACTACTATTTTTTGAGGTTCTTTTCACTTTTTGTCTTAGGGTTGCTGCTACCATAAAGTGGTCCGAATCTGCGCATGCTCCTCTGTAGGTTCTTATATCTGTTACTGATGATTGTTTTCTTCTTGTTATAAGTATATGGTCTATTTGTGTCTGCGTTTGTTGATCTGGTGATATCCATGTTATTTTATGTTCTCTCCGGTGTTTAAATTTTGTGCTGCTTATTATCAGATTTGTTCTTGTTGCTAGTCTGCATAGTCTTTGTCCGTTATCATTTGTATTGTCATGTATTGTGTGTCTTCCTGCTACTTGCTGTATATAGTCTTCCTTCCCTATTTGGGCATTAAAGTCTCCTAATACAATTATTGTATCTTCTTTTGGCATTTTTTCAATTTCTTCTTCTAACACTTCATAGAATGTTTCTTTTTCTTCCGGTTTCGCATTCTCTGTTGGAGCATATATATTTAAGATTGATATTTTGAAAGGTGTCGTATCTATTCTACAGTAGGCAATTCTTTCGTTTATTGGTTTAAAATCTATTATATTATTTTTCAGTTCATTTAAAATAATAAATGCCACTCCGTATTGCCCTTGTTTTATATTCCCTGAATATTTTACAATATAATTGTCTTTTACAATTTCTCCTGCTCCACTCCATCTAGTTTCTTGTATTGCAGCAATATTTATTTTATACCTCAGCATTTCTGCAGCTATTTCTTGCGTTTTTCCTGGTTGTAGCATAGTTCTGACATTCCAGGTACTAATTCTAATCTTATTATTATTTTTTGTTTTTTTACCTTTCTTTCTATTTATTTTCTTTCTTTGACTTGGAATTGCGGGTGTGTGTTGGTGCCATTTCATTGTACTTTTTTTCTAATTCCTTTGTATTAGCCATTTTCGTTACCAGGTTTCCTGTTACTTTATTTATGTTTGGTTGCTAAGATTGTTTTGATAAATTATTTTTTATTGATCTTTCATCGTAGCTATTTGTTCTAGATCTACTTGTGAATTGAGGTCTGACACTTGAAGTTGTTGGTATATCTGCTTTATTGGGTTGTTGTTTTTGTCTCTTTGCATCTTGTTCTTTTTTGTTTTTGTCGTTATCTTCATATGTTTTTGGACTTTTCTTTTGCTCCTTTTCTTCAGAATGCATTCGTTTTTTGTCGTTTTTTTCTTTTATTAATATTGTTGCTTCATTGTTATCTATTTTTATTCAATCATCATATAAATGATTGTATTTCAAAACGGCATGTTTACCCTCTTTTCTTATGTCTTTCATCAGCGGTATCAATACTTTTCTTTCATCTGCAATCTCTTTTGGATAATCTTCTGATATTATTATTTTTGTTCCTTCTAAAAACTTTCGGTTTGCCAAAATTTCTATTAATTTCCTTCTTGTTGTTAATTTTATTAGAACCGGTCTTGTTTTATTTGCCTTTTTTCCTAGTCTATATATATTATCAATATCTCTGTTATTTATATCTATTTTTATTGTGTTTTTTATTAGATCTAAGCAAGCATTTTCTAGTTGAAATTTATTTCTTTCTTCTTCTATTAGGCCAAAAATTAAAAGATTTTTTTCTCTGTTTATTTTTTCCTGTTCTTTCCAATTTTTTTCTATTTTCACTATTTTACTGGTAAGGTATTCTAAATTATCTGCTGTGATATTAAATTTAGTATTTATCTCTTTTTGTATGTTTGCTAATTCCTTTTTTAAATCGGCTATTGCATCTAGGATTATTTGAGCATCCATTTTATTAACTGAAGGTATGCAATTCTCTTTACTTGCTAGTGTTGCTTGCTAGTTTTGCTTAATGGTGTTCTATGCGTCGTCAGTTCAGTTTGTGTTATCACCTTACTTGATTCGGGCTGTAACCTGATATCTGTCGCTGGCTCAAAACACTACTTTGCAAAATGCAATTCTTGATTATGCTTTGCTGGCAATGTAGCTCTCTTGAAAGAGTATGTGTATAACCTACAAACGGCTAATAATTTTTATTTGCTTTTTAATCTTTTATCTGACGATACTTATCTTTTCCTTTATATCTTCCTTTGGGGTCTCTTCTTAGTAACTTGCTTTATTTTTAATAGCTCTCTATATCCTTTTATTTCATATATTTTTTAAATTCTTTACGGAGCACAAACTCATACGTGTTGACACCACGACACACACACACTACTCTCTTAAATACTATTACCAATAAATTATTATATTCAAAATCGAAAGTCACTCCCATGAAAATTATCACTTTAGGCATGCTTGAACTATGTGCCGCCCTACTGATGGCAAAACTTGTAAAGCATGTCAATGAATATATAACAAAAAAATATCCTATTGAAAAAATATATGCATGATTGCTTTATCATGGATAAAATCGTCTCCACATAAATTGACTTCCACCAGGTGGTCTCCATGTAGCAAAGAAGGAATTCGAGCTATTGCTGCTCGAATGCGTAATACTTAAAGCACGAACTATTCCTGTCCGCTATCCTATTCCGCACATAGAGAACTTCGCCCAACGGTTAACTGGTATGGAAGTATTCAGTACGATTTATTTAGTTCGCGCTTATAATTAAATTCCGGTCGCCGCAGAACATGAGGAAAAAACTGCCGTAGCTACTTCGTTCGGTCTTTACGAGTTTACACGTTTGCCATTCGGGCTACGTAACGCGGCACAGACTTTTCAAAGGTTTATTGCCGAGGCATTACGCGGTTTAGACTTTGTATACGTGTATTTCGACGACATTCTCGTTACCTCACGTGACCCAGACGAACATAAGAGATTGTTTGAACGTTTAAAATCATACGTTATAGTGATAAATTTAAGTAAATGTAAATTTGGGGAAAGTGATGTGCGTTTTCTAGGATATTTGGTAAAGAAAGACGGTACTAAACCATTCCCGGGCCGCGTAGAAGCTATTTCCAATTTTCTAAGACCAAAGACAATGAAAGAGTTACGAAGATTTTTAGGATGGTAAATTTTTACCGGCGTTTTATTCCTCACGCCGCGCGTCTTCAACAACCGTTCAACGCCTTTCTAAGCAGCCCCAAGACCAAGAGCAATACACCTGTGGCATGGACACAAGAAGCCGAAGATGCTTTCACGGCAGTGAAAACCGGGTTGGCAACATCAGCTCTTTTAGCCCATCCTATGCCTGGTGCCTCTCGATAACGGTGGACGCCTCCGACTACACAATTAGAGAAACGTTGTAACAGAAAAAGAGCAAAAGCTGGCAACCGTTAGCTTATTTTACAAAAGCATTAACGACGGCTCAGCGTAAATATAGTGCGTATGACAGAGAACTTCTCGCAGTTTACGCTGCAGTGAAACGGTTTCGCTACAGTATCTAAGGTAGGCAGGTAATTGTTTTTACAGACCACAAGCCGCTGACCTTCGCCTTCAGGCAAAAATCAAATAAATGTACACCGAGACAGTTCCGATACTTGGATCTTATAGGCCAATTTACCACGAACATTTGCCACATCAAGAGCCAAGAACACGACGTCGCCGACGCTCTCTCGCATATCGAGGAAATATAACCTTTCCTGGACGGTTCCGCTCTTGCCCAGGCACAAAAAGATGACCACGAACTGCAAGAACTTCTACATACCCAACACAGCAGGTTACAGTTCACGAAAATCCATATACTTAGCGTGGACGATGCGCTATACTGCAACATGTCTACAGGATCGGTACGTCCCTACGTCGCGACAGCTCTATGTAGACAGACACCTAATCGAGAGTAGTCCACTTCAATCCCTTTCGCGGTGATAACTATTACGATCATTGTGGGGCGACGGTTTGCCGGGTTATAGCTCAGGAACCCAAATTTGAAGCTATGCGATCTGAAGGATCATCTCTTGGGAAATGTCATCATTACCGAAGATAGGCTGTGAGAAATATGGTTTAGATTAGAGTATTGTTAGAAGCATGTAAGCATGTTCCGGGACGAAACAGTTTTAAGGAGGGGGCGTTTAATGTTGAAAAGGTGAATATTGTCTGTTGTGTTAACATGGATAATTTGAATTTTACCGGTTTTAAGTTTTTCATTGATCTATGCTATACTTTCGAGTTTGTACTTATTTTTTGTTTTCTGCTGTTTTTGATTACTTTTTCTTTATTTTGCTGAAGTTTAATCTTTGATAGTTTCGTAAAGTAATTTGGTTTAATTTTTATGATTGTTTATATCATTGTTTATAATTTTTTTTTCAAGGTCGATGTTAAATGGGGAATTGGTGTCTAAACGGCCTGTAATAATTTCGCAAGGTTTAAAATTTTGTGACCGAAGAAATTGAGCCATTGTACGATAAAAGGACGTAATTTACTTTTGTTTCTATAGATTCAGTTCTATATTTTTTTTGATTGTTAAACAGTCCTATATGTTCTTACACAGTTTTATATTCTTTTTGACTGTAAAACAGTCTTATATGTTCTATAAAAGTAAAGTGAAAACGTTCTATGATTATATTAGATTCCGGGTGACATGAGCTTATAAAGTGTACATCTATTTTATGTAATTCCAATAATTCTTTTACGACTGATTTTTTATAATCTAATCTATTATTTTAAGTAAGTTATTAACAATTTCCATTCCCTGTCCTGAATTTAATTTGTACGCTTATACGTATTAAAAATTGATATACAACAGTCAAAAATTTTACTTATTCTAAAGTGGTGCTGTCTACATGTAAAATTTAGAATGGTTTTGTGGCTGTAGGTGTAATATTTAATTTTATATTTAAGGGTTTTCTATCATATTTAGTGATTTGACAAATTTCGCTACTATTGATAAATGTTTGAATTGATTTTCTTAATTTAGGCCAGTAATATTGTTGTTTTATACGCATTTCTATGTCATCGATTCTCCTATGGTTGGTCTTGCTGCAATGGTAATTTGATATTATTTGCATTATTTCCTCGTTGTCAATAATGTATGTCAAATATTTAGAGCATTTTATTAATTTAGTTGAGAGTTCTTGAAATAATTTTGTAATATTAGGCTGAATTTTAGTATAATTCATTTTGAAAATAAAGATGATTTTTACGGGGCATTCAACTATTGGGATTCTAATGATAGGATTGTCTCTAATTCAGTGCACGGTGATATCGCTTTTGCTTGTTGTGTCGTCATCATTTATATCGTCAAGTGCGTCACCTACCTCAATGACTAGATATTAAATGTGATCGTCTTTATTATCTTTATCTTTTAGCTTAGCATGGAAATTCTCCATGTATTTATGAAAGTATTTCATATTATCAGATTCGTTTATATTCAGTTCAATTTTGGGGATTTCGGTTATGGGAATTTTGTACACCGTTTTTAATGTCAGTATTATTAAAAATATATTTCAACGTTAGAATAATTTCGTTCCATTTTTTATTATCTAATCCACAACCTAGTTTTGATATGCTTAAATTATTAATATTATGAAATAAACAGAATTTCTATAAATTTAGACGAATATAAAATAGGTCTTTTTCGGAAGGTTCGTTATATATATTTTTTTTATTACAAAATAAAATAAATGATTTTTGGGGGTTTCAAGTAGACTAGTTTATGGAGTTGCGGATTTTGGGTTTTTAATTTATTTATATTGCCGAATTTAAATTTGAATTGCTTAGCTATGTCTACTGACGTATCTAAATCTTTACTCACGCAATGAGCAAGGCTAGAGTCGGAAAGTGCATCAAATAAGTTGCCGGTCACTTCTATTTATATATTTTTTTATTATCACAATTTAGATATTATTTCCTATTAAGATAGTCCTGATAAATAATTATGGGAGAGTCGTCTGTTAATGGTGATGATTGTAAAATTATCTTTTTAATTTCAGTAGGTATTCTGCTTGAGGCGTCGGCATTGGTGCTAAGTTTCCCTTTTTGTAGATTATCGTAATCGAATTCTTCTAATTTGAGGCGTCTTAAGTATTTAGCCGTCCGTACAATAGTAGCTGAAAGTTTATTTTCCAATGTAGAATAGTTTTCCTCTGTCTCGTTTAATGTCCTGATAGGTCATTGGCTGGGTCGCCTTAATAATACTACTCCTATTTCTACGTGACTTGAGTCGTATGTCAAGTTAAATTCTTTTTGGAAGTCAGGAAGAAGTGGCTTATTAGTCAGCAAATTCTTGCAAATTTCGAAACATTGTCTATAGTCGTGGTCATTAATATCAATAACTGCGTTTTTCAGGCACATAATCAGTGGTTTACTTATTTTATCGAAATTTTTTATGAATTTTCGGTAATAGCCTAAAAGTCCTAAAAAACCTTTAATTTGTTTTGTTGTTTTTGGCAATTGGTTATTTAGAATAGCCGAAATATCATCAGGGTTTGATTTCACACCATCGGGAGTCACTACGTGCCCCAAATAGGCTACTTCCGTGTTAAGAAATTCACATCTATCTAAATATATTATGGTTTCTGCATAAAATGATGCGGTAAAGACTTGCATTAAAGAACGAAAGTAGAGGCATCTGTAATCTAGTAGTTGTACCACGGCGTGGCACTGGGAGTGGGGGTAACTTTGGACAGCGTGGCATTGGATCGGCGTGGAATAACAATTGGACTGGGTGGGATTGGACTGCGTGAAATGCTTCGCTACGAACTGTACGAGTATGCTTTGTTATACCCGGGACACACGAGGAAAGTTAATGATCATTAACAGTTAATACTTAATTTAGTAACCATGTGTCATATGATCATTTAGGTAACGATCATTTCAAACTTCATAACGTGAAAAGTGCCGATGAAGTTAAAAATCCGATGATCGGAAGCGTTCGGTTGTCATCGCAACTCGAATGATAGTTCGGGTTGTTGATGTTGAGGTTAATGTTGATATCTAGTTAAATTATTCTTATTTGGGTTGACGATTGTCAATGAAGTATAGTGGCATGGATAATACTCTAAATTTAGAAACTACTTTGGTGCCTTTAATGACTCTCTATCTTCTTTTTTGTCAAGGGTACATTGCATTTCCGCATGTACAAGAAATTTCAAGTAATATCCGTGTGTCTGCATATTTTTCTAATGAACATAAACTTCAATTGAGAATTTACTTAATGATCATTATTTATACCGTGTATTCCCGGCATTACCGGCCGGAAAAAATATTTCCAAACTGTTATTTTTCGTAGCTTAACAACTACATTAAAACACCAGAATAATGCACGTTTCGGTTCGAGAATACATAGGGAAGGTGTAAGTTATCGTCGAATCGAAAAAAATAAAATAATGATTATACAGTGTTTTACTACTTAAATAAAAAAACACAAATTCTTGGTGTCAAATACATTTTAATTAAGTTACTTAGTTTTTTTTCCATTTTAACTTCTGCTATCTGCATTTTTGTACTTGATATTATTGTTTTATATATATAACAAATTATTATTTTTCGCAATGTTTGTAAATTTATTAAATTGGATTTTTTTCACGTACGCATTTGGTTTTATAATTATTCCCTATCAAATATGATTACATGATTAAAGTTAAGTCACTGTGATTAGCAAGAGACTAGCACTTGATTTAATATGTAAAACCGTTCTAATCACCTGCTTAATACAGTGACTAGCTTTAATCATCTAAACATACTACTATAGCTCGTCCAATATAGAAATGAACCTGCGCGAAAGACGCATTTTCGTTCATATTTTGAACAACCAATGGGAGAAGGTACCCACCATTGCATTTTTTACCAGTGGCGTACTTAGTTCTTAGTTCATATGGGGAAACTATATTAGAAAATTATTATATAATATTAAGGAAATTCGAAATTAAGATTTAAAGAACATATAATTGCAATGAACAGAAAACAGCATAGGATTTGCCGAGGATTATATTAGCAGGTAATAATCATTTATGGAAAGGGTGATTCATAATCTTATATGTAGCAGAAAAAGGATTAACTATAATTTGGCTTAAAAATTTAGAGATTAAAGAAGCTGTTATTTCAAAGGAAAATATTGTCAGTGACCAAACCGATGTAATCCATTCGCCTCTACTTAATTAGAATTTTGTTCATAAATGTGATATTTTCTTTTGTTATTCATAAACATTATGCATTTTAAAATATAAATATTTACAAAAATACAATTTGTTATTGAAATAATCCCACGCCAATGGTAGATTGCTTTCCCATTTATGGTTTACACCCCCAGTTTATTGGATCAGTGCAGTTTTGAACTTGGTGGACATGGGGTAGGTATAGCTACATAACCCAGAACTGCACAGGGCAACTGGTAGGCCAGGCATGGGTCTACGATACGTTTAGTATGTACTGTGCGGCACATTGAACACCATTAGAAAAAAAGTATATTTATGTTGCCGTCTCCTTCAACTTGTTTGTTGCATTATATGCGCGAGAATGATTGACAGGTCCTTTTCTATTTTGGACGAGCTATAGTCAACACTGGCGTCGCTAGAATGCCCCCTGTCTGTATTTCCGCCCTCTCTGTTCCATAGTAATATTATTTTTTTATATAAATATTTTCCTACGTTATATTGACGATGCATTCTCAAAATTATATTCAATAATAGAGTGAAAGAGATATTCGTATTGTCTTCCTACATATTATTTCCCACGAAAAATTTGCACCATTGCTGTTTAACGCTAATCTGTAGATTAAGTTCAGTTTACATTTTTGTGTTTATTGCACAGATTCATAACAGAAGGTGAAGGTGAGGTTTGTGAAATGTAACTTAAACCCAACTTCTTCTACGGTTAAAGAAGTGGGATAATCGCTTTCCATTTTTTTTTTGCTCAGTTGTTTTTAAATTCATATCAAAGATACATATATATTATCAGAATGTCAGAGGCTTAAATTCTAAAATACTGGTTTCTATAATACTGTTCATTTAACTGACTTTGATATTATTAGAATAACGGAGTCATGGTTCAATGATTCAGCTACCACTAGTGAATTATTTAGCTCAAATTTCATTGTAAATGTATAGAAAAGATACGGACTATGTAAAATCAAATAAAACTACGGTTGGAGGAATAATTTGTGCTGTTAATAAAAATTTAATTTTCGTTAGTGCCTATTGATCCCGATGAAAATTCAAAGGACGATATTTTATGTGTCAAAATTATTTATTTTTTTATATTTTTATATTCTATTTGCCACAACCGATTGCTGATTTAAATTATATTTATCAGTGTTTCGAATTGCAGTCTTTCATTCTTAGCAGCAATTACCTTATACTTTTACACAGATAATATAATGTAAAAAAATAAGTAATAATAATAATTGATTGTTAAAAAATGTACTAATGGGGAAGTTAAGCGTATTTTGTTAATTTTTTTATTTTATCAAGATTGCCCTCAGAAGTGATATTCTACATTTTATTTCACCCAAAGATGCCTAGATTTTTCAAAAAATGAAATTTTATACAAAAATGACGTCAGAGTGGCTCGCGGAGAACGTATCGTCTATCTTAACCAGCGCGCTCTGGGTTGCCATGGCAACAGAGAAGCGTGTGGTGTAATGCCACAAGATACAACCTACGTTCAAAAAGTCAGGTCTCACCATTCCTTCTGCGCAAGCGCATATCTCACTTGTGACGTAAGAGTGGCTCGAAGATAAATCATTAATTGTAAATAATTGGCAACATAATTTTAACTTTCAATTACATTTTAAGTTATAATTATTCATATACTTACGACTAAAAGATATTTAATATGTAATTTCAACCACGCTAAACTTCCTCATTATATACTTATTATAAATAAATATTAAGTAGTTTTCACAAATATCAAAATAAATACCGTAATATGTTATTTCACTGTCAGAATCATAAACATATAACGTGGAAGAAGACTTGGAGAGTTTGATTTTGATTGCTGATTTATGGAATATGAAAGAATATATTTATAAATACGTTAATAAATTATGTAAAACAATTTCTAATATATTTCAAATCTAACTTATAACATATTTGAATATTTGACATCAAGTATCACAGTCAGAGATCACTTCCAATACAAAATTAAGTAAAATCTTCTAGCTATTTCTCTCTAAAAATTAGGTTATGTATACTCTAACGTCAAAGTTCCTGGGAAAAAGCGGCACACTTTCTTATCGGCAACCGATGAGAGAGACAGAAAATCATAAGCCGACACACGACTGGCGTTTATAAGAACTCGCACATATTTCTCAAATAAAATTACTCTCAGCGTATGTTTTATTGATTTTATATAATTAACAAATTATAATTAATTTGAAAACTTTACACTTTGGTTATATTCGTATAGTAAGATATATTTTGTTTCAGTATTGATGTTTACATGATCTCTATATGTAATTTCTTTCATGTAAAAAAATCATAGCGAAAGCGATTCTAAACTACCTACATATTTTTATTCAATTAAATTATTAATAAAATCATCTTATTTGTGGGAAATTAATATTGTTGCATTGTAAATGTTATTATAAGGGTAAAACAGGAAAGATAATAAGACCTTATAATTTATTTATATGAGAGTAATAATAATAAAAATCGGTTTAAAAATAGCTTCTAAAAAGATAGACAAGAAAAGTTGTAATAATGTTTAAAAATTAATAATAATATGATTACGTTTTTTTTTCTGGATTCTTTGCTTTTAGATTGTAAATTAATATTTATTTGAACGGAATATTGCCTCATTTTTATATAAATAAATTCATAAATTATGAAGGCAAAATATTTCATAACATATACAACCGTACAAGTAAAAGAAAATTAATAATTTTCCAAAACAATTGAGGCTGTTTCTTTATAAGCTTCTGAGATATTTATGTTTTCAAGGAAGGACTTTAATGAAACGAAAACTATTATAAAATATACAAGCATAATAAAAGCTCAGTTTTTTTGTTAACATTAACCAGTGATAAGTTTTTGACAGCAATATATTTTTAATATTGTAACGTTTATTTATATAGGTACAGTGTAAAATTAATTGAAACACTAAAATTTATATAACTATCTTCCGGTATTATCAACAGACATTTAATTTTAAAAGTGCATTTAACGAACAAAAGCCTGTAGAAATAAAATATTATAAAGCATTTCTAACATTGCTGTCAAAATTTCGATATGCTTTTTTTCATTAAATACGCATTAAAAATTAAATGTCTGTTGATAATACCGATACTAAGTTTAATAAACGAAATATAAATAATAAAAGATAATAAAAATAAATATAAATGTATAAATAAGCAAATATAAACATTATAGTTCGTCTCAAATAGAAATGGACCTGTCAATCATTCTCGCGCATATAATGCAACAAACAAGTTGAAGGAGACGGCCACATAAATATAGTTTTTTTTTCTAATGGTGTTCAATGTGCCGCACAGTACATACTAAACGCATCGTAGACCCATGCCTGGCCTACCAGTGGCCCTGTGCAGTACTGGGTTATAATAGCTATACCTACTCTATATCAACGAACTTCAAAACTGCTCTGATCCAATAAACTAGGGGCGTAAACCATAAATGGAAAAGCAATCTACCAGTGGCGTGGGATTATTTCTATAACAAATGGAGTTTTTGTAAATATTTATATTTTAAAATTTGTAATGTTTATTAATAACAAAAGAAAATATCACATTTATGAACATCATAAAAAACATTCTAATTAAGTTGAGATGAATGGATTACATCGGTTTGGTCATTGACAATATATTTCTTTGCAATAACAGCTTCTGTAATCTCCAGATTAAAATGTAGAGATGAATGGATTACATCGGTTTGGTCATTGACTACATTTTTCTTTGAATATATGCTTCTTTACTCTCTAGATTTTCAAGTCAAATTAGAATTAATCCTTTTTCTGCTACTTAAAAGATTACGAATCACCCGTTCCATAAATCATTATTACCTGCTAATATAATCGTCCGCAAATCCTATGCTGTTTTCTGTTTTTTACAGTTATATATTCTTTAAATCTTAATTTCGAATTTCCGTAATATTATATAATAATTTCCAAATATAATTTCCCCATATGAACTAAGAACTAAGTACGCTACTGGTAAAAAATGCAACGGGAGGTACCTTCTCCCATTGGTTGCTCAAAATATGAACGAAAATACCGTCTTTCACGCAGCTTCGTTTCTATATGAGACGAGCTATAATTTAAGAATAACAATTATTAATAAAAACTTAAACATTAAGATATTTATTTTTAATTTACACTTCGCACTATTCATAAGATATTTATATCACCAACTATTAATTAATATCACCAACTATTCATGTTCACTACACGTATTAATATCAGACTATGCTCGCTGTCTCTTCTGTTCATGCTCAAATTGTAAAGCAATTAAGTTCTGGAATATTCTCGTATTTTCGGTGCACCAGTACAATAGAACCATTTCGAACAAGTCTTGGCATGTCTGCTAGCGGTCGTCGCCCACCACGTGACCTTAGGATCGCTACTACATTGCCCCCTCCTTAAGACTGTTTCGTCCCGGAACAGTTCGTGATGACGAAATCTGCACACATCACCCTTAGTGTATCTGAAGATCTTAAAGAAGTAACAGTCGACGATTCGTTTGAGCTCTTATTGTCCGTTAGAGTTGAAGCTGCAGATTAGAATTTCCATTTCGGTAAAGCGGAAGACTGTCTCTAACATGTTTCTATAATAATCCTCCTATCTAAACCATCTATTCCACAGCCTATATTTGCTATTGCCAGCTTGATGATGTAGTCCTCTAGTGGATGGTCCTTAGGATTGCTACGATACGATACCGTGATAATCAGTTAACTAGTTGATTAGAAAATCATACTATACGCAACTGAACATTTGTCTTTACGAAGTATTTTTCGTATCCACATTTTTTAATGTGTTGTCATCTTTAGAGTCACTAAAAATTGTAACATTTTCTTTACAGGCCGGATTACAATTTGATATAAAACACTATCTTCTCATTTGACATTAAATAGTAAATGTGTATTAAAACGAAAAAATCGTATATCGATCTTCTTAATAAGTTTAAAAAAAAATAAAACCAATAAATAAGTAAACTACTACTACAACTAAAGTTTAAATACATGTATCAAAATGAAATTTCATTCAAATTACATAAAAATTTATTTTCCAAACTTATAAAGAACAATTGACAGATCAACAGCCAGGTCGTACAAACATTTCGGGTAAAAGTCGCGATAAGCCATATAAAACACAATTTAAAAAATATATATTTAAGAAACAACTGGATTTATGGTTGTAACGAGAAGAATTCTTTGTTTTGTTTTCCGTGTTTGCTGTTTGCGAACGGTCATGGTGAAAAAATATTAATTGAAACTTGGGTGAGAGATTTGTTGCACTTGACTGAGAAAATAAAGAAACCCAAAAATTTATTGCCACAAAACTAAATGAAAAATAAGTAGATAAGTTTTCTGAAAACAAGTAAAGACGAATTTGTTTAAAATTTAAATTAAAACTATAAAGAAAATTGAATTCTCAGATTAATATTTTATTTCCGTTTTTGTTTGATGCAGCACACCCACAAATATGTAGCACGAGCCGCCACTGCTGAAATTATGATACAATAAGTAGAATACAATTATACTTAAAAGAGAATAGATACTTTTGTATTAAGTGCACGAAGTTCATATATATGTGGTATGTTACTTTTGTTAATCGAACGCACTAAAATATTTTGCGTACAAAAACGAAAGTAAAAAATATTTTTTAGTAAGGGTACGGACATATATTTAAAATTTGATGGCAATATATCGTCATAAATATGTGGAGTAATACATAATAGGATCTTTCTATAACAATAAGCTATTTGAAAATAATATTAGCATAAACCTATTTAAGTATTGTTACATCAACATAAACATAGCTTTACTTCATTTCAATTCTACTAAAGATTCGATCAATTCTTGTTGTCTCCATAACAAATAAATTTAAATATGAATATAACTCTACAAACATTCAAAATATTTTACCACGCATAGGCGTACAATAAATAATTACATATGTAAATATGGTAAATAATTTCTACACAATACATGAAATTAGAAATCAAGTACGTATCTTTTTCTACCGGAAGATTATAGTGATTAAAATTATTAATGACAGAATATTATTTATATAAGAAAGTCGTGAATGAAACCCCTAGATATTTATTACATTACAAATGCGTATTAAAACAAAACCGTTAGTAACATAGAGGAACTCATTTGTTAGCAGCTAGCAGCCAGCGAAATACCAGAAATACCTAGACAAATGACATAATGCCATGTCGATGGAGAATAAAAAAAGACAAAGACATATGTTGGATTCCAGGAAACATCTATAAGATACTATTTGTCAAGAAGGTGTTAGAAATGTCAGTGTGGTATGCAGGGCAACAAGTAACTACTGTCTGATCGTCTGCTGTCCACATTTCAAAGACTTACAGTATTGAATCTACTGCACTTGGAAATATTTGTTGTCTTAAATTCTTAGAATATTTAGTGCAATAGGCATAACAGCTTTATTGTTTAATTTAATATATTTTAAAAGAAATATATTTGCATTTTACTTACATATGTAGTTTTTGTATGAACAGAGCGGGAAAGAATTGGATGATGCACTCACCTGTAATAAAGATATATACATTAGTATTTATTTTTATTGGACTTTGAAAGAATATAGCGTTGGTATTCTTTAATAATTAAGAATAAATATCAAAGTTAAGACCACAGATTATATTTATTTATTTTATTGACACAATGACAATACTTCAATTATTTTATATATAATAATATGATGTGAAACAAAAATAGTTCACAGTAGCTGTGATTAGTAGAGCAGGAAATCGTTGTATCTCCAATTCTCCAACACCCCCTCTCAACGATTGTATTGCTCAGATCATTCATGAAGTACCAAATTGCACCCGTCTCGACGTTTCTTTAATTTTGTAGTTCTTATCGGTTTGGTCATCATATTTTGTATCGATCTACTTCTGAGCTCAACATTTTTTACCATCTTTATTGCACTCTGATTATCTCCAAATACTTTAATAAGATCGATTTGTTCTTCATTAAAGTCATTTAACAGTCGTTTAATCCAGTCGTTGCTGTTTACATCCGCAAGTGCTTCATTTCGAGTTGCAGGATCTTTGTTCTCTTTAACAACTCTTGCTTCTTCTTTGTATCTTACTAGAGGTTTTCCTTTTGTTGATCTTTTTGATCTTCTTGCTTTTTCATTATTTTTATTTTTACCCAATGTAGAATCATTGCTATCTGAAACTATCCTTTCAACTGTAGATTCAGTTACATTATCCGACTTATGATCAATTCTGTTTTTGATTTTTTCCCTTTCTTCAAGATCAACTTCAACTTTCGAATGTTGATTAAAATCTAAAATCACTTCTATATTATCTTCTTCATTTATGACCTTGTTTTGACAGTTTTCTGTATGGCCTTTTTTCTTTACAGTCAATGCTTTCTGTTTGACATTCATTCTATACAAATTTGATGACAGAGTAGCTGTAGCCACCAAAATATTGTTTTTTAGAATATTACAATTTTGGCCTTTAAATTCTACCACAAAATCTTTTTCTGTCAACTTCTTTACGATATCAAGCTATCAGTCAATGCTGGCACGTATAACACATCTTGAAGTGTGACAATAATCTCTTTATTGTTATTTAAACATTTAAATTTACCAGAACCTATACCCATAACTTTAGCTCCTTTTCCATTAGCTAGTATTACGTCAGGTAAATTTATCTGTTGAAATTCTTCAAAATATTCTTCTTTATTTGTCATATGACAAGTCGCACCTGAGTCTAAATACCATATATTTGTACAACTTTCATTTTGATGAGCGCTAAAACAGAGATTATTTTCATCTTCAACCTTATTGACTTTTTCTGACTGCTCTTTATTTGCTTTCCACTTCTTATACTTGATGCAATCCTGCTTGAAGTGACCTCCTTTATGACAAAAATAGCAAGTTTTTCCTGTAACTGTCTTTTTCTGTGATACTTTAAGCACTGTATTTGATTCTTCATTGTCTGGTACTCCTTTTCTGCGTCTATATTCATCAATAAGCTTGCCCTTTACCATATCTAGAGTTAATTCTTTCTCTAGTCTACTTTCTAAAGCTGTAATTAATGTACTGTACGATTCTGGTAAGCTACTTAGTAACATGGCTACAAGAAGATGGTCCTTAATTTCTTCACCAAGTGCTGTTAACTTATCAATCAACTCTTGCATAGCAATAATATGATCATCCATATTACCATTTTCTACAAGCTTTTGGTTGCAAATTTGTCGTAGCAAATACACTTTACTAGTTAAAGTAGATTTTTCATGATAATTCTTTAATGACTCCCATACCTCTTTTGCGGTGCTAGCATTACGGATATGTATAAGCTGTGAATCTTCTACAAGCAAACCGATTGTAGCTCTTGCTTTGTCATCCCTTTTCTTCCAAATTGCCGCTTCTACTGTCTCTGCAGGTATGATTGAACTAACTTGTTCCCATAAATCTTCCTTAATTAGAAGAAGTTCCATTTTATATTTCCAAACTTGATAATTTTCATTATTAAGTTTTGTGATACAAGCTCGCATTGAATCTGCCATGATGAATACCGTTTTTAACTTTGACACCTGTATGCTTATATCCTTTTTTACTATAATTCGGGGACTGGGCCCCGACTGGGCCCATAACCTATAGGACTTTGAAAGAATATAGCGTTGGTATTCTTTAATAATTAAGAATAAATATCAAAGTTAAGACCACAGATTATATTTATTTATTTTATTGACACAATAACAATACTTCAATTATTTTATATATAATAATATGATGTGAAAAACAAAAATAGTTCACAGTAGCTGTGATTTCTAGTAGAGCAGGAAATCGTTGTATCTCCAATTCTCCAACAATTTTACATTTGAAATTTTATATCATAAATAGATTTATAATAACTATAATAGCTTCGAGAACGCTAATACTACATTTGTATTTTTATACTTCACGCAACAAAATTTGGCTCTGACTTATGGATGGGGTTTAGTATATCATTAGCACTGGATTATTCATCATATAAGCAGTTAGAATGGTAGAAACATACAAAATAACACATATATATTAATACCAGTGAACTTTATTTTAACTTTAATGTTTTATTGATAAGGCATATTATACGTAAAATTATTTCTTGATTTTAATAGCGGTCACAATTTATATGTAAATATAGAAATATCAGATTTAATATTATCATTAGTAAATATGTTTTAATCATCGATATACTCGCAGTATAATTCTGCCAAATTAAAATTTTACTAAATACAATCCTGATTCACAGGTACTGGCACCTCCATCCAAGACAAGATAGACAATAAATCAACAGAGGAGTAAGACAAATGTTAAGGCCATTAATTCGGAACTGCCTGGATTCAATGGGGTTGGAGGATAATAATAAATATTATATATGTCAATATTACTTTGACTTACATGTTTTGAAATTCTCGCGCGATGCTACAGAATAACATTTAGATGAAAGGCTTATTAATTTTATATATTCTAAATAATATGTAGGAATATATTGTACCTATCTGTAAAAATCTGCATAATAAAAACAAAAAGTGTTGCAAATTAGTAAATTATGTGTCGGTAGTAAAAATAAATTCACTATATTTCCAGCAGTTGATCCTCAGGTCATCAATATCTGTTGCAAGAATTGTTAAACTTTGATCTTGCATCTTTCTCGCATATGCATGGCATAGAGGAAACTGTTATACGCTATATGCTATTCTCGTCTTGCTGAATCAATGCTAGCCGTCATTTTACGTCACATATAGCTTTATCAACTTCAAAATAATTCATCAATCAAACACTCCAGTTTCAACATAATTAACAATTTTTTTTTTTATAAAATTTATAATACCGTTAATCTCAAAAGTAACCAGCTATTTTTTTTTACTACTTAATTTTAATGTAGTAAGTACAGTTTGCTTTAAAAGTAATTAATTATTGAAAATTTAGTTTCTCCAACAACCATGAGATCCTCGATAAAGATCTTATGAATCTTTTGAATGCTCAAGTAGTCGCAGTAGGGAATCAAGTAAGACAGCTTTTCTTTCTTCTTGAACTGTTTTATTCCGTGCTTAGGTTTGCTCTATTCGTTTGCAATGTTCTCAGTATGTGCATTATTACAACACCTATTTCGACGTGGAATAATGATAATAAGCACTCATAAAAGTGAGCTCGGAATACTTAAACTTTAAAAAAATCATGGTATTTGCAGTTCGATTGGTTGTGCGACAGTTATTATTTAAATTAACCTTTTTGTCTGCCCTTTGTAGAAACATTAAGGTTCGTCCGAACACATGAAATAATTGAGATAAGCTTTACGATTTTCAAAATTAATAAAAATTTGAGTACTTTTGAAGTAATAAATATATTTGATATATGCAATATTTTTATTTTTAAACTCTGTTTCACCAGCCTTTTCAGCCACGAGCCGCCACTGGTGTATATCCACATTTTCAGAAGTTTATATGATTAAAATATGTTTTTAATTTTACTCCCGTGGCAGCAATGTTTTTTACATTATATACATCTTAATCTAATTGAAACAATTTAAATTTCAGTAACTGAAGTAAAAGTCTGAAATAATTTTAACTAACATAATTACCCAAACAATGGTACACTTCAATTGAAAATTGAAAGATTACTCTTCGAAAGAAGTATCACATATCGAATCCATAATATGCCGGCTACCGAATCTACGGTAGCAACAGAACACTCGAAATCCATAGAGCAACTTGTAATCTCCCAAAGTGAGTTATTACAAGATTTCAGGAGTATGAGTGAAAGCCGAGTACAAACTCATATCCACCTCCCCACTGAGAAGCAGGCGAAAACACGGCGGGCACCGTTGCCACCACGGTACGCTAGGTGCATCGCGCCTCAACTTCACCCTCCTGTCAATGCAGGGTTAAGGGGTTTACGCGTCAGGATTTATGGATAGGATAAAATCAAGCTCATCGCACTACAGTAAATATACTGTCTCACACTCTGTATCTCCTACGTATTGTGTCTCACCTACTTAATCAAACACTCTCACACTTATCTCACGACTGCCAGAACAACGCTGATTTAAAATAAACAATGACACCATGTTATAAAGACTGGGTTATCAAACACATTGTAACTAGCAATAATATACACTTGTTGAACTTTTCTTCACAGTATTTGTTTATTCGACAAAATGTACATTTCGACTACAACGTAGTCATCATCAGTTGTAATACATTGAGGATTTTACATACAATATATATTAAATAACTTAAGTGGTGGGAGTTATTGTTGACCAATTAGTTTACAGCTGTTGGTTGGGGGATGTTTACAGTAGATTGGTGGGAACATTGTAACTAATAAATTCAATTAAGAAAGATTGGGAATCTACAAAACTGTTATCTAATGCTTGAGAAATAATTAATCTCTAACAGATGTGTATTATTATATATCAGACAATCAGTCTGTTTCAAGACTTTCCTCCGTTTTCAAATTCATAACCTCTTCACTGTCACACACAGTATGAGTAAAAAATGAAGCAAAAAGGTAAAACATTAATTTTATGTTTGTTAATTGAGCAATTATAAAAGATAATGGCTACACTTTAGTACATGCAGGGACTGAGAGAGGATATGTGAAAGGTGCAAATTTAGTTTTCTCATATATATATAATGAATTTTTTTATAATAGTTCGAGAAATAATGTAGCTATGCCCTTAGTCGAATCTTCAATCATAGTCAAGGACAACGCATCGTATCATTCGGAAGTACATGAAAAAATACCAAATATCGTGGAAAGCTGCTGACTTACAAAAATTGTTTACAAAAAGAAAAATATATAATATAATATAGAAAAGTCACATAAAATGGAATTTTTGAACTTATGATACAGTTAGTTGATAACTTTATAACTGCTTTAATTAATGTAATTTCACTGTTTCAATTGACTAATTAATAATAATTTTTCAGATTTAAACCAAAAACATAATTTAAAGCTAACATACTGGGATACGTTCAAAATATAGTGTACGGAGTATAGGTATTCTCTAGGTTGACCATGATCACGTGACTGTGATTTTAGAAGTTTTTGAAAGTTTCAAGTCACGTACTTTGATTTTGACAAACGTTCAGCTGAATTCTCTAATTTGTTACAATGTAGTATAAGTAAGGTTACAACGTACTTTAGTTTATAACTACATTTTAGTTACTGATTTTAAAGCATTTGAAATTCTGTAATATTTGCAAATAGTAACGTTACTAACTTTTCATGCCATAGTAACTATTACTGAAATTTGTGTTATGAAGTTAGCTAGATTTGAGCATAAACGTCAAAGTAATTTTTACTTATGTTGGTTTTAAGCTTAGCGCTTGCTGCAGTTACCAATTATTTATTTTCATTAATCTGTTAAGTAATATTAAATCGTATACATATAGAAATTTACATTATTTACTGTTCTTCCTTTATTAAGCAATCGAATGTTTGTCTATATAAGCATTCATTTATTATAAATTTGAACTTACCACAAAAAATTTTAAAGTTGTACAAATTATTATATTTATTATATAAGAGGTCAAATTAACAGATTTTAACGCAAGGTGTGACATCACACAGAGTGCTCAAAAATGTTTTTTACGCCGTATATAATACAATATTTTTCCAATAACCACTGTAAAATATTTAACACCCAGATTCATAAAAAAGATTAAATTCGGAGTTAGTTAACTAGTTTGATTCGACTATATTATATTATTACAATGGAGGTGGAGAAAAGATTAAGAATTGATTAACAAAAAATAAATCTTGAGGTTAACTCTAACATATATATTCTTTGCAATACAAATTGAAGACAAAAAAATATTTTTAAAAATTAATTATAGCAATACTTACACTTTATCAAACTTATATTTTTATTTTAGAAAATAAATAACTTTGTTTAAATCACGTTTATATTAACCAAAATTAATTACACTATGAATGCTTCGCGCATGCTTGTAATCAACGTAATCAACGTGTTTTACTTTAAACAAAATAGTAAATATGGTCTGTGACTTCAAATATCATCACAATATTTCTCAGTCTTACTTAGAAATGCTGATAATCATCTACAAATATTGCTAATTCCATCAAACTACTGGAGTTATCTTTTGGACTAAATAATATACTTAATCTTTTTTATGAATTGGGAATGGAGTTAGTTTGCCATTTCATGAAGTTAACAATGGGTATAAATGTGGAGCTAAATTTATTCGGAGTTAGTGACTAATCCCTTTCATGAATTCGGAACGAAGTTAAAAACGGGAATAAATATGGAGTTCGTGGCTAATCCCTTTTTTAAATCTGGGGGGTAAAAAATTAAGTTCAATAAGAAAAGCGAAACATATTTTTAAATTGATTATGGAATAGTAGGTTGTTACTTGTTCTATTGTTATCGCATTTGTCAACTTGTGTTGGTGATAGAAATATTTCTGTCCCTTAAGATAAAGTGTGATGTTTCTGCAACTGATAGGAGGTATGAAATGTCATCATTTCATATAGGTTATATCATAGGTGCCGACTATGTGGGTGCTCAAAGGCTTGAGCCCCACATGAACCATTTCATGAAATGGTCCATGTGGGGCAGAGCATATGAAATTTAGATATAATTAAAATATTTATCTTGATTTACATTACTTACAATTCATTTTTATGAAGTAATGAAATCGCCTTGTTTCCACAAATTGTACAGTACATTCGGTTGTGGCAACCGGCGGTAATAGGTCAGGTAGTGGCGTGTCTGTTGTGTCGGCACAGAATAGGTTTATATGTAACTACTTTGTGGTATCGGCACAGATCTTTGATGTCGGTACGATATCAAAACACCCTTTTTGTCCAATTAAAATGACAGTCACTATGGGTTAAGGTGATTGGCAGGTTGGCTAATATTAATAGAACAGTTTAGCTCATCAGCGATACATTTTCATTGATGTTTTCATTTTCATGTAGTGAAGTTAAAAAGAGGTAGTACAAAATTTAAATAATTTGGTGCAATAGTTGTATGCTTTTTTCTAAACTTTGCCATTACTGGTTGAAACCTTGATCGTATTCCGGTACTCGTATACCAATTAATTAACGCATTTTTTTGTTTAAAATAGATTTTTATTTTTGTATTGAGAAATATGTATGTATATATTTGTTTTTGTTTCGTGAAAATGTTAACTGAATGAATTTTTTTGAGCCCCACATGAAATTTTCAAAAGTCGGCGCCTATGGGTTATATTATAAATATCTATTATTACCGAGCCATTCAAAAGTAAAAATATCTAATTTTTATAATGAACTATCGTCCTTATTAGACGTGTTTGCTGTGTCCTGGCTTAGCTCTCAGATTTTTTATATTTAAAAAAAATTATCTCAGTGCAAATTTTCAAAATGTAAATCCGTTAAGATACTGACACGATTTCAAATATGATTAGTTCCGCCCTGAATAAATTAAGGGAAACATTTTTTTTTATTAATTTAATATTAAATGAAGTGACTAGTGCTGTTTAAACGGTGTAAGAGGAGAAATTGAAAGAGCTGTGTAATGAAATCCAAATTCTTAAAGAAGAAAATAAGGTATTAGACCAGAAGTGTGTTAAAAGCGAAAATAAGTGATAATTTAGAACAATATACGCGGCACAACAATGTAAGAATTTTCGGCCTTCATGAAACGAAGAACGAAAACACAGATGAATGTGTAGTGAACCTCTTTCCCGACAAACTCAATGTCCACATATCTTCTAAAGATATTGACCGCTGCCACAGACTTGGTAAACTTAAGCCCAACAATAAAAAACGACCAGTTATTGTGAACCACCCACCATGAAGTGTTCAGCTTCAAAAGCGGCTGAAAGGTTCCGGGATCACTATCAGGGAGGACCTCACGGCTTCCAGATTGGCTCTCCTAAGTGCGGTAGTGGAAAAATTCTTCTACAGGAATGTGTGGACTTTTGACGGGCGCGTTATCGTCAACACAAATCGGTCTGGTAAGCCAAATAAAGTTTACATTACCGATCACAAGCAACTAGATGCGATCACATTGAAATAGTTTATCCTGTTTTATCAA
This sequence comes from Stenolophus ochropezus, assembly GCA_035578165.1. Lineage (NCBI taxonomy): Eukaryota > Metazoa > Arthropoda > Insecta > Coleoptera > Carabidae > Stenolophus > Stenolophus ochropezus. The sequence goes on along the minus strand of JAQOWZ010000024.1, from coordinate 2,930,579 downwards.
ACTGTGTTTTTGTGCGATTTTTTTGTTGCGAATTTTATCACACATTATACTTTAATGTACTATTGGGAATCAGTGGGACTTCTCACCTTAATTACTTCGACCAGAACAAGCCTCATTGTCGTCATGTCAATGAACTCTACTCCTGTCCTTGACTTACTTGTTTGTACTTATTTTTATTTTGTATTTTTTTACCAATAATCTTTTACCTCCGCTTTTTATATGAATAAACTTGTCGACAGCAACCAATAATTAAATGATGTATATAACAATAAATTTACAGTTTGTCATTTAAACATCATAAATTCATGCTTCATAAAATTTATAGAATTTGTAGAAGAGCATAAATTTGATATTGTTGCCATTACTGAAACCTGGATAAGTAAAAATACCCCAACCAATTTATTCAAAGTCAATGGCTACGAATTAAAAAATGTTCATAGAACTCATTCTGTTGGCGGAGGTGTAGCTTTTTATACACGTAATGGCATAAATTTCAAAGTAATGGACACATCTTTTGTCTCAAACAATAATATTGAACATGCATGGATAATGTATACGTTAAATAATATACAAAATTGTTTTAGAGTTGTTTATAATCTACATGGTAAATATTACAGACAGCTTGAAATTCTTGGGTCAATTTTTACAGAATTTGTATAGCAATGGGATAATTTAATTTGCGCAGGTGATATCAATGTTAATCTATTGTCCAATGATTATAAAACTCATTTTTTTCTTCATCTATTATCTGCTAACAACATGCATCATTTAATAACAAACTATACAAAACCTTCTTCAAGATCACTTGTTGATGTAGTGGTAAAAGTATTTGTGTTAGTTCAGGTAATATTGCAAAGAAATGAGTGATCATGATGGTATCTACTGTGTCCAAAATCTGCCAAAATCCCAGTTTCCAAAGAAAACAATTACTTACAGAGATTTTCAGAATTTTAATAAAGGAAGTCTTCTTACTGATTGCAAACTAGTAAATTGGGACAGTATATTCAATATTAAAAATAATAATGACAAAGTCAGATATTTTAAATCAATACAAAAAACATGCCCCTGTAAAACAGATATCTGCGAATGAGCCATTCACTCCATGGATCACTCCTGTCATAAAAATAATACAGAAAAAACGAAATAAAGCCCTTGCAGATTACAGGAAACACAAAACTCAGGCAAAATTAGATTATTATAAATAAACAAGAAATATGACTACAGCTGCAATCAGGCAAGAAAAATAAGCTTATTTAAATTATAATATACATAAATATGTAAAAATATTAGTTAATAATATTGTATAATCGAAAATATATATAAAAATAAATATAAATTTAACGAACACAAATATTGCTGTTTATTCTAGTCGAAATCTGACAACTCAATAATACATAGCAACTAAAAACATATCGTAAAACATTTTATTGAACAACACCTACTACTTTCTTTATGAAGCAAGCAAAGGGCACTACACAAGCCCTCCCCAAGAAAGGAAGTAGTAGGTTGTAAAAAATCAAAAAAATTAACAATATAACGGAATGACAGTTGTGTCATTGAGGTTGCTGAACTGTGTTAATCAAAATGATTGATATAAGCTGGTTTAAGTCTATCTATTGACACTGTTTCTATCTTGTCATCTATAAGAATTTTAAAAAATTTATCATATCTTTTGACAACTTTGAAAGGTCCATTATATGCTGGTTTAAGAATGGGACCAATAGTGTCATTTCTAATTAAAATATGGGAAGTTTTGAATAAATCTGGATGGATGTTGTGTGATGTTTTTGTTGATAGTCTTGTAGTGATTGGAGTAAATTTATTGATTGTGTTTTTTAATAGTGTTAAATATTGATTTGCTTCTGCTTTATTTAATATGTTATGTTTAGTTGTGGGAATTAATTCTCCAGGAAATTTAAGGTTCGTGCCGTACACGAGTTCTGCAGAACTACAATTTATATCATTTTTTACGGAGGATCGTATTCCAAGAAGGACCAACGGAAGGAAACTGATCCATTGTGAAGGATTTTGAAAGGTTTTTAAGGAAGTTTTTAATTGTCTGTGAAAACGTTCAATAATGCCATTTGATTGAGGGTGATAAGCTGTTGTTTGTATATGATGTGTTCCTAAAAGTTTTAGTAGTTTTTGAAAAAGAGAGGAATTAAATTGTTGGCCTCTATCAGATGTAATTGTTGCTGGTACACCAAACCGTGATATCCAACCATCAAGTAGAGCTGTTGCAACTGATTGTGCAGAACAATCTTTTAAAGGTATTGCTTCAGGCCATCTGGTGAAACGGTCGATGCAAGTAAGAAGGTAAGAAAAACCTTGTGAATTTGGTAACTTGACTAAGTCGATATGAATTGAACTGAAACGTGAAGTTGGAGTTGTGAATTGAAAAATAGGTGATTTGGTGTGTTTAACTATTTTAGCTTTTTGGCATTGTAAACACTGTTTTGTTTTGTCAGTTAAATATCTTTTCATATTTTTCCAAATGAATTTTGAAGTAATTAATTTAATTGTTGATTTAATTCCCGGATGTGAGAATGAATGAAAATGTTTGAATATAAGATTTTGGAATTGTTTTGGTATGTATGGTCTGTAAGTGTTTGTTGAAATATCACACCATAATTTAACATCTGTTTTAGGTAGAGATATTTGTTTAAATATTAAATTTGTATTTTTGTTTTCGAGTAACTCTTGTAATTCCTGATCATATTGTTGCATTTTTGCAATCTGATTATAGTCTATTTGACTATTTGAATATAGGATGTTTATGGAAATGCGAGAAAGGGCATCCGCAACTGGATTATTTTTGCCAGAGATGTGACGTATGTCTTGTGTGAACTGAAAAATGTAATCTAATTGCCGCATTTCGCGAGGTGAATAAGTATTATTGCTGGCTATTTTTGTAATGAAAGTTAGAGGTTTATGATCAGTTAAAACAAAAAATTCTTTACCTTCAAGGAAATATCTGAATTTTTTTATCGCTGAAAATATAGCCAAAAGTTCCCTACTAAATGTGCTGTAACGTTTTTCAGTCGAGTTAAAAGTTCGCGAAAAGAAAGAGAGTGGTTCCCATTGATTATTGACGAATTGTTGAAGAACAGCACCGATTCCGATGTCTGATGCGTCAACCATAATATTAATTTTTGCACCGTGTATTGGAAAAGAAAGATTTGTTTCATGTGTTAGTTTAGTTTTAATCATATTAAAGGCTCTAGTAGCTTCCTTAGTCCAAATTATTTCTTTAGAACTATTTTTTTTGTTATCTAATAGTTTGTTGATTGGATGTAAAATAGTAGCGCAGTTTTTGATGAAGCGATGATAAAAATTTACTAAACCAAGAAATTCTCGTAGTTGTTTTTGTGTCTTTGGCATTGGAAATTTATAAATACTATCTACTTTTTCATGTACAGGTTTGATTCCGGAAGGAGAAATGTTATGTCCTAGAAATAATATTTGATTTTGACCGAATTGACATTTATCTTTGTTGATGAAAATACCAAATTTTTGTAATCTGTCAAAAATAATTTTTAGGTGTTCATAGTGACGTTCCGGAGAATTGCTAGCAATGAGTATGTCGTCTATATAAGCGAAACAAAAGTCTAAACCTCTCGTGACGATGTCAATGAAACGTTGAAAAGTTTGAGCGCTGTTTCTTAAACCGAACGGCATAACTATGTATTCAAAAAGACCGAATGGAGTTGTAATTGCTGTTTTGGCTATTGATTCTTCATCCATTGGTATTTGATTATACGCCTTTACTAAATCTATTTTAGAGTAAATTTTTGAATTTTGTAAGTTTGCCGTAAAATCTTGTAAATGAGGAAGTGGGTATCTGTCCGGAATCGTTTGTGAATTGAGAGCTCTATAATCTCCGCAGGGTCGTAGTTCTCCCGATTTTTTTCGAACTAAGTGTAAGGGTGAAGCCCAGCAACTAGAAGAAGGTCTTATTATACCCATCTCTAGCATATTATTAAATTCTTTTTTGACTTCCATCAATTTTTCAGGAGCTAGACGGCGTGGTTTTGCAAAAGTTGGGGAACTGGTAGTAGTTATACAGTGTTTTACTTTATGTTTGATTTGACATTTTGAATATAATTTATTTGTTAATAGAGAAGGATAATGTGAGAGTAATTCTGAGTAAGATTGTGGTGAAATAGGAGTTTGGGTTTTTTTTATGAAGTGTATTTTGTTTGTGTATTGATCCGATTCTAAAACTTGTTTCTTTGACATATTGACAGTTAATTTGAAATGTGTCAAAAAATCTGCTCCGATTATTGAGCATTGAACATTTGCAATGACAAATTTCCATGTAAAAGGTTTTGAAAGACCGAAATCTAATGTCAAAGTTTTGAAACCGTATGTGTCAATAGATGACTTATTGGCAGCTTGTAAAGAAATAGGTAACAATTTCAGTTTAGATTCGTTAAATGCAACCTTAATGACACTAACCTGAGCACCGCTGTCCACCAGGAAACGTTGCCCAGACGTTCTGTCCGTCAAATAAAATAGTGTTGCAGATACATTAAGATGATGACAACTGGAAATACAAGGTATTAATTTTGTATTAGTTGAAATTTTTATAGCAGTTTCGTTGAGAAGAACCTTTTTCTTTTTGAAAGAATCTTCCATGTTGCAGGGTGGTGTGCATTTCTTGGCGTTGCTTCCGAATTTCTTGTGGTACCAACAGAGAGAAGGTGATTCCGTGGTCAGAAGTTCTAGTTGTGACTGCAACTTCTTGACATCTTCTGATAGTTTTTTGATAGAAATTGTTTCCTGCGAGATCGATGCTATTGAAGGTTGGGAAATGCTCGCGATTTTGTCTGCGACTTCTGCCTTCTCTTCAAGGGAACAGTGCAACAAAGAAGAAATAATGGATTGAGTTGATAATGGTAATTTTTGCATGAACAGTTCTTCGAGGATAGTTTCGTCAAGTAGCTTCCCTGAGACCAACTGACGCATGTATCGTAGGACTTGTGAAGGCTTTTTGTCGTCAATAATAGAAGATGTTAATAGTTGTTGTAGCTTTTCTTTTTCAGAAATACTTAATCGTTGAATCAGTGCCTTTTTAATTACAGAGTACGGTTGTTCCACTGGAGGTGCAATGATTAAGTCTCTTACCTCAGCGGCAAACTGTGGGCCTAAGGCACTAATTAGTCTTACGAATTTGCTTCTCTCTGAAGTGATCCTCTGGGAAGCGAAAATAGCTTCAACTTGAGAAAACCAAAGCTCTGGATCGGCCGGCCAAAATTCAGGAATCTTAAAAGAAGTGGAGAGGGTCGAAAGTTGAACAGATTCGGCTTCCGAAGGATGAAGTGGTAGAGAGTCATGGTGTACATCTTCCATGACGAAAACGAAGGTGCGAAGATTCAGTTCGGGGTCACCAATGTAAAAATATTAGTTAATAATATTGTATAATCGAAAATATATATAAAAATAAATATAAATTTAACGAACACAAATATTGCTGTTTATTCTAGTCGAAATCTGACAACTCAATAATACATAGCAACTAAAAACATATCGTAAAACATTTTATTGAACAACACCTACTACTTTCTTTATGAAGCAAGCAAAGGGCACTACAAATATATTCAAGATTCCAGTAAGCTTTGGAACAACTTGAAACAGGTAGTTGTTAATAAAAAGAATGAAAATACTATTACTGATATTCTTCTCAAACCTAATGATTTTGGTCAATATCTAAGTCAGGCTGGTACAACAAATATAAATCTTGACACAATTTTTTTTTATAACGACAATAAATTTTTCACGACAGAAACTAAGCATTTTCAATTCTCATGTGTCGATGAGTGCAAAATAGAACTTATTATAAACACGCTAAAATCAAATGCTATAGGTATTGATTGTATCTCTAGGAAAATGATATTGACTATGCTGCCAGTAAAAATGCAACATATTACACATATTATAAACACATGTCTATTAACAGAAGTCGTACTGGATATAGGAAGTCAACTGTAGTTAAATCGCTTGCCAAAAACAGTAATTCTTCCACTTTTAATGATTTGCGTCCTATCAGTATGTTGCCAACTTTGTCAAAAGTCTTAGAGAAAATCTGCTGTGAACAAATAATGAAGTTTATTACAGAGAACAACATCCTACTATCTAGTCAATCTGGTTTCAGATCTAGTTTCAGTACTAATACATGCTTATTAAACTTAATAGATTTTCTAATTAAAAACTATGACGATTCTAACATCTGTGTCCTCATACAAATAGATTTCTCAAAGGCTTTTTATATGGTTGATCATTCTTTACTTCTTGCTAAACTGAAGTACTACAATTTTCCTGATATAGCTTTAAAGTGGTGTAATAGTTATTTACATTGCAAGACCGTTATACAGAAATTTACAGGTGAGCACAGAAAGGTAATAAGCGAGCGTAGCGAGACTGTTATCTGTGTGAGACTGTAAATTTCAGGTAACGGTAGAGCATTGTACAATGTTTTATGGGCATTTGCATCGCAATATATTTACTTTTAATAAAATTCACTACATTTGTGTAACGTCAATGTCAATGTCAAAGGATGTCAAGACGTTTCAAATAAGATATGTCAACAGCCCGTTATAATTTTTACATGGTCTAGCCCGTAAAACATATGGAACCCCTAGAAACAGAGCTAAATAAACAGTTCTTTACTGTTTAAATGCCCATAAAAACTATTTCAGCAATAGAGAATTTTAAGTGCAGATGGCACGCAATTCTGAAACTTTAACTTCCTCCATCTTCCCCATACAAAGTGGTGTTCCTCAAGGATCTGTAATGGGACACTGTTTTTCTTAATATATGTTGCAGATTTACTATCTTCGTTAAAGTATTGTGAAATTCATTCTTATGCAGATGATACACAGGTCGTATCAGCCAATATTTCAAAAATTTCACAATTAATAAACAAAATTACCATGGATCTAGAAACACTAGTAATGTAGGTTAAAGAAAATAACCTCAATATCAATTCTGATAAAACAATAGGCGACTGTTGCTAAGCGATACTCTATCTGGTGGCAAATTGTAAAACTACAGGATCTGTGATAGAAGACGGTGTTGTTTTAGTAGTTTTGTTTTCATTTACGAGTATTTGTGTTTATACGTTTAATGTGATATTCTAGATATTGTTCATAACAATATAGAAATGAGTAACGTTTATTGTTCGGTGTTTGGTTGCAAATCAATGCAAAGAAAGAATAGAATTATGAGTTTTCACTCATTTCCAAAAAAGGCAGAATGTTCTGTGAACATTTGCAATAACTTTGGAAAAATAGAAAATATAGATAAATTGAAGGCCTGGATGATTAAATTAAAAATAGGGAAACCAGTCAGCAAACATATAAAACTGTGTTTTGAAGAGAGTGACTGCTTTAGTAGTTGTTAGTTGAATATGAACGTATTTAATAAATTTATTATTTCTCTTTCTTATGAAAGTTAATAATATTTTTACATAGATATCAATTCAAAAAAGAGGAGTTGTTTGAAGAAGAATGCAGTACCTTCAAGAAATTTGCCGGCGTGTGCATTTGTAGCAAATTCCAGCCGCAGTGACAAATTGAGCGAAAGAAACAGAAATAAGTCGAAATCATGTGCTAGTGATATAATACTTGTATGTTCTAGTACAATGTGTCATGAATCAGAGAAGAACGATGAACATGAAAAGGATAATTCAACTGGGGACGATCATCTAGCAGCTGAAGCTTTGTTACTAATGAAAAATAGAGGAGATTTACAAAAGAAAAGTATGGGAGTGCAAGTTAACACTTACTCACATTCAACTTTATGTGACATAACTCATACCCCAGAAACACTAAACAGCTTTACAGGCTTACGTAGTTTTGAATTATTAGAAGTAATAGTAACTCTTGTACAACACATTTACACAGATACAAGGAGTCATAAATTAAATAATAAAGAAAGAATAATAATAACATTTACAAAAATGAAGACTGATATGACATATAGGCAACTATCTAATTTATTCAATATTACACCAAATTTGTGTAGATGTTATATTGAAGAAATGTTACCACTAATTTCTAGAGCTTTAGACAATGCAATAAATTCTCCTTTGAAAGAAGAAATATCAAAGAATATTCCAATATGTTTTAATCATTTTCCACATGTAACGAATAATTCTTGATTGTAAGGAATTTTTTTTCAGAATTTAAAGTGTTTATGTTGTAGAATTAGGTTTTATTCTCATTATAAAAGTCATGTAACTCTAAAATTTATGGTCGGTGTATCACCGGCTGGTTTAATTAAATACATAAGTGTGCCATATGGGGGGCGAGTATTGGATAAAAGTATTTTGAAAATAGTTCGTTGTAAACATGTTAGAAAGTAATGATGGTCTAATGCTGGATAAGGGATTTTTAATAGAACACATTTGCTCAAAATTAAATGTGAAATTGTTCAGACCCGCTTTTTTAAAAAGAAAATCCCAATTATCAGCTGAAGAAGCTCTATACAATGTAAAAATTTCTGCAGCAAGGATACACATAGAAAGATGTAATCAAATAATAAAACAATTTAAAATACTTTCTAGGAAAAGCAGTGGACGCTAGTACCATTAGTAAAACATATCTTTAATATTGCCTGCGCTGTTACTAATATGTCAACACCGATATTGTCTAAAGATAAGTTTTTGTAAAGTTCTTAAAATTAGTTTTAAGGTATACACGTGTAACAGAAGTAAGTACATAAATTTAACAAGAGATAGAACTCGTCGAAAGCAACTATATATTTTAGTAACTTTGTTTGAAAATGTAAATTATTTTTAGAATTTTACCAATTATTTTTCAAAATAATTTGTTCCAGTAGCAAAAACAATTGACAATTGTTTTTGATAAATATTAATATTAGAAAAAAGTCTTTTTTCCAAAATCTTTAGCAAAATACATCATTATTCAACTTAAAACAGTGAGCAAAGTAGCATATTGAATCACAAGTGAGCAAAGTAAATAAATTTCTTCACAAGTGAGCAAAGTAAATAACATTAGTGAGCAAAATACACTAACTCTGAGCACAATGTTTGCATGGGATTACAGACATTATAATACATTTTACATTAAATTACATTAAATTTAATTATAATTTATAAACATAATTGTACTGTTGAGATTTTCATTATTAAATAAAAAAGTACAATGTTTTGTTTTTTTTTTTTAAATTATATTTTAAGATTGTGGAAAAAATTATGTTTAGCACACGTGAGCATGCCTTTTCCTCACTTGTCCAGTTGGCACACTCGCTTCGCTCGTGTGGCCAATTTCTGGGCCCGTGAGAAAAAGACATATTTTGCTCACTTGTACTAAAAATAGCTATTTTCCACAATCGTTAGCAAAATACATCATTATTCAACTTAAAACAGTGAGTAAAGCAGCACGTTGAATCACAAGTGAGCAAAGTAAATAAATTTTTTCACAAGTGAGCAAAGTAAAGAAAAATTTCTTCATAAGTGAGCAAAATACTCAATAATTAAACCATCTACGTTAGGAGTCATAATATTTGGTGGAGTGACTAACTGATCATTTCACATGAAAGAACAAAAAAATTTTGTATTTAGCTTTACATTACATTCAATTATAGACTTATGTATTATTGAGTTTTTCATTGATAAAAAAGTAAAATATTTTGATTTTTAAAAAAAGCCATATTTCAACATAAAAAAATCATGTTTAGCACACGTGAGCATGTCTTTTTCTCACTTATCCAGTTGATAAGACATATTTTGCTCACTTATACTAAAAATAGCTATTATTCAATCATAGGCGGATAAAGATATTTGTGTCAAAACTTTGAAAATTTTTAACATAATTAAGTTTATAAGACAACGTTACTTATAATTTACTTCCGACAAGTTTTATCACTGATTAATTTAATGTACTAATTTGTTTTACAACCTGTATATATTTAAAAAAAAAAACCGGTATGATTTTTGAAAAACCTGAAAATTTAAATAGTATATATGATAGAAGTCGGCAATTAAAGGCACGAGTGCTTTAATGGCTCTTATACACTTGTATCATACGCTATTATATATTATACCTGCAGAATATTCTGTAAGAAAGGATGTGATATTTCTATTTTGATGTTTCATAAGTTTACATGGAGATTGATTAGCATTTGTTTATTTACATTACTTTGGATTGTTATTGCTTAGCAACTTCAAAGCACACCATTTTTTAATCTTGTTTTTTTTGCACGCTCTTTAATTTGTTAAGCAAGGATTATGATGCAGGTATAATAAAAACAACTTTTTACTTACTTTTTACAACAAGGATATTCAAAGGAGATATTTAAATGACTTATTTCTAACATTATTGTGCTTTGGCATGCATTAGTCGTTAATTTTTAACCAGTTGTTAAAATTTTTTATAAATAAAAACAAACATTTGATATTATATATTGATATTTTCTCCAGTGCTACCTATTTTCATTGGAGAAAAAATTTAACATATTGATATTTTCTCCAGTGCTACCTATTTTCATTGGAGAAAAAATTTAACAACTAGTTAAAAATTAACACCTGAGTTACAGAATATTTCCCTGTGAGCGTTATTAATCAAGACGTAAAATACACTCAAATTTTTACTAATCATTCTCGCATGCTGGTGCTTTTGCACTGTAACCAGTTGTAACAAATCAAACACCTAGTACAAAACAAAATAACAGCGGAAACATGTTTGCAACGGCCATTGTTTCCAGCTTTGCAGGAACATGTCGTTGATGATACTGCAAGGACGTTCATTTTATTTAATTGAAAGGTTCCTTTCATGATGTGCGGATTTTTTAGTTAACGCCGAAGTTTGTCGGCAAAGGGCATATATTTGAAATTCCTTTGTTCATAGTAATTTTGTTATTTAAAATGCCACATAATAAAATGTGTCCAGCATCTAAAACTTCTTCCCCTTCAAACACACATCTAGAGCTAGGGGTAGCGTTCAAATATTTGAAATATTCTCTTAATTTTAAATTGAGTATTGAGTATTCATCCAACAATAAAAACATAAAACTCAGTCCAAGAAGAATATCAGTTAATATTAATAACTACTCACCTAAAATTATTGTATTTGTAAGTTGTCAATTAAAGAGAAATCTACGAATTTATACAGTGGAAAAAAACGAAAGTATATATTCAACACTAAAAATAATACTTATAAACAAAATAAATAACTAATGGAAGGATCCATACAAGCAACGGTTTAAGCTGCGGCTAGGCTCAGTGAAGACGGGTAAGGTTGAGCCAAAAAATATAAAAATTAGGGCACCACCCGGTCAGGCACAACTCAATCGGTTGACCGACAAACCTAACGAAAAAGGACGAGTAAAGAGATGTATAAAGGACCAAAATACGATTTAAAACATTTAAGAAAATTTATTGCACGCAAAAAAAAACGATCTGCGCGTCTTAGCGCGATTTGTGGAAAATAAAACTAAATAAACTATAGCGGCTATATAAAAACGAAAATCGCCGGTAGGTACATTGGCCAATGCGAAATATCGAGCGATTACCCGCGATCAACAGAGTAAATTAACACTATACAGAAGCGAATTACGAATTCCCCCAAAATGGCTAAGTACACAATAATTATTTATTTTGTGCAAGAACGAAATATAAAGTGCATATAAATACATAAACATAATTGAATCAAGTCTAAATAAGCTTATCTGGACAATGTCTGGGTTCGAGAGGGCCACTGCTGAAGGTTGATATGGCGACGGAAAGGGCTCCAAACACACCGGAACCAAGATTTCTGCTCCAGAACGGAGACAAACCAAACGGTACGGAGTGCAACAGGTACGCCTCGCATCCGCCCGCTCCAAAATAATCCCACCACAATGGTAGAAAAAGATCCGAAACGTAACGGGAACTGGATCAGTTACGTGAAACGTAACCACGACGAGATAAAGTCGAATAATATACAACAACGTGTAATAACGGTAATAACAGGAGACAGAACTTAAAAAGCCAAGAGATATTCCATATCGCGGATTAGCAATCCTAAAATCGCACCTCTGATGATGTGCGGCTTTTGAAGCAGGACTCTCTTTCCTAAAACAGTATGCGCATTGAGTCAAGAGCCTCGAATATAAATTCAATGAGAGCCTAAAAATTTACAATTATTAAACTATTTGCAGACGCAAAAGATACTTAAGCGGCACCAGAAAATCATACCTTAGATGATGTGCTGCTGAAAACCCAGACGTCCTTCTGCTTTTGAGCAAGGTGTGAATTATATCCCGGTAATTCCGGAGGAACGTTTCAATCGTCCCGGTGAACCACAGAAAAAAATAACTAAATTTATTCACACGTGGTTCTTACTACCATGCTGGCAAAAAAAACAGTCCAGAATCGGCAAACGCAATCTCTGAAAAATATGTTCTTGAGCCGAAGTTGGCCGACCGCCTTAATTAATCCTCGTCAGATTGAAATACGAAGACGTTCCAACGACCAAAAATACAAAGATGCAGTAAGAATTGCCTGCGCTTTAGGGCTGGGGCAAGTCAGAGTGTAACAATAATTATAAAAACATCGAGAATTCGAAAAAATGAAGAAAAAACACGTATTGAATAGCATTACTTTTTATGTCAAAATAGGTTATTATCACAGCTTCGTTAATTTCACAAATTCACACTTTGGCGCTGCGAGCTTAATCAGAGTCGCCTATTCTGTCAGTGTTTGAGAATTGTAGTTTTGTAGTCATCCCGACATAGTATTAGATGGGAAGGTTTTACAACCCGCAAAAGTGTGTAAAACATTGGGGATCTATCTAGACGCAGTTTTAAACCTCAGACACCACTTAAATAATAAATTAAAATCAACTAGGATCAAATTAAAACATTTGTATCAATTCCGCGAAATAGTGTGTTCTGAAATTAAACTGCGACTTGTTAAATCATTAATTTTTCCAATTTTCGGTTACTATGCAACTGTCTATGTTTCCAACCAGGGGCGGACCGTGAACTTTGGGGGCCCCACCTTAAGTCTTTTTAATAAAAAAATATGTAAGGCAACGGGCGTTTTATATTCTAAATTAACATTAACAAAAAACAAAAAATATGATGTGTCCAACACAATACCTCCCGCTACTGTAGTAATTTATTCTATATGTTTTTCAATACATTTAATTTGTAGTTTTAAAATTAGTGTGTTATTGCAGTCAAGAGAATATTTTTAATTCATTTCATACCTAAAATTTCCTTCTTAAAATTTGTATGACCAATATGACAGCTATTTTTGACATTACTAAAACCGAAACCGAACTTACTTTGATTCACGCATGCAAATACATTCCTAATACATTTCTTCCATCTTTTTAAATTTTACAATAAAATTACTTCATTTTTACTTATTTTATCTGTTACACTTACTTACATCAAATTTGACATCACATGTCAAATTTTGTGAACATATGAATAACTCATCGAACTCAACGATATGTAAAATTATTATAATTTATATATTTTTTTCTATCTAGCTAGAAGTTATGTATAAACGTAATTATGCAGATCGGTAGAAAATTAAAAAATCTTTATATTTAATAATAACGTAATTTGTGAAAAAATAGTTTTTGAGGTATTTTTTAGGAAAAACGGTTTAAAGTTTCAAGTAAAGTACTACTTCCGTTTAACCAATTGTAGTCAAAATCCAATCAGTTCATCATATCTGAATATAAGTCTTAAATACCAAATATTATATTTTTACATGTCTCGTCGTATTGGAGTTATCGTGGACGAAAAATCGTCACAGACACACACACGCGCACACACACACGGACATACAGACATCACGTTAAAAATAGTAAAATCGTATTGTAGGGACCCTAATTCGTGCTCATATGTTGAAAACTCATACTCGAGAAATCTGACCAAAAACAATACCTCCCTTATCTATATATTGATAGGCGGGAGGTAAAAAGAACATTTATTCTTATAAATAATAATAATTTAAATACATATATGGGCTAATTCATAAAAATGATAGAACTAATCCTCAATTTTTGATTAGAGAATTCTATTTTATTCAGGTATTTAAAATTTAATATTCACTGTTATACAAAAAGATAGATACGAGGATTAGATTAAAAAGAAAGTGACTTCGAAATTTATTTAAGCATCTATGCAGAGAATGCTAATGTCTGTGGGGTTATTCTGATTGTCCGAAGAAGGGGGCCCCTTGTATCGCGGGGCCCTGGGCTGCAGCCCATAAAGCCCATAAAGATAAAATTGAAAATATTGACTCAAATACTAACAGATTCTATTTAGTTCTTATACATAAAATAAAATTTTTTGGCATACCATCCTATCTATATGAAAATCTAGTTCCGAAAGAATATAATTACAGTTTGTATGTGAAAGATTTATATATTGTACCATCATTCAGGAAATCAAAATTCAAAAGTTCATTATAATATTTGGCACCTACCTGGTACAATGAGTTAAACGAGGACTTAAAATCTCTGTCAGTAAATTATTTCAAAACATATTTAAAAAGCAATGATAACTGTTAATTCATTCAAAATTTGTTGTAGTTTACATTTTTCAACAATCATGTTGTGTCTGTATCAGTATGTATGTTCAGATTTACAATTGTTTATTTCATGATATTGTGTATTAAAATATTACTTATATAAATGTATGTATACTGCTGGTGCTCATGTATTTGTTTGATATACTATTTGTGTATTGGTTATGTTCATAACAATTTGTGTCTCTATGTATATGTTATTTGTAGTGGTTGAATCCAAGTGCTAGTATAACCTCGTAACATCCGTCGTACCCTATCTGTAGGCGCCACCAGAACTTTTTCTCATTCGTGGCGAGCGATACAGAATCAGTGTGAATCAGTTACCAAAATTTACTTCTGTCTATCCCCACCTATTACGGTCTTAAAAGTGAGGGAATGAAGTCGGGCGTAGAACCCTCGAAACATTTCTTTTCTATACGTAAAAGCGTCGCAAGTTGAATTGTGATAAAAAAAATTGTTTCAAAGACTCCCAAATATACAAAATGGAATATCACAAGCTATAATAGATAAATAAAAATTCTGTAGATATGTAGGTACCAGGAAATAATATTTGAATGCAATTCGATAATTTAATAAATTTTTAATTTTCATTATCAATTTATTCCTATTTTCCACATACCAGACTTATGATAATAATAAACACATACTTATATACTCATTATTCAGGATTCCGTCATCCAGTAAAAATAATGTGGCAGACGCTCTTGCAACCCGCGTTCAAATTTAATTATGACACTCAGGAAGTGGGATGCTAATGATACGTATGTAATAATTTTGCTATCATTACTAAAATCTGCGACAATGTATATTGACACACTTATGCCTGTATTCATAGTCAATGCTTACTCAAGTTACTTCGCCAAGCATTACTCCGGTTGTACTCGTCTTTTAGTACGTGACACGTTTCATAGTTGAAATTTCGTGAATTCTCGGCTAAGTAATAACCCCAAGATAGAGATTTGAAGAAATTGTAGTTATTTCATTGGGTATATTTGTAAATTTGACAATATGATAGCATTTGACAGTACTCAAGTATGAGTCAAGGCGAAGTATCGACTATGAATACAGGCACTAGAATTCTTAATAAGCCATGTTGCACTGTTTTCAAAAAATACTGTAATTCGAATTCTTAAGGTGAAATGATACCCCCGCGCGGGAAATTCAAAACCAGTATTTAAGTTTTTAATTTTTTATTAAAAATTGTTTAATGTAACAAGTTTTTCTTATATATGTAAATAAGTAGACACCAATTTGCTATTGAAATAAAATTATTTAATTGATATTATTTATTATTTATACACACAAAACATTTTTTTAAATACAATTTTTAAAATATCTCCAATCGAAGACCTAATAATTTGTTGAAAATTTCAGGATACATTTCAAATAGGATACTGTATCATATATGTAAAAATGAAAAATAATGACCTTCTCAAAAGTCAGAAAACATATGAAAAACATAGGATTTTCATATGTTTTATTTTTTTTCTCCAGTACTAGACCTAATATCTGATTTAAACTTATGTATGTTCTAAAGAATATTATTATACGTGTCATATAAAAAATTTATGTAAATTGAACTTCTATATTCCAAGTAAAGGAAAAATAAAGTTTTTAAAATTTTATTTCTCAACAATGTGAATATTTACGATGGAAACGTCATCGGCATTACGTACTGTATACTGTTATACATTCGTTAGGAATATATGAATAATATATACTTTTTAATATAAAAGATATTAATTTTCTAAACAATTGCGGTGAGCATTTTTGTGAAAAATAAGGAAGTGGCGCCAATGAGTAAACAGCGGTCAGTAGCGAACTATTATAACTCGGTGGCTCAGCGGGATATATAGCAAAATGTATATTTATATTTCGCATTCATAAATTATTACTATCCGAATATTTTAAGCAATTAGTATTATAGTTATAGCATAAAGCGTATGTGCATATATATGTTCTGTTACATGTCAGACTTTCTAGCGCACGTAAACTCCGCTTCTTGGCTGACTAAGCGGTAAATTTAAATAAACGTCAAATAAAAATTATTTATTTATTCCGTTTTAAATATATTGAAATATAAGTTTTTATTATTATTATTATTAATAATAATACAAGTTACATGTTTTTAAATATAAAAAAAGATGAATATCGCATTATATTTACAAAATGAATAGGTAGATAAATAAAAATCGGTGAAATGTAAAAAAATACATATTATATAATATTTTTATGTTTACAAATGTAAAACATGTTTTTTTGTCGATTTGATATTTCTAATTATAAATTCAAATGAATAAAACAGTCTACTAAATAAATTAAAAAAATATTTTTTTCCAACTGTGGACATGGATGATGACATTTTACATTTATTAATAAAAAATTTAATTTAGAACCAATATTTTCAGTGGAATATTTTTTAAAATTTTGGAATTGAAACCTTTTTTGTAGTCAAGACAGCAGGCAGCAAGTGGTGGGGGTGAAAACTACGCGGCTGGGAGGCGGAACTGCTTCAAGGTCAAATTTTCGTATAACACTGGAGTACAATTGCTATATATACTTTATACTATGTTATGTTTATATGATATATAGTTTCTTGTGTGTTTATTTTATTTCTATGGTACTTTGTTACATAGTGTTTACATATTATTATTGTTACTATTAATATTATAGCCAGTTATCCGTCTACCTTCAGTAGTATCGGTAATATTATTATTATTTACGGTTTTCTTTATTGTGTCTCTGTAGCACCTATTTACTCAGTGTTTTATTGTTATTATTATTGTATTATCTTCTAGCAAAAAATGGCAAGTGAGCAGCCAAAATTATTTTCTCGCAAAAAAACCTAATAAAAGAGGTATACATACATAATATATACATTTATCTGAAATGTGCTGCCTCAATTTATACTGATATCGATCGAATATGTTAGGTTTCTAAAAATTTCCATTAAAAATTTTATTTTTTTCTATTAGGAATGATGACCTCTGTCAATTTAATTCTCCGACAACGCCGAATTACAAAAACCTAAATTACATTGCAATATAACCTGGTTTTTTTGTTTCATAAAATGAAAAAATCAGATAATCCTAGAATGTACGACAATAAATGATCCGAGATTATGAAATACGAATGGTGTTGTGAAGGTGATACACCCATATTGGCTGTGTCAGCTTCTCAGTGAAGCTAGTACACCATCAAAATAATAAAAAAGTAGTAATTTTTATGTTAATATTTAGTACTAATTAATTACCACATGCATAAATTAATTACCAGTATCATTAACGAAAAAACGCAACTTTCCAGATTTCCAAATTAAGCTAGCGCACGAACACGAAAGAACATATTTCCTTCGTCAAAAAAAAAAATAAATGAAGTTGATAACTATACCTAACAATAATAATTGTTGAAATAAACTATTTAGGACAGATTATGCTGGAGTAATATATTGTTAAATATTTTTTAGAGAACAATTTCCTTGGAAAGATAGATTTTAAGAGTTTTTAATCTGAAACTAAATTTTGCCAATGGTAATTTTTATAAATTAAGTTGCTAAATATACCTAACAATAATAATTGTCAATATAAACTATTTAGGTGTATTTGTGCTGGAGTAATAATTTGATTAATATTATTTAGAGAACGATTTCGACAGTTTTTCGAAGAAGTTTTAATCTGAACCTAAATTTTGGTAATTGTAATTTTTATAAATCAAATTGCTAAATATACTTTGATATAATAATTGTCAATATAAACTATTTAGGAGAGATTGTGCTAAAATAATAAATTGTTAATTATTGTTTAGCGAATAATTTCAAAGGAATGATACTGTAACGTTTTATTTATTTAGGTGAAGTGTAAAATTGATTAAAACACTAATATTTATATAAGTAAGTTTAATTAAAGAATTATGAATTATAAAGAATAAATAAAAATAACTAACACTAAGAATTAACAAATATAAACACTAATTTAAGAACTAATTATTATTACTAAATACTTAAACACTAAGATAATTTATTTAAACAATTAAAACAACGCAATATTTATTTCAACACTATTTATATCACTGTCTATTTATTTATATCACCGTCTGTTCACTACGCGTATTAACACAAGACTGTCCTCGCGATCTTTTGGTCGGGGTATTTATATTAAAATACATCATTCTAGAAGATTCTTTGATTCCGTGAAATCAGAACAATGGGGAAGCGAACGGACGTGTTCTGACCTGCACGCTAGCGGTCGCCGCCCTGGGTTCGCTACATTGCCCCCTCCTTAAGACTGTTTCGTCCCGGAACAGTTCGTTATGACGAAATCTGCATGCATCACCCTTGGTGCATCTGGAAGTCTTGAAGAAGTAACAGTCGACGGTCCGTTTGAGCTCCTCTTGGCCGGTAGAGTTGAAGCTGCAAACTAGAATTTCCACCCCGGTAAAGCGGAAGACTGTTTCTAACATGCTTCTAACAATCCTCCAATCCAAACCATCTAGTCCACAGCCTATCTTCGGTACTGCCAGTTTCATGATGTCGTTTTCCAACAGATGGTCCTTCATGTCGCACAGCGAGTCCCATAAATTGCGGTATGACGGCTTCTGATGTGAGTATTGTTTCGTAACGAGATAGTAAATGTACCGCTTGTGTTCTACGTTATCATCCTTCAGTTGTAGCGTTTTCCCGACAGTTGGACGTTGGTTGGCCAGTTCTTGTACTCGTCCAAATTTTCTTTTAAAAACTGAAGCGATGCCGCGGGACATTTTAATGTCTTTCGCTACACAGTGAGCGAGGGAATATTCTGGGGACACGGTGAACAGATCTCGTTGTTCTTCTCGTGTCACGCCATACCGTGCTTTGTGACCAGTGGAATGACTTTCCATAAAGTCATCAAATGTGGGTTCCTCAGCTATAACCCGGCGAACCGTCGCTCCACGATGATCGTCAAAATTATCACCAGCAAAAGGGGCTAACCGATTGAAGTGGACTACTCTCGGCTTTCCATTAGGTGTTTTCCTAATTCTGTAGACCACATCATTTATTCTTTTTACGATCTCGTAGGGACCTTCCCAATTCTTTTGCAGCTTCGGTGATAAGCCACGTCGTCTTTGATTCCGTGAAATCAGAACAATGGGGAAGCGAACGGACGTGTTCTGACCTGCACGCTAGCGGTCGCCGCCCGCGCCGCCGCCCGCGCCGCGACCCTGGGTTCGCTACAATACATTTTCAAAAATTGTTTAATGTGAAACTGAATTATGGCAATGGTAATTTTATAAAGCAGATTGCTATATGTACCTAACAATAATAATTGTCGATAAAAATTATTTACGTGAGATTGTGCTGGAGTAATAAATAATTAATTTTGTTCAGTGAACGATACTTTATTGAGAGTCAAGACCCTGAATCGATCTTTAAACAATTATTAACAATTTAATACTCGAGCACAATCTCTCGTAAATAGTTTATGTCGAGAAACATTATTTTTAGGTATATTTAGCAGCTTGATTTATAAAAATTACCATTGCGAAAAATTTGTTCCAGATTAAAAACTCTTTGAAAATAAATATATCTTCCCAAGGATATCGTTCGCTAAACCATTTTTAACAATTTATTACTCCAGCAAAATCTTTCCTAAATAGTTTATATCAACATTTATTATTGTTAGGTATATTTATCAACTTCATTGATTAAAAATTACCATTGGCAAAATTTAGTTTCAGATTAAAAACTCTGAAAATCTATCTTTCCATTGAAATTATTTGTTAAAGAATTATTAACAATTTTTTACTCCAGCACAAATACACCTAAATAGTTCATATTGCCAATTATTATAGTTAGGTATATTTAGAAACTTGATTTATAAAAATTACCATTGCCAAAATTGAATTTCAGATTAAAACTTCTTCGAAAATCTATCTTTCAATCGAAATCGTTCGCTAAACGATATATAACAATTTATTACTCTAGCATAATCGCTCCTAATTAGTTTATATCGATTATTATTAATGTTGGGTATATTTAGCAACTTAATTTATAAAATTTACTATTGCCAAAGATTAAGAAATTCTTAAAAATCTATTTTTCCATTGAATTTATTCGCTAAACAATAATTAACAATTTATTACTCGAGCACAATCTCTCTAAAAAAGGTTATATCGACAATTATTATTGTTGGTTATATTTAGCAACATGATTTATAAAAACTACCATTGCCAAAATTTAGTTTCAGATTAAAAACTCTTTGAAAATCTATCTTTCCTTTGAAATTATTCGCTAAACAATAATTAACAATTTATTACTTCAGCATAAACTCTCCTAAATGGTTCATATCGACAATTATTATAGTTAGGTATATTTAGCAACTTGATTTATAAAGATTACCATTGCCAAAATTTAGTTTCAGTTTCTGAAAATCTATCTTTCTAAGAAAATTGTTCTCTAAACAATATTATAACAGTAAACGGCAAAGGTAATAAATTTATTTTTGCAGTAATTAATTAGTATTAAATAATAGGATAGTTTTTACCTCCCGCCTATCAATATATAGATAAGGGAGGTATTGTTTTTGGTCAAATTTCTCGAGTGTGGGTTTTCAACATATGAGCACGAATTAGGGTTCCTAGAATACGATTTTACTATTTTTAAATTATAAATACAAAGATTTGTTAATTTTCTACCGATCTGCATAATTACGTTTATATATAACTCCTAGCTAGATAGAAAAAAAAATATAAATTATAATAATTTTACATATCGTTTAGGCTGAGGAATTTCGATAAAACAGATGAGTTAATCATATGTTCACAAAATTTGACATATGATGTCATATTTGATGTAAGTAAGTGTAAAAGATAAAATAAGTAAAATTGAAGTAGTTTTATTGTAAAATTTAAAAAGATGGAAGAAATATATTAGAAATGTATTTGCATGCGTGAATCAAAGTAAGTTAAGTTCCGGTTTTAGTAACGTCAAAAATAGCTGTCATATTGGTCATACAAAATTTATGAAGGAAATTTTAGGTATGAAATGAATTATTAATATTCTGAACTGCAATAACAAACTAATTTTAAATCTACAAATTAAATGTATTGAAAAACTTATACCGGGTGTCCCAGCTCGACCAACACATGGGAGTTTTACATGGGAAATCAGTTAATTATGAATAGTATCTCCCCAGTGCAAGATATTAACTAGGAATGACGATGGGTACCCGGGTACCCGGAACCTACCCGATAATAATGTACCCGGGTATCAAAAATAGTACCCGATTACCCTAAATGTACCCGTTACCCGTTTATTATCCGTTACCCGTTTATTACCCGTTACCCAAAATCTACCTAAAATCTGTTGTTGCTAGTTAAAGACAGTTTTCAGCTGCCGGAAACATTGTAACCACACGAAGATCAAGACTGAGTGCAGATACATCATCCATGCTGATATTTGCGAGAAATATGAGATATTCCTAAATAATTAAATCAAATATACTTCCTTAATAAGTTTTAATTTTATAATTTTATACTGCTGATACTCGTAAGTTATGTAAAATAACAATGTTTTTTTTATTTCCATACCAGAAAATAATATTTTTTTCTTCATTTAATAAATTTATACCTATGCAAATAACAAAAATTTATAATAAAAAGATGAATGTGGAAGAATAATGGATATTTTAAGGGTATCAGGTAATTATCGGGTATCAGGTTATTATCGGGTATCGGGTAATTATCGGGTAACGGGTAATTATCGAGTATCCGGTTCTACCCGGGTATTCATGTCGGGTACCCGGGTACAAAAATTTTCAGGTTTCGTCATTCCTAATATTAACTTGAAATTTTGTATACTTATCGGAGAATATTAATTCTATGGATCACACTTATTTGAAATATGCAATTTCGTCTGCAGGGCGAAATTTATTAAATTTAAAATCTACTATTTTCATTCAAAATCAGTCAGCCATGAAAATAAAATAAAATATCTATGTGACAGTTCTGACAGTTAATGACATACCATTGTAGATATTTATATTTTTGTAATATTGGTATATTATTTAACAAAAAGAAACTAAATTCAACTAAAATAATATTAAAATACAGGGAATAAGAATTAAAATCAGTGATACTTCACTAAACTGTCAGATAAATATTTTCTTTTATTTCCATGACTGTCTGATTTTGAACGAAAATAGTAGATTTTAAATTTAATAAATCTCGCCCTGCAGACGAAATTGCATATTTCAAATAAGTGTGATCCATAGAATTAATATTCTCCGATAAGTATACAAAATTTCAAGTTAATATCTTGCACTGGGGAGATACTATTCATAATTAACTGATTTCCCATGTAAAACTCCCATGTGTCGGTCGAGCTGGGACACCCGGTATAGAATATATTACTACAGTGGCGGGAGGTATTGTGTTGGACACACCAGATTTTTTTAGATTGTATCAATACGGCTGTGCCACCTTCACAGCAACAATCCGAGATTATATACTAGATATTTTTATTCAACGCGATTATACAGGGTGAATACTGAAAACCTTGATATAGGGAAATAACATGGGAAAACAGTTTTTTGCTGTTTCCATCTGTCCCGCTAAATAAAATCGGGTGTATATGGTATCGTTAGTTAGATTACTTAATTTTGCATCTAATAAAACTAAATGTTGTGTAATATGGCCTTTTCTAACTGAAATATTTGATAAAATAAATTGTATTTTGAAGGTTATCCTTCATATTTTTGAATAAGAAACGTCAAAAACAAAATGCTCCATAGCCGAGTGGATACGAGGGCTGTTTCATAACATAAATAATCTACAAGACCTGGTTCGAGACCACCTCAGCCCTACTTTTTTTTAATTAAATTATGCTTAAAATATCTTTATTGTATCAGAATATTTCAATAAAATAGCAAGATTCATATTTTTATAAATAAAAAAATCCAAATATTTAATAGAATTATTATTTGCTGTCTGCCAAACTTAACAATTAATTCGAATTTAGTTTTTGGTGTATAATTTTGTATTTCATGTTTCGAAACATGATATTTTAAGTATAATTTAATTTAAAAAAAAATAGGGCCGAGGTGGTCTCGAACCAGGTCTTGTAGATTATTTATGTTATGAAACAGCCCTCGTATCCACTCGGCTATAGAGCATTTTGTTTTTGACGTTTCTTATTCGAAAATATGAAGGATAACCTTCAAAATACAATTTATTTTATCAAATATTTCAGTTAGAAAAGGCCTTATTACACAACATTTAGTTTTATTAGATGCAAAATTAAGTAATCTAACTAACGATACCATATACACCCGATTTTATTTAGCGGGACAGATGGAAACAGCAAAAAACTGTTTTCCCATGTTATTTCCCTATGTCAAGGTTTTCAGTATTCACCCTGTATATAAAAAAATATTGTATTGTTTTTATAAACTGGTATAAAATATTTAATTCGCTTTTATAAAACCGGGCATATGTGTAATTATATATTTGTTTACATAGTTATAAAGCTATTTATTGAAAATATTTTCAAAATAAGTCAAGTCTAAATGACGTGGACGAGCTCATTATTTTTAAACATACAAGACAACTAAAAAAATAAAAAATTAAAATTTATAAATCAGTGTTTAAAATGTTATTGAGGAAAGTTGTATATTCGGATTTTATCGTTGTATTTTGTATGTAGAGGTGCAGTCTTGGTTACCATAGTAACACCCTTATTGTTTATGTCCGGCGAAAAGATTCCCCCTACATTCTTGGAAATTTGGTACGTTCTAGTATCGTAAGTCGTGACATTACCAAAGTACATTTTTTAAAATTGTGTAATCAATTGTAATGATTAATAAATTTGTGAGTAAAAAGTATTTTTCAACCACGCTAACCTTTCAATGATTTTTGCTAATGTCTCATCTTGCAAATATTACTTATATTTTCTAGTCTTCTGTAACCATTGTTTTACTTGCACAATGCATATTTACCAAAAATTTAATAGTTTCTCATTTAACATGTATTTTCTTTAATGCAGCTTGTAATAAATTAATAAATATGTGTTAAAGAAACAATTTTTCTGCAAAATGTTAAAAATGAATCATAATATCACAAGAAGTTAAAAAAGTGTATCCCATAGTATATTATGTATTAAAACAAAATAATTATGATTTCTAGTATAATTCTCGTTAAATGTGATTTCTCAATAGGTGTTAACGTATATATATTTATGCATTTTGAATTCGCAACGACCGCCTTATTCAAGGTTGGGGTCTTTACTGTTATTAGGTATTCGAAAATATGAAGGATAACCTACAAAATACAATTTATTTTATCAAATATTTCAATTAGAAAAGGCCATATTACACAACATTTGGTTTTATTAGATGCAAAATTAAGTAATCTAACTAACGATACCATATACACCCGATTTTATTTAGCGGGACAGATGGAAACAGCAAAAAACTGTTTTCTCATGTTATTTCCCTGTCAAGGTTTTCAGTATTCACCCTGTATATTTGCAACCTGTAGGAACGATGTAATGATTTAAACGCGCGTCCAGCAATAATAGGACTCCGGAAATGTACTATTCTTACATATTACAGACATTATTTTTTATTCGATCGGACGAAACTATTTAATACCTAATGTTTAAGACGGAAATGGTATTGTTATTTTTAGTTGTATAGCAATTTTGTTTTAGCATATTACGGGACGATGTTTTCTGGGAACATAATATGTTACCTAAATTAACATTCTTTTATAAAGAATGTTTATTGAAAGAAATAATTTGTAGAAGAATACCACGGGGTCTTTCTTGTATTGAGCCAAATCAATAAAAATGTTCATAAAATACCTATTACTTCTCATGTAATTGTAGTATATTTTTCCCTTATTACTAAAATACTATTAATAGAAACATAGATACTTTCAAAAATTTCATTTGGATTTTCAGCTTGTTTAGGCTTATACTCAGTGGCGGATTTGAGGGGGGGGGCGAAGGGGCGATCGCCCCCCCTTAGACAGTCCAGCTCTTTAAATTTCAAAAATAATAAGAAATAAATATGGAGCGCAAAGGCGTCTCACACACAGACATAATAAACATTTGTTTGACTTGGAGCAGAAATGTTAACGACAAAAACTATTTGCCGAAATATTGTTGTGGAAAAACTGCCTAACTTTTATTGAATCTGATATTCCAGTTAATGCAAATGAATTTCTGAAACAATTTGGTACTGACATTTATTTATTAGAAAATAAAATATTAACAATATTAATAAGACTACCTACAAGTATGACTACGGCTGAACATAGCTTTTCTATATTAAGAAACTCCTGAAAGGAGTTGGATCCGAAAAAAGTTTTGACCCGATTCGCATCGACGAAAAAAAATATGCTGATTATAAATAGGTCATGTAACCGAAAAAAAAACTGGTTAACGGTTAAACCTTATAGAGAACATTATAATAATAACGGTTTTAGTTGGAAAACAGGTTTTTCAAAATTGGAAACCAGTTTAAACCGGTTAATAAGTAGGTTAAAAAAATAGTAAAAAGAATTCATTATAAAAAAATCTTTATAAATCTTTAATTAAAAAATAAAAAAATAAATTTAAAAAAATAATAAAAAAAATACCATCAGAAAAATACAACAAGTAAAAAAATACACTCTAACTAACGAATATTTACAAAACTTCTCTTCAGAAAAACGCGGGTCACGTTTTATTTGTAAATTTTCCTAATGCTGACAAAGAGACTACCTACTTTTATGACTATCCAATAAAATGTAAATTGGAAAAACTGCCATGACTCATAATCAAATATAAATAGATTACACAGATATAAAAAAATATTATATATTTTTCGCGATAAATCATATTAAAATAATGGATAATGTTCGTTAAAACCGGTTTAGTTATTTTGTGTTTAACGGTTACCGGTATTTTCGGCCTTAAAAATATCGGTTAAAATTACTGTTAAAGTTCGCAATTTTCGTTCAAAATATCAGTTATCGGTTTTTATTAACCGGTTTTTCAACCGATTACATGCCATGATGGTTATAAGTTTAGTTGTTTTGTAGGTACGTATAATTTTAATTTTTAATATTTTTTTCTAATTAAATGATTTTGTATAATTAATAAATTTTGTGGTTAATATTATTATATATTTTATTTATTTATGATTACTTAAAAAAAACTGATATTCGCCCCCCCTTAGGAAAGTTTCTGGATCCGCCACTGCTTATACTGATTTATTTCGTAGAAAGAAACAATTTTTATTGTAAGTAAGGAGTTGAAATTTATAGGCTACTAACCAATCACAACTCATGTAAATATCAGCGATACAATGACTACCACCACCATATTCGTGGAAGGTAGTTTTGAGTAGATATTAATATAATAGCCTCTAGCGGACAAACGCTGAAACTTTTAACATTGTAGTATATGGAAGGAACAAATTACGCAGTTTTCTCAAGAACCTTGGCAAAACTGATCATTTTTCTTGTTGAATATTGCAATAAAAGTAATTTTCTATGTCTTGAGATAGAAATGAATACTTTTATTAATTTTCTTCGTAATGAAATATGATATCTAAAATCAGAAAAAAATGCATGCACAATATGAATTAATTATGACAAAGTGGTAAATAATTTCAACTGCAAATTGTATTCATGACATAGTTCAACCATCAAAGATTGTGCATACAAAATTTCGTGGAATTTAATTCAACCATTTTTGAGAAAACTGCGTAGAAAATTAGATCAATTTTGGACTAAAATCATACACTAAAAGCAGTAAGGTTGCGCGCCCTTGAAAGCAGCCCTTGGCTGAAACCTGTCATTGACGAGTGGCAATAAAGTATATATTATTGTTATTATTATTATTATTATTATTATTATATTATTATTATTATTATTATTATTATTATTATTATTATTATAAGAGTACCTTAACTGTCCAATGAGCTTTTTAAGAATGGTAGATTCATCAGAAGATGATATATCAACGCGTTCTTAACACTGGTGAGTAGCAGTGGAAGGAAATTGTATTGCGGAAGAGATTATCCAGCAGGGTGTAGCTTTAGATTATTTCCGTGTGTACCTTATTCTACCGAGGGCGTTGTCTTCAATGAGAGCTTCAATCCACTCCCGGTACTACCTAACATTCGAGGATAATAAACCCTTGCATAGAGAAACAGTCCAAATAAGTTTACACGTAATTCAACTCTAAACTGACTATATCATTGTTACAATTACGATATTTTTGTAAAAGTAATTCTTATTTCTTCACAATAAATTATATGTTTAAAAAAATTGTTCATTTTATGTAGATTTTACCTGAATAAAATATTTTTTTAAGAAATCGTTTATCGTTGTATGTACTTTGATTCGATATTTATTTTAATACTCAAGATAAAACTGTTAATTCAGTATATCGTCTAGGTAAAAATAATATAAAATGTTAAAAAATCCTTTTCAGACGACCACATATGAAACTAGCCATATTTACACTGTAATTAATACCAGAAAATGTAACGTAGCACACGGCGTGTGTTATAATAACACACTGGTGTGTTATATAACCGGATATGACGATTAGTGGTCAATAGATGGAACTTTGATATTGAAATGTAACAAAATTAATGAAAATTTGCTTAAAACTACGATTTTAAAATTGGTAGTGAATTATTTACTTTTTTTTTAATATTATTTATAAAATAATAAAAAATAATTTTGTTCTATTTTTAATTTTAATTATGTAGTAGTTTTAGATTTAGTTTAACTACGTTGTCACAACTGATTTGACATAACCTAAAACGTGTCATTATGCAGTCCAGAACAAATGAAATTGGCAGAGGGCAGCTGTCAAAATATTATTTCAAGTTTATTAAAAATTTACTGGTAATAGAATAAAATAATTCTTTTCATGTGTATCGATATTTCGCATTGTAAAGATATTGTTTAAATTATATATTCACTCAAACTGTCAAAAACTTTGTCAAATATATATAATAATGAAGTCTGACCTCACTATTAGAAATATTTGTGAAACTTTAAACAGTTTGAGTGAAAATATAATTTAAACAATATCTCTACAATGCGAAATATCAATACAGATGTATAAAATTATTTTATTGTATTACCAGTAAACTTTTAATAAATTTGAAATAATATTTTGACACAGCTGCCCTCTGCCAATTTCATTTGTTCTGGACTGCCTAATAGTCAGTTTCCGGCTAACTAGTGATAGTGTAACGTCAGCATCTTCATAGCACGAAGCTAACGTTGCTGAAACTAGCTGTCCGGCTAGTCTCGGGAACCATCGGGCCACGTCGGGCCCCGATCCCACTACTAGCGCTGTCGTCCCCCACTCCGTAGCTGCGGCTATATAAGCACGGACACTAGTCCGGCGAGAACCTTTCCTTCCCATCCGCCTCCATCCCAACTACCAAAGGCGAGCTGAGCCTTCCTCACCCGAGGCGTGTTGAGCCTTCCTAACATATGGCGTGCTGAGCCATTCTTACCCGAGCTTCTCCGCATACGGCGTGCTGAGCCGTTCCTCAAGGCGTGTTGAGCCATCCTGACCGAGGCGTGTTGAGCCTTCCTTACCGACGGCGTGTTGAGCCGTACCCCAGGGCGTGCTGAGCCTTCCTCACCCGAGGCGTGTTGAGCCTTCCTAACATATGGCGTGCTGAGCCATTCTTACCCGAGCTTCTCCGCATACGGCGTGCTGAGCCGTTCCTCAAGGCGTGTTGAGCCATCCTGAACGAGGCGTGTTGATCCGTACCCGAGGCGTGTTGAGCCTTCCTTACCGACGGCGTGTTGAGCCGTACCCCAGGGCGTGTTGAGCCTTCCTAACCCGAGGCGTGTTGAGCCTTCCTAACATATGGCGTGCTGAGCCATTCTTATCCGAGCTTCTCCGCATACGGCGTGCTGAGCCGTTCCTCAAGGCGTGTTGAGCCATCCTGACCGAGGCGTGTTGAGCCATACCCGAGGCGTGTTGAGCCTTCCTTACCGACGGCGTGTTGAGCCGTACCCCAGGGCGTGTTGAGCCTTCCTAACCCGAGGCGTGTTGAGCCTTCCTAACATATGGCGTGCTGAGCCATTCTTACCCGAGCTTCTCCGCATACGGCGTGCTGAGCCGTTCCCCAGGGCGTGTTGAGCCATCCTTACCGAAGGCGTGCTGAGCCGAACGTTCCCTCACTACCTACTCCACCGACGACACCGCGTCGGCCCCGAGTCACCGCGTGGGAACCGTGTCGCGTTCGTTATCACCCGAGTACAGCACGGCAAGGTGCGCTATTAGCTTTATCGCGAACGCGTACTGTCGTATCCGGGACCGTAACCGCCGCCTCGCCGTATCACCGTGTCTGCTTTGTTACAGGTTGCCCCAGCCCGGAGAAGTAACTTCGACAGCCGCCAGACGCTAAACGGCCATTCTTACATTCTTACTGTTTTACAATAAATTGTATTTATTTTGATTATATAGAATATATATATATATATATATATATATATATATATATATATATATTTATATTTTTGGGTAGAAACAGAAGTGTTTGCTTATTCCTCTAGTACCAGTCCGTCCTGACTCCCATCCTCGCTCCTGAACCCTGGTAACTACTGAGCACCCGACCGGCGGGGAATGAGAGACGTTACAATAGTTAACCTCAAACCAAAACGTCAATGCTTTCGTGAGTTGTATTTAACATTGACACTTTCGTATAAACCCTGTTTTTATTATAATATTTTGTGGTCGTCTGAAAAATAGTGTACATAACTCGCTTGAAAGTGCATAGCAACGCTCGTGTATTAAGGTGAAATGATACCCCAAAGTATTTTGTTTCTAGCCCAATATATGTGCCTAAAACGTTTTATTAAAATCCAGTAGCATAGGCAATGTGCATAACAGTATTGCTAAGCTATTCAATAAGCGACTATCTAATAACAGATGGCACTCTGATAATTAGTAAAGCCTCCAACCATGAATAAGGCGGTCGTTTCGAAATGCCTTAAATATATATACGTTAAAACCTATTGAGAAATCACATTCAACAAGAATTATAATAGGAATCATAATTATTTTGTTTTAATACATAATATACTATGGGATACACTTTTTCAACTTCTTCAGATATTATGATTCATTTTTAACATTTTGCAGAAAAATTGTTTCTTTAACATATATTTACTAATTTATTACTAGCTGCATTAATTACAGAAAATACATGTTAAATAAGAAACTATTAAATTATTGGTAAATATGCATTGTGCAAGCAAAAACCATTGAAAGGTTAGCGTGGTTGAAAAATACTTTTTACTCACAAATTTATTAATCATTACAAATGAATACACAATTTTAAAAAATGTACTTTGGTAACTTCACGACTTACGATACTAGAACGTACCAAATTTCCAAGAATGTGGGGGGAATATTTTCGCCGGACAAACACAATAAGGTTACTATGGTAACCAAGAATGCACCTCTAGATACAAAGATAAAATCCGTAAATACAACTTTCCTCGATAACATTTGAAACAGTACGATTTATAAATTTTATTTTTTTAGTTTCTTGTATGTTTAAAAATAATGAGCTCGTCCACGTCATTAAGATTAGAATTATTTTGAAAATATTTTCAATAAATTGCTTTACAACTATGTAAACAAATATATAATTACACATATGCCCGGTTTTATAAAAGCGAATAAAATATTTTATACCGGTTTATTATAATAATGCAATATTTTTTATATATAATCGCGTTGAATAAAAATAAATATCTCGTATATAATCTTGGATTGGTGCTGTGAAGGTGTTGATTGATAGAATATTTATACTTTGTAGTCGGTTCTTGGTGGAACATATTTATAAATAACAATACAAAAATTATATATTAAAAATGTAATGAATTTCCAATAAGTTTAAATTTTTGTTGCTAAATTTAATCCTTATTAGACAGTGTTATTCTTTGTGAATAGGATTAGATTATTTATTTTATCTATTTTGCATTCGTTACAAAGCTATAACAGCACCCAAAGGAGTTCGGTTATAGCTCGTTTGAGTGCTGTAATAGCCTAGTACAATTTATTTTTATAAAGTTGGTAGCATAGCTGAAATATTATAATGTCAAAAAATATCAAATGTTCGTTACTTTTGACAATTCAATATGAAACTTTTATTTGATATTTTTGGAAAATGTGAAGATATATTATGAATTGAATTATGTTTTCATATATTAAAATAGTGAGCGAAATATATGCAAATATACTGAATGTTAAATGTGGTGTATTTAAAATATTTATTTTTTTGACATTTGACGTTTATCATACGTCAAAGTATTACCAACTAACACCAAATTCCCTAAATTTTGAAATTACGATTTTTTAATTTTAAAATGGCAAAAAAGGCGCAAAATAGAAAAAATAGTATAAAGAACTCATCTCATAATTGTCGATTATTTTGTTCGAACGCGTCGTTACCTAAACTTCCTTCTCACAAAATAAAATGACAATTATTCGTTCTTTAATATAGTCTTTTTCACGAAAATGTGATCGTACGTCATACCTAGTAATAAAATTGTAGTCAAATCAGCAATGTTACTATCCCTAGCATATACCCAGAAAATACACGGAACTTAGTGTCTTTTACTAATAAATGGTTGGTACTCCTGTACAACGTTACCATTCTCCAAATGTCAAAAAATAATATTATCCTTGAAAAATGTCAAAAAATCGAGCAAAAAATTTAGAAAGTTGTGCACAGAATATGGTGAATTCTGTAATAAGGTATTTCGAACAAGAACCTGACAAACGAAGGTGATACAGAGGGGGATGCTGAATAAATTTAATTTATTTTATGTAAATAATTCACAATATGATATATACACACATGGTATACTATGCAACCATCAACACTTGAATGTACCCTACAAATACTTGGCAACGTTGCATCAGGGAACATTATGACGTACGATCACATTTTCGTGAAAAAGACTATAAACTATTATCCAACACCGTGTAATTATAACGATATAAGTATGCTGTTTTTAGATAAATAAAGTAGGTTATCCTTTTGAAAAGCTCGATTGGAACAATAAATGCATAACTAGTGCATAACTAGATGTTATAGAAATTCCATAAACAAAAT
The DNA here is from genome assembly GCA_035578165.1 of Stenolophus ochropezus. Classification (NCBI taxonomy): domain Eukaryota; kingdom Metazoa; phylum Arthropoda; class Insecta; order Coleoptera; family Carabidae; genus Stenolophus; species Stenolophus ochropezus. Next base: position 2,897,900 of record JAQOWZ010000024.1, on the reverse strand, counting down.
TAGCACATTCTACGGCTAATCGTTTTTGAGTTATGCGAAATATTAAAAAAAAAACACTGCGAGCAGAATGCCATTTTGGCGCAGCCGATTGCAATAAAAAAAGGAGGTGCACAACTAGATTTTATAGCAGTCCGATATACAAAATTTCAAAATTCTAAGGCTAACCAATTTTGAGTTATGCGAGATATATCACATCGAAATTAGTCATAATGAATTCAGGGATAGTCAAAATGGATATTTCCGTTAAAATCAGAAAACCGAATTTTTTCGCGATTACAATACTACCTTTACTTCGTACAAGAAAATAAAAATGCAGGTCCTAGGAAAAAAAAAGAAAATTTGCTTTACACGTGCACACATACGTCCGAAGCAACGGACCGATAGACGTCGTAGACGTTTATTAAAATATCAAAATTGGTATGATTTCTGCTTCTCTCCATATGGTAAAGTATAGCAATAGTTATTTGACCTGACAAAATATTCCGTTGCGCGACGTCTCATTTTCGAAATAATTAATTACATTTTAGAACAGTGGTTGTGGAACCGTAACGATACCAGGAACAATCGTGATGGACGTCCTCGTTTTAATAAACTAGGTCGATAAATCGGACTTTGATTCTTTGTCGTGCTGTAAAGTTCAGCATCGGCAGCATGTCGAGCAGCTGCATCCGAATAACGAGTCATCAGCTGAGATTGCAACCAAACACATAACATGGAGGTAAATGTTAACCATGTAACTAGCACTAGTTTTAAGGTAATGGCAAATCAAATTTATTATGTGAAAGTAGGATTGTACCTCGGTTCAATGTTGTAATAGATATAATAGATAATGTTACTATTTCGACTACGAAATTTATAGTATTGCTCACATTGTTGAAATTTTCAATGTTGTCACAAGTTTTACAAGCATTTGTGTTCAATTTTTATGTGATTTTTTATTAATTATTAATTAAATAGAAAAATATGTATTATAAATTCCTATAATTATGATATTTGCACGATCCCAGCATGCCGTTGACTTCAAATTTTAAATGTCAGTACGACTGTATAGTTGATTCCTATTATACATATCGCCGAAATCTTCTTTGGTCTTTGTGTCCGATACCGATTAATATAATTCCTACTAATCAGTTTAACCGGTCACAAAATAAAACTAAATCGAAAGAGGGTGAATCTTCAATAGATGTTATTCAGCCTTGAGCTCTTAAGCGCTACATTTGAATTTATATGAGGTAAGCACACATAGAAAAGTCTTATTCTTCTTCTTATTATTATTATTCCTATTAGTAACGTTCGTCTGAGTCTCAAATATTGCATATTTCATTCTTATTATTGTTTAAAGAGAATATGAGATAGACACATTAAGGTAATAATAATTATTATTGTTATTAACACATGTTAGAATCTCAAACTTTGCACATTTCACCCTTATATTGTTACTAACACTAAAAAACTAAAAAAAAATTGCCCAAGACCAGTAGACAAAACTTAAATTATTATTTATTGAGATTATAATGAGACAGACCCATGAAGAAAATAATTATTTTTGTTGTTATGAACGATCGTTTGAATCTCAAACTTTGCAATTTTCATTCTTATATTGTTACTAACAAAATACCATTAACAAATTCTACCCAGGACCCGTAGACAAAACTTAATGAATACTGTTTAAAGGTAAACGTTTTAAAATTTTTTTTGAGAAAGTCTTATTCACTAACATTTATGAGTTTTTTCATTATATTTTCATGTAGTCTTCTGTAGTCTTGTATAAGTGTAAGTATTGTAACTTATTTGTTTATTTATTTATATTTCAAATGTGCAACTTTTTTGTAGTCTTCTCTCCTCTACTTCAGAACTGTGTGATTAAGATTTTCCCAAAAAAGTTTTTTTTTTAATTTTCCTTTAATTCGTCTTCACACTTGGACATCCCACCTACTTATAAACTACTGTTTATTGAGAATATATGAGATAAGTGCATGAAGAAAATAATTATTATGATTGTTATTTGTTATAAACGATCGTATGAGTCTCAGATATCACAAACTTCGTCTACGGGTCGTGAGCAGAATTTATTTATGGCGTTTTGTTAAGTCCGTTTTACATTCAGCAACATTTTCCTGCAACATGTTGCACAACTAGTTGCGCAACACAAGTTGCCGAATGTAAAACCAAAGTTGCGGGCAACTCGTGTTGTGCAACTAGTTGTGCAACACATTCTTCAAATAGGACATGTTCTAATTTTGTTGCCTGCAACTCGCAACTTTCCCCCAGATTTAGTAATATTTTGGTTACTTTTTGTTTTACCAATCGAAATATTGCAGTTGCCTTCTTTAAATTTCAAGCACATATGCTCTTTTGCGATTCATTTTTGTTTTTTTGTTCAAATTTACAATTTTATACGAAGATCAACAAAACGTATATTTTTGTAAAAATGCAAAAGGTTACAAAAACAATAAATAAACATAAACGTATGTATATAGTAACTGTCAACTGTTACGGGCAACAAACTTTCCTCGGATATATGTTGGTAGAAAATTTAAAAGAACTAGTAAAGTTGCTGAAATATGTTTTCAAATGTAATACACAAGAAAATTGTTCAGCAACAAGTTGCACAACTTCGTGTTGCACAACTAGTTGCGCAACGAGTTGCTGAAAATGTTGCTGAATGTAAAACGGGCTTTAGTATAAGGATGAAATACAATAAAGTCGCTGCTCACTATCTTCTGAGGTACAATGTATAGACTAACCATTTGACCCGCATTGGGCAGGATAGTTCCACATTTTTTCCTTTTAATTTACAAATATGTTATGGTCATTTTTTACACGAGAAATCCCTAACATATGCAACTTTGTTACATAAATGGAAAGTAGGTTGTATTTTTATAGAGCGCAGAGACATCTATATGCGAGTAGATCATACAATTTGGCAACCCAGACAATACGCGGTTGCGTTCAGTGTTGAAGTCTACTGCCTACTGAGTTTCATAAATAGTGTTGTCACTGTCAACTCATTTTGTTCCAAGTATATGATAGCGGAACAAATAAGTACATAATTTGATATTTCATATTCAGAAAAAATTAATTCTATTAAAAAAGATATAAATGAGAATCAATTGTCTGACGAATTTTCCCATTTGAAACTTTATATAACAACAGAAAAACATTCACGAATGATATGAAATGGGTGGAGATTTTTCAATATTTTAGAACATTTGTATTCCATGTTCAGTTTTAAAAAGACTTCTTGAATTCTGTATATGTTTAGCAGGTACAAGTGCAGCTACAGAACGCGTTTTTTCTGTAATAAATAACTTATGGACAACAGAAAACTGTAATATCCCCTGAACCAGAATCCCCTTCAACATCCACCCCCCTCCGCACCCCGGGTTTTTACGCCACGCATTACTATCAGGAAAATGCGAGCCTGCCAATGTATCATTAATATTTTATTATTTTTATTTCTTACTGAGAAATATCGAATGGTAAAGAACCGGAAAATAATAATATTTTTATAATATTTGAATACTTAATAGTGATTGATAAAGTCATAAAAATCTTATCTAAGATAGTCAATGGTCTAGGCCCGACTAACCAATTTAAGTTTACTTTCGATATAAAACAAAGTAACCCAATCATTATGAGGGTGAACTTAGCAGCAGATTCGCATCAGCCGATTCAAAATTGAACTAATTGTGAACAAACTAAGCAGCGCAGCCAGCAGCATTAGACCAAGGCCAACTGTACTTTATAAAAATTTATACAAATCTTAAATAGACGTTATTTCAAACTTTATAGCTCTATCCTAAGTCAGATACTAATTAAAACTTAATTATTAAGTAAATATAGGATATTATTAGTAAGCGTACTTATAGATATTATATTATACAGTGTGTGCAACGAAATGCGGAACATAGGACTTTAACATGGGATTTCAAAAAATTGCGGATACTCTCTATCCTGATAGATGTAGAGAAAAACTGCAACAGTACAAAGTTGTTCAATATTAAATTCTACGTCAGATAAGATCATAACTGTTGCATCAGCCGGTCAGCAGTACGAGATAAATTAAGGTGAAATGATACCCCAAAATATTTTGTTTCTAGCCCAATAGATGTCGCCTAAAACGTTTTATTAAAATCCTGTAGCATAGGCAATGTGCATAACAGTATTGCTGAGCTATTCAATAAGCGACTATCTAATAACAGATGGCACTCTGATAGTTAGTAAAGACTCCAACCATGAATAAGGCGGTCGTTTCGAATTAAAAATGCAAATATATATATATACGTTAACACCTATTGGGAAATCACATGCAACAAGAATGGGGTAGGTGACCAATTTCTAAATTTGGTATATGTGATAGCTTGTACAAAAATAATATACCCGTATTTTTTTTAAATTGTTAATTATATGTTGTTTTGAAGTAAATAAATAATATAGTACTTGGGAGGGGATTATGACGTCAACGAAGTTCATGAGAGCGGCGAAGGTAGACAGACGGAAATAGGTGGTGTGAGTGAGATAGTGCTAACTTAGTGAACGTCATAGTAAAGGACGCTGTTTCTATTTAACGCAAATTACTAAACAATTGCTGATAAATATTTAACTTTTTTATTGTCAACGTTAGTAAATAAATATACTTTCTATAATTCAATAGTTTTTTCATTAAAATTCTACCTTGGTCACCTACCCCATTATACTAGGAATCATAATTATTATGTTTTAATACATAATATACTATGGGATACACTTTTCCAACTTCTTCAGATATGATATATTTTTAACATTTTGCAGAAAAATTGTTTCTTTAACATATATTTATTAATTTATTACTGGCTGGAACAATAATAAACAATAAGAGTGTTACTATGGTAACGAAGAGTGCACCTCTAGATACAAAGATAAAATCCGTACATACAACTTTCCTCGATAACATTTGAAACAGTACTATTTATAAATTTTATTTGTCTTATATGTCTAAAAATAATGAGCTTGTACACGTCATTTAGATTAGAATTATTTTGAAAATATTTTCAATAAATTGCTTTACAACTATGTAAACAAATATATATAGTAGAAATTTTTAAGCAGTAGAGAGACGTCATAGACCTGAAAAAAACGTTACAAAATGAAAGAAAACTTGTAGAAATTTTCGAAAGATGTTTTTATTTAAAAAACCGAGTAATAAAAAAAGGTATCATAAAAAAATTACTTATTTATGATATTTACTATTATTCATTTGTTTAAGCCTACTTGATTGCAGTTTTGCACACCTGATAAAATTTGTTTTAAACGATATTTCTCTGGAACAAATGATCGAATTTGAAAAATGAAAAAAACTGTTAAAAGAGAATTGAAAGGCCTTTCGAACTGGGTCATGTTTGACACCCTTTCCCATTTAAAATTTTTGAAGTGCAGTCCACCCCCATTTTACGGTTGAAGTTATGCCATTGGTACTAATCCATTTAGGTGTCCCCCTTTATACTAAAATTGACGTGTTCGAGCGTTTTTTGCAAAATTAATGTTAAGTGGCCAAAAATTGCGCTGATAATTTTCGCTGGGCCACCCTGTATATATATATATATATATATATATATATATATATATATATATATATATATACAGGGTGAGTCTGGGAAGACGCCCCCCCTCTTAACTTTTTTATTATAAGTAATAGAATAAAATGGCTCATATAAAAGTTTTATAATTTTACATATACTATTTGATGGCAGATGTAGATATTTTTTATAAAGTCAGGTTTACAAGATACGACTATCAACTTTTATTTTTCAAATGACAACCTATAATTATTTTAATAAAATAGAAACCGCCATTTTTTTCTCTTTTCAACGATGTATTAACTTTATTAACGTATTTGAAAAATTTCGAGAAAAATGAGATCATTTAGACATGTCAGAAATAATTTTTAAACAAATATCATAGGTGGCTATGTTTCTCGAAATCGGGTAAACATCCTTCTCAGTAAGTAACAAACAAATGTATACATTTTTGACATTAATTTAATTGTTTTACATTGTTACGTTTTGTTTATTTTCAAATAGCCACCTATAATATTTATTTAATAATTATTTCAAATATTTTTAAATATCTCATTTTTCTCGAAATTTTTCAAATACATTAATAAAAGTTAATACATCGTTGAAAAGAGAAAAAAATGGCGGTTTTTATTTTATTAAAATAATTATAGGTTGCCATTTGAAAAATAAAAGTTGATAGTCGTATCTTGTAAACCTGACTTTATAAAAAATATCTACATCTGCCATCAACTAGTATATGTAAAATAATAAAACTTTTATGAGAGCCATTTTTTTCTATTACTTATAATAAAAAAGTTAAAGGGGGGGGCGTCTTCCCAGACTCACCCTGTATATATATATATATATATATATATATATATATATATATATATATATATATATATACAGGGTGCGGCAGCATAACTTCCTTTTTTAAAATTCGCGCCATTCAGTTAGTTGATGTCATAGCGGAGCGCTAGTGGTCTCGTTCAAGAGGGGGTACTGTAAAGTTTTGTCCCGACACGGTTCAGTCGCCACCATGCGTTGGAATAGTGAGGAGCGTGCCTTTGCCGTTGAGGCCTACTTTTCAAGCGGATGTTCGGTTATTGCAACACAGCGTGCATTTCGGAATCGAAAATACAAAAATAATTTACGAAAACTTAACAATAAATTTAGTTAGAAAAAAGTAAATCGAAGGAGGTGGAAGAAAATAACTAAATTTATTGTAAAGTTTTCGCAAATTATTTTTGTATTTTTAACTTTAATTAAATAAACTTGTTGCAGTATATGTTATAAAATAGTTTTTTTCTTCCACAGCAGCCTTCGATTTACTTTTTTCAATGCAATTTTACTATAAATAACAATTTTTGTTAATTTTTCTGTTAAATATAAAAATAAATTATTACTGTTTTATATCATTGTAAAGCTAAAAAAAATCTCTATTTAAAAATACCATAACTTAATATGACCTCCATATGAAAAATAAAAGTTGCTATCAGTAACTCGTAAATGGTTAGATATAAAAAAAAATTGAGTACTTCTGCAAATTCACCATACAAAAGTGCCTTAATAAAGTGCAAACCAGAATCTCGTATTATTTCATATAACAAAGTTATAAGCAAAAAAAGAAAATCGCTAAATTTACATTTTCCCCTATATCTAGTGATCTATGCATTTTTTCGCAAATAACAAAATACTACTAAAATAGCCTCCTAACGGGGCAACTTTTGTCTAATTTAACCAACCTCGTAGCTCTTACGGTTCTCGAGATACCAATGCATTCGTATCTTAAATGGGACACCCTGTATATATATATATATATATATATATATATATATATATATATATATATATATATATGTACTTACGCTTTATACTATGACCATAATACTAATTGCTTAAAATAATCGGATAGTAATCATTTATGAATGCGAAACATAAATATACATTTTGTTAAATATCCCGCTGAGGCACCGAGTATATAATAGTTAGCTACTGACCGCTGCTTGCTCGTGGTGCCACTTCCTTATTTTTCACAAAAATGCTTACCGCAATTGTTTAGAAAATTAATATCTTTTATATTAAAAAGAATATATTATTCATATATTTCTAACGAATGTATAACAATATACAGTACGGAATGCAGATGACGTTTACATCATAAATATTCACATTATTGAGAAATAAAATTTAAAAAACATTTTTTTCCTTTACTTGGAATCTAAAAGTTCAATTTACAATTTTTTATATGACATGTATAATAATATTCTTTAGAACATACATAAGTTTAAATCAGATATTAGGTCTAGTACTGGAGAAAAAAAATAAAACATGAAAATCCTACGTTTTTCATGTTTTCTGACTTTTGAGAAGTTCGTTATATTTCATTTTTACATATATGATACAGTATCCTATTTGAAATATATCCTAAAATTTTCAACAAAATATTAGGTTTTCGATTGGGGATATTTTGAAAATTTTATTTAAAAAAATGTTTTGGGTGTATAAATAATAGATTATATCAATTAATAGTATATTATTTAACAAGCATAATATGTAGGCTATATTGCACGAGGATGTAATTAAAAATACGAGCGGTAGCGAGTATTTTTAATCATCCGCGTGTAATGTAGCCATATTATGCGAGTCAAATACTATACTTTATCTACAACTATCAGGCATATAAACAATCTGATATTATTTGTAAAATATTCAGTAAAGTGTGAGTAGTTCATATATAGCTTAACAGATGGCGCCACAGTAGCATTTAAATGTCAAAATGACTTTTCAAATTGTATTTTTTATACTTTTATAAGCATATATATTGATATTTATAATAAAAAATATGTTATTAATAAATTAACAGTTTAATAAAATATTATGTGTTAAATTATATGCCCTATTTATTACAGAAAAGTGTAGCGTGTATCATGACATTTCATATTACACTTGTGTAATATGAGTAGTATATTATATGTAGTATCACACGTATAATGTACCCATATTTCAATAGTTGTAGATAAATAATATTATTTCAATACCGAATTGATGTCTACTTATTTTCATATATAAGAAAAACTTGATACATTAAACAAATTTAATAAAAAATTAAAAACTTAAATACTGGTTTTAAATTACCCCGCGCTGCTGTATCATTTCACCTTAAATATAATATGTAACATTTTCAGGGGCGGATCTAGGGGTGTGCTGGGTGTGCAATAGCACACCTAGAATTTTTCAGGGGCGGCATTTTAGAAAAGCAATTTGTAAAAATTAAAATTTTAATTAATTATTCATCTTTGTTTACACTTATTTACAAACTTTTGAAGCATTTATGAGATCATATCTAGCATAATTATTTTTTATTACAATTGTTTGATGTATGTAGGACCACATACATATTGGCTTGGTTCCACAATTTTATATTACATGCAGCAAGCGGCAATAGCAATTAGCGGCGGGTTGTTTGTTTCGGCATAGATCTGTAGTGTCGGTAGAGTACGTTATCAAAACACCATATTTGTTCAATTAGTAAATAACTCAAGGAAGGTGGACCTAACAGTTCAGCGCAGGGATACATGTTCGGAACGTGTACATTTATTTTCTGATTTTCTGACTGTGAAGTTCAATTTGAAAGTGTGCTCAACATTCAATTAATAATTTGTGCAATAAGTATGTTTTCATTTAAAACTTTACCATTAAGCTTGAAACCTTTAAGGTATAAGTAGGTAGTTGTAGATATATGTAAATTACTATAAAAAAATAAAATTTTAGAAAATTTGGAACCTATTCTGTTTTTATTCTTATATTATGTCAATATTTACATACTTATATAAATATTGTTATAACATATCTACCACATCTTACAATTTACTAATCATTTTAGCTTCCAAACTATAATCATATAAATTTATCTGCACTGATCACAGTGTTTTAGAAGAGTCAAAGTTTTCTCTTGAAATACATGTTCGAAGAAGAAAGAAAATGTTCAATAACGAGCAGTCAGTCGAACCAATTTCTAGTGAAAAAGATAAATTTAAAATATCAGTCTTTTACACGTAGTTAGATGCAGCAATTAATTCATTAAAAGAACGATTTATCCCGCTAAAACAACACACCGATTCATTTTCCTTTTTATTTAACATTAAAAATATTGGTCCTATGGATACAAAATTATTAATAAACTAATGTAAAAATTTAGAGTTGTTGTTTACTGATAAAGATACCAAAGAACGGAATTTTAATGCAGATGAGCTTTATACGGAACTCAAATCTTTAACTACAATTGTAAAAGACGATATAACTCCTAAAGAAATATTAAATTATATTTATAAACAAAACCTTACTAGTCTTTTTCCAAATGTCATAATAGTTAATTAATTAATTAAACTGAAAGATCATTTTCAAAGTTAAAATTGATCAAAATTTATTTAAGGGCGGCAATTTGAGGTTTTGCACACCTTATCTTTCCACCTAGATCCGCCCCTGAACATTTTCGTTCAAAATCAGACAGAAATAAAAGAAAATAATTATGTGTCAATTGTGACAGTTATTAACCTTACTTTGTATTCAATATTTTTTTAAATTTAAAATATTTGCGTATTGTTAAAGAAATTAATATAAATTCAACTTCAATATTATTAAAATATAGACAATAAGTATCATAATTACTGAAACTTCTCTTAACTGACAGATAGATATTTTCTTTTATTTCCATGGCTATCTGATTTTTAACGAAACTATTACATTTTATATTTAATATATCTCGTATTACAGCCATGCTATTGAAACAATTATGATCTTATCTGACGTAAAATTTAATTTTGAACAACTTTGTACTCTTGTAGTTTTGTTCTAAATTTATCAGGAGAGAGAGTATCCGCAATTGTTTGAAATCGCATGTTAAAATCCTATGTTCCGCATTTTATTGCACACCCTGTATATTATTATTAATAATCATCGTCTGAGTCTCAAACTTTGCACATTCCATCCCTAGATTGTTCCTAACAAAATGCCATAAACAAATTCTACCCATGATCATTTTTTAAAAAGATAGAGAATCAGTTTATTATATTATGCGCTGGATGATGACAAGGATGTAAAGAGGTATTCTAATGATTTAATTTTTTTTTTTCTAAAACTGACATTTTTTTATTGCAAATCTAAAATTTTGAGTCCTTTTTACTTCCTTGTGCGAAGTAAAGGAAGTATTGTAATCGCGAAAATTTTCGAATTTCAGATTTCAACGGAAATACACGTTTTGACTATCCCTGAATCCATATTGATTAGTTTCGGCATAACGTCTGTATGTACGCATGTACGTACGTATGTACGTATGTATCTCGCATAACTCAAAAATGACTGGCCGGAAAATTTTGAAATTTTGTATATGGGGCTGCTATAACATCTAGATGTGCACCTCGCATTTGTGTTGCAGTCGGCAGTGCCAAAAGGGCACTTTGCTCGTAGTGTTTTTTTGATTTTTTCTCATATCTCAAAAACTATCAGTCGTAGAATGTGGAAATTTTGTTTATGGAATTGCTATAACATCTAGTTATAAACCTCCATTTTTGGTTCCAATCGGCCTTTCCAAAAAGGCAGTATAATTTTGGCAAAATCTTAATAAAATTAATAATTTAGTTGGCTTTTAATTGTTTTAGGAAACATTTGATTTGTTAAATTGACATTGACAAGCTGGAATAGTATATTAAAACATAAGTTGTAGAAGGCAACCTTTTCAAGCACGAGTTTAAATTTCGGGAACGAGCGCGAAGCAGCGAGTGCCCGAACGAACGAGTGCTTGAATTGCCTTCTATAACGAATGTTTTATACTATTTTCTCTGTTTCGGCTTTTATTTACATTATTTTTTATAATAATATTTGACAATTTCCATTAAGGGATTCTTTTTATAGAATAGATAGGTTGGTGACAGTGAAAATTTAGAATTACTTTGTCAGTTGCCTAGATATTTTGTGTATTTAATGCAGTCATGCCAATCTCAAATAACAAAATATAACTAAAAATCGTTTAAGAATGAAGCTCCTTCTAACATCAATAAGCGTGCTGGAATATGATATTCTAATTCCGAAACAGAGAAAAATATATTCCTGAGAATTATGTACGAAGTAAACGAAAATAACATCTCTTTCTTTACGAGATTTCTAGCAATTATAGTAATTTTGTGCAGTGCAATAAGGAATAGTGATAAACATTTTAATATATTCTTTTTAAAAAATTATCAATTTCGAAGTGAAGTTCGAAGATATGAAACGAATCAACGAATGGAAGTGGAAGTTCACTTTCAAGCGAATAAGTTTAATTGAAATGCAGTAAATAATGTTTATAATTTAGCGTCCATGGAAGTCATGTGGTGTATATGGAGCTGCTATAACATCTAGATGTGCACCTTCCTTTTGTGTTGCAATCGGCAGTGCCAAAGCAGTTTGCTCGTAGTGTTTTTTTGATTTTTTCTTATATCTCAAAAACTATTAGTCGTTGAATGTGGAAATTTTGTTTATGGAATTGCTATAACATCTAGTTATAAACCTCTATTTTTGGTTCTAATCCGTCTTGTGAAAAGGACAAATTGTAACTGCCCCTGTTTTTCAAGAATAGAAAAATCGTATTTCACTGTCAACTGAAATAAGTTTAATTGAAGGCAGCAAAAAATTAATGTATAATTTAATAGTCGTACAAGGAAGTCATGTGGTGCCCACATCAGATTTTTTATTTATTTTAAGCAAGATATGATTTTTTAAAAATTCCTTGAAAATTTGAATTTTACAGGATGTAACGTATGTGGGACTCATGACATTTAAATGGTGAGGGCATGTTCCCAAACAGAACGCTTGGCGCGGCAGTCTATCTGTCATAAAGCACCAATGGCGGAATAGTTGCTCCTGTATAATGGTACGTACGTCACAACCCACGTGATACCTGTTCAGCGCTAAAATAAAATAAAAGAAAACTCATGTTAGGAATAATTTTGTTTTGAGTTTTTTTCATATTTCAGTCATTTTATAGCATAATCCACAATGTTATAACTTTTTTTACCTTAAATTTTACTACATTAGAAGACCCCATTGTGGGTTCGACCACATTAACTAAAATTCCAATATTTTTAATCAAGGTCGTCGTTAGGATTTTAAAACACGGGGGAGGAAGGCGCTTATTTCAGATAAAATAAAAATTCAAATTAGAATACTTTATTTGAGTTTATTAAATAACAAAAATATAACCCTAAATTATCACTACTTACAATTTTATACCAATAATTTTATTACAAATAATGTGATTGTAGTTCTAACTCTTGGCTTCTATTTGTAGTTATAGCAAATACATATATCGTAATATATCGTCCATATTTATTTTTTTTGTTACATCATTTTCTGTTGATATGAAAGCCATTGAGATACAACCAGTTTTTTCAGTATGGGAAAATGTTTTTTTTATTATTTTCATATTTTGTTCATAAAAAAATAAAAATTATAAATTTTTAATCATTGTTGTCATGTCAAATTGTACGCTATCTTCCCTCTCTACAGTAATGAAACATTTTCAAGCCTTGGTAGTAATATACTATTACTCACATATTTTACGGAAACTTTTTACTGTTTATTTACGAAAAAAATTACATGAACTGTTACTTCTGCTTGAAGTTTTAGCAAAGTATATTAACTCATGCCATTGATATGGTATGGGGCAGCGTTAGGGTTCATAGATTTGTTTTTATTTCAGCATACAATGTGGCAAACCTAATTTTAAATTTAATGACATTGAAAATAAAGGAAAAGGAGTCAGGACACCATGTCCTGTTTTGACATTCGACCATTATAGAATATTTGTGAACAATAAGTAAAGCTTTAATAGTTAAAATCAATAAAATTGGTGTTATAAATGCATAGGTATAGTAATATATAATATTTATTGTTGGGTAAAAGTTCAGTCTACACTTCAAGTGCAAATTCGGAAATGCCAATGAATTTAGAATGAAATACATCGGAAATTATTGCAAGAATGGCATGAAAACTTAAGTTGTTCCTTTTTAAGTTCTAGGACTTTATCCGCAACCTAAAACTTTTATTTCAATAAATTATAATGAAATATATCTTATTTTGTAGTTATATTCTTTTAGATAATTCAGGGCCCGCATTTTCAATATTGCGGTTTGATGCAAAATTTTATAGGTTTAAACAAATTTTATCATGTTTTATCTTGTATAAATTTATTACTATTTTGTTTTCCTTGACCAATCCCTTGTTTTGATTCTAGCTACGCTAATGGCATGCACACATAACTTCACACAGACGGAGAAAAGACTTCTCAATAAAACTAGAATCAATGAACATTAATTAAAATCTTGAAAATTCAAAATTGTAATTATTATAATACCACCTGTTTTATCTATGGCAGTTGATAGAAGTGCAAGATTTTATTAAATTAGTCGTATGTACTCGTATATCGTGCTGTTTCAACCATATTGATTGCACTTTTTAATATAAATTCGTGTAATTTCTTCTTTCATTGGTGACACATCCAATCAACAATTCAGCATCTCTAGTTATAGGTATGCACACCAGTGTGCTCGATAGTGGGTACCTAACTACTCATGTACTATATATCCGTAGCTGACGACTTCACGACTCCATGGTCCACTGGTGACTTACAGTTCTATGCTCCGTGATTTATTGATTTGCAGCTTCTCGTGATTAAAAATTACGCTAGAGCGTTCCTGTTCATCTCTTTGTTTAATAGTTCATTTCTAACAGGAATTATTATTTAAATTGTTATTTATTGACTGGAAATTCATTTCCGCGTCATCAATTATTAGTGGATATTAATTGCTGATCGGATTACAATGAAGTTAAACTGCTTGTGATAAATTGTACAAATGAATGTTTGTACTTATTTTACTTGGCATTCTTTTTTTTGTGTATATCAAAACTGCGTGGTTATGTTCTATGTGAATCAACAATAAAACTTAAAAGTTCGGAAATTGTTATTATCATACATCACTTGATGAAGAAAAGTGGGTAGTTATAGTCGGTGAATGTGAATTTAATATAAAAAAGAGTGAATAAATGAAAAAAGTGATAACAACGAAATGAAATAAACTAGAATTTATAGGTTAGAATAATAATAGCGCAGTACAAAATAAAATTAACAACCAGTTTAAGGAACGCGTGTGCGTGCTGTGCAAATAACGCATGCGTAACTATACATTTACACATTGGTATTTGAAAACACTAACCAGTGGCGTGGATAAAAAACATAAAAAGCAGTGGCGTGCAAATTATAAACTAACAAAATAACATCGACATGGATAGCGACGGCAGTGGTACAGACAATAGCAGCAAAAAAAGAGTAACGATCAAGATTATACCCCCTTTGCAAAGAATAGGAAAACATACAGGACACGAAATTGGAAAAAACAGATGAGAATAAAATAGATAAATTGCTGTACATGATAACTAATTTGACTGCAGAAATTAAAGGAATGAAAACAGAAGTGAAAGAAATAAAAAGGAATCAAAGAAGCTATAAATGAAATAAGAAAACTGCAAGTTGAAAATGTAGCAATAAAAAAGGATAATGAAAAACTGACAAAAGAAAACGAGGAAATAAAAAATAATATGGATAAAATAAATCTGAGGGTACAGAAGACAGAAAAGGAAAAAAGAAAGGATAATATAGTAGAAAGTGGGTTAAAAATAGACTCAAATGAACAAAATACAATTAAAGAAATATTTTTTTTTATTGAAACCGAAATCAAAATAAATGCCGAGGTTCAATCCCATAGTATGGTGCCCTAAACAAAAGAATTCACATCTGGAGAGATCTAACTTTAAGGCGCTACTGCAGGTGTCCCATTCAGCGCAAAAAACGGTGTTACAATATTTCGTTTCTTGCCTCTATTATTTAGGCTTGTACATTGATATTTTAAAAATAAATTCTTGGATAGTACTTCAACACTGCTACACAGAGATAAATGTATAATTGTTAATAGAATTTGAATACCTAAATGGTAAAAGTGCCAAATTTGCCTTATATTATAGGTACATATATTATATTGAATTGACTAAACATTTTAAGAATTTTCTCTCTGTAACAGTGTAATGAATGAAGTAAAGAATCGTTTGCACCAAAGAAAATTTATTACCTTACTTTAGTAAACTAATAATTCGAAATAATAAATTAACAAATTTAGTTATATTTTTTCATAAGAGATGCCCTAGACGCAGTCGATGCCTGCATCGCCAACCCTTTATATTCGTAGACCTAGTAGGGATACTAATTTCCAAGAATTGGAAAAGTGAATGAATGATGAAAAAGTATAAAAATATTTTCATTCGTTTAGCACTGGTCGTTTGATTCAGAGATAGTTTTCGAATTTATCACTTTTGTTAATTATTGTCTCGTATTTGGTATTTGTTATTGTTCGTTTTTGCATTTTATTGTTATTATTACGGTTGATATTACTGTTATTGTTTGTTATTATTTCACTACTGTTGTTTGTTATTTCTTTCTTGTTGCATTATTGGTTACAATTATTATGGCGAAGGGCAATAGGAATTTAACTCGTCTTCCGACATTATCAGAAAAGCGCAAATCGTTGACATTAACTCATAATGAAGCGCTATTTATCGACGCTAAAAATCACCTTAACAAATGACAGGAATGATATGAATGACATCTTCAAGTTTTTTAAATATTTGAAAATATCTGTTTCCGTCGTTACGCTACTGCTCCTATTTCATTTTTGTCGTTGGTTAGACGCAGATAGCACATATTCCCCTCTGTAACACGTACGATAATGAGATAGCGAATAAAAGTCTCATCTACGCCATGCGTATACGACAAAGTTGCAATTCTTACGGCAGAAATTAATGACGTGAGGATCAACAGCGAAAAATAGAGTATATGTTACACCACTCTGGTAGTCATTTGATAAAGTTTTCCTTATAACAACAGGAAAACAAATAGGTACTTATTCATTCCGTTTGTAATTATCAATCGATCAACATCTAAATTTATAAATCAATTTATATTGTTAATAATATTTTATATTTTTAACATTTAAATATTCTAATTATTTTTAATAATATGTAACGGTTGATTCTGCTACACTGTCATGGGTCATGTTTATACCACGAATATTATGATTTGTAACAATTCACAATAAACTTTCGGATACCTACCTACATATATTTAAACACATCAGTAATAAATTGACAAAAATAAAATGTAACTATAACGAAAATAAATATTTCTGTAACGAAATTATAAATTAAATTTTTCAAAATTAATTACTACAAATTCAGCTGATGATATACAGGATTTTATCCTCGTACGGACTAAATATAACAAATTTATTATGCAATATAAACAAATGAAAATTATATTTACTTAAACATAAAAATATTAATTTTTCTACTCCTGCTTTGAAAATACAATTTTCTGGTTTGTTTTTCATGTTGAAAGTGTCTCTTTGCAGCACGCAGTGCTGCAAAACTTTGCAGCACTGATAAATGTTTATTGCATTGTTGCTGCCATGGATATGCATCACTTGCGCATCATAAAAACAAAATTTGCAATAAATGTCAAATTATGTTTAAAAAATAATTTCTTATTTCCTTATTTTTTATCTTGCAGGAGTAGAAAAAATAGTGTGTATAACACGTGTTGAAAGTCCTTTGTCGAACACAAACGATTGCAACCTTCGCTTCGCTCAGGCTGCAACTTTCGTTTTGGTTCGACAAAGATAGACTTTCAGCACTTGATATACAAATAACTATTTTCTACTCCTGCTTTGAAAATACAATTTTCTGGCTTGTTTCTCATGCTGAAAGTGACTCTTTGCAGCACTAATAAATGTTTGTTGCATTGTTGCTGCCATGGATACGCATCACTTGCGCATCACAAATACAAAATTTGCATGAAATGTCAAATTATGTTTAAAATAGTATATTGTGTTATTAAAAGAGTAAAAGTGATACTTTGTGTGGCGAGCATGGAAGTTTGCACGACGAGCGAAGCGAGGCACACAAAGCACTTTTACTCTAAATAACACATTTTATTTTTTCTTAAAACGTAGAAATTTTAAAAATTAATTACTATTTGACGTTTAATATGTAGGTTACCTGTCAGTTATTCATAATTTTTAGTAACTTTATTCTTAGGTTATCTAGTTTTTATAGTGACATTTAGGGCGATATTACAGATTTCTATTTTACAAGTTACTTCTTATTGGCTGATTTTATATATGGCGGCGAAAAAATTAAACGGCGGCTACAATAAAAAAATATATTACGGCGGCGTAGAAATTAAACTTCAACCTTGTCAATCACGTCACAGAAGATGTCACTTTTATGACGTTTGAAGAAAATAGTATATTAAAACATAAGTTGTGGAAGGGAACCTTTTCAAGCACGAGTTTGAATTTCGGGAACGAGCGCGAAGCAGCGAGTGCCCGAACGAACGAGTGCTTGAATTGCCTTCTATAACGAATGTTTTATACTATTTTCTCTGTTTCGGCTTTTATTTACATTATTTTTTCTAATAATATTTGACAATTTCCATTAAGGGATTTTTTAGATAGAATAGTTAAGTTGGTGACATTGATTTCTGTTTCGTCTGCTGCCTAGGTAAATTAGAATTACTTTGACAGTTGCCTAGATATTTTGTGTATTTAATGCAGTCATGCCAGTCTCAAATAACAAAATATAACCAAAAATCGTTTAAGAATGAAGCTCCTTCTAACATCAATAAGCGTGCTGTAATATGATATTCTAATTCCGAAACAGAGAAAATAATTTTTTATTTCCTTATTTTTTATCTTGCAGGAGTAGAAAAAATAGTGTGTATAACACGTGTTGAAAGTACTTTGTCGAACACAAACGATTGTAACCTTCGCTTCGCTCAGGCTGCAACTTTCGTTTTGGTTCGACAAAGATAGACTTTCAGCACTTGATATACAAATAACTATTTTATTACTGTTATTTTCATTTTCGCGTGTTAGATTAGAAATACATATTTCTGGAAGCTTATTTCGTAGAATGCATTCTGAACCTTGAACGAAACATGTTATCTCTCTCATTTCGCTTTAACACTTTGGGTGGGGGAATAGTTACGGTTCAACCCCCTAGCTACCTCGCCTCTTACACTTCCAAAACCTTAGGTGGTTTGGTATTGCTACATTACAGCCTTAATGTAAATAGTAGAGTGCTACAACACCTGAAAAGTGTCATCCCGTGGGGGCTTTGAACGAAAAAGATGGGACCTTCAGAATCTTGAAGCTTATACCTCATATAGTGAAATGCCAGAGTCGTCAAAAAATTTTTCTACATTAAATTTCGGTCAATAATCCCCTATTTTCTTTTAATATTATTAGGTAAAAGAATGTTTAAAACATTATACTATTTTATTATAAATATAGTTTTTTAATAAATGCTGTAGAAGTAGGAGTGTTTTTTCCAAAATTTCCCGGTCGCCTATCTGGTGGAGACCTGGGAAATTGACGTTCCAGGCATTGCTTAGGCAACGCGAAACAACACATTTCAATGCAAGAGTACGAAAAGATAATTGCGAGTCCGCATTTCTTCTATCCATAGCACTCTTGTTTCAGCCAAATATAAATAAAATTCATATAAATCTAACATGCATTTTTCTCAGTTATTTTATTATATTAGTATATGATATGTTTATATCGTTGAATTCAGAAAAAAATACTGTATCGAATAACCTAAAAATAGACATATGTTCCTATTTAAAATAAGAAAGTTGTATCCCGTATTTTGAGAACCACTGGTCGAAAAATATTTATTTTTTTCATTGTATTAGTCTTGTAAAATGGTGGTTCTTTGCTAATTTAACCAACTTCGTAGCTCTTATAGTTCTCGAGATAGCAATGGTGGCACATTTAAAAGGAACATCCTTTATATATAAAATTCTGCGATTAATTTTTCGCATAACTCAAGAATGTTGTAATTTAATATGTGGGATTGCTATCTATTATAGTTAATGCAGTTCTCTTTAATTTAACAGCCATGCAATAAAAGATCTCTTTTTACTTGCAATAACATGTATTATTAGTATTTTATTATTGGACTATATCTATTATTTCTTCGTCATATATTTAATTGTTTCTAATTAGGATTTATAATCTTAATCAAATCTAGATGATACTTTTAAAATCTCTATCTCTATATATATATATATTGAATTTCGTATATAACAAAAATGAATTTTTAATTTAAATAATGGAAACCTAAATATAACAATTTTAAAATGTCTGATACTGATGCTCCCAGCAAATATTTTTAGTAGAGTGCCAGCGGCCGAATAAAACGCTTAAAAATTAATCCCGTGGGAGTTTTGAACGAAAAAGATGGGACCTTCAGAATCTTGAAGCTTATACCTCATATAGTGAAATGCCAGAGTCGTCAAAAAATTGTCCTGTGCCAAAGGGCACAAATCAAAATTTTGGAGTTACTTACAAGAATCGATATGAAATGCAGTTTTATACCTATTGTCTAAATTTTATTAAAAAGTCTGTATAAGTTTTCTATTAAAATCAAATTGAATTTTTGATTTAACACGGGTCCTTATGGGCCCAGTCTGAAGAAATCTGCTCATATCTCCGTTCGACTAGCCGCAAAAATTGTGTCTTTTTACAAGTTTTTCACATTTCTCAACTAATATCTTCAAAAGTAAGCGTTAAATCAAAAAATGATATTTAAAAAAGTTTTAGCTTCATTTAATATCATTGTAATAGTACTTGTTCCATAATTTTAGTGCAAACAGTTTTCGTGTAATAGTAATTTTAAGGAAATACTGCACTTTTGGCCTTGAGCGGGATTCCGCATCGCTCGCTGCTTACCCCTCACGTCACCCACCGCGCGCGCTGCCTTTGCCAACAAACTGAAATCATAGCAACTCAACATAAATAATAATAAAAAATATTTCTAAAGCAAAAAAAGGTATTATTACTTGTACGAAATCATATTTTGAATATTTATAAGTATGTGAAGTATAAATGTGATACTTTAATAATATTAATGGTAATCAAAAATTAATATTACTGAATTAACAAAACTTTATTTGGAATAAACTTAAATAATTTGTAAAAATCATAGAAATGAAATTATCAGTCAGTCGTCGCTTTCTTCTGAAGGTGGTTGTAGGATTTCTTTCTGGAATGCTGGTGCGACATTGTGGCAATTGTTTTGACCCATACACATACAGGACCCAATATAGGATCATTTGTTTTCCTTACAACTGCAGGACTTCATTCGACTATCTATTATTATGAAAATTAATCAAAGAAATTTGGATGAATATTAGTAAAAAAGACAGTAGATAAGAGATTTATTCTTATCCATGACCTTAAAATTGATAAACAAATTTACCAGACTATTTAAACATTATAATGGACAATATAATTATTTCGATTTTTCAAACCATATCATCAACTCCGGAAAATATCGTCGTATTAACAACATGTGGTTGTAAAAAAGTATCATAGATGCATATACATATATATTATTAAATATAAACTAATTTTCATAATAATAGATAGTCGAATGAAGTCCTGCAGTTGTAAGGAAAACAAATGATCCTATATTGGGTCCTGTATGTGTATGGGTCAAAACAATTGCCACAATGTCGCACCAGCATTCCAGAAAGAAATCCTACAACCACCTTCAGAAGAAAGCGACGACTGACTGATAATTTCATTTCTATGATTTTTACAAATTATTTAAGTTTATTCCAAATAAAGTTTTGTTGATTCAGTAATATTAATTTTTGATTACCATTAATATTATTAAAGTATCACATTTATACTTCACATACTTATAAATATTCAAAATATGATTTCGTACAAGTAATAATACCTTTTTTTGCTTTAGAAATATTTTTTATTATTATTTATGTTGAGTTGCTATGATTTCAGTTTGTTGGCAAAGGCAGCGCGCGCGGTGGGTGACGTGAGGGGTAAGCAGCGAGCGATGCGGAATCCCGCTCAAGGCCAAAAGTGCAGTATTTCCTTAAAATTACTATTACACGAAAACTGTTTGCACTAAAATTATGGAACAAGTACTATTACAATGATATTAAATGAAGCTAAAACTTTTTTAAATATCATTTTTTGATTTAACGCTTACTTTTTAAGATATTAGTTGAGAAATGTGAAAAACTTGTAAAAAGACACAATTTTTGCGGCTAGTCGAACGGAGATATGAGCAGATTTCTTCAGACTGGGCCCATAAGGACCCGTGTTAAATCAAAAATTCAATTTGATTTTAATAGAAAACTTATACAGACTTTTTAATAAAATTTAGACAATAGGTATAAAACTGCATTTCATATCGATTCTTGTAAGTAACTCCAAAATTTTGATTTGTGCCCTTTGGCACAGGACAATTTTTTGACGACTCTGGCATTTCACTATATGAGGTATAAGCTTCAAGATTCTGAAGGTCCCATCTTTTTCGTTCAAAACTCCCACGGGATTAATTTTTAAGCGTTTTATTCGGCCGCTGGCACTCTACTAAAAATATTTGCTGGGAGCATCAGTATCAGACATTTTAAAATTGTTATATTTAGTTTTCCATTATTTAAATTAAAAATTCATTTTTGTTATATACGAAATTCAATATATATATAGAGATAGAGATTTTAAAAGTATCATCTAGATTTGATTAAGATTATAAATCCTAATTAGAAACAATTAAATATATGACGAAGAAATAATAGACATAGTCCAATAATAAAATACTAATAATACATGTTATTGCAAGTAAAAAGAGATCTTTTATTGCATGGCTGTTAAATTAAAGAGAACTGCATTAACTATAATAGATAGCAATCCCACATATTAAATTACAACATTCTTGAGTTATGCGAAAAATTAATCGCAGAATTTTATATATAAAGGATGTTCCTTTTAAATGTGCCACCATTGCTATCTCGAGAACTATAAGAGCTACGAAGTTGGTTAAATTAGCAAAGAACCACCATTTTACAAGACTAATACAATGAAAAAAATAAATATTTTTCGACCAGTGGTTCTCAAAATACGGGATACAACTTTCTTATTTTAAATAGGAACATATGTCTATTTTTAGGTTATTCGATACAGTATTTTTTTCTGAATTCAACGATATAAACATATCATATACTAATATAATAAAATAACTGAGAAAAATGCATGTTAGATTTATATGAATTTTATTTATATTTGGCTGAAACAAGAGTGCTATGGATAGAAGAAATGCGGACTCGCAATTATCTTTTCGTACTCTTGCATTGAAATGTGTTGTTTCGCGTTGCCTAAGCAATGCCTGGAACGTCAATTTCCCAGGTCTCCACCAGATAGGCGACCGGGAAATTTTGGAAAAAACACTCCTACTTCTACAGCATTTATTAAAAAACTATATTTATAATAAAATAGTATAATGTTTTAAACATTCTTTTACCTAATAATATTAAAAGAAAATAGGGGATTATTGACCGAAATTTAATGTAGAAAAAGTAAATTTAGTGCATTTGATATACAATGTTGGCAACAACTGCTGTCATGCTGACAGATTGACAGCACTTGTTAGTACTGAAACACATAACCACAAATCATTTTGTGTATACAATAAATAAAAATATTTGTACAAATAGAAAATTAATTATTGATTTTATGATTTTCGTACGAAAAATATTGTACAAACCTCTTGCGTGAACTGGGTTTCCGGAATCGTTCTATGGCAGCGCTCGCGAGCTCGCGCCGCCAAACACTCCTCCGGAAACCAGTCGTTCCCGCATTTGGTATGTAAATAACTATTTCGTACTCATGCATTGAAATGTGTTGTTTCGCGTTGCCTAAGCAACGCCTGGAACATCACTTTCCCAGGTCTCCACCAGATAGGTGACCGGGAAATTTTGGAAAAAACACTCCTACTTCTACAGCATTTATTAAAAAACTATATTTATAATAAAATAGTATAATGTTTTAAACATTCTTTTACCTAATAATATTAAAAGAAAATAGGGGATTATTGAACGAAAATTAATGTAGAAAAAGTAAATTTAGTGCATTTGATATACAATGTTGGCAACAACTGCTGTCATGTTGACAGATTGACAGCACTTGTTAGTACTGAAACACATAACCACAAATCATGTATAATTTGTAATAAATAATTTTATTTGTTCAAAAATAACTAATTATTAGTTGTACCTATAAATTCGTACGAAAAATATTGTACAAACCTCTTGCGTGAACTGGGTTTCCGGAATCGTTCTATGGCAGCGCTCGCGAGCTCGCGCCGCCAAACACTCCTCCGGAAACCAGTCGTTCCCGCATTTGGTATGTAAATAACTATTTCAAAATCAGGCAAACAATGAAATTGTTAAAGACAGATGACATCACAGGGATCGCAATAAAATTTAATCTTTTATGGCTCGTAAAAGAAATAATATTTAAATAGAATATTTTCACTAATACTCATTATTTGTTATATATTTTTCATAATATTCTGTAAAATGGTAATATTTCGAAAATGGTTTGGGACCGTATTCTATTTCACCGTCTCGAGTCTCATCATGAAGTTTTCTTTATAGGCTACTCTTTTATTAAAAACATTTGCATGTTTTCCTCTTTATAAATATCAAATTACTTTCCTATATTTCTTCGAAACTTGATGAACACATCATAAAGATCAATAACTTGAACAAACCTTGAGGTTTTGTACATTTTTTCCTGTTAAATTGAACTTCAGAAGTAAAAATTCCCATATTCTTTTTATGAGCAAAATTTCTTAACGTTCCATGTGACTCCGAAATTCTCCAGCTTCGTTTGGAGAAATCATTTTTTAGATGCTTCATGCATGATTTTCTATCTTCAATAACAATTCACAAATTTTTATTTTTTAGGTTAAATGGAATCTTAAAACCCTTTGCTATGCTCCTAAGATTCTACGTACTTTATTATAGTTCTCAACTTAAAAATGAATAAAAAGATTTCGGAAACAACTAAGTAAATTTCATAGATAATATATTAACATTATCATAAAATTGACATGCTTTATATAATAATTACATTTTTTTTAAATTAATACAAATAATTAATGTCAGAGATGGGGAAAGGGTTATGTCTCTAAAACACCTCTCCTTGAGTGCGCCACTGATTGGAAAGTATAGGACGTAAATTTTTTTGATTGGATATGTGGGTACTTGCCATACCTAATAAATCTATATAATAACTTCCGTGATAACATAAACTGAATAAAGCTGGCGCGGTATTAATATTTAATTATAGTACGCAAAATAGTAATAACACTAATAAAATTCTTATCTTAATTAGGTAATCATGCCCTGCAGTACTTCTCGGCGTTCATCTATGGTTTATTCCTACGCTCACGCCTGTTGTCCACCCACGAAATTAATTATATATAGCATACATACAATAAATTTAATTTCTGGTAGTCTCGATAAATTGTGCTTGTCTTGCTAGTACGAGTCTAGGCCTACCTATGTTACCTTATCGTTTTCAGAAAAATAAAAACAGCTTTTTTCTTACTAATGTACTTTGCGAGATTTGGTAGTGTATTTCGGGTTCAGTTCAGAGTGAATATCATAATTGCACATTTTACTTATTCATTCGAAGCAGTTACAATGCATTTATAGGTTAACTTAATACCAATATATATGTTAATAAATATTGATATAAAACCCAAATAACATTTATTGCATTATGATTATTGATATTTCAGATAAAACTTCTGCGACTGTGAGTTGAATGTTGAGTAAATTTGATTTGAATTAAGAACGATTGCAAAACTGTTTCTGGATGTGTGATAAGACTTTTGTGCCGATATCTTCATAAATAATGTTAAACGAGTTTGAGTTCAATATTTTTATATTTTATAATAAGAAACTCAGCAGTTCATTTATAGCTCCTTCAAATGCTGATCCCACAAAACATATTTCAATCATAGAATGTTGCAGAATAGTATATTAAAACATAAGTTGTAGAAGGTAACCTTTTCAAGCACGAGTTTGAATTTTGGGAACGAGCGCGAAGCAGCGAGTGCCCGACCGAACGAGGGCTTGAATTGCCTTCTATAACGAATGTTTTATACTATTTTCTCTGTTTCGGCTTTTATTTACATTATTTTTTATAATAATATTTGACATTTTCCATTAAGGGATTTTTTTGATAGAATAGTTAGGTTGGTGACAGTGATTTCTCCCAAATAAATTAGAATTACTTTGTCAGTTGCCTAGATATTTTGTGTATTTAATGCAGTCATGCCAATCTCAAATAACAATATATAACCAAAAATCGTTTAAGAATGAAGCTCCTTCTAACATCAATAAGCGTGCTGGAATATGATATTCTAATTCCGAAACAGAGAAAATTTTATTAAGGTCATGTTTACGATATTACATTGTAATATATATGTGTCATCTCATAGTAACTACAAAATAGAATGTTTAAATCTAAAACAAATGATAAAATTTCTTACTACTTGTTTTGTTACATTTCTTTCTCGTATTGGCCAATATTTTTGTCTTCATGATGCTAGTAGAACTAATGCTCCAGGATGAAGTAACTTTTTGTGTTTATATTCGACTATTAACTTAAAGTATGAATGATTTAGAGGCAATACTACGGGGTGTTTGCTATCGAATTCATAATTAGAAATCTGAATGCGACCTCCAATTAGATTAACCTCATTTTCATCTAAAAATGCATTTTTGTACTCTCCACCTAGAAACTAATGTTTCCCGCTGCCAATTTACAATCAGAAAGGCCATATTCCCGCTATAGTCCAAAAACATGACTCTGTCGGGTCTGGCAATAAAATAATACATATCGCAACTATTATAAAGCGGCATATCCCTTACCTTCTGCGGTATCATACTTCTTAGCAACGGCCCATATTTGAGCCGCTCTATCCAAGCATTTAATCTCTCGGCTACCTGCTATGTGTAGGAAAATAGTCTTACGGTCCTTCAACATAAATTCTATTTTTGTTTGAAAAAATGTCTTATGGGAATGGAAACTGCATTTCCAAAAATTTTTCCAATTGCAATACATGTTGTTAGGCAGATTTTTTTGTTTAAGTATAATATTTTTCAACAGTTTTATTTTTAAGAAATAATAATCAAAAACAAGTGTATTTATTTTACGTACAAGGAGATTTTATTTTAATAACTGTAGAATTATATAATTATATGGTTTTGTTTAATGTAATGAACTGTGAAGTTTTAACAAATACTTATTATCAAATCCAGTGCTGTTTTCTGTTTATTGCAATTATTATATGTTCTTTAAATCTTAATTACGAATTATATAATAATATCCTAATACAGTTTCCGCATGTGAACTAAGAACTAAGTACGCCACTGGTAAAAAACGCAATGGGAAGTACCTTCTCCCATTGGTTGCTCAAAATATGAACGAAAATACGTCTTTCGCGCAGGTTAATTTCTATATAAGACGAGCTATAGTAGTGCATCATCGGTGAGGAATAAGAGGGGTAAACCACGTGGCTGCTCTGGGCGGAGTCTATCACTGTAACGTCATAAATTGCCCAGCTTAATATTTATCATGGTCCCATGCTTCTGTCTGCTAATACTTGCACTATTCTGCTGAATGTGATACGTATTTTGTACAATAAATTAAGAATATTAAAATTTATTTCCGGGTACAATAGCTGGGAAATTTGAACCAATGAACGGAATATTCAGATTTTTACATCTATAAAAAAATTATAATATATATCTCATATACTCAATGTCGTTTTAAATAATTTTTCAAATTGGAAGGCTTCTTGCGTTTTGCACTCAAATAGAGTTTTATCTTGTTACCACATCGATAATCCACTTTTAAGTATATGTATATTTTTTATACCAAAACGTAAGCCAAATCAAATCTAAAAAAAGCCGGAAGAGTTGTTTATGTATAAATTTATTCACAAAAAATCAAAAAAGCGAGCCATAAATCAAGTCCAGAACAAAGCCAGTTCAATTTAATGTATCACAATAAATCCAAATCGAAACCAAAAATCAAGTAAAAAACGTAACCAAATCAGAAAACTATGAAAACCAAAATTCGCAAACGACACAGCACCGACAGAACACAACACCGAAATATTAGAAAATAAGTGTTGTTCTTTACGAACATGTGTATAAAATTCGGTGAAATTAGGGTAATCTGCAATGTATTTAATTTAGAGAATGTTTTAACACCCTTTCTTCTATATTCCATTTTAATAACAACCTTGTGTACATATGTTATGGTAATTTAGACGTACGAACTAATTTTTATCTTCTACTATACAATATTGTTCTATGTTTTGAATACATAATTATATTATTATGACTGCTATATGCGACTATTATATGTATTAATATATACAGGGTGAATACTGAAAACCTTGACAGGGAAATAACATGGGAAAACAGTGTTTTGCTGTTTCCATCTGTCCCGCTAAATAAAATCGGGTGTATATGGCATCGTTAGTTAGATTACTTAATTTTACATCTAATAAAACTGAATGTTGTGTAATAAGACCTTTTCTAACTGAAATATTTGATAAAATAAATTGTATTTTGAAGTTTATCCTTCATATTTTCGAATAAGAAACGTCAAAAACAAAATGCTCCATAGCCGAGTGGATACGAGGGCTGTTTCATAACATAAATAATCTACAAGACCTGGTTCGAGACCACCTCAGCCCTACTTTTTTTTAATTAAATTATGCTTAAAATATCTTTATTATATCAGACTATTTTAATAAAATAGCAATATTCATATTTTTATAAATAAAAAAATCCAAATATTTAATAGAATTATTATTTGCTGTCTGTCAAACTTAACAATTAATTCGAATTTAGTTTTTGGTGTATAATTTTGTGTTTCATGTTTCGAAACATGATATTTTAAGTATAATTTAATTTAAAAAAAAAATAGGGCCGAGGTGGTCTCGAACCAGGTCTTGTAGATTATTTATGTTATGAAACAGCCCTCGTATCCACTCGGCTATGGAGCATTTTGTTTTTGACGTTTCTTATTCGAAAATATGAAGGATAACCTTCAAAATACAATTTATTTTATCAAATATTTCAGTTAGAAAAGGCCATATTACACAACATTTGGTTTTATTAGATGCAAAATTAAGTAATCTAACTAACGATACCATATACACCCGATTTTATTTAGCGGGACAGATGGAAACAGCAAAAAACTGTTTTCCCATGTTATTTCCCTATGTCAAGGTTTTCAGTATTCACCCTGTATATATATATAATATTATGTAGAAATACTTTAATCTTATTTTTGCGTCCTCTGTCCCCTGTAATAGTGTAAATATTAGAGATTAAAACCCTCCACAGTTATGGGCAGGTGGGGTCTGTACCTGTAGTATGAATGGAATAACACAATACTGTCTTGGTCAATTACAAAAGAGCGAGAGAACGTCATATTTCGATAATACTCGCGCGTTGTTTTGCAATTTATGTTAGTGGAAATGGGAATCGATTTTACTTTTTATTTTGATTGAAAAATATTTTGAAAAAATAAGTGAGTAGAATAAGAAATTATAATTCTTGATACGTTTACTTTCTTTAGAATATCGATCCTGAATTTGTGATAGCAGACATACGAAATTTATCATGTTTAAGTAGTGTTACGTTGCATTTGTTTTATAAAGTAAATCTCAATTTTGTGAAAATTGAAACCCATAGATATGTAATTTTTTTGTGTAGATTTAAGGACTAACTAATATAATAAAATAAAATTTACAGAGCAATTTAAGGGTCCAAGTAGATGAAGATGAGTAAAAAATTATTTCTTCTTAGTGTTATGGACGTGCAGTCGAATCTTTGTTATTATTTTAAGTTTGTTATGTATGGATTGTGGGCACTTTGCAGTCCGCACAGCTCATGGCCCGTGTTCTTTTATTGGTTTAAAATTTTATATCATGTCATTGCAATCATAGTGTTGCCATTTTATTCTAGCTATACCGTAGAAGTTTGGAGTTCCAAAATCGTTAGATTGCTACTGGTCAAAACTACGAAATTAATTTCTTTAAAAGAAATGTTAAAAAGAGATCCGTAGTCTTTCCAAAGTACCACGTCTATAAGAAACACCTTAACCAGCGCGTTTGTCATATATCCATCTCATTCAGATCTAGAAACGTATGTTCTTAAAACTGCTGATGTTACACGCACAGTCGATTTTCTAGGGAGCAATTTATTGAAAGTTTAAGAATTTTTTTCTGGCATAGTAAAAACTTTTCTACGAAAATAAAAAACAACGAGATTTTAAACTTCGGCAGTACCCAAGATAGGTTGTGGGCTAGATGGTTTAGATTGGAGGATTGTTAGAAACATGTTAAAGACAGTCTTCCGCTTTACCGGAATGGAAATTTTAGTCTGCAGCTTCAACCTTAACGGACAAGAAGAGGTCAAACGGACCGTCGACTGTTACTTCTTCAAGATATCCAGATGCACCAAGGGTGATGCGTGCAGATTTCATCATCATGAACTGTTCCGGGACGAAATAGTCTTAAGGAGGGAGCAATGTATATAGCCATACTATGATATCAAATTAAATTAAAGAAGGCAAAATGTTAATAAGAAAACAATACAGTGACTCAAATGACATGTTTGGGATGAAATAATATAAGGTCAACTTCACACTGAATGGTTAAATTTAAAAAATCAACTTTATGTTCTACAAGAAAAATAAATATCACGTAAAGTGCTTTGTGATAATAAGATAGACATTTGAAGAAAATAATAATTATTGTTATTAATAATGATCGTCCGTATTTCAAACTGCATTTTATTACTAACATTCTAGGGATGATATACACAAAGTTTAAAACTCGGACGAGCATTATTAACAACAATAATAATTATTTTCTTCAAATGTCTATCTCATTCTCAGTAGACCGTAATTTATTGATAAAGTTTTTTATACGGCTTATGGGTAGAATTTGTTTATGATATTTTGTTAATAATAATCTATGGATAATATGTACAAAGTTTGAATCTCAGACGATCATTATTAACAACAATAATAATTATTTTCTTCAAATGTCTATCTCATTCTGCGTAGACCGTAATTTATTGATAAAGTTTTTTATACGGCTCATGGGTAGAAGTTGTTTATGGTATTTTGTTAGTAACAATCTAGGGAGTATATATACAAAGTTTGAAACTCAGACGATCGTTAATAATAACAATAATAATTATTTTCTTCACATGTCTATCTCATTTATTCTCAGTCTGATCATGTCATGGGTAGAAATTGTCTATTGCATTTTGTTAGTAACAATATAAAGATGAAATTGTGCATAGTTTATATTTATATTAATACTAATAATAATATTCTGTGTGTATACCTCCTAAATTCAAATTTAACGCGTTACAGCTCAAGGTCATAATTGTCATTTATATCAATAATGCATAATATCTATACTAACGCTTACTGCTAATGTCCGTTTCATACTTAATAATTAAGTTTTAATTATTAACAGACTTGGAATATAGCTATAAACGTTGAATAACGTCTATTTAAGATTTGTATAAATTTTTATAAGGTACAGTTGGCCTTGCTCTAACGCTGCTGGCCGCGCGGCTTAGTTTGTTCACAAGCAGTTCAATTTTGAATCGGTTGATGCGAATCGGCTACTAAGTTCACCCTCATAGATAATTATGAATCTAGTACTACGACAGATTTTGCATTTTTTATATTATTTCAATATTACAAGCAATGGGGTATTCCAAGTGTTTTTCAATTTTTAATATTTTAACCTGTACATAAAAATATTAGACCCTTATTTTTAAAATAAATTTTAAGTAAAAACGTATAACTTTGTTTGTACCTATCACTTTTATTTTACAAAAATAGTCCCTAGTTTCGACCAGTTCGATCATCATCAGGCAATGAGTACAGTAAATTTTACATGCGCATTTATACATTAACCTAGTGAAATTACAGTTGCTTATAGCGATTGATGACGGGGGGAGTATATAAAATCAGTTTGGTTGTTTAGTATAATTCTAACTCTATTTTCTTTAAATTTGTAAATTTTTAGAGATTCTAAAAAATTTAATTTTAAACCTTTGTTATCAAAATGAATAGGTGTTATTTCTACTTCTGGCGAATGTTTATTTTCTAAAAGATAACAAGCAAAAGTAGAATCGTTTATTTTTTAAGTTTAAATGATCTTATATGTTTTTTAATCTAGTATTAAAATTTCGACCAGTTTGACCAATATAAACCTATATACAATATGTACATATGAGTTTATAGACACCAGATGTTTGCAAAGTATTTTTACAATCTTTGTTATTAAAAATACATTTTGATTATTTTTTGAAAGGTTTAAAGGCGACAGATATATTTAATTTTCTCAAAAATTTCTTTATATGTTTTTCTGTATTCTGTTTGGATGTCGGATAAATGGATTTTAAAAGAAATTGTTTTCCTTTTTTATCAATTAAATTTTATATAATATTATTGGGCATGTAGTTATTTTTCATTATTTGTCTTATTGTAGAATGAAATTGAAAAATTAGTAGCAACAGGTTTCCTAAGAATATCAAAAGATAATTTTTTATTTACTTTTCTAATGTTTAGATCTAAAAATTGAAACGAATTATGACTCTAAATTTCATTGGTGTATTTTATGTTAGGGTGGATGTTATTGATGAACTGATTAAATATGTGTATCTGTCTACCTGAAAAGCAAAAATGTCTCTACATAACGGTACCAAAGAATAATATGTTTTTTACTCAGTTCTGAATTTAAAATTATATAGACAATGTTACACATAAATATGTCTGCTAGAAGTGGACTTAGTGAGAGCCCATAGCTAAGCCATTATTTTGTTGGTAAATTTTTGAATTAAATTGAAAATAATTATGATTGATAATAAGCTTAAATAAACATAAAATATCTGGAATAATAACAACATTGGCATGATTTTCGTAGAGTATATTTTCTATGAGTGTTTCAATTCCGTGTGTTTATTTTTAATTATATTGTTTATGGGATAGTGCAGTGGTTCTTAAAATGGGTGCCTTTCAATACTTGTAGGGGTGCTGCGAGCGTGGGGTGAAATTTAGCATCGTAGGTATTTACAATTCTTTGATCTGAATATTTTAACTTTCTGCTTCATACTGATGTCAAATGGTTGTCCAAAGTATGAGTATTGATTCGTGTTTAAGAATTAAAAGTAGAACTACATACTTACATTTTTTGAACTCGAAAACAAACTTCAATATTGTGAATTGTTGAAAAATGTATTTGAAGAACTGAATAAAGTAAATTCCAGCATTCAAAAAATAAATGATTTTTTAAATCATCCGATAAAATTAAAACTTTTAAAGACAAGATAAAGTTTTGGAAATTGAGGTAAGTTAGAAATGTTTACAAAACACCTAAATCATTCATTTAGAATAAATTTCGCAATATAGAGGCCATAGCACTTCGAGTTTTAGGTCAATTTTCTACATCTTGTGAAAATGTGACCTAAGATTTCTACGTTTGTTAAAATCGAAACTAAAAAGATAGAAAGATTGAAGTCGGTAGAACATGAAATACGATTATGTTTGTCCAAAATACACCCAAATATAAAGGAATTATGTAAATTACATCTAGCTCTTGTATCACATGTTTTCTTACGATTAATAAAATATCTGCAGGGAAATTTTAATTCATCGTTTTGGGGTTCCTTCACATCAAAAATTTTGAGAACCACTGGTATAGTGTATTACATATTCTGCATCGAATAATGCCATTAAATAGTAAGAATATCGCTAAAGCAATAGCTCTAGTGGGAAACAAACACAGTATTCGATATGCTGCAAGAGCTATTCGTGCATCCTATACAAATATTCATCTAGCCATCCTTAGATTTCAAGAAATCCAAAGTTTTCTAAGGATCAGGTCAACCAAGAGCAACAACAGTCCGTGATAGCAGATTTTTAGTGAATAATGTTTTGCAAAATAGTCATTTTACAGTTGTTATGGCACAAAATCGGTTGGAAGAACTACGTGAAAATAATGTAAGCGAGAGAACAGTAAGAAGACGATTTAAAGAGGTTGGTCTAGGGTCTTTGACACCAGCGACAGGCCAATAATTGCTTGCACATCATCGAGTAACTCGCTTATAGTTCGCAAGGCAACAACTAAATTGGAAAAAGCAGCAATGGGGCAATGTTCTACTCACAGAAGAGTCCATAGTTGCTTTGTGTTCTCCGGATGGTCGAAGGAAAGTATGGAGAAAACTAAGAGAACATTACTTGGAATGTACATTATTTCCAGCAGGGACACCGTATTATAAACAGTCTGTAATGTTATGGGCTGGCATTTCTTACCAAATGCATTTGAAGCACGCAGCACAAATCCTTTCATATTATTTGCAATAAGTGCAAATTTATCGATTAATTTGCTCAGTGTGAAGTTGGGACATGTCGAAAAAACGTGTTAGAGATTGTATAGTCGTCCCAGAGAATGTAAGTGATTTATACATTGCTCTTCAGGAAGAATGAAGGAATATTCTTCAAACTAATATTCAGGGCATTATTGTAACTATCCATCGAGGAATGAAAGCTGTAATAAGAGCAAGAGGAGGAAATACGCGGTATTGATAACATTATTATTTAAATAATCTGAAATGTTACCTTTTCTAAATTTGTATTTTTTACGAATTTTATAAATAATTAATAATTGAGTTGTTTTAAACATATTAAAATATTGTAGTGTACTATCAGTTACTTATTTTACCAATATATAGGCTTAATACAATCCTATAAATAGATAAAATTCGTAAACTACAAGTGATTCGATTTTTTTGCCGGTTAATATTTACACTTTTAATTATAATATACCTGTAGATATGCGAAATAGTTATTTATGTACCAAGGGTATTACTAAGATGTTTATGCCCGAGGGCTATAAACATCAAGTAATACCCGTGGTGCATACAATATTTTATGTCTTACTAATGTATCTTTCTAACATAAATAATAAATAAAATGGATTAAAAAAAAATTAAGAATGTAGGCTATGAATTAATAAATGTGGTAACTAAGTACAACTCTGTTTTTGTAAACAACAAAAAATTTTCCTTTTTCTGTCACTGCGTCAAGATGAACAATCAATTTAGTGTAATTCCTGAAAAAATACTGGCACAAGCTGCAAAAGCTACTGAAAATTTGTTGCCCAAGAAGTCTAAAGACATGTACGATAAAGAACACAATAAATTTGAAAACTGGATGGTGAATAACTCTGTGGAAATTATAAATGAGACTGTGTTACTCGGATATTTCAAGGAATTGGTATGTTGATGAACGTTTTTGTTATAATATTACTGTAATAATTTTTTTTATAGTCAGAATCATTTTCCCCAGGTTCGTTGTGGACTAAGAATATCAATATTGGAAAGTTTTCTATGTTGGGGGATTATTTAAAGCAAAGTTCTAAAGGATATCAAGCGAAAAAGTCTAAAATTCTAACAAGAGAGTAGGTGTTAAAGTTCATTCATGAAGCACCGAATAAAACATATCTGATGATTAAAGTTGCCCTGTTGTTTGGTATATTTGGTGGATGTCGACGACAAGAGTTGGTGAATATGTTAGTTGATCATATTGAAGATAGAGGCACAGTCTTTGTTGTAAATATTCCTGAAACAAAGACTGATAAGAAGCGAGTTTTTACAAGTATTGAAGAGAAAGAAATGAATAGTTTGAAACTGATAAAAGAATATGCGTCGTTACGACGTTGTGCCCAGAAAAGATTTTTCTTAAATTACAGAAACGGTTGCGGTACTGTACAGCCTGTAGGCAAGAACACATTCGGGAAGATTCCTAGCACTATTGCAAATTACTTGAATTTGAAGGATGCTTTTAAATATACAGGCCACTGCTTGCGAAGAACTTCTACAACATTGTTAGCAGATGCAGGGGTTAGTATGACAGTTTTAAAACGCCATGGAGGATGGAGACGTACAGCTGTTGCGGAGGGTTATCTAGAAGATAGTATTTCTTCAAAAAATAAAATCTGAAATATGTTGTCTGGCGAGCCTTCTACATCTGCTTCAACTATTGAATCTATAGAATCGTCCAGTATTACTTCCGGTAATATCACTTTTACGGGATCATTTAATAACTGCAATTTTAGTGTAAATGATACCAAATAATAGCACTATTGGAGTTTATTCGTTACTAACCTTTTTATTTTCATTGTAGTAGTTTATGTTTAAATAATTAATAAATGTATAAGCTAACAAATAAATCAAATTTTGATACTATTATATCGCATTTTGACTTTTGAGGTTATTACATTGTTGCATTGAGCTAGGGTGCGTTCATGCATCTACCTTAAAATCCAGAGAAATGAATAAAAAATGACAATTGGTTGTTAGTATTACCGTGGTAACTCTTAATGCCCTAGGTCTTTTAATATAAAATAATACCTGCGCGGGTATTAAATACTGTATATTGTATCTCGTATTTTTGTCATTAAAGTACAATAATATACTAGTAAGACATAATAGTTATTTATATATAGAGCCCACTAGGCCGTGCAGCGCAGCAGCGACGTATGGAACGTTCCGTGCGCAATATTAAAAAAAAACAATATTCTATTATTTAGTACCTACTAATTTATTACTAATTAATTTCCGTAAAAATAAATTTATGACCCTTCCCGATTAAGAAAAAATAGCGCCTGTGCCAGCTTCTCATTCTTATTTAGTACTGATTAATTAACACAAGCAATAATTAATTACCATTATCTTTAATGAAAAAAAAAAAACAACTTTTTCAGATTTACAAACGAAGCTAGCGCACGAACGTGAAAATATATATTTCCGCTGACAAAAAGCTTCAAAGTTGCAACTATACCTATAACAACAATAGTTGTTGAAATAAACAGTTTAGAAGAGACTGTGCTAGAGTAATAAATTGTTAAATATAATTAAGCAAATGATTTCCTTGAGAAGAAAGATTTTATAAGAGTTTTTAATCCAAAACTAAATTTTGGCAACGGCAATTTTTAATCAAGTTGCTAAATATACCTAACAACAATTATTGTTAATATAAATAAGTTAGGAGAGATTGTGCTAGAGTAATAAATTGTAAATTATTGTTTATTGAAAGATTTCGTTTGAAACGTAGATATTCGAAGATATTTTAATCTAGAACTAAATTTTGGCAATGGCAATTTTTAAAAATCAAGTTGGTAAATATACCTGACAACAATAATTGTCCATAAAAACTGTTTCGGAGAGATTGTGCGGAAATAATCAATAGTTAATTATTGTTTAGCGAACGACTTCGATTGAAAGATACATTTTGGAGTTTTTAATCCAAAACTGAATTTTGGCAACGCAATTTTTATAAATCAAGTTGCTAAATATAGCTAAGAACAATTATTGTCGATATAAACTATTTGGGAGAGCTTGTATAGAGTATTAAATTGTTATTGTTAAACAATAATGTTTAGTGAACGATTTCAAATGAATTAAATTTTGGTTACGGTAATTTTTATAAATCATGTTGCAAAATGTAAGTAGTAATAAGGAAAATAAAAATCTTGTTGTACCAAATATACAAAGGAAAGGGATTTTCATGAGACTATAGTAATTTTTTTTAAATATGTGCACATGACCTTGGAACATATATTTGAAAACTATAAAAACACAAACTACCTTGCAGTATGACACTGAGATTCCTTCCATGTATCCCGTACATATAGACGCGCTGAAGCAAAATATTCCGCAATATAAATCGGATAGTTCCATTTCATTACATTATAAGCGAACTTTTCGTTTTGTGCTCATAACTTTTTTATTTCAATACAAAAAATATTTTAACTTGCCACTTTTTTAGACCGTATAAATAGAGCTTTTTCTCTTTTCAATGATTTGAAATGCAAGCATATTTAAAATTAAATAAAAGTATTTTATATCGGAAGATACGAAATATCGACGAATTTAATAAAATTTATATAATTTAAACAGAAGCAATTATTTTAATGAAAAACTACAAAAAATAAAAATAAATAAAACTATAAGTTAACATAAAACAATAGTTTTAATTAATATTAAATAACCTAAATTTATTTTATTTTTATTATGCATGTATTTTATATCGTGAAAAGAGAAAGAAAACCCCTATTTAAGACAGTATGAGAAACAAAAATTTTGAATACCGCAATGAATTCGTAGTGCAAGTTAAAATATACTTTGTATTGAAATAATAAAGTTATAAGCAAAAAACGAAAATTGAAAAATTTACATTCTTGTTTATATTTAGTAATCTATGCATTTTTTGGAATAAAATAAATACATATATAAAATAACCCCTTTTGACATTTTTTGTCATATTTAAGCGACTTCGTAATTCTTATACTTTTCGAGATCCTTATACTTGAACAGTTTCATTGATCACCTGTATAAAAGTGTTAAATTATTACAGCCAACGAACTTTACGCTAAAAATAATAAAAATCTTATGCAATGACCTTAGTCCCTAGTAGGAATTGTAAAGCTGTATAGCATAGTTTATATTTAGTAATCTATGCATTTTTTGGAATAAAATAAATACATATATAAAATGACCCCTTTTGACATTTTTTGTCATATTTAAGCGACTTCGTAATTCTTATACTATCGAGATCCTTATACTTGAACAGTTTCATTGATCACCTGTATAAAAGTGTTAAATTATTACCGCCAACGAACTTTACGCTAAGAATAATAAAAATCTTATGCAATGACCTTAGTCCCTAGTAGTCCTGGTTTTCTGTTAACATTTTAAAATAATAATATTAATAATAATATTTTCCTACGACCACTGTTAAAAATAGTCTTTTTAACGGTTGCTCAGCAAGTTAAAAATAACAGTTTATAACACAGTGAATATTTTTAAATCGTTGTCATTGACAACGAATTAAAAGTAAAAAACAAATTTACTTTTAACACTAGTGTTAAAAAGGAACTAAATCTAGTTACCTGTCATAAATGTCATTCTATAATGCTTAGTTTTTATTTACTAATACATAACTGGAGTCGTAGGAAAAATTGTGTATGATATTTGTGTTAAAAGTGATTTTATTTCGTTCGTGGGGTTTGTTACACTCGGTTTCGTCTCGTTTCAAACTTCCCCACTCTCTCATAAAATGTCACTTTTAACACTTATATCATAAATAACTATTATTGAATGCTAGTATACAATACATGTATTTACACAAGTCAGTATAGAGAGACATAATACACATATAAGAAATATAAGGAAAAGCAATTCACATATTATATGCTTTCAGTATTTTCATAAATTCTGATGTTGTAAATGGCGTATTTTCCATAAGTAAATTTTTAATTTTAATTTTAAATTCTTTAATACTCAAATTACGAAGGAATTGTAAAGCTGTATAGCATAGCAATTGACACTATATTTTGATTTATTTAGACGCAAATAAGGATGATGAAGATCTGAATTGTTCCTGGTATTGTAAGAGTGTATTGCACTGTTTAATTTGTAATATTTGATATTATTTTTGATATAACATACACTATTTACAATATATATGCTAGGAAAGGTTAGTAAACCCAACTTTACAAAAAGAGGTTTGGTATCTGAGTGTAAAGAGGAAAATGAAATTATTCTTGTACATTTTCTTTGTAAATTGAAAATTCTATTTGCATGAGATGAATGATAGCCGATAACAATTTTGATATTTGTGCTATAAAACATGTAAATACTAGAACGCCACTTCTCACATTGACACCACTTTAAATACAACAACAGTGCCAATATGAGATACATATGAATTTAAACATATATATATATATATATATATATATATATATATATATATATATATATATATATATATATACCGGGTGTCCCAGCTCGACCGACACATGAGAGATTTACATAGGA
This sequence comes from Stenolophus ochropezus, assembly GCA_035578165.1. Classification (NCBI taxonomy): domain Eukaryota; kingdom Metazoa; phylum Arthropoda; class Insecta; order Coleoptera; family Carabidae; genus Stenolophus; species Stenolophus ochropezus. The sequence goes on along the minus strand of JAQOWZ010000024.1, from coordinate 2,858,399 downwards.
AATCAGTTAATTATGTATAGTATCTCCCCAGTGCAAGATATTAACTTGAAATTTTGTATGCTTATTGGGGAATATTATTTCTACGGATTACAGTTATTTGAAATATGTAATTTCGTCTGCAAGACGAGATTTATTAAATTATAAAATCTAACATTTTCGTTGAAAATCAGTCAGCCATGGAAATAAAAGAAAATATCTATGTGACAGTTCTGACAGTTAATGACATGCCATTGTAGATATTTATATTTTAGTAATATTAGTATATTATTTAACAAAAATAAACTAAATTCAACTTAAATAATATTAAAATACAGGAAATAAAAATTAAAATCAGTGTTACTTTACTAAACTGTCAGATAAATATTTTCATTTATTTCCATGGCTGTCTGATTTTGAACAAAAATATTATATTTTACGTTTAATAAATCTCGCCCTGCGGACGAAATTGCATATTTCAAATAAGTGTGATCCATAGAATTAATATTCTCCGATAAGTATACAAAATTTGAAGTTAATATCTTGCACTGGGGAGATACTATTCATAATTAACTGATTTCCCATGTAACACTCCCATGTGTCGGTCGAGTTGGGACACCCGGTATATATATATATATATATATATATATATATATATATATATATATATATATAATTGTTGCAACAGCTGGTCTGCATTACGAGATATATCAAATATAATATGTAACATTTTCGTTCAAAATCAGACACTCATGGAAATAAATGAAAATATCTATGTGTCAATTGTGACAGTTAGTAACCTTACTTTGTGTTCAACATTTTTTAAATTTATATATGTACAATTTTTTTAATATGAGCATATTGTTAAAGAAATGAATATAAATTCAAGTTAAATAATATTAAAATATAGACAATAAGTATTATAATTAGTGAAACTTCTCTAAATTGACAGATAGATATTTTCTTTTATTTCCATGGCTATCTGATTTTTAACGAAAGTATTTCATTTTATATTTAATATATCTCGTATTACAGTCCTGCTATTGAAACAGTTATGATCTTATCTGACGTAGAATTTAATTTTGAACAACTTTGTACTCTTGTAGTTTTGTTCTAAATTTATCAGAAGAGAGAGTATCCGAAATTATTTGAAATCCCAAGTTAAATTCCTATGTTCCGCATTTCGTTGCACACTCTGTATATATATATATATATATATATATATATATATATATATATATATATATATATATATATATACATATTTATATATATATATATATATATATATATATATATTATACTAATTGTAATTCTTATTGTCTGTATTTTAATTCGTTTAAGTTTAATTGAATTTAGATCCTTTTTCTTTAATACTACACCAATATTACAAATTACTTTAGACATTTAGACTATAACAAAAATTAATAATACCAAATTACATTAATTACAATGAAATGTCATTAACTGTCACAACTGATACAAATATTTTCTTTTACTTCTCGTACTGTACAGGTGTGCTGTTTTATCTGATATTGAATATAATTTTAACATATTTGAAGTCTTGTAATTTTATAATATATGCTATGTTTAATTTTAAATTGAACATACTCATAAATTGCTGTCATTCAAATGTCAAGTCGTTATAAGAAATCCCATGGTTCACGTTAAAATAAATTCACGGTATATGCTTTTCTGTCTTCAGTATATCCCATAAATATCCCTTCATTGTTTGATATGAACTTTTCTCTTTTCTTTTTTCCACAAAACGTAGCTTAGATCCAAATATTCGTAAACAGTTTATTGATGAAATATGGCCAACTCATTTTTCAAAAGGTGTTTTGTTTTCTGTAATTTTTGGGGGAATAGGCCCATAAACCATAATCGAAATATGAAAAATTTATATTAAAAATGTAAAACATTTACTGTTTTATGAATAATAAAGCAACATTTTTAAAAAAAATATTTTTCAGTAAAGAGTTACAGCGAATTTAATATTTCGTTACGTCACGTACACTCAAAATGATTCTATTGGCCAGAAATTTAAAAGTTTGCCTTCCCGCGAGAATGGTGAGAATACAAGAAAGATAGGTAGGTTAGGTTCGGCCAGGAGGCATGTCTGAGGGCGTGTCTCTCAGCGCCATTGTTTTCCCAAACTTTTTTGTATAACACTCAAATATAAAATAAATACTGTAAAATTGATAAAAGAATATAATTTTTGTTTGTATTAGGTTAAATATTAACGAAGTATGATTTATAACATGGAAAATAATACTTTTATATTAAACACATTATAAAAATTACTCTCATGAAACACCACTGTTTCACCGCCACTGAATGAGTGTACCTGATGTCACGATCGCATTCCAAAGTTATAAAAATTCATATCTCGCTTATTATAAGGAATTTTCACATCGGATTTTCAACAATCGTTATAACTTCCAATTAAGTTTCATAAAAAAAATTTAAAAAAATGGTTTATGGGCCCATTCTGTTGCATAAATAGTTTGCTGTGTTTCATGCTTCAGCCCAATATTTTTCTTATAAATTAGATTTTATACCATACGTTTTGCTTTCTCTGGTGGAGCCCTGTTTTTTCTTCCCGCCATTCCATTTTGCTGTGGCATGTATGAAGTTGTTATTCTTCTTATAAATCTATTCTTCTTCAAATATTTTTCAAAATTATTGTTTGCATATTCACTTTTACCATTGTCAGTTTGAAGACATTTAATTTTCTTTCCTGTAAAATTCTCTACTTCGTTTTTGTATTCCATAAATTTTTCTAGAACATCAGTTTTCTGTTTCAGAAAATATACTTTGCATTATCTGATACATTCATCTATAAATGTTATAAAATATTTTGTTTCTTCGGATGTTATATTTTTCATTGGACTGCATACATTCATTTATTTTACAATTTAGTCCATTAACTGCTTTATTTCTTAATGCAGCCTTCAGATCAACCTCATTTACATGTCTTAACTTCTTGTGCCATTTCTGTATTTCATTTTCTTTTACTATATTTATTTATATATTTCCATTTTCTATATAATACAGGTCATTTTCTTTTATTACTGTCATCAAAATATTTTGTTTATTTTTTAAATTTGCCTTTTTATTATTAAATATCACGGTATGTCCTTTCTCAATAATTTTTATTACTGATAATAAAGAAGAAAGGTTCAATCAAATAGCTGTGGATAAAAAAATATCTTTGTGACAGGTATGACACGTAATGGCGTTATTATAGTTATTATATAAAATTAGCTTGAAAATCCGTACATACAATAAAAATTTGATATTCTTATTTTAAAAAATGAATATTAAAATATTAAAGAAATAATTGCTTGAAATCATAAAATGTGAAAGGGTATTCGAAAAGTGGTGATCTTGATCCAACGAACAGCTCTCCAGCGTACTAGGTGGGCAGCAGTAACAGACACACTTGCCCAGAAGATAAGAGCAAAAATCAAGTAATTCAAGAAAATGATATCGGATTAGCGGGATCATATAAGCATATGGAGCCAAAATGAATGAAAATCACAAAGATTCAAACAGAAAATATATAAAAACAGTGAAACAATTAAAAATCTAAAATTTAATTACAAACAAAAGAGAGTAGATGGCAAGAAAAAGAAGCACTAAGAAAAAAATATCAAAAAATTAAATAAGGAATTAGAAGGTATTGATAAAAAAGCAGAAAGAAAAATATAAATAATTCGAGGATTAGAAACGGAAAGAAGAAAGCCCAAAGAAACATTTAATATGCTGTTAGAAACAAATTAAAAGTTACATGCAAAGTAAAATCTGCCACAATAATAATAATAAAAAAGAGAATCGAAACTAACCATATTAGCAGAAGTCGGTGATTACGAGAACAAAATTGAAATTATGAAAAATAAATGTAAATTGAAAGATAAAAAATATTCACCGATAAGGCAAGCATCAATGAGAAAAAAGTGAAAAGAAGAAAGAGCAAACGGAAACGAAGTAAAGTTGTTATCTAATAAACTGATAGTGCATAAAAAAAATATAATTGGAATGAGGATCGGGAAACCATAAAATGGACAGAGGTACCACAAATAACGGGAAATAAGGTGACGAGTCGTTATAGTAATAATAACGAGTGAGAAATAAACAGAATGGAAACAAAACAACAAATGATAATATGGAACGTAAAAAACATGAACGAAGAATTATGTATCGACCCTTAAAAAATATATAGGTAGATATAGCCGTGTTGTAAGAAACAAAACACAATAAAAATAAAATGAATGAAATAGGAGACTATATTGTCTTCAGCAGTGAATAGAAAACTAAGGACTTAAAAACAAGTGTCATGAGTCATAATACATAAAAACTCGACAAATCAGTCATAAATTTTATCCCACTTTCGGATCGACTATCCAAAATTAAAATTAGACATGTGACTAGAAAAACTAGTATTATTAATGTTCATGTAGAATCGAATGGTAAAGATGAAGTAAAAACAAGTTAATTATATGAGGACTTACAAATATTACTAATTTTTATTCAATAAACATAAAAAGTTGAGACACTTACCGCATTGACAATAATAAAGCTACGTATTTCTTAACTTCTGTTCGTTTTTAATTTATTTTACTACAATAAACATTTATATTCATTCGATTATTATACATACTGAATAAGGTTTTTAAATTTTTCTGGGTATTTGATTAGCCCGTATTTTTTTTATTTCTTTCGTAATATATTTATTATACATATTGGTATATTATTTGCACCCATAATGAATTTATTGTTCTTAATGATTTGTATTTATTTCCATGTAGATAAGTAAATAAAAATTAAAGTATTTTTATTATTTATTCATTTCACTTTGTAACGGCGAATATTCACAACTTGAAAAAGATGCGAAAATTAAATTAACCTTCACAGGTTGTAGTAAATGTTTTCTTCATAAAAATCGAGACACACATGATTAAAAAAGACAAAAACATTAAAACGCAGCATGAATTCTCGCAGACACCAATAAGTAACATCTCAATCAAGTTCATCAATGTTTTATTTTGTTCACATCCAGTTGGCTGTACCATGCCGTAGAGTTCACTCACGTGCTCACTTGTCATCTGTTGTCAGAGTCGGGGAGAACAACTGCTCGTCGGGCTGATATTAAAAACATAATTACCATCAGTATGACCTGTGATTTCACACCGACGCCGGGAACAATTCAACATCACAGTGTGCGCTAGGTGTTCATACCGACACGTACTAAATAGATGGGAAATTATCGAAAATTAATAAGACAATTTACTTATATAGCGAATTTTTCTTTTTTAATTAAATTTTAATTTACATACGAAAATGACACCTGTTTAATCGTTATTTTTCAGCTTCTTCGTCTACCTTAGCAAGTACATAAGGGAATTATTGTATTCGTGTTGAAAACTGAACATAGAGTTTGTAAGTATAAACACCCGTAAGTATATATTTTTAATATATTTTCGCACCACCGTTCACGTAAGTATATAGTATATTGCGTCATAAGGGAAGATATGGGCATATTACATCCCGAAGATTTCTGATGCAACAAAAGCCAGGGGATGTAATATGCCGTTAGATTCCCGTAGGGCACAAGGTATTTTTCCGTATCCTTGAGAAGATTGTATTAAATAAAAAATAATAATTTTATATTGTAAAACAAAACCTATGTCATTTTCCTACTCAATACTGAAACCATGGCAACAAATAACAAAATGCCTAAAATATTTTTTCCAAGACTTGTTGACATATAACCTTAATTTATAAATGTCTAATTTTGGTATTAATGATTATTTCTATAATAAATTTATGTGACAATTGTAATTGTCAGCCAGTACGGTTGTGTGGTCGTAGCGTGTCTTGTCTGATCGTGTAGATAAGCAACATAGCCCGCCCTGTCCAATTGGATGGGTTACCGCACAACGGCTCGGTGTGTGCTGACCTCGGAGGAAATAATATATGGAGGGAGCGCACGCGTGAAACTGTGAAGCCAAGCGGGGTTTGTGTGACAGCTGTGGCAGCCATATTGCTTGGGGCATCAGTAACATTGTAGCTTATGTGAAAATTGTTTTTTGTGAGAGTTATTTAAATTGTATTTTGGTGTGACAAATTTATAATCTGTTTTTATTAAAATATACACTACAGTGTATAAATAAACTACATTTTCATCTCATAAAAATCAAGTGCCTTCAACTTATCTACAGCAGAACGTTGTTAATCAAGGTTAGAAAGATATTTTTCTAAATGAATTGCATTATTATTATAATTTGATTATTATTTTAGATCAAAATGCCTACTTGCGTTGCATTTGGGTGCAATAATCGGAGTTCTGCAAAATCGGCATTGCAGAAGTCAAAGGAACATGAAATGAAAATTACTTTTCATAGGTATGCAACAGCAACATACTACATATTTGAAATATATTGAATGGATTTAAGTTATTTTAATTTTCAGATTTCCTAGAGACCCAGATAGGCGGGCAGCATGGGTAAAAGCTGTTCGAAGAGTTGGCTGGGAACCTACAAACACAAGTGTATTATGTTCTGTGCACTTCGCTAGTGATTGTTTCGATAGAACATCATTAGCAGTTATTCGATTAAGAGAAACTGCTATTCCAACAATTTTTTCATCATTTCCGTCTTATTTACAACAGGTATTTAATATATAAAATATGAATTTACCCATTCTGTAAAATAATATATTTCTAATAATTATACATTATTTATAGAAACAGAAACGACCTCGAAAACCACCGAGTGAAAGAGTATTTTCCGGAATAACTCCAATTTCATTACAAGAAGAACCTTCAAATATTTCAGAAGAAATAAATATTCCAAGTACTTCAACAACAATTGATGAGGTGCCAGATTCAAGTAGCGGCGAAAAACTTACCATTAATAAAAGTGTGAGAAGTATGATGTCAAGAACAACATCATTTTCGCCCTTACGCAGATCACATCGTCAATTATCACCCATGAAAGCTGCTCTTCAACAAAAAATGCAAATGATGAAACTAAAATACCAACAACAAATAAAATTGCTCCGGCAAACTAGACGACGACAAAAGAAACGAATAGCTACATTAACCAATGTGTTGAAGACATTAAGAAATAAACAATATTTGCAAGAGGAACAGATTCAAGTTTTAAGTAATATTTCTGGTACAAATTCAGAAATTTTGAAGCGACAAATTGGTAAAAAACTCGAATGTATAGTCCTGAACTACGAAAATTTTCCGTAACTCTCCATTATTATTCTCCAACAGCATATAATTATGTTCGGAAAATGTTCGAGTCATCTTTACCACATCCAAAGACAATTTCGAAGTGGTACAGATCTATTAATGGAGAACCAGGCTTTACAGCTGAATCTTTTCTTGCTATAAAAAATAGATGTGAATATTCAGACTATCCATTGGTATGTAGCTTATGTATAGATGAGATGGCAATACGTCGTCGTATCGAATTTGACGGACAAAAATACCATGGATATGTGGAATATGGTATTGAAAATTCCGACGATAGTTTATCTGAAGCGAAAGATGCCCTTGTTTTTATGGTTGTCTGTATTAACGATGCTTGGAAATTGCCTGTCGGTTATTTTCTTGTTGATGGGGTAAATGCTGAACAGAGGTGTAGCTTAATTCGTATGTGTTTAAGTAAATGCCATGAAGCAGGTGCACGTATAATTTCTGTTACTTTTGATGGGGCCGCTTCAAATATGTCAACGATGTACAGGCTTGGATGCAACGTAACCAGAAATCTTACTTGGTTTTCTCATCCAGACACACAAGAAAATGTATATTTCTTTCCTGATCCATGCCATATGATTAAAAATGTCAGAAATGCAATAGGAGACAAAAAAGTTTTCTATGATCAATTGGATAGAAAAATTGATTGGAATTTCATATTCAAACTTCAGGAACTTCAAGAAAAAGAAGGATTTCATTTGGCAAATAAATTAAGAAATATCCATATTCATTATAGGAAACAAATAATGAAAGTGCGCTTGGCAACTCAGCTTTTGAGTGAATCTATTGCGTGTGCATTAGAATATTGCCAGGATTATTTAAAATTACCCGAATTTCAAAACAGTGCAGGTACTATAGAATTTATTAGAGTGTTTAATAATTTATTCGACATACTTAATAGTAGAAATATAAAACAATATGGTTTAAAACGTCCTCTTTCTGATCAAAATTATCCTGAAGTATTAAAAGTCTTAGATTACAGTTATAATTACATTCAATGTTTAAAATGTCAAGATGGTTCTTCATTAATATCATCAAATAGAAAAACAGGATTTGTTGGATTTCTGATCTGCATAAATAGTTTGAAAGAATTATATTCAGATGCCATTGTGCGAAATTGTTTATTGAAATATATACCTACATACAAACTGAACCAAGACCACTTAGAAATTTTATTTTCTGTAATTAGAGCCAAAGGTGGTTGTAATAATAACCCTACATCACGACAGTTTAAAGCAGCGTATAAAAAAATATTAGTTCATACAGAACTTCAGACGACACGTACTGGAAACTGCATTCCTTTGGAAAATATAAGCATCTTACATTGCTCAAGTTCACAAAATAACACCAATGCAGTAAATATAATAAACAGGTCAAGCAGTGCTTTCCGAACATTAGAACAAGAAAACCAAGAAGAAACATACATTACAATTCCTCCAGAAACAGATCATATTTATTGTGCAGATCCTCAAAACTTAACAGAATTTTCAAATACTGTGATTACCTACATAAGTGGGTTTGTAGTTCGATATTTACAAAAAACAATTTTTTGCGATGAATGCATAAATTCACTAGAAGAAGATTTAAATAAGGATAAATATTATAATCTTATAAGTATTAAAGACAAGGGAAATCTAATATATCCTTCAAAAGATGTAACGAATGTATGCAGAACCACTGAAAAAGTTCTTAAATTAGCTTTATTAGAAAGTGGAGGAAAATATCTAAAGAAAAAATTTTCAGTACTATTTTTAACTTCATCGGTTTTAAAATGTTACATGAATAATAACAACATTTTTAAAAATTTAGAATCCCATACGAATGACCATAGTTTTGGAGAAAACCATATAATTCAGTTAATAAGAGCAATTTCAGAAAAGTATTTAAAAGTTAGACTTCATTTTATATATAAAAAATATAATGATGAAACAACAAGTTACAGACAACAGTTTAACAAACTGGTACTTTTCTCTGGACATTAATATTCTACATTATTTTTACACTTGTGTAGTTCGATCAGTCATTTTTTATTTTATTTTTATAACTGTTATTTTGTATGTGTACTAATAAATAAATTTTGAATTTATTTTTATGAATCTACTTTCTAAATATAAATATGATTTATTTGCTGTAGCATAGCACGCTCTAAACCATTCATTTTTTATTGTTTATAAACTGTATTTTAATTATTATTACAAATTAAATATTACTTTCGCGTAATAAGCTTATTTACATCAAAATAACTTATTTCACCATATACTTCTGTCATATCAATGCCCCAATCAAGATGGCTGCCAGCCGAACCCCCCTTCCGTTTCATGGCTTCAACTCTCGTGCCTACAAACTAGCGCAACGCTCCCTCCATATATTCTTTCCTCCGAGGTGCTGACCTTGCAGAGACTGTAGGCTGACAACCTGCATCACTAAAATGCAAGTAAAACTGTCATGAAACAAGTACCTCAGGTACTTGAGGCCCTATTCCTCAGAGGAATGTTGTGCCATAGAGAGAGAGACAATTGTAATTACATTCGTCTATTTGTATTTTTAAAAATAATTTAGAGTTAACTTAAAAAGTATCTTATTGTAAATCAAATTATTTTTACTTTAAATTTTATCGGTAGATGTCACGTCGTATGCTTGCACCACTAAAACCCACAGCTGTTCATATCATCCCGCTTTCACTTATTGTAAACCTCAAATGAAGGAAACAATTTGTCAATTACATACCATGGATACGGAAAAATAATTTCCATAGCATTCACAGCACCATAAGTCGTAAATTTCTGATAACATTTATTATGGTTACCTTTGTCAGCAGAGTGTTATAGAAAATGACTGTTCTACTATCAGGGTAATTATGAAAATTATTCGAATTTCTAATATACATTTGGCTGTCTTAGTAACGGGGAAAATTAACTATAAAATGTAGCAAATAAATACTTCTAAACCGTCTAGTGGCCCACATTTTACAAATCTTTAACCTATTAATATTATTATTAAATTAAAATATCATAACATTATTTGAAGTTAATTGCTATTGGTGGAGTGAAAAATAAAATAAGCAACTCGAAATGTAAGTACCAAATACAACAATTCTCATACGGTTACATGAACTTCAGCTTCACCTCAGTTCATGCCTTCTCGAAGGTTTTACATTCATTGCAGTTAAATAGCTTTAACGGTGATTTTGGAATGTGTCTGTTTTGATAGATAAAAACAACAAAAATTATTTGTAAGTTAATTGTCACAGCCATATAGAACCAAAATATTCTTAGCATTGACAATTGGAAGAAGAAGTAAATATGGCCAACAAAATATTTTTGTAAAGGGCTCCAACCTGAATCATGCAAGCCGTGTATATAATTTTTTTTACATTATAGGACATAATGTTATATGATTTTAAATTTTGACGTTTCGAATTACATAAGTCAATGTTGCTAAAAGTGTGATGAAGTAACTAAACCAAAAAAATCGGTTGCCTGTAAAGTCGGTTTTACGGGCAAAGATTTTACGTGACAACCTCTTTTTCTCGGTAGAATATTTGACACAAGCACGCACCGATTCAACGCGCCTAATTCTCTAGTGCTGCGCGCGCAGCGGACCGATCATGTTTGAGTGGGAGAGAGACGCAAGGCATTCGCCGGTCCGGCGGGCCTCTCTCTCGTTCGGTGACTCATCGTAACAGACGTGAGCGGGCGTTACACTTTTTCATGAGTGACTCCGAGCCACAACCTAATTTAAGACGTTGTCACGTCAAAAAACAAATATTCCTAAATGAACTTCACTGAAGACAGTGTTTATTATGAAATTTGTAGACAATGGATGATTCGCGTTAAAAACATTGTTTCGAACTAACATTGTCTTTATTTAAGAAATAACGTATAAATACATGACGTTTCGGATGAAACACTTGATAACGGCTGAAGATAACTATCACCCGAAACGTCTTAAACGTTCTTAAATAAAGACAATGTTAGTTCGAAACAAAGTTTTAAAGTGGTTATTATATTAGGATTGCCAATAATATTTTTTTTTAATTTTGCGTGTTGCCAACTGTTTTATGAAGTAACTAAATGAAATTTAAATATTCCTAAATAAAATAAATTCAAAACTTTTTGTGTTTGGTATCAAAAGAAAGCAATCGATAAGGGCAGGCGTTTAGAAATGTACCATGTAGATCGGCATTTATTTTTCGCAAAAGTTGACAGATGTCAGAAGTATGTGGTGTTTGGTATCAAATGATAGGAGTCATTAAGAGCTGGCGTGCAGAATAGACAAAATTTGTGAATGTTGATCGGTGTTTGTTTTTTGCAAAAAGTTCTCAGAAGTATATGCTGTTTGATATCAAATGAAAGATCTCGATGAGGGCAGAATTTACAAAAATGGTTAATGTAGATCGGCTTTTGTTTTTTGCAAAAAATTGTCAGAAGCATGTGATGTTTGGTACCATATGAGAGGACTCGTTAAGAGCTGGCTATAATTGACGAAAATAGTCAAAGTTTATGGGCTTTTGTTTTTTGCAAAAATTGTCTGAAGTATATGGTGTATGGTATCAACTGTAAGGGTTTGATGAGAGCTGGCGTATAGAATTGACAAACATGGTCAATGTTGATCGGCTTTTGTTTTTGCAAAAAGTTTTTAGAAGTAAGTCGTGTTTAGTATTAAACCGAAGGTCTCGAAGAGAGCTAGCGTATATAGCGTATATATGTCGGTCGGCTTTTGTTTTTTACAAAAAGTTCTCAGAAGTATGCCGTGTTTGGTCTCAAATAAAAACTCTCGCTATGGGCTACCGTGCAGATTTGACAAAAATTTTCCATATCGATCGGCTTTTGTTTTATGCAAAAATTTGTCTGAAGTATGTCTCGTTTGTCTCAAATTAAAGGTGTCGTTGAAAGCTGGTTTGTAGAAATGAAAAAAAAATGCCATATCAATCGGCTTTTGTTTTCTGTGTTATGTTTCTGCAGTAAGTTGTCAGAAATATTTTGTGTTCGGTATTAAATGAAAGCATTCGACAACTAACTTGCCGAAATGAATTCGCTAGTCCTTTATACTAAAAAGGGTCCGTAATACTATATATAGATATTATGCACCAAGATATAGAACGTAATATGGAATAGTGCCTTTTCATAGTCTTATATTTTTACTGTACCAGGTTTTTTTCTATATAAAAAAACACTGTGCATATTTTTAACTATGAAACAAAACATCCTAGTGTACATATCAAATTTAACTGTAAACATTCTTATAAATTATGAGAGCGAGGAAATGTTTCACTTATGATTCGTCTGTCTAACATAACATATTTAAAAATATATATTTCTGTCGTTTCAGATTTTTTGACATTCATTGTTGCCAAAAGTATAATGAAGTAAATAAATAAATCAAATATTCCTAAATAAACTAAACTGAAGATAGTGGTTGTAATTTTATTATTGCTAATATTTATTCAGAAATTTAAAAATAAATTACGATTTCATTCCAATCAATGAGTGTTTGTTATCAAATGAAAGCACTCCATAAGGAAAGATAAAGATTTGCCATTCCGATCGGCTTTTGTATTCCGCAGAAAGTTGTCTGGTTGTCATCAAATGTAAATATTTCATTGGCGCCGGAAGCCTAGGGAACGCTGAGCATTTGCTAGTCGGCTAGTCCTATAAACTAAAAAGGCTCAGTCATATATATTTATTTTAATCAAAATGACGATCGCCAATAAATTGAGTATCCGAATAATTCGAATAATTGAATAATTCGGATATTTGAATAATTAGAATATTAGAATAATTCGAATATTGGAACCTACAAATAATTTAGTAACTGGGAAGTAAAACTGCGATATACGAATATTTCGAATATCCGAGTATTGGAAATTCGATTAATTAAACTACTTATATAAAATTACAAATAAATCAGGATTATTAAAATATTAAATTTTTCATACGATCTATTGGATAATCAAACGAAATGAAAATTAAAAATAATAAAACGTTATTTGTTGTTTGCATAATTAATTATTGTAATCTTTAAGATAATTAAATTTACATGTAACTGAATAAAATAGTAATACGTATAAAGGTAGAAATTTGATTCGTGTCAATCAAGTAATTTTTTTTTATTAAATATGGGTAACAATTTGAATATTCGATTATTCCAATATTCGAATAAGTGGATATTCAATTAATCGAATAACGGAATATGCGGATGTTTGATTAATCGAAAATCTAACGGTATCCGAATTATCCAAATACGAATATTTTTGTATCCGAATATTCGAATACCAAATTCCCAAAATCGACAGCCCTAATTTTCGAAGAGTTTTCATCCGAAACTAAATTTTGGCAACGGTAATTTTTAAAGATCAAGTTACTTCAAATACCTACTAACAATAGTTGTCGATATAAACTATGTAGCAGAGATTATGCTAGATTGGTTAAATAATAGTTAATAATTTATTACTCCAGCACAATCTCTCCTAAATAGTTTATATCGAAAACTATTGTAACAAACTTGTAGTTTTGTGGTTCTTAATTATTTATTTACACTTAAGGACTTTAACAAACATAAGATTTATTTAGACGAATAAAATATTTTCATATAAATTCAATACACATTTATAAAGGGGCAGGAAAACACAACTCTCACCGCACATATGTCAATCAATCTCTTCCTGCCCTGTCTCTCTTGTTTTTAAGAAAGCGCGATTGTTACACTATTGTTGTTAGGTATATTTAGCAACTTGATATATAAAAATTACCGTTGCCAAAATTAAATTTTAGATTAAAAATACTTGGAAAATGTATCTTTCAATCGGAACCGTTCGCTAAACAATAATTAATAATTTATTACTCCAGCCCAATCTGTTCTACCTGGTTTATATCGACAACTATTATTGGAGGTATATTGAAATAAATAGTGAAAAGAATATGTCAACCGCCGGGATTTGAACCCGAGACCTACATCTTGCCGGGATGTTGCTCTACCAACTGAGCTACGGCTTCACTTGGCTGTTCTTATCACGTCGGTTGACATATTCTCTCATGTCATTACTGCTTAGTAACCTTTATAGGATATTTCTAGTCACATATTAGATGTGGGGTTGGAATACCACTGCATTTAAACATCTATTATTTTTATTACGTATAGTTAGCAATAAAAAAAACCTCATATTCTATAATATTTGATATCAGTACATGCAAAATTAAATCATCTAACCAACGGTACTACATATATATACCTTAATATATTTAGCGGGAAAGATGGAAACTGCAAAAAAATATTTTCCCATGTTAAGGTTTCTAGTATTTATCTTGTATATATAACAATTGGGATGACATATGGCGACCGGTGACCAGGTTTTCTCCTAGGAGTTCTATCTTCAGTAAGAATTGTATACCGTCTATAATTTTCGTGGTAATTTACTCTTTTTTCTCTATTTGTTTTATTACTATTGGTTCCATGAATTCTAAATATTTGTAATATCGTCTATTCCTATGTGATGTTATCTTATTTGTTCTTTTTTATCTGTTATATTATAATAACTTTAATTCTTTCCAATTTCCTTTTTCTGCTTCATCTGTTTGGACATATTATCTTATCCAAATTTCATATTTATTTTATTGCTAAATACTTATGTTTTTCTAATAAGCATATGTAGATCTTATTAGATGAATAACATTGTGGTGTTAGAGCAGTGGCGGATCGATACTTTCCTAAGGGGGGGCGAATTTCAATTTTTTTTTTGAAGTACCTAATCATAAAAAAATAAAATATATAATACTATTAACCACAAAATTTATTAACTATTACAAAATCATTGAAAAGAAAAAAATATTAAAAATTAAAATTTATAATCATCAGGCCGTTCGAAAAACCGGTTAATAAAAACCGATAACCGATATTTTCAACGAAAATTGCGAACTTTAACCGTAATTTTAACCGATATTTTTCAGGCCGAAAATACCGGTTAACCAGAAAAAAAAACCGATTTTAGCGAACATTAACCTTTATTTTAATATCATTTAGCGAGAAAAAAAATCATATTTTTTTATATCTGTGTTTTCTATTTGTATTTGAACATGAGTCATGACAGTTTTTACAATTAACATTTTATTGGAGAGTCATAAAAGTAGGTAGTCTCATTCTCTTTGTTAGCATAGGCAAGTTTAAATTTGAAAAGTGACCTGCGTTTTTCTAAAGGCATTACGGGAATTTTTGTGAATATTCGTTAATTAAATTGCATTCTTTTATTTGTTATATTTTTCTCAAATGGTAAATTTTTATTTTTCTTAAATTAATTAATGTATTAATTTTTTTAAATTAAATATTTATAATTACTTTTTTTAATTATTTTTTAACCGATATATTAACCGGTTTAAACCGGTTTCCAATTTTTAAAAACCGGTTTTCGAACTAGAACCGTTATTATTATAACGTTTTCTATAAGGGTTAACCGTTAACCAGTATTTTTTTCGATTACATGCCCTGCTTATTAATATTGTTAATAATTTATTTTCTAATAAATAAATATCAGCACCAAATTGTTTCAGAACTTCATTTGCATTGACTGGAATATCAGATTCAATAAATGTTAGGCAGTTTTTCCAGAACAATATTTTGGCAAATAGTTTTTGTCGTTAACATTTCTTCTCCAAGTCAAACAAATGTTTATTATGCCTGTGTGTGAAACACCTTTGCGCTCCATATTTATTTATTATTATTTTTGAAATTTAAAGAGCTGGACTGTCTAAGGGGGGGCGATCGCACCGTCGCCCCCCCCCTCAAATCCGCCAATGTGTTAGAGAAGTTATAACCTTTATTTGTTATGCATTTAGCGAATCACACTGGAATCAGACTGAAATTTGAATATTACTTAATATTTATTCTTATAGAATAGCCCATTGTTGTTTATTGTCCATTTAATATTTTTTAAGACTTCTTGTAACCAGGTGTGAGGTACAGAATAAAATGCTTTTTAGTAGTCAATATGATAATTAAGATTTTATTCTTCTTTTTTTTTGTTGTTGCCATTATTATGTTGTCTATAATAAGTTGTTCTGTACAGCATGTACATTTTTTTCTTCACCCTTTTACTCTTTTATCATTATGATTTATTCTGACAGATGCTAATATATTTTCATAGTGATAATGGTTGAGGGCATTTTATCGGGCGATAATTCGACGGATTATCGCCGGTGCGTGTACTTTTTGGAATTAAATAAGTAATCCCTAAGCAAAGAAACTTGTATTTTTTTTTTATCATGACAAATAAAAGGTCAGCTAACTTGGAATGGTTTGAGGAGAATTTTTTTATCCAACAGTTTTATAGATTTTCTATACCTGGTGAATTTTATTTTTGCAGTTTTTATGGCTGCAGTAACTTCTTCCAAAATTACTATACGTGACTGCATTACTTTGATCATGTTTGACGTTATCTTTCCTGCTTCAATCTATGTAGCTGTTTTGTTGTCGACAAAATTTTACTTCGGTTTTCTATAAAAGATATTTTGATTTGCGGCGAAAAGATTAATTTGGTAATTCCTTTTACTGTTATATTTGTTTGATTCCATTCCTTGTTACTATTAGTTTCTGTTTCAATGTGCCAATTATTTCAATGCCTGTCTTACTTTCTGAATCATTATTGTTTGTGATTATGTCTTTGAATTTTTCTTTGATCTCACTGCTTGCTTTGTTGATCATGAAGACGGTAAAAGACGTACTATTTGTGTTTTAATGTTGTTTACTTTATTTTACATTCTTTCATGTGTTTGGTTTTTCTGGACTTTCTTTCTAGTTTTCAGTTCTTCTTCACGTATTATTTGGTTGCTAACGTGTAAAACTGTTATTGCTCCTGTTTATAGCTACAATTGTATTTATAACTTTTTTACTCAAAATAATTAGGGAAATTCATTTTCTTCTTAAAACTGACAGTTTAAGAACATAAAATTTAACAACAAATTACGAAACAATGTTTGACAGAACAATATGTCTATGTTTTCTATCCATAGCACTCATGTTTCAGCCAGATATAAATAAAATACATATAAATCTAACATGCATTTTTCTCAGTTATTTTGTTCACTCTCATTAAATATTATCGCTTCAATACGATATATGAAATAAAAAAGTGTATAATAGTTATTTATGGTATTGTATTGTATTGTATGTATATGAGGGTTTTTTTTTAAACGTTTTTTTTTTTTGTCGCTTTTTGTCAACGCGACCTAGAAGATCTATTGTGACACAGCCCTTACTTAGTTTTCCGGAAGTAGATCCAGATTTTTGATGAAGCCGATTAGGCCTCAAGTACCTGAAATACTTGTTTCGTGACATGTTTTACTTGCATTTTAGTGATGCAGGTTGTCAGCCTACAGTCTCTGCAAGGCCAGCACACACCGAGCCGTTGTGCGGCAACCCATCCAATTGGACAGTTATTTATGGTACAAGTGTGTTACATTACAGATAAGTCACGTGGGAAAAGGTTAGCTCACGAGGCCGTAAGGCCGAGTGTGGTATTTTTTCAAGTGACTTAGGTAATTAACACACGTGTGCCATACAACATTTTATCCAACACATTTTAATCATTGATGTAAAATACATATAAGATTTTTGACAGATGGAATTTCGAAATGACATTTAGGAACAAAATAGTATAGAGAAGGTTTTATAACCGTTACTATGATACGAACCAAAAAACAGTGAGCTAATATATTTAGCTCACTAGTGACTTATGACCTACTTTATTTATCTAAAAACAGCATACTTATATCGTTATAATTACACGGTGTTGGATAAATATTATTATTAATACCACTAATTTTTAATTTATTTGAATTGCACTTAATACGAGCAAAAATATCAAACGACTTAAATTGTAAAAAGAAGAAATTAGATTAGTCATAATTCTCATCAAGCCACGTGACATAAAAAAAATTCGTTTCGTAATTTACAAGTAAAATCTTTTTGTTTCTCAGTCAGTATCGCAAAACTACCGTTCATTGTGACATATATATTTAAAACATTCAACAGCAGAAAAAGAGAAGTAATTTCAATATACTATGTATTAGAGGTATTTGCTTCCATAATGTTTAATAAAATGTCAAATATATCAAAAGGAGATTATTTGATTTCCCAAAAATGTGAAAGAAGCCGAAAGTAATCTTAAAAGATTATATTAAGAAATGTTATGGGCTTTTATTGTAAAGTGAAAAAAATGAAATACACACATACGGAAAAATTAAGTAAACGTTTCATAGCGAGAGATTAATATATTGTACAACTACGATTTTTTCAAAATTGTAATATATTGTAGGATCATATAAAGTTACACCAACATATAATATAAAAATCGTGAAAATAGGAGAAATAGATTTTTAGGATTCTAAAGTGTAAATCAATTTTAAAGCTAACACGTACATTCACACGAAATTAATTTTTGTAAAGTAGAATATACGAGTAATAGTAATGTACTTTTATCTACAACTATTGAAATATGGGTACATTATACGTGTGATACTACATATAATATACTACTCATATTACACAAGTGTAATATGAAATGTTATATTACACGCTACACTTTTCTGTAATAAATAAAGCATATAATTTAACACATAACATTTTAATAAACTGTTAATTTATTAATAATATATTTTTTATTATAAATATCAATATAAATGATTATAAAAGTATAAGAAGTACAATTTGAATAGTTATTTTGACATTTAAGTGCTACTGTGGCGCCATCTGTTAAGCTATATATGAACTACTCACACCTAACTGAATATTTAACAAATAATATCAGATTTTTTATATGCCTGTTAGTTGTAGATAAAGTATAGTATTTGACTCGCATAATATGGCTACATTACACTCGGATGATTAAATATACTCGCTATCGCTCGTATTTTTAATTACATCCTCATGTAATATAGCCTACATATTATGCTTGTTAAATAATATACTATTATTGTTTAGTATTCGCCCTTTAGCAAGGAATTATGCAATGAAATTTGATATTGACAAGTGAGAAAGATATATATTATTTCTAAATCAATAAATAAATGAAACTGAAAAAAAATGATCAGGGTACAAAATACTGAAAAATAATTTTTATTAAATATATCGCCCTAAAAGGCAAAGAGACACCTCTACTTACAAGAATTCATAATCGTTAATTACAGCAAAGTAAAAATATTTATTAGTGGTGGCAGTTCTAGAATCTCCTGTTTCACATGCAAAGAGACGTGTGGGTGTTCGGTAACAGAACAACTGTAAAAGGATTTTTTGTCACGAGCAAAAAATATGACGTTAACGAACTAGCCAATAAGATTAACTGCTGTGTTAAATGCTCATAGTTCTTGTAGAATTTAATTTACGTATATTATAGCGGTTACTGTTTCAAATTAATATAATTGAAGGAATGCAGACGTAAATTTAAATGATACAGAAAATTCTAGTTTTAAAGTTACAAATATTCTGCAGGAATTTTATGACATTTTATGTATATATCTGATATGACATCACACAGAACTTTCTTGAACCCCATATCTTAATTTTGAATTTAAAATTTCGTGAGCACCAGAAAAAAACTTTCCTGTCATTACCTAGACAACAAATATAAAATAATATAAATATAAATCTTAAGAAGATTGAAAAAAATTTACATTTAACTTAACCACAATGAAATTCGTGAAATTGATTACAAACATTAGAAATAGAATAAGAATAAAATACAAACATTTATTGTGCCATATAAAGAAGGTTGGCACTATTGTCCAATTATTTACATATTATATAATAAAAATACCAACAATATTAAAAGTATATTATTTAAAAAGCATAATATGTAACATTTTTAATTATCCGAGTGTAATGTAGCCATATTATGCGAGTCAAATACTATACTTTATCTACAACTATCAGGCATATAAGAAATCTGATATTATTTGTTATATATTTTTGCTGTCATAATATTTCATTTTCCTGAATATATACATAAGGTTAAAAAATAGATCATTTATTTACTTATGAAATTAATTGTTATATTAGTACAATTAGTTAAATTAACTGATGGCGTAGTGCCAATATCAAAATTAATATTTATTGCCAGACATACGTTGTTTTCCATAATACAAGATTTTCCCTCCTGATTTGTACTAACATTAGTAGCATTATAATTATTTGAGTTTATTTAACTTAAAATTTTGTGAGCTGTATCTAATTTATATTTCTTAGAATTTGCAATATAGCCTCCGGTCACGGAGGCAGATTTCCAGCCCCCGTGGCGCTTTAAAGTTGTCATTGTGCATCAGCACCCAATGTTGCAGATGATCTTCGTAAACAATGACCTGTGTACATTTCTGGATGCTTCAGTTTTGAAAATTGTGCTATTTGTTTGCCCATTGATCCAAACTTGTTAATGCCAATTACTTGTTTTGGGCATTTTCCGTTTTGATAGTTAAGAAAAAAATATTCTGAAGTTACAAACGAAGGACGAAGATCTGCATACTTTTTTACAATTTCATAGAAACTATCAGTCATCGAAATTACGAGGAACTTTGTTTTTAGTAAGTGGTACAAAACCGTGTACACAGCCGTCATAGAATTTTAAATTTTCCGTTTTCATTGCATAAAGTTCATTTGCTCGGCAAGCTCCCATCACTCCCATTATTAATGCGAACTTAATAAAATAAATATTTAAAACAATACACTAATAATTATTACCATTTTACTTTTGTTGCCAAATATTTTATATCAGGAGCTTCAGTAATAAACTTGTTAATTTGTTCTCCAGTAAATGCTACAGACTTTTTTGGTTGACATATTTCGGATTCTCTTTTTAATAATGCATGTAGTCGTGCATAATGTTCAATATTTATATTATGTTTTAAATTTAGAGTGTTTTTAAGCATGGAATAATGACACCACAAAGTTGTCGATTTTGTTAATTCTTTAAAATAAACCAATATTCAGCCGCCACTGTATAAATGAGTAATATACAATTTCATATTTTTTTCCCTTTCAGGCAATAAATTTAAAGTTACTGCTTTAGCAGCCTCTTTAATTTCTGGTGGTGTACATTCAGTAATTTCATTTTCACTTTCCATTTAAAAAAAAAATTGGTTTTTTAGCGTCAGCGTCTATCTAACGGTAGAAACAAAATGGCAGTACCCGCGTAGTTAGCTGTAAGTAGTTCATATATAGCTTAACAGATGGCGCAACAATAGCACTTAAATGTCAAAATAACTATTCAAATTGTATTTATTATACTTTTACAATCATTTATATTGATATTTACAATAAAAAAAATCGGTTGCCTGTAAAGTCGGTTTTACGGGCGAAGATTTTACGTGACAACGTCTTTTTCTCGGTAGAATATTTGACACAAGCACGCACCGATTCAACGCGCCTAATTCTCTAGTGCTGCGCGCGCAGCGGACCGATCATTTTGAGTGGGAGAGAGACGCAAGGCATTCGCCGGTCCGGCGGGCCTCTCTCTCGTTCGGTGACTCATCGTAACAGACGTGAGCGGGCGTTACACTTTTTCATGAGTGACTCCGAGCCACAACCTAATTTAAGACGTTGTCACGTCAAAAATACATAATTATTAAATTAACAGTTTATTAAAATGCTGTGTGTAAAATTATATGCTCTATTTATCAAAGAAAATTGTAGCGTGTAATAGGGGAGAGTAGCCTAATTTGGACCGTTGTGGTATCCAAAGATTGATAAAATCTGTGCGATTTTAGATAGACTACTTGTTATACGTAGAGGTAGACTAGATTAATGTAATCGTGTTTGTGAAAAAAATGTCTCATGGTTACATTAAGAGGAGGGTTATTTGTTTGACTACGAAGAAAATTTGTTATTTTGATGTAAGAGTGAAAGCCGTTAGTTCGTCCAAACGTAAGTAATTACAGGTCCTCTTATATCACCACAAAGCTTACTTATCTATCTATAATTTCCTGTAATAATTTTATGAGTTTATGTTACTTTGACATTTTTGTATAATTTTAAGTATAAAATATTCAAATTGCTCAAGTTGGACCGAAAACAGTTGCCCAAATTGGACCGACAAAAATTGTGATTACGGCACAGAATAGTACATAGAGAAGCGACACGTCGACATGTCGGTACCTTTCATGTTACCCTATTCAGTTCTATGACCTTGGAGCATTGTGTAGACCTTTAAATTTGTTGACTTCTCCTATCTCTCCCTAAGATGTGACGAAACTATCCGATTTTAAACAATGAGCCCTTTAAATTTGTTGCCTTTCCCCATCTCTCTGACAAAATGCGAAACATAAAAAAGAAAATGGTGATTCATGGTTTTGTATATTGTGTGAAAAAACCAAGGAAGACAATATGATACAATATATGAAATGTCGCACTTGGATTCATTCTCAGTGTGCTGGAGTTAGTGCTATAGTTAAAAGGTTCTATTGTTGTAATTTTCGTTAAGAAAGCTAATGGTCCAATTTAGGAAGCTAGCGGTCCAAATAAGAAAACCGGTTTCCTATATTGGACCGATGACAAGATTTTTTTGAATTTATTTTTTACTATTATAAATGGTATTTAAAAATTAATAAATGGTTTTATTTTGAAGGTACACTTAGTGAGTTTCTTTTCTACTACTTAATTTTTATTGACGTGCTTCCGTGCTTTTATATAGTGAATATTATAAAATCGGTCCAAATTAGGCTACCTTCCCCTATAACGTTTCATATTAAACTTGTGTAATATGAGTAGTATATTATATGTAGTATCACACGTATAATGTACCCATATTTCAATAATTGTAGATAAAATTATTTAAAGTTATATTTTTTTATTATACTTGCATCATAATCCTTGTTTACTAAATCAAATACCATGTGATAACGCAAGATTAAACAGGCCGTTCTTCATAGTTTCTAAGGAATAGCATTAACATATAATAATTTAAAGTTATGTGAACAACAAATGCTAATTAATTTCCATGTAAACAATGTTCATGTTACATCACACAAAATTATAAAACGTCAAAATCAAATTTCAGGTCCTTTTTTCAGCGTATGGTGCAGGTAAAAGTTTTTAAGCAATAACATTAATATATAAAATGTATGTCCGGTTGCAGACAGGCTATTAAAAAAAAACCAACTGATTAATTTGACGTTGTTACCATGGCCACGTATTAAAAATACATTTTAACTTTATTTGTTTTTAAGCAATGCTTATTAGTATTGATTTTCATGTTATACTTGTTATATTAACTTTACTACTGTTATAGTGTAATGTTATTGTAATTATTATGTTTTCCTGTATTAAGTTGGTTACAATATGTATTTATATATTTTGTTATAAGGTTAAGTGTAAGACCAGCTGTAGCTAAACTTTGCCAAATAAAATGTGATATTATTATTATAATTATTATTATTATAGGTACTATGAAAAAAATATTTAAGTATTAAGTAATATATACTTTAAAAAAGTACTAAGCATAAGTAATACTTAAAGCACTTTTTGCAAGGTACTTAACTATTAAGTTCAAGTATTTCGTAAAACAAAAGCGAATATATTAATAAATAGATATACCATAAATACTTACTTACTTCAAATTTTTTATACTTTTCGATGTCCTCTCTATCTTTTTCCTATCGGTCTTGCTTCATACATTTGTTTTATTATTCTATCTTCCCCAATCTTTGCATATGTCCCAGTCACCTCAGTTGTCTTTCTTCGATAGGTTTATATTATCTCGTTTTCTTTTCTATTTTTCTGAGATACAACATTTCTGCACGTGATTTCTATGCTTTTTCATAGTTGTAGGGGATTCACTGCCGTATGTTATTATATGGGTCATTACTTTTTTAAACACTTGTGTTTTGATTTCTTTTTTACTTCAATTGAGTTTAATACTCTTGCTTTTTCTTACCTCTTCTTCTATAGTTTCGTTTATTAGTACCCCGAGGTAGTACAATGATGTCATTTTTTCTAGTCTACTTTCGTCTATGTTTATATTTATCTTTCCACGATGTCTTCTTTTTTTCTAAAGTGCGTGCGTTTTTATCTTTTATTTAGGGTAGTGTGTTTTTCTAAATTATCGTTATATTTCGTAGCATGCCCCAGAATTTTTTTTATTCGACTTGAAGGATTATTTCATCTTTTCACTGAAGTCTGTCCAGTTATTTTGCTTCGCTACTTTAATCTGATTTTTTATTCATTCATCTTTTATTTTTTTAAATGCGAGATATTTCTTGCATTTTTGTTTTCTGTACTTTACTTTTGTTCATTTTTTTTGGCCCACCATGCTATTTTCTTTATCTGCGTGTGACATATTTTTGTTTTCCCACATGGTTCTTCTGCGCCATTTCTAGAATTATTATTTTAAATTCTTCTCTATTTTCAGTTAAATCGTTTAATTTTTCTTTTCTTTAATTTACTTTCTACTAGTTGCAAATTTATTTTACTCATTTCTTCTTCTCTTAGTATGTGGCCCTTCATTTTGTGCTTTGATTTCGTTTTCCTCCCAACTTTTTGCTCTTTTTTATTTCTGTTAGTTAGAATTTTTACCATGAAATGATTGTGACAAACCGATAAACATTAAGTTGTTATTGAAAATTAGCAGATATCACACCGATACGTACGATGCTGCTTGCTGTAGACTGAGTTGACAGGTCAACAGGTAGTGCTTCAGAGTAAAGTAGATTCATCCCGACGAGCCGAGAGCAAGGACCCAGCCTATTGTGAAGATCGTGTAGGAAACCGATCAAGGTGGGATGCCGAAGCCGGTAGTCGTCCTGGGAAGCGAATAAAAAGAAAAATCTGCACATCTCGGACCACCAATCGAGAGACAGCAAGCATGATAACATGTACGTCGGCCAGGTTGAAACTAAAGTATATACGGACTTCCGCAGCTAGGGTAATTTGAGCCAATTTCTTTAAAAAATATGGCTCACGTAAGGGGAAAGGAGTGTGACAAACCGATAATCATTAACCCCCAGATTCACGAAAGGGATTAGCCACTAACTCCATATTTATTCCCATTTTTAACTCCGTTCCGAATTCATGAAAGGGATTAGTCACTAACTCCGAATAAATTTAGTCCCACATTTATACCCGTTGTTAACTTCATGAAACGTCAAACTAACTCCATTCGCATTTCATAAAAAGGATTAAGTATATTATTTAGTCCAAAAGATAAATGATTATCAGCATTTCTAAGTAAGACAGAGAAATATTGTGATGATATTTGAAGTCATAGACCATATTTACTGATTTGTTTGAAGTAAAACACATTGATTACGTTGATTACAAGCATACGCGAAGCATTCATAGTGTAATTAATTTTGTTTAATATAAACGTGATTTAAACAAAGTTATTAATTTTCTAAAATAAAAATGTAAGTTTGATAAAGTGTAAGTATTGCTATAATTAATTTTTTAAAATATTTTTTGTATTACAAAGGATATAAATGTTCGAGTTAACCTCAAAATTATTTTTTCTTAATCTTTTCTCCACCTCCATTGTAATAATATATTATAGTCGAATCAAACAGTACTGCACACAATTGATTACTGAACACTGATTACCACTGAGTACCGGTATCGGTTTTCTACGACTGATCAATTGATCACTTTCAGTATATGGCGCCAAATGCACAAAAGCAAAGGAAATATTTCATCCTTTCGACATTTAATTATGCGTATTTACATACAAACAAATTTGTTTGTATGTAAATACATTTTGAAAATTTCGTAGCCTTTAATCTTTCACACCCAGATTCACAAAAAAGATTAAATTCGGAGTTAGTTAACTCCAAATTTAGTCCGGATTAAATTTTCCGGGATTAGAGCGATTCACAAAACAGATTAAGACCGGAGTTAAAAACGGAGTTAGTTAATACCGAATATTAGTTACAATTTTTCCCGCTTTTTCGCCACTACAGAATATTCTTGGCGCCATATACTGAAAGTGATCACTTGATCAGTCGAAGAACACTGATACCGGTACTCAGTAGTAATCAAAGTTCAGTAATCAATTGTGTGCAGTACTGTTTGATTCGACTATATTATATTATTACAATGGAGGTGGAGAAAAGATTAAGAAAAATTAATTTTAAGGTTAGCTCTAACTTTTATATTTTTTGTAATACAAAAAATATTTTAAAAAATTAATTATAGCAATATTTACACTTACATTTTTATTTTAGAAAATAAATAACTTTGTTTAAATCACGTTTATATTAAACAAAATTAATTAATAATTACACTACGAATACTTCGCGTATGCTTGTAATCAACGTAATCAATGTGTTTTACTTCAAACAAAATAGTAAATATGGTCCGTGACTTCAAATATCATCACAATATTTCTCAGTCTTACTTAGAAATGCTGATAATCATCTACAAATACTGCTAATTCCATCAAACTACTGGAGTTATCTTTTGGACTAAATAATATACTTAATCTTTTTTATGAATTGGGAATGGAGTTAGTTTGACATTTCATGAAGTTAACAACGGGTATAAGTGTGGAACTAAATTTATTCGGAATTAGTGAATAATCCCTTTTGTGAATCTGGGGGTTTCAGTTTATGGCGCCAAGTATATTCTGCGACAAGAATTAAAGCGAAAAAAATTGTAACTAGTATTCGATATTACCTAACTCCGTATTTAACAACGGTGCTTTGTGAATCGCTCTAATCCCGGAAAATTTAATCCGGACTAAATTTGGAGTTAACTAACTCCGAATTTAATCTTTTTTGTGAATCTGGGTGTAAGTTGTTATTGAAAATTATGTAAGTAGATGTAGAAAAATTTATGTTAATTAGTTATGTAATTAAGGATTTATTTTTGGTTGCTCCCTTTCTAATGTTGTATACTATATAAACTCGGCTAATATTCGAAAAAAAAAACCGTTGTATCATTGAAGAAGTTGAAAAACGGTAGAAAAAGAGTCAGTCATGACTCGTCGTCATATACACATATATTAGATGTAAGTAAGCTTATTTATTCTCACATGTAACTGTTTTGTATGTCGTATTATTTTAACTTGTATAATTTTAATTATAATTCTTTTATTTTATTTAATATATTTTGTTAAGCTTTTTATCGCTTTGTTTCTCCCAAGTATTTTAATTTTCCTAAATCTAGTTTGGTTATTCTAAATTATAAAAATAACCTGGTGGCAGCTTAAAATCTATCTCTTTTTGACAGTATCTTAAATATTGAAACAATTAATATCTTTTTTTTTAAATTTCAATCTTTTTTTTATAAATTTTCTGTTACATGATCACTTCTTATTTCTGGGTCTCTATATACTCATATATCTTTTGCACTTCTGTTTATTCTGTGGCTTATCAGAAAATAGACTATTATCGATTTTTTATTTCTTAATAGTTCTACCCTGGTGTACTTGCGAATGTTTTCATGTTAAGAAGGTGTTTGGTACAACTAAAACCTTGTATACATAGATTTATTATTCTCTCTCCATACTTTGGCTTCCTACTCTCCCTTTGATATCTTTCATTATAATAATATTTTTATTTGTCTCGTCCATTTCTATTTGGAGTTACTCGAAGTGTTTATCTTTCTCCCCTTTACCATTGTTTTCCTTGGGATCATATGCCACTATAACTGTGAATTCGTTTGATTTCTCTAGTTTCAGATCTATTTTTAGTATTAGTTCATTAACGTATTTTTCATTGTTTATATTATTCATATAGGTATCCTTAAATATGAGTACTACTTCATCTGTTGCTCTGTTTGTGAATTTTTGCGCTGACCTTTTCCTGTCATTTTGGTTTCGGTTATTCCTATAAAATGTCTACATTTGCTTCGATCATTTCTTCTACTAACTCATTCTTCTTTTCTCTTAATTGATCTGATATTTCATTTGCTTATGTTATATTCCAGTTTCGTGTCCTTCTGTCTAGCCTGTGTTGTCGTCTTTCTATTGGTTATTTGCTTGTTTTTTGTTCGTTTTTGATTCCTTTTTTACCGGTGTTACACCTTCAATTTTTCGTCCCATTCATATTACTCGTCGTCAATTAATATGTACTTCAAATAAAAATAAGTTAAAGTACTTTATCTACCCTTGTGGTTAAAGTGCTACTTTTTTCACTATTTTGAGTTGATAAAATTGTACTTTAACATCTGCTATAGAAAAAAAATTTAACAGCAATGTTGAAAAGTTCATTTGCTATATTTAGTAGATCTATGCACGCAAAAGTCGTCAAAAAAATTCTTAACCCGAGAAAATGTAACCGATTGTTGGAAATAAGTGTAATCGATGTAGAATTATGTCGATTTGTTTAGTAGTTTCCAATATATGACGAGATAAATAGAAAAACCGAGAAAAAATAATATCTGAAACAAATATAGACTTGGAAATAAGATAGATCGATAGAGCAGAAAGTTTTACATCGATTACACTTATTTCTAGCAATCGGTCGCATTTTCTCGGGTTAAGAAATATTTGGCGGCTTTTGCGAGCGTAGATCTACTACTGATTATTCAGATACGATATTATCGATTTAAAGCAATCTTAAAATTGCACTATGTAAGTAAAACACTATGTAGCCAAAGCACGAAAGCACAATAAAGGAAGCGCATTAAAGTTGTTTCAATTTTAACTTCTGTCATTACATTGACGACATAAACACACTTCTGCTAAGTACTTACTTTCCTTACTTAAAGTTTTTTAAAAAACTCTCAGTTTCACCTGCCGCCATGCTATTTAGATGTGGTGACTCTCATTCAGACAATATTACAATTATCAATGTAGAAATTGAACATAGTTTGTTTTCTGCAACAATGGTACATAACCTAATATATTGAAAAAAAAATATTTCGAATGTAAACAAATAAATATTATTTTCTAAATTTTACAACATGTACAATAACTTTTGTAACTACTGATGATGTGCTAACTTAACCCGAAACGTCCTGATAAAATAAATAACTCAGAAACCCAAAGGCCTCCATATTAATTCACTTAATGAAATTTGTATATACAAAGTTATTCATGTACAGCTCTATTAGAACTTTAATCATAAAATCCATAACAAGGAAACGCGTGCGCACGTGTAGAAGATTTCTCTATCACTGCATTTTTATCGCAGTGACAGGTCACTAATAAATCCGACAATAAATAGACAAACGTGACAATTTAAATTCTGTGCTGGACGTGTAGTGAGCTAAGTACCGGTGAGATGAAGCAGTTGCGGTTCACACGAGGCGCAAACAGCGTGAAATTATAGTTCAATCTCTAACCGCTTGTAGCGCTCCGATCGCAATAACGAACGGACGAGTGCTGTCACGGGTACTGTACAAGGATGCGGATGTTTGAAGTACAGAAATACAAGAAATATCACATACGAATTTGTGCCAAATAGAATGTTGATCTTAATTTCACGTGCAGGATTGGATTGACCAATAACAAAAGAAGCCCGAAATTAACAGTGAAAATTTATAAACAGGGGTATGGGTATCTGCGAACACGAACCTCCTCTTAACTTTTTTAGTAGATGGAATAGGAAAATTTGTTTTATAAAAATTATATATTATATATGTCAAAAATACTATTTGATGACATACACAGAAAAAAACACACAATGACTATTTTTATTTTTTAAAAGAGAACGTAAAATTATTTTGGTAAAATAAAAAGCGTTATATTTTTCTTTAAGTCGATCAATGTAGTAAAATATTTAATTTTTTGTATAAAGTAAATTTTTCTAGTCCTTCTATTGAAAAAGTTTTATACATATATACATCCTGTATACAAATTTTCACCATGAATTCCGCATTCCTGGCCCCTTCAAATTACATATATTTATAAAAGATGAATACTATGAACCTCCCACTAAGTATAATAGGGTGCATGTGGTACCTTTCGTTAGATTACTTAATTAGCATCTATTGATATCAAATATTATGGACTATAACCTTTAGTTGAAATATTTGATTAAATAAATCGTATTCTGACTGCTGTTCTTATTTCTATAATAACAATTTTTTAAACAAATGCTCCAGAGCCGAGTGGATAAGGTTATGGCTTTGTAAGTTGGAACATCAGTTTTTAATTATTTAAAGTGTAAATTACAAGTACATTCCATTAATTGAGACTCCTGTAACATTTATTAATATATATTTGATTGCAATAAACGACTCATATTTTATGTTAATTCCACACCTTAGGATAAAGTTACTATTTATAAACAATAATTGCAGTTGATTAATACAAAGTCAATAATATTTAAATTAATTATTATTTTGAAAAAACCTTCTAAAAATAATTATAGTATATTAACGGAAGATATACGCATATTATAGTAAAGTGCCAGCGACCGAATAAAAAGGCTTAAAAATTAAGATACTATAAGCTGACTAAGCCAATATACCTCAACACAAAAAAAAACCATAGGGATTAATTGCTAATTAATCCCTGTGGTTTTTTTTTTTTTTAATTACTGCATTTTTTTTAAATTATAAAGGTTGAGCTGGCTCAAGACACAATCTCGCTCAACCATAATATTCAACATGTGAAATAGAATAAACAGCAAATTAAATTAATTGTCGCTATATTCAAAAAGATTATACAGGGTGTTCATTTTATTTTGTCCACTATTGCTATCTCGAGAACTATAAGAGCTACGAGGTCGGTTAAATTAGCAAACAATTTCTATTTTACAACACTATTAACATGAAACAAACATTTTTTTTTTAAAACCAGTGATTCTCAAAATACGTGTCCCAACTTTTTTATTTTAAATGTGAACCTATTTTTTCTATTTGCTTATTCGATAGACAATTTTATTTTAAATTCAATGATATAACATTATCATACCCTAACATTACGATTTTTTTGAGAAAAATGCATCTGAAATTTTATATTAATTTGATTAAAATATGACAATAATAAGAGTGCCACGACGGAAAAAAACGGAGTAAACGTCATTTTTTAACCTGGAATTAGAGTGTCTTGACAGAAATAAGTGAATAATAGTTATTTACATATCATGGCAGGGAGGTTAATCTTTTCATGACGAATATGGAGATTGTTTGCCGAGGCGCAGGCCGAGGCAAATAACCATGAATGAGTCATGAAAAGGTACCTCCCTGACGAGATATGTATTATATTTTTTCTGAAATCGTACAAAATTTTAAAATCAACGAATAATATATGTATTTATACATAACCTATATGTATTTTACGAGTAACTGTCATTGTAGGCTACTGAGGTTATGTGTCAACCTGCTCTGTTGTTTGTTTAGCTATCACATGGCACGCAGGGCAAGCTCATGGTTGCCAGATCACAAATTAAGAAATTATTTTTTTTATTGTAATTTGTTAAATCCATTGATCTTCTAAATTTAGTTTATTTAGTATAAATACTACATGTTATAAACATTTGAATTTTATTCATTGGTCACGTAAACAGTGTTTCGTATTGAAATATAAATATACCTACTTGTCAAAATAGAGTTGGCAACATTGTATTTTACCACTGCCTAGGCAGGGAAATTGGATTTCCCTGCCTATTTTGCGGCAGCCATTTGATAGATTACTGGCCGATTTCAGGAAAAATATATTCTTTCTGTCAAGACACTCAAATTCCAGGTTACTTTTCAGTTTGTACATACTTTGCGATTTAATTGCTCTAGCTCAACCGGCAAATTCTTGTCAAAAAGACATGTTAGTACTTCAGTAAAACTAATACTACTAGTTGCTTAGTAATTTTGTACTTAACACAGTTTTTGATGTAATTTATACAATTTGTATACATGTCTTCCTATCTTTCAAATTTGTATATTGTTATTAGTTTACTATTGCTTTTTTTAACATCTTGTAAATTTAACGTAATATTTAGACTTTGTGCTTGTGGGCGTGAGCCAGCTCTACCGTCGTATCTTTTATATATGTTATGTATATAATCTTTTTAAATATAGCGACAATGGGGATGTTTAGCGTGGTTGAAATTACATGTGAAATATCTTTTAGTACTAAGTATATGAATAATTATAACTTAAAATGTAATTGAAAGTTAAAATTATGTTGCCAATTATTTATAATTAATGATTTATCTACGAGCCACACTGACGTCACAAGTGAGTTATGCGCTTGCGCAGAAGGGATTGTGAGACCTGACTTTTTGAACGTAGGTTGTATTTTGAGGCATTACACCACACGCTTCTCTGTTGCCATGGGAACCCAGCGCGCGCTGGTTAAGATAGACGATACGTTCTCCGCTAGCCACACTGACGTCATTTTTATATAAAATTAAATTTTTTGAGAAATCTACGCATCTTTGGGTGAAATAAAATGTAGAATATCACTTTTGAGGGCATTCTTGATAAAAAAAAAATAAATAAAATACGCTAAACATTAATTTAAAATTTGCGCAATTAATTAGCAATCAATAATCTATTGCTGTTTATTCTATTTCACATGTTGAATATTATAGTTGAGCCAGCTTGTGTCTTGAGCCATCTCAACCTTTATAATTTAATAAAAATGCTGCAATTTAATTAAAATTTACGCAATTAGCAATTAATTAGTTTTAAATCCCTATGGATTTCCTTTTGTGTTGAGGTGTATTGGCTAAGTCAGCTTATAGTACCTTAAAAATTTATCCCATGGGGGTTTTAAACGAAAAAGATGGGATCTTCAGAAACTTGAAGCTTATACGTCATATAGTGAAATGCCAGAGTCGTCAAAAATTCGCTCTGTGCCAAAGGGCGCAAATCAAAATTTTGGAGTTACATACAAGAGTCGATGTGAAATGCAGTTTTATACCTACCGTTCAAATTTCATTAAAAAGTCTGTACAGGTTTACCACTAAAAAGATATTGAATTTTTGATTTAACATGGGTACTTATAAGCCCAGCCTGAAGAAATCTGCTCATATCTCCGTTTGAGTAGCCGCTAATATTGTATCTTTTTACAAGTTTTTCACATTTTTCAACTAATATCTCCAAAAGTAATGATTAAATAAAAATATGATATTTGAAAATGTTTTAGCTCCATTTATTATCATTGAAATAGTACTTGTCGTTCAATTTTAGTACGAACAGTTTTCGTGTAACAGTAATTTTAAGAAAATACTGCACTTATAACCTTGAGCGGGATTCCGCATCGCTCGCTGCTAACCCCTCACGTCGCCGCCGCGGGCGCTGCCTTTGTCAATAAACTGAAATCATAGAAACTCAACATAAATAATAATAAAATATATGTCTAAGGCAATATAACGTATTATTCCTTGTATAATATCATATTTTGAATATTTATAAGTATAAGAAGTGTGTATATGATACTTTAATAATATTAGTGGCAATCAAAAATTAAAATTACTGAATCAACAAAACTTTATTTGAAATATACTTAAATAATATGTAAAAATCATAAAAATGAAATTATCTGTCACTGTCATCGGTTTCTTCTGAAGGTGGTTGTAGGAGTTCATGTCGAATTGCTGGTGTACATTGTGTCAATTGTTTTGACCCATACACATACAGTATCCAATGCAAGATAATTTGTTTTTCTTGCAACTGCAGGACTTCATTCGATAATCTACTGTTATGAAAATTACTGTATATTTAATAATATATACAGTATGAGCAACGAAATGCGGAACATATGACTTTAGCATGGGATTTCAAAAATATGCACATACTCTGTCTCCTGATAGATTTACAGCAAAACTACAAAAGTACAAAGTTGTTGGAAATAAAATTCTACGTCAGATAAGGTTATAATTGATACAACAGCACGTCTGTAGTACAGGATTTATTAAATATAAAACATTTTTGTTAAAAATCAGAGAGCCATGGAAATAAAAGAAAATATCTATGTGGCAGTTCTGATAGTTAATGAAATGTTATTATAGATTTTTTTATATATTTGTAATATTAGTATATTATTTAGGAAAAAGAATATAAATTTGATTTAAAGAATATTAAAATACAGACAATAATAATTTTAATCATTGATACTTCACTAAACTTTTATATTTTCTTTTATTTCCATGGCTGTCTGATTTTTAACGAAAATATTACATTTTATATTTAATGAATTTCGTACTGCAGACGTGTTGTTACATCAATTATGATCTTATCTGACGTAGAATTTAATTTTTGAAATCCCATGTCAAACTTGATTGGTATATAATATAATTTCCGGAGTTTATGGTATGGTTTGAAAAATCGAAAAAACTATATTGTCCACCATTTGCCAACCATAATTTAAATAATAAAGGAGTTAAATTTTAATGCAGACGATAAAATGTCACTTTATTGATGGTTTGTCAATATGACATTTGAAAAACATACTCCCCACTACCTCAAAAATAGAATTTATTTATGCACTCCACATTCAACAAACATCAATTAACAAATTTTATATCGTATGAAGTGATAAGACTTCCTGACAATCATAATTTTGAATTTGTTTTAAGCGGTGGATTTCTTCAAATTTAATAATAAATTATTGGCCATCAAATAATGAAGATGAAGATACTAGAATAGGGGAGAGTAGGTATAAAACTTCATTTTACATCGACTCTTGTATGTAACTCCAAAATTTTGATTTATGCCCTTTGACTCAAGACGATTTTTTGACGACTCTGGCATTTCACGATATGAGGTACAAGTTTCAAGATTCTGAAGGTCCCATCTTTTTCGTTTAAAACCCCCCACGGGATGACACTTGTCAGGCCTTGTAGCACTCTACTATTACATTCTGAAGATTTCTGATGCACGATCGAACGTAGTGAACGAGGGCAGCAAAAGCTGGTGGATGTAATATGCCGTTAGATTCCCGTAGGGCACAAGATATTTTTCTGTATCCTTGAGAATATTGTATTAAAGAAAAAACGATAATTTTATAATGTAAAATACAAACCTATCGCTTTCCTTCACTACTGAAACCACGGCAACAAGTAACAAAATATATAATAAATAATTTAGGATTCTGATAGTTCTGACAGTCTTGACTTTTATATTTTCATTTCAGAAAACGTTTTGGCATACATTTCGGAAATATTGAAAAAGAAAATGCAGTCAAACGTTGGAATGAGATTTCTATAACAAAGGTGAGAATATACAGGTGTCCGTTTTAAGAGGCTAACCATTGGGACTTGGGACCTTGAGAATCGTATAAGATATACGAAGTCGGTATTAGTTGGTCATTTTATGGATGTATTTTTTTCCCAAAAAAATGCATACGTCAATAGATTTGAGCAAAAAAACTGATTTTGGCCAATTTACTTGTTGATTTAGAAGTTATTTGTTTCAATTCGTACAAGTTTCTACTTCGCACATTCTAGAGACACTTTTTTACGAGGAATTAATAGCGATTTTCACAATTTTTCGATCAATTTTTGAGAAATTCATACTAACTTTCTATTTTCATATTGGGCTCAAAGTTGTCTTTAGTACCTACTGTTGAATAGAGATTTTTTGATCCTTGCAACGATATAAAACACATGTACATTAAAATTAAAATAAACTACGAAATTAGAAATTGATTGATTTTATTCGTTTCGATCAATAGTGTTTTGTATACAATATCGAACACCTTTTGTTGCAATCGAAATTTTGACTAATCAATTCCATTAGCGAGACTTTTAATAAGCAGCTTATTGAAAAAAGCAGATAACTGTCGAAATACATCTTCAGCATTATCCAGAAAGTCTACAACAGTACCCGACGTATTTGTTTCTGTTTTGTAGAAATTTAGGCGAATATTAAATTGAGCACACACGCCCACACACCCGTACACCTTATACCTACATCCACACACTCACACACACACACCTAGACCGACACCCACACAATTTTGATAACCACGATTTGACAGTTGTTATATTGCGTGTTGAGCAATAAAAATTTTGAATTAATTTTTGTAAATTTCATTAAATTATGCTAAACCTTATCTCGCAAACATAATTAAATGAAAATTAGAGTGAATAATTCATAAAACTATTTTTGCAAAATATTCATTATTCTGTAGTTATTATTTTGTTTCCATTGATTAATACATACAAAAATAAAAATGGCAGTTGCCATTACCATACAATGGACTATGATGACTTTACATTTAAATTATTTATTAAAGAATAAACTAAAGTATCTTTCAATATTTTTTTGTCAGTAAAATAATACCAAAAATAATGTTTATTAGTACTCCCTACATGTTATTTTCAAACACTCAAGTGCTTTAGATGATTGAAAAAATTTGATAAATCCTCATTAAGATTGCTTATGTTAGATTTTGTTGATTTTCTGTTTGAACTATTGTCATTCGTGAAATAATCAAGCAAATATAATTCGAACTATGAATTTAATCGTTAATATTTACTTAATATTCCTGTAAAGTAATGATAATACGTCTCAAAAATGATTCTTAAAGCACTCTAGCTTTTTTTTATTTACATATGTACATATGTATGTATAGAAATACTGAAGAAAGACGAGAATCTATGTAAAATTTAAATATGTGATTTTTTAACACGAATGTAATTACTTTCTTATTAACTGATCTATAACCATATATCTACTATCTACTAGTTATTAGGTATATGTCTATAACGGTAGGCAGGAAATATTTGATGTGCGCATGGGTAATGTATTTTTGCGGCTTATAGTAGATTGCAGACAGCGGAGTCGTGATTGTTATTCAATTTTTTAGTCGTAATTCGGAATGAACTAGAATGTTGGCATTTTGCGTATTTAAATAGTTAATATTCTTATAGTACTTTTTGCAAGAGACTTAAGCCGGACTTAAGTACATGTATTTCCTAAAAGAAAGCGATTATATTAAAAAATAGATATATTAAAAATACATACACTCAAACCAATTAGTCTCCGTACAGCAGTAAATGAAAAAAGTATTGTACTCTTTTAAAGTTTTTTATTGAATATATATACATGAAATAAATTTCATATTATAACTTACTATATTAATAAATAAAATAATGTATTGACTTCCTAAATATTTCATAATGAAATCGAGAAAAGATATATGTTTTTATAACTACTAAGTACGCCAATTTATTATACTATCCATTAATATTCTTGGAGTTTGGGAGTCAATTTTACCCCATTCTTCTGCCATAAATGTAATAGTTCTTTTTTATTCTTGGGGCGTCTTGTTTCCTTTTTTTGTAATAAAACATAGAGATGTTAATTGGATTCATATCTAGAGACTGTAGAGACGTTTTTAATTGTTGTCTACAACTATATTCTAGCAGTTTACTTAATTATCTTGAAAGATTTAAGAATCCCTTAAACATAATTTTTCAGCAAATTTTACCAAATTTTCTTTTAAAATTTTTAAATAACCTACTTTTCTATAAATAAAAATTATATTTCCCACCCCTTCTGTACTCATACAGCATACAGCCCCATACAAGCACAGAACCTCTTCTATATTTCACTGTTTGGGAATTATTTTTTTTTGCATTTATTTGTTTATTCTTCTTTTTCCAAACAATATTTCGTCCATGTGATACAAAAAGATTTATTTTGGTTCGTCTGAAAAAATTATTGAGTACCAGAATGCTTCAGGGTGGTTTATATATTTCAAAAACAAAATGTAAAAATGTGTGTACGAAGACTAGTTGGTTTGAGTGTACATTAGGTCCCTTATAAAATTTTGCACACTGTACTGTAGGTATGTAGTAGGCACATAAACAGATGGGGATAAATAATAATATTCAAAGAAGATATTTTAATAGAAAAATAATCTAATCGAAATTTTGATTGCAATGTTGAAAAGTTCATTTGCGGTATTATTCCGATATGATATTGTCGATTTAAGTGAACCCTAAAATTGGAAGTAATATTGCTGCAACCGCCCATGAAACTTCTAAGTATGGGTCTCTCCTATTTTTTACACAATAAAGGATATGCGTTAGAGACGTTTCAATTTTAACTTGCGTCATTATAATGACGACATAAGCACACTTTTGTTAAAATACTTCTGAAATATTTTATTGCAATAAAATAATTAAAATGCATTTGAATACAACTTTAAATAATTTTTAAGTATTTACAATACTTTTTACTGAACTGTCGGTATTAAGTATCACTGTAAAAAAGTACATGAAGTACAAAAGGTTTGGTATGTATTACTTAAATTATTTTTAGTGTAAGTATGTAGATAGCTTTGAAATTGTTTCAAGCTATTTTCAACTTTCATAGACATATGTAATGTACTCTGAAAGGAAACTATATTTGCATGAAATGCAAAACTTTTCACAATAGCAACCATTAGCATTAATATAAGTCATTGTTCAAATGATTGCAGCACGAGGTATAATGAAAAAAAAAATGAACATGAAACGTATACGTGAGAATACGCAAATATTAATTATTTCTCACGCACGTAACATACACAAACCTCAACCAATCAGAAAAAGTAAAAAAAAGGTAAATACCTATATAAAATTTTTGTAGATTAAAAATAAGGCAATAAACACATGATGGAAACGAGTGATACATTAGTATCAGTATGTGAAATATTTGAATGTACTAGATAGCAGCAAACGCTAATATATTTTTTATTTTCGAACCTGTGAAAATGAATAAAGTTTTATTTACTATTCTTATCAAGTCAAAAATGTATGAAATTTATTTCTATAAAATGCTAGTTGTTAACTATTTTATATTACTCATTTTCATTTTCCTTAGTTTGTCTAATAATTATTTTATAGAAATAGATGTCTTATTCTAATTATTAATACATTGAAAATGATAAATTTGTATGTCATCCATACTGATCACACAATTGATAAATTGATATTTTCCCTATCACTTGTTCATTTATGTATTGTATTTACACATTGACAATCCATATATCTCAAACAGC
The DNA here is from genome assembly GCA_035578165.1 of Stenolophus ochropezus. Lineage (NCBI taxonomy): Eukaryota > Metazoa > Arthropoda > Insecta > Coleoptera > Carabidae > Stenolophus > Stenolophus ochropezus. The sequence continues at coordinate 2,819,304 of JAQOWZ010000024.1, read as the reverse complement.
TGTAAATTTGATGGCGAATGAATCACAAACAGCCAATCCACTAAACATAACGTGCCAACATAGCTATGCCGTGTATCTCGCTTCCCTGCAAGTAAACTTAAATAATAACAGATCCAGCTGCAGAAAAATCCAAAAAGGCACCGGCTGGCAGCACACGTATCAGGAAGTAGTTTAAAATACCCATCATCTGACCCAACCTAAGAGTTTGTATAAATTTCACGAGCGATCTGCGATCAAGCAGTTTGCGATTTAACCGTCGTTTAATGTTCTCGACAATTGGCGATCATAGTTGATGCCGATGTTCACTATTTTATCTGCTTTTATCGTGAAAACTGAAACTTGAAATATTTGTTTTAATAGTATACTATTTATTAAGGTTAAAACGAATATTTTCTCAGCCCAATATTCGGTAATTTTGTACATAATTATTAGAACATTTGTTGTTTATTTAAATTATGACAAAAATTAAATGATTACCTACCTCCAAACTATACAGGCTGTTCCATTTAAGTGTGCCACCATTGCTATCTAGAGAACTATAAGAGCTACGAGGTTGGTTAAATTAGCAAAGAACCACCATTTTACAAGATTAATACAATGAGAGTTTTTTTTTTTCGTCCAGTGGTTCTCAAAATACGGGACACATCTACTTATTTTAAATGGGAACATATGTTTTTTTTTAGGTTATTCGACAGAGTATTTTTTTCTGAATTCAACGATATAAACATATCATTTACTAATATAACAAAATAACTGAGAAAATATATAAATGTTAAATTTATATGTATTATATTTATATCTGACTGAAACAAGAGTGCTATTAAAAGAAAACATAGACATATTGTCAGTTTTAAGAAGAAAATGAATTGAAATCAGTGAATACTTTAGTTGCCCAACTACATCCACAACATGGCTGACTAATTATGGTGTTCTGCAACCGTATTTTACGCGATTCGATAGAGGTCGTTTACCATAGAAATAAATTCGGCGTATACAGCGTTATGCTTGATACAAGCTGCAAAAACTGCAGTTCACAAGCAGGATCTAGCATTCTGGCGCAACTCACCCTTACTTCTTATCTGTTAAAATTGATTATCATAAAACGGTAAGAATACGATTTTTACAAATTAATATATATCTTAAATTAAATTTAACTTATAGTTTAAATACTTGTTTCAAAATGAATCTAGTTGTTCACTTACATAAAAAAATAATTTTCCAAACTTATCAGAAACAATTGACAGTTAAAAGCCAGGTTTGTCCAACAACAGTATTATATATATTTTTTTATACTAAATATAGGAATATCGGATAAAAGTCGCGGTATAGCATATAAACGACAATTTAAAAAAAGATATATTTAAGAAACAACTGTATTTGTAGTTGTAACAAGAAGAATGTTTTGTTTTGCTTTTCGTGTTTGCTGTTTTCTGACGATCATGATGAAAAAATATGAACTGAAACTAGGGTGAGGTTGAATTTGACAGAAAATAAGGAAACCGAAAAATTTATTGCCATACAACTACAATGAAAAATTAGAAGATAAGATTACCGAAAAGAAAGAAAGACGTACTTGTTTGAAATGTAGTTATGGTGTTTAAAGAATAATAGTGAAAATGCGATTGAAAATGATAAATATATCAATTTTTAAAGTAAAAATTTTGGTCTGTGCCGGGATATGTCCTCGCTAGTGATGAACAAGCTGTTATTTATATAGAATATTGTCTATTTTCCGATTCAAATAGCTAAAATACATTTATATTACAAATTTAAATGTATATGAATAAAAAAATATTATTATTATTAGGCATAAATGAAATTAATTCTCCATGACAAAATCAAGAACTTATAGTAAATATTTTGACACTGTCAGGCAAGTTCTCAGAAATGCGGCTGTGAAATTGCTGTTCTCACCTCATAGCACATAGCAATAACATATATCTTTTATATCTCACGAACAAAATGATATTTAAATAAAATATTTTCACTGATATTCATGAATTAATGTATTTTTTCATATTCTTCTGCAAAATAGTACTATTTCGAAAATGGTACTCATTGTTAAAAATTTTTTTTCGATCAGTTGTTCTCAAAATAAAACAATTCATTTTCTTTTTAAAACTAATAGTTTAAGAACATAAAATTTAGCAACAAATGTTGAAACAATGTTAGACAGAACAATATGTCTATGTTTTTTATCCATAGCACTCTTGTTTCAGCCAGATATAAATAAAATACATATAAATTTAACATGAATTTTTCTCAATTATTTTGTTATATTATTATATGATATGTTTATATCGTTGAATTCAGAAGAAAATACTCTATCGAATAACCTGAAAATAAACATATGTTCCCATTTGAAATAAGAAATTTGTGTTCCGTATTTTGAGAACAACTGGTTAAAAAATATTTTTTTTTGCTCATTGTATTAGTCTTGTAAAATGGTGGTTCTTTGCTAATTTAACCAAATTCGTAGCTCTTATAGTTCTCGAGATAGCAATGGTGACACACTTAAATGGAACACCCTATATATATATATATACAGGGTGAGTCTGGGAAGACGCCCCCCCCTTAACTTTTTTATTATAAGTAATAGAAAAAAATGGCTCATATAAAAGTTTTATAATTTTACATATACTATTTGATGGCAGATGTAGATATTTTTTATAAAGTCAGGTTTACAAGATACGACTATCAACTTTTATTTTTCAAATGACAACCTATAATTATTTTAATAAAATAGAAACCGCCATTTTTTTCTCTTTTCAACGATGTATTAACTTTTATTAATGTATTTGAAAAATTTCGAGAAAAATGAGATCATTTAGAAATGTCAGAATTAATTTTTAAACAAATATCGGTGGCTATGTTTCTCGAAATCGGGTATACATCCTTCTCAGTAAGTAACAAACAAATGTATACATTTTTGACATTAATTTAATTGTTTTACATTGTTACGTTTTGTTTATTTTCATATAGCCACCTATAATATTTATTTAATAATTATTTCAAATATTTTTAAATATCTCATTTTTCTCGAAATTTTTCAAATACATTAATAAAAGTTAATAGATCGTTGAAAAGAGAAAAAAATGGCGGTTTCTATTTTATTAAAATAATTATAGGTTGCCATTTGAAAAATAAAAGTTGATAGTCGTATCTTGTAAACCTGACTTTATAAAAAATATCTACATCTGCCATCAACTAGTATATGTAAAATAATAAAACTTTTATAAGAGCCATTTTTTTCTATTACTTATAATAAAAAAGTTAAAGGGGGGGGGCGTCTTCCCAGACTCACCCTGTATATATATATATATATATATATACATATATATTCGGACGCTCAGTAATTTATTATAAATAACTGCTTACATTTATAATGTCATCTTTACTATAAATTAATTGTTGTCACTTATACCTAAAGGTAGATAAAAATAAAGCTAATTGAGGGAAAAAATCGTATATTTACTGACATAATTAGCTTAACAACTAATTTTTGCAAAATAATTTAAAATTTAGTGACAACTAAATGTTCGGACGCCAATTTTTTGTAACTTAATGAGGAGTAACACCTCTTTTATGCTTTTATAACTACCTGAATTTTTTTAAGCATAAGGAACCAAATTTCTTGTAACGAAAATCGAAGGTAGGAATAAATATGGAGGGAGTATTTTCAATCGCTAGTGAAGCATCTGCCTCTCTACAATGTGTATCTATGGGCGGAAGTTTATTTGATGTTAAAAGTTATTGTTGTCAACTGTTTAACTTCTATACGTAAGTTTTCTTGCAATAATATTAAATTATTTATTTAACGTAGTAATTATTTGCAGATGTTTTATAAACTCTTTAGTACAATAAACAGCTAATAGAGAATATTGAGTACCTAAACAATCTATAATGTATATGCTCGGAACATTTTGCCGAACATTGTTATGGTAATAGTTCCCCCTTTTTTAGGAAATTGAAAAAATGAGCTATACCGCCTATATTCCCTATTCAATATCTTATTATATCTGTAAGTATTATTTATGTAATATAAATCTGTACCTTGATGCTAAGAAGACTAAAGTACAAAATTGGCGAATTTGACAACGCTTTCTAGGAAAAACTCTAAAAGCATAAGACTAAATTTTTACACTGATAATTAATTAGTAAGCATGATTAAAATTGTACCGTAATACTTTGAAAAAGTATTTAATTGACACTGTTATTCGGAAAAAGAATTAATTTTAAATATAAACTTACTGTTTCACAGGAATTGGCAAACTTTGGGACTAATGGAAATATTTGTAGATTATTGGCAACGTTGAACAGGTACACAATTATATTTTATTTATTAAATATTATTTTTTAGTTATACCCGACTAAGGAAGATTCACAGGACGAGTCTAAGCGTGCAAAATTATTGGCGGTTGAAGAACAACCTCAATATGTTTATCTCCAATTTAGATTCATGATCCAGTTCTAGTTTAGTTCCAAGAGCTTGCGTTTAGTATACCACCAATTCCCGCAACAAAGGATGTGTTATTCGGTTAATATTATTATTGGCGATTGAAGAACAGCTATAAACCTTAAGAGGTTTCTCTCCAATTCAGTTTCATGATCCAGTTCCAGTTCAGTCTGATGAGCTTCCTTTTACTGTACCACCAATTCCTGCAACAGTTAGACGACTTATATCTAAAACTACTGCGTTTTCTCCTGATCGACGATGAACTCGTCGATTTTCGATGTACTTTAAAGCAGCACAACCATTTCAGAATTCCCAAAAAAATGAGAATATTTAGTTCTCATTAATTTCTAATTAATTATCAAAAAACCAAAATTATTACGGTTATTTAAAAAAACAAATATACCAAACTCTTAATATTAATTGATTACTATTTATATGATAATTAATTACTTTTTTTTCTAATTAATTAATAATTATGTACATATGTTTTACTCCAGTAATGAATTTGGATGTTATGAGTATTAGATAATATTAAATTGTTAAATAATAGCTATTTATGTATTAAGGGCGAAATGATATAGATTTTGGCCCGCGGTGCAAAATTGAAGTCCGACGCGCAGCGGAGGGTTACAATGCACCTAGGGCCAAAATATATTTCGCTCGTAATACATACAATATTTTTTGCACATCCGAAGTAGTATTACTTCATCACCGCGATCAAAGTAAAACGATGTTCAAATCAAATTCAGATCATAGTAGTCTATTTGACATATGTACGTTATCATGGATAACAATGAAAACAAGCAAGTAGTAAGTAAACAAAGTAGCAAAAAAGCGGTGACACGTCAAAAATTTATTATAAAAATTATTTTAACTGGACACGAAAAGTTCTAGGGCGAAAAAGAGTGTCATTTCGCCCTTAAGACAATGTTATTTGTCCGACTTTTACGCCCGGATGTGCAAAAAATATTTTTTACTCGTGAACTTTAGAATTAATTACTTAAATGTAACCATTTAAAAAGCACTTCCCTATGCGTCAATCAATCAATCAATATTGACACTTGAGCACAACCAGTTATAATGTAATTTATAATTCATTAATCGATTAAACAATACCTAAGCTCGAGTTTAGAATTATTTACTCGAGCAAAACCAGTCATAAAGCATTCTATAGTGCATTCGAGCACAACCCGTCATAATAAAATTTAAAATGCATTCATTAATGAAACAGTATCGAAACTCGAGTTTAGAACTAATTATTCGAGCACAACCAGTCATAATGCAATTTGTAATGCATTCATTGGTTTAAACAGTATCGAATCTCAAGTTTACAATTAATTACTCGAGCACAACTAGTCATAATGCATTATATAATGCATTCATTGATTCAACAGGATCGAAACTCGAGTATAGAATTAATTACTCGAACACAACCAGTCATAATACTATTTATAATGCATTCATCGATCAAACAAGATCTAAACTCGAGTTTATAATTAATAACTCAAACACAAACAGTCATAATGCAATTTATCATGCATTCATTGAACAAACATTATCGATAATCAAAATAGGAACGCAAGTTTCAGGGGAATGAATACCTAATTAAAACTAAGATTATTTCTCCAATAGTATATCATTATAATTTAAATGTCCAATAAGAATCGAGTTTAAGATTATATTAAATCAAACAGTTTAGAGTTTGGTATGTATTTTGTGTAGGAAAATCATAAAATAAATAAATTCTTTTTATTTTTATACAAATAATTTTTTCTTGAAACGTTATAAAAGTGACATCTTCTGTGACGTGATTGACAAAGTTGAAGTTTAATTTCTATGCCGCTGTAATATATTTTTTTATTCTAGCCGGCGTTCAATTTCTTTGCCGCCTTATCTGTAATATCGCCCTAAATTTCACTATAAAAACTAGATAACCTAAGAATAAAGTTACTAAAATTATGAATAACTGACAGGTAACCTACATATTAAACGTCAAATAGTAATTAATTTTTAAAATTTCTACGTTTGAAGAAAAAATAGAATGTGTTATTCAGAGCAAAAGTGGCTTTCCATGCTCGCCACACAAAGAATCACTTTTACTCTTAATAACACAATATAATATTAATTATCATATACATTCACTGTTTTATGGTTATATGTTTTAATACTGTGAAGTTCTGTCAACATGTCAACATGAACAGTTCGATTGGTAACACAGTACTCGCCAGGGAAACCTCGACAGAGACAGAGATCGAGAAAAAAGCTATAATGGTACGGTTATGAACTCAGTATTCGCCATGAAAACCACAGATAAGACATACACCGGAAAAACGGTAACAATACAGAGACGGACTCAGTACTCGCCAGAAAGACACGGTAGAGACACTAGTCGCTGGTCTGAAAACGCAGCTACTCCGGAAGAGCCACGGTCTAACTGCTCCCAGCTCACTGTCTCTCTGAGCGGTGTGGCCTTGCTTATAACTCCGTTAGCTGCGGTGGCAGAGATTTCGCGTGAGAGATACACCGTTACTCATGATTGCGTTGAGATACAGGCAAAAAAATAAAAAGAACCGATCGCCACATAGTAGACAGGGACCTTCGTTATCTATCCTGGGCGCGTTGTGAAGTTTTTTAAGTTGTAGACGACACCGCTTCACCACACCCCTTTTACTTGACCAAAAAGAAAAAAAAAAAGAATACATATGTGTAAGTAAACAACATACACAGTAAAATATTTACAACCAAAATATGCATAAAAACTTAAAATAATTCTTCATCCCTCGCCGTCATCTTCTGAGGGACATCTTTCCCTAGGGGTTGATGAATGTTTTGTACATCATTCCTCGCCCCCATCGTGACACCAGACCTCGGATCCGGCGGGGCAGTAGCTGGTCGTTTCTACCTCTTCTATTTGACTGTGTAGTATGTTTCTTAATCTTATTTCTAATATTCTTGTGTACAATTTCCCAACTGTGCTCGTTAAGATTTTGCCTGTTTACTTTTTACAATCTCAACTACCTCCTTTTTTAAATAATGGTACTATAATCCCTATTCTCCAATCCTCTAGTGTAATTTGATCCTTTTTTACTTGAGTTAGTAAGTTAAGTAATACATATTTGCCTTTGTTATTCAAAATTTTATCAATTCCGGTGATATTTCATCATGGCCTGGTTCTTTTCCTATTTTTATTTTTTGCAGTGCTTCTTGTATAATTTTTCTTGAGATATTTCTCGCTCTTCATTTATTTCTTGTTGTGTTAAAAATGTCGTTGTATTTATATTTCCATCCATATTCTCCTGTAGGTGTTCTTCATAATACTCCTTCCACCGCTGCATAATTTTCAATTCTTCTGTTATTACTTGTCCTTTTTTGTCTTTTATGTTTTTCAGCATGACTGGTTTCGGATTCCTCATTTGTTTTAGCATTTTATAGAATAGCATTTGGTTTTCTGAATGTGATTTTGCCATGTTCTAATTTGTTTCTTTTTTATTATTATTCTTTTACTTTCTTTGTTTTTTTCCTGTAGTCGACATTCTCACTAAGTAATGACCACTGCCTATTTCAGCTCCTCTTTTTATTTTTGTGTCTTTAACCTGTTTTCAAATTGTACAGTCTACTATTGATCTCTCATTTTTATTTGGTTCTTCGCTAATGTATTTATTTGTAATCCTTTTGCTCAAATTAAGTACTAGTAATTATTAGATCATTTTCTACTCAAAAGTGCAAAATTCTACATCCGTTGACGTTCTTCGTCACTCTCATTCCTTTCCAAGCCATCTTTCTAGTCTTTCATTTTCAAACCCCACTCTCCAAATTAGCTCTCCCATTGCTACTATATTATTATTTGTTTCGTCTATTTCTTTCTGTATCTCTTCAAGATATTTTTCCTTTTCGACGAATCTTTCATTTTCACTTGCGTATTCTACTATGCACTTTTCTATACCGATTATTATTTCCAGATTAAGAACTCTCTCATTTATGTACCTAATGTACCTGTTAGTGTTTGTAGATCCATACATTTCTTTTTTGTTTCAGTTATTCCTAAAATTTTAATATTTATTGTTTTTATTTCCTGAATTATTTCCTCTTCTTTTCCATTTATCCCTCTTACATTGCAGATACCTATATTTATTATGGTATCCTTATTTTTGTTAATGTCGTTTTTCTCATGTCCTTTTTCTTGGCCTGTGTCGACTACTCGTTTTGAATCCTTTCTTTTTCTCTCAATTTTTTGGAGCTGGGTTTGAGTTTTCTTTTATATTAAAATCTGTTAATTGCCCATTCTCCATATTCCACTTTCATTCCTTTCCATCTATAAGAATTTTTCCATTCTTTTTCTCTTCCATTGCTATTTTGTTCATTTTATTTTGTATTTCCAATTCATTTTTGGTTAGTTCTTATCTTTCAGAGTTTTCAGTTTCTTTTTATCCTCCCTATTATTTGTATTAATTGTAAGTCCTGTCATCACAATATTGTTTTTATATTTTGTTTTTCTATGTTCTCAATTCTGACTTTCATGTTATACATTTCTCTCTTAAGAGTGTAATGCACCCTTACTGCTAGTGGTGCAGTGCGGGGTCGGGTGAAGACGGGTTGAATACCTGGGGTAATAAAATTTCGCTTTCATACTAAAGCTAGGTTCACAGCTCTAACATAAACACTGTTTTTGGTCGTTGTAATTGAACTTTTGTTTTCGACGTAAGCATAAAAAATATTATCATTCACAGCTCTTAACACAAGCATTCGTCGCTGTGAATGTTTGTTCACATTAAATAAAAATAAAATGTAATAAATACGTTTAGATATAATATGTTCTTGGATTAATAATGATATTACTAATATAATAACGTTATAATTTATTTAATCTATATAAATGCAAAATAATATCAAAAAATTATGTTAAGAAATAGAGGTAAACAAACCATAATATTTTTAATATAGCAATTTAAATTTCAAAATATTTATTTATATTAATAAAATGTAGCTACGTTTCACATTTGATATGTATAAAATAAAATGATATTTATTTAAAATTAAATAATAATTTTTTTGACATGTGGTTCTCTTGACAGAGCAGCTATTTCAGCTATTCTCCTTCTTTTTACAATAGAACCTACTATTATTTTTGTTCTAGCATTCATTTTTTCACAAAAGCAAAATACAAATGTCAGATATTTGATGACACACAAATTTGGTCACACTACGCACATTTACTGCTCATGAAAAAGGATAGCCTCTTCTCTGTCCAATCGAAATACGTCGAGATACTACGTCGAGTATATGAAGTTTGCAAACTTTACGCTTGTGCGCAGCGACTACGTCTACGTCGAGAAACAAAGTTAAGAGATGTGAATGCTCAGCCGTATTCACGTTCGACATATATTTACGCTTACGTCGAGAAACTAAAACTACGACTACGTTAAGAGCTGTGACCGTACCTTTCGAGTGCAGTAGTTCGGTACTTTTCGTTATTTTCCGTTGAAACACTAGAAACGCCAAGCCATGAATGGGTACATGTTTCTCATTCAAACAAAAATGAAAAGTTTTAGAACAGATGTCCGAAACTGACTAGTCGGAAATCCAAGCCTCCGTATCGTGCGCTATACCTCAGACTTTTCCTGTACAAATAATTTTTGCAACGGAAAATAACGAAAAGTACCGAACTACTGCACTCTTAGTATGAAAGCGAAATTTTATTACCCCAGGTACTCAACCCGTCTTCACCCGACCCCGCACTGCACCACTAGCAGTAAGGGTGCATTACACTCTTAAACGAGGGAATCCCTTGATTTCATATTCACTAAAAACTTCTCTGTTTACCGTTCATTGTTCATTAGACCTTTGTCTGTTACTGAGTTAAGTTTGCACTGCAATTTAAAGCTAAGATGACTTCCAAAAGAAAACACTTTATCGTTTAACGAAAAGATCGAGATTATTACCAGTTTAAAGAAAAATACCGATTAAATAATCCTTCAATTCTGATGGTATCTTTAATCATGCATGTTGAATAAAAGCAATAATAATTTAACAATTTTTTATTTTTGGAATTACTCCTTTTAAAAATTGCAATGAAGAATTAATAAATAGATCAAATGGACAACATTGTCTAATAGCAGAATTGTTTAGAGATAAAAAATTAGGGGAAGCTATACGTCAAGCAAATAATTAAAATATAACCACAATAAAGCTTGTTAAATTAACCATATTCTATTACTCAGTGGTTACTTTTTAACCAGTTTTTAATTTTTTCTCCAATGAAAATAGATAACACTGAAGAAAATATCACTTGTAATGTTTGTCTTCATTTGTCAAAAATTTTAGTATCTGGTTAAAAATGAACCAATAAGTTACAGAATAAGCCCCTTACCTGTGACTTGTGACACGCTTATGATTATGGAGGAGAAACGTTAAAGAGAAAAATTACACAGAGACGACCTGGGAATAAATCGCCCAAAAATATAACTCTATTCAACAAACTGGAATAAGGAATGGATATATAGTATAAGTTAAGACCCTCATATGATATTGATGAAATATATGCTACCGAAGACATAGATGATACTGATATTTTTAGTAAATACTTCTACTTCATATGAAGCCTGGATTTAAAAAAAGCATATGTTTTACTAAACATAATTATATTTACATCTATTAAAATTTCACTTGACAAATATTTTTGACCGACTGTAAAACGGTTCGTTAAATTATTTAATGCTACGAATTTTGACAGATTTACATTACTCATTTAATTTTGAAATCTTTTGTGACACCGTAGTCTCCAGTCAAATTAGTTTGTCTCCTCTTAACTTAGCAATGCAGTATTTTTCATTTTGTTATATCGGTTGTAGAAAACAATGTCAACCGTCAAATTTCACAGACTACTTAACATTAAAATAAACAACACTCACTCCCACACACCCACAAAGTTGTTTCTTAAATATGTCTTCATGAAAGTTTCTTTTATACGATTTATCGGGACTTTTACCCGAAATTACTATGTTTAGTTCAGGTTTTGGACGACCTTGCCGTTTAATTGCTAATTGGTACTGAAGTAAAGTTTGGATAACTAATTTTTAGATAATTGAATAACTACAGTCATTTTGACACATATATTGAAACTTCACAGTAAAAATTAACTAAAGATAAATTTTAATTTGTAAATACTCGTATTGCTACAATTAAATGATAACAATTTTAACAAATACGACGTAAGCGTATATTTCGCAGTATATCTTCCTAATGATCTGCAGATATTGTAGCCATCGAGCATAACATTGTCAACGCAGAATTCATTCCTATGGTATACAACGTCTATCGAATCGCGTAAAATACTATAGTTGTGAATGTTGCTGAGCGACTAAACTATTCAGTGATCGTTTGACTGGTTTATCACGTCCCAGCGCACTTGTGCTTTTTTAAGCCGCAATATAATATAAAATATAAAAAAGAAATTTTGTTATTTGATTTTTACACATATGTTAATAATGCATTCGTATAATTAATTAATAATGTGCATTTTAATTTTAATTTTTTTGTGGTTCTGCAGCTTTGCATCACTTAAGGACGAGTCGCCGCCACTGTACCATACAGTATAAAGAATATACAGTAGCGACACTCCGCTGATTTTCCTCCCAAGATGTTCGGCGTGCAGAGCTGAATAATGTGGAATGTGAAATTTAAATCATACCTTATACGTATAAAAAATATTCGCACGTTATAATTATTCACGTGTTAAGTAAACTATTAGTAGTTCCATAACATTTAATGATATCTCCTAAACAAAATATAGTCAGGTTTATAATATGTTGTTAGTTTTTTTAACAATATTTTTATTACTCTTTAGGAAATACATTATACAATTGTCATTTATTTCTAATAATGTAAATAAATATTATTGATATTATTTTTAATATTTATATATTTTAAATTATTAGAATTATAATAAAATATGTTCTGTGTTTCATTTCCTAAAAAGAAATTTTCAATTAGTTATTATTTATTTTAAATTATTAAATTAATCACAATAGGAACTTTAAAGATGAACAAAATAAACGCAAACTAATTATTTTATGGAATGAATAGTTCATTTTGCTAAAATATTAACGTTTAATTAATAATAATTAAACAGTTTTTTATACGTTCATGTTATTTTATTTTACTTAAAGTCTATTTTATTTACATTTATTTTACTGTCTAAATTATATAAAGACATCGCCCCTATTGCACCATTGTTGCATCATCTTTGCTTAGTTAGCATATTTAGTTTATAAAAGTTAGTTTTTTCTTAAAAGAGGCAGAGTTTTGTATTCGCCATTGCTGTATTTACTTGTATTATTCTTAATTATTATAATAAACAATTTAATTGATTATTGTATTATTTAATCGCAAAATATATTCCTTTTTAAAAAGGCTAAATAACTATCAAGATTTTGAAAACAAGGTGACCGCTGATTGACAGTTGATAGTTTGAATAGCCGCAATATAAAAACAAATTTGTATTAATATCTAAATCTGAAAAGAAGAATCTACTAAGGAAGTGGTAGTTAAAGGTCAGATAAAGAGCAGGAAGTGTTATCTGTGCAGAAGAAGCCGTATTCTTTTTAAAAGTACTCTTTGAAAATTTTAAGCATAACATAACCTAAAAATAATAACAAGCAAACCTTAACAAATTTTACTTCGAGTTAAACTGCAACCACGAAAACACCTAAGGACCGCAGAAGTTTCCAACTAGGCGTACAAAGATGGAAGATGACGAACGTAAATTTACTAGAAGTTCCAGTGTCAGCAACATAAGTGATAATATGGTCTTCAGTAAAAGTAGGAAGACATCGAGATCACCAGTTGCTAAACGCAAAGTCATAGAATCAGAAGAAAATGAAATAGTAAGGATGCTAATAACAATAAACGAGGAGATAAAATCGATGAAGAAGGAAAACAAACAACACAGAGAAGAAACTCAAGAATTACGGATAGAAATACGAGAGGAAATACGGGAATTACATAAAGGTTTCCATGAAGTAATAAATACATTAAAACAAGAAGTCAAAGATTTAAAAACAAAAGAAAAATTGATGACAGACGAAATAAAGGTTTTAAAAGGGAAAATAATAGCTTTAGAAACAATGGAAGAGAAGAAAGAAAAAATTGAAAAACGTAACAATATCGTAATTAAGGAAGAACAGAATATAAACAACAATCAGGATGTTGAACAACTTATAAAAAACAAATTAGGAATCAGAGTTAAAGAAACCCATTAAAAAGGAAAAGAGGATAAAAAAGTTACCATTGCCAAAATAGAGAATTGGGAAGATAAAATAAAAATATTAAAAAATAAAAACAAACTTACAGGGACAAAAACTTACATAGAAAGTGAAATGACTAATAAAGAGATGCAAATACAAAAAGAAATCTTAAAATTGGCGAAAGATGAGAAAAATAAAGGAAATAGAATAAGAATAGGGTATAAAAAACTGAAAATAAATGAGACTTGGTATATATGGGATGAAGAGAAGATGAATATAGAAAAACAGGAAGATAAAGCTCCAAAAAACTTAAACAACTAACAATGGAGAACGAGGATGGCAATATGGAATACGGAAAGCGAGGAAAAGGATATAAAGATAAGGGAAAGGCAATAAATACAATTAAAACAAAAAAAGTAAATAGGAAAAAGAACAAAATGTTAAAATTTAGTACATGGAATATAAGAACGATGCTCCAACCAGGAAAGATGGAAGAAGTAGCGCAAGAATTGAAAAGATATGATATTAATCTGGCAGCGATTCAGGAAACAAGATGGGGCGGTGAAGGTATAATCAAGAAGAATTACTATACAACATTATATTCCGGAGATAAACAGGGGAAATATGGGGTAGCATTCATAGTTTTAAAAAAATTCAAAGAAAAAATAATAGAATTTAAAGCAATTAATGAAAGGTTGGTATACATTAGAATAGAAGGATCACCTGTCAACATATCGATATTAAATGTGTATGCACCTACGGAGAATGCAACAAATGAAAGGAAAGAAGATTTTTATGACAATCTGGAAGACCTAAGCATTATAATGGGCGACTTTAACGCACAGATAGGAAGAGAGAATTACATACAACAAGTCGCAAGTACACACACAATACATGAAAGAACAAATGATAATGGGCAAAGGTTATGCGAATTAGCAATAAAGACTAACATGATAATAAGAAGCACGAAGTATAAACACCCCAAAATACATAAAGTAACATGGACAGCACCAGACAATAAGACTCAAACACAAATAGACCACGTACTAGTAACGAAAAGGAGGCAATCTTCGATACTAAACGTAAGGACATACAGAGGAGCATGTGCCGACTCGGATCACTACATGGTAACAACAAAGATACGAAACAAAGTTAAAACAAGTGATAGAAAAAATATAACGAGAATTAAATGGAATATAGAAAATATAAACAATGAAAGCTCGAGAGAGAAATACGAAGAGGAGGTAGAAAAAAACATAAAAAAGGAATAACATAAAATGGAAGATATAGAAAAAAAATGGTGCTTGATAAAAAGATGTATTAACGACGCTGCTCAAAAATGGATAGGACATGAAAATAAGAATGCAAAAAATACAAAAGCCTGGTTTAATGAAGAAATTAAAATAATACTAGATGAAAAGAGAAACGCAAGATTAACATATTTAAGAACAAATAAAAAAGAGGACAAGGAGAAGTATGAGAAAAAAAGAAAGGAATGTAATAAAATTATTAGGAAAAACAAAAGAATATCAATAGAAAATACAATAAAAAATATTGAGAATGAAAGAGCAAACAGAAACACAAAAAGATTTTACAAGGAAATAAAAGAACAAACTAAAATATATAAGACCAAGACAAATGGGATAAAGGATAAAAATGGGCAACTAGCAGAATCTGAAGAACAATACAAAAAGGTATGAACAGATTATTTTAAGGAACTACTCACACAAGAGTAACAAGAAATAAAAAGTGAATTAGCAGAAGAAAACGAAAAACACATAGCAGAACCAACTCTAGAGGAAGTAAAAGAAATTATAAAAAGTATAAAGTAATTAAAGTACGGAGGCGAAGCAATACAGAAACACATCCATGAACTTATAGTAAAAATATGGAGGGAGGAAGAAATGCCGAAAGAATGGGAAACAGGACAAGTTGTAACAATACATAAGAAAGGAAGCCAACAAATATGCGAAAACTACAGAGGAATCACGTTACTGAACACTACCTATAAAATAATGTCAACAATAATACAAAGAAGAATAACAAATGAATCAGCAAGAATTATCGGAAATTATCAATGTGGTTTTATGAAAGGAAAATCTACCACGGACGCAATACATATTATTAAACAGATAATGGAAAAAACACTTGAGTGCAACATAAACACCGAGATTCTGTTCATTGACTTCAGACAAGCCTTTGACTCAATTAAAAGACAGCAACTAATGAAAGCTTTAAAAGAACTACAAATACCAAACAAATTAAGAAGATTGATAGCAATGACTATGAAAACATCAAAAATACGAATTAAAACACAAAAAGGAGAAACGGAAGATATATTAACAAATAAAGGTGTAAAACAAGGTGATGCCCTATCTGCCACATTATTTAATTTAGCACTGGAATATACCATGAGAAAAGTAAAGAAAGGAACCCTCAGAACAGGGGGAAGTCAAATAATAGCATATGCAGACGACATAGTAATAATAATGAAAAACAGAAATATAATGAGAAAAATGCTAGAGGAGATAGTAAAAGAAGAAAAGAAAATAGGACTAGAAATCAACCAAAAAAAGACTAAAATAATGATAATGGGAAAAGAAGTGCAAGAAAAGACTATTAAAATAGGAGAAGCAGAGTTTGAACAAGTAAACAAATTCAAATACTTAGGTGTAATGTTAACAAATAGAGGCGAAAGAGATGAAGAAATAAAAGAAAAAATAGCTGCTACAAATAGAGCTTTCCAAGCCAATAAAAAATTACTACGAAACGGAATTTTAAGCAAGACAACAAAAATGAGAGTATATAGAACAATAATAAGACCAATAGCATTATACGCAGCCGAAACAATGACATTTACAAAGAAGGACGAAGAAAAATTAAGAATAATAGAAAGGAAAATAATAAGAACGATACTGGGACCTAAGAAGATATTTGATAATGAATACAGAGTAAGAATGAACCATGAAATTGACAAAGAATTAAAAGGAGAAGATATAATAAAAATAATCAAGAAACAAAGAGTAAAATGGCTAGGACACGTAAGCAGAGCTGACGAAAAAGAACCAATAAAAGTAATCATGCAATGGAGCCCTGGAAGTAAGAAAAGAAGAGGAAGACCCAGATCAACATGGCTAGCAGAAGTAGAAGAAGATTTAAGAAGAGCGGGAATTAACAACTGGAAAAACAAAAAAAGAGATAGGAAGAAATGGAACATCATAGCGAAGAATATTTAATAAATAACTGAAACGGAGTCCGATCCCCTCCAAAAAAGGATCTAGAAAGCTTAAGTAAAAGCGGTGCAACTCCACAACGGAGTGTTAAACCACTATATATATATATATATATATATATATATATATATATATATATATATATATATATATATATATATATTATCAAAAAAGATAATTTCTACAATAGTTTATTTTGTTTGTAATTGAAATATTCATAATGGTTGTTTAATAAAATTTTATTTACATTTTAATATATTGTTATATAATGTATTTTATTTTGATGTAGATTTAAATTACCCGTTCCATATTATTCCTCGCTTCATACCGTGCAGCTTGGAAAGAAATATGCCCAAAAACTGGTCGAGTGACGCTACTGTATATTCTTTATACTGTGACTGTACACAACCTATATGTACGTTATGGTCAATTAAGTAAGTAAAGAGACAATTATTACACTTCACATGACACTACACGGCTAAAAATACAGCTTGCTATTGGTTACGCATGCGTTGTTTGTGGCTTCGTCATAACCTGGTAGATTGATGTTGTCATGCAGTGTTTTATTGCTGGTCTTAACTGATCATTATAAGCATGAACCGTTTTATTATTATGGTCCTATACAAGGCATAATTAAATATTATAATTTGTAGTACATGACCATTAAATCTTGTTTGTTTGTATGAGTATTTGATAAAAAATCGATACTTTATATTGCATGTACGTATTTTTATAATGCGATACGTGTTGGTATAAATATCTCTATACACGATATTACTAAAATATTTTCATGTTTTTATTTCATTTTTTAATTATAAACTTGTTCCAATGTGGACATAATTTGGCTTTTATCGTGCGAGTGCGTTTAAATTTGTCAAACAATAGTTATTCAAACAAATTAATATTGTTACTAATAAATAAATGTCAAACAACACAATAAATATTCATTTTGATTGAACATGCACAGAATTTTTCAAATTTCTTCTCATGTAAATCTTCTGAACCAATTTAGCGTGTGCAGCCTCAAATTCCAATAATATTTCGTCAAAATAAATAGTGCCTCGATTATATTAAATTTATTTAAGAACATACAATGTAACAATGCTCTCTATAAAGAAACCACAGCATGGAATATAATTATACCTACAGATTTTATTTTCATTTCGATACAAAAATGAAATAAAACGTTTTATGTATATGTAATCAAGATTATAGCTCTCAGGAAACATTCTCTTCTGTTTAGTCTTTTAATTATACCCTTAATACATAAATAAATATTATTTCGATATAAAAATCTTGTGAAATGTATGATTACGTAGTTACTTCAACAATTATTTATACAGTATGTTCCATTTAAGTGTGCCACCATTGCTATCTCGAGAACTATAAGAGCTACGAGGTTGGTCAAATTAGCAAACAACCACCATTTTACAACACTGACATAATGAGCAAAAACAATATTTTTTTAAACCAGTGGTTCTCAAGATATGAGGCCCAACTTTCTTATTTTAAATAGAACATCCTATATATTTTTACATAATTTGGAATCTACATAAAAAACTAAATAATCAAAACAATAATTATCAACTTGTTGCAAAACTATTTGCTTAGAATACAGGTTGACATATTCGGGGCATTGAATCCAATAAAGTCCTGTATAAATGAAAATAATTTTATGGTATTCCTTTCGTACTGCATTCCAATATTCGTTTATATTTTTCATTATTTTTTTTTACAAATTTTTTGCTCGGAAAGTCCCAATGGGATTTAAGTCAATCTACTCAGAGGATACTATAAAATCTCAACGTAATTTTGTAAAAATTATTCTTTAACTAAATTGAAAGAATAATTCTAATCATTATCTTGCTGAAAACTCCAACAGAATGACATTGTCTCGTGAACAATTGACAACATTTTATTATGTGAAATATTTTTGTATACCAAACAAATCTATAACAGTGAGTTCTTTGTTCCTATAATCCATCCATGTTCCTCTGAACGTCTATCGTACATTCACCCATCAAAGCCAAATAATTTAAATTTATTCTTTAAACTCCAGAAGACAGTATTGCAAGTCTTAAGTGTCCATGACTGAATTTTTTTTAGCAAATGCAAGTCTCTCTTTCTGATTATATTTTAGAAACTTAATAGCGACTCCACCAAATAAACCTAGACGTCGTCTCACTGTTCGAACGTTTTCATTTACGTCAAATTGGTAATGAATTTACAAATATATCTTGCAGTCTTAGTAGGATCTCTTGTTGAAAGACGAATTATAGTTTAATTATTTATTTTAGTGGTTTTTCTTAGTCGATCATTTTTTATATTTGTCTGTACACTCCCAGTAAACAAAATTTCTTTTTAATTTAGAAATCAGCGTTTTTACTAATTTTACGAAATTTAGGAATTTCACATTATTTTATACCATTCTCATGAAGTTGTTCTACTTTTTTTTACGGAAATCATGTGAGTAGTACTTATTTTGACTCATTGTGGAATAGATATACCTACTATACATGTTGCAACTAAAAAAGAGACGAAGCAAAACAGAATATTTATGTGTTTCCATACTTCTATCCACCACAAATACAAGACAAATTATAATAGACGTTCAGGTGTACACATTTTCTAAAAATTGTATTTTTTAGAGTACTAAAATATGAAAAAACAATACATAAGCTCCGTTAGTGTACTGTTATTAATATATGAAATTATTGTTGAAGTACCTAAACAATATTACATTAAATTAACATTGAATTTAAAAAATGAGAAAAAAATAAAATATCTATATTTGTAAGCGTTACTTCTCAAAACAGTAAATACAAATAATTAAAAAAATAAAGTAACGCTGCTAACTTGACACATAAACCGTTAAACATTTGTTTTTTTATCTCAATTCCATGGCTACTGCTATTTTAGGGGAGATTTGTGTAATTTTCATACCTAATTTACATGCAAAATAAATTTTGCTTATTGATTCAGATGCACAATTTTATGCCCCATAACTTTTCTTTGAAGAGTTTTTACTTAAAATAATTAGGAAACCAGGTAATTGCGAAAACATGATTTTACATGTGTAACGTCTATTCTTTTATACGTTTACGTTCAAATTTCGCGCACCCTACGAACACCTCAGGCACAGTATAGATATAAACAGTAGCGACACTCTGAGGCGGGACTTTTGATTTTGTGGTTCAGAAAATTATATCGGTAGCCATGTTGTGTGGGGTGACCGAGTGCCAATTTCAAAATTAATCTAGTACACCGCAAGGAAGACAAAATAGGATAAATAAAATGTATTAGTATTTTTTATCGACAAAATAAATATATTTAATATTATTTTTTATTAGTTGTGCAACAAAATAATTTTTTTTGTACAGTTTTTTTTATTCTTAAAATTTCTATTTATGAATTTTTAACAATAAAACAATCTCATTCTACAAAATAAGTTTAACAAATATTTTTTACGAAAATGTTCACACGGATGATCTAATTTTATTTTACCTTTATACGAAAGAAATAATTTTACAATATTATTTTGTGTCAAAAATTTTTGAAAATATTGTACAAAAAAATGTTCCAACTTATATTTACCTGAAGCTACAGTAGAACTTATAATTTGAACCGCATACCAGACTTTCATTTTTTGAAAATTTGTTGAATGTATTTGAACGTCTGTTAATTTCGGTGCTAAAGACGGCATTGCAATTTTTGGTTGGCTTGATAAAGAAATTTCTATAAGTTGCAAAGATTTCAAATAAAGTCGAAAAAAAAAAAACAAATAAAATATAGAAAACGGAACTAATCCCAATCAAACAAAAATATAATAATTATTAGATTATCGAAAAGGCAGATAAGAGTTGTTGCATATGATCACGCGGTTTGGCGCCGTCAGTATCCATACTCTCTGAGGGAGGTGACTTTTCGCGCATGCGCGTAGAAAATTCCGACACAAATATTAGCAGAGTGTCGCTACTGTTTATACCTATACTGTGCCTCAGGCTTTCATGACCCAATAACCCTGCGAAAATCAGGAAAGAGACGGAGTGTAGAGATGCGGTCAGCGGTCGAATGGAAAACGGTCTTCTAGGCCAAGCCATTCCCCGCACGAAAATTGGTTTTGATCAGTTTTGCCACAAACATATAAATACTAGAATTGGGAAAGAAAAAGTATGAGATTCTACAAAAAAATATATTACTTTTTTTGGTCTTTATTAAGTTAATTTATAACGTTAATATTTCTTAATTTTCAGTCCAGTTGTATAAATTCGAAAAGTTCTAAATTTGTAATTACCCCATTTAATAATTCATCAGATAAACAGGATAAACTTCTTATAACTTTTTGCAAAAAAAAAAACAAAATTTGATCGAAATAGTATTTTTTTGATATTTTTGAATGCCAGCCCGTGTCAAGTGCTTTCATTTGATATCAAACAATATAAACTTTTAACAATTTTTAGCAATAAACAAAAGACGATCGACACGGAACATTTTTGTCATATCTTCAGTCGAGAGTTTTTATCTTATACCAATTACCATTTTTGTCAATTTTGCACGCCAACACACAACGAGACCTTTCATTTACCACCAAACACGATATACTTCTGACAACTTTTTGCATAAAACAAAAGCTGATCGGTATGGAAAATTTTTGTCATTTCTGTACAAGTCTCACCGAGACTTTTCATTTGAAACCACACACGACATATATCTGATAACTTATCTTACAAAAAACAAAAAGCCGATGGACAAGGACCATTTTTGACAATTCTGCACTCCAACACTTATCGAGACCTTTTATTTGATATTAAACATAATATAATTCTGACAACTTTTTGCGGAAAACAAAAGCAGATCGACATGAAATTTTTCATCATTTCTAAATTTTTGTTATTTCTGAGCTTCAACCCTTATCGATTGCTTTCTTTTGGTATTAAACGTAACTAAGTAATGAATTTATTGTATTTGGGAATATATGATATTCATTTAGTTATTCAACAAATCATTTGGCAACACTGTTTGGAAAGAAATTGTAGTTACTTTTTAAATTTTAGAAAATTTTTTGTTGAAGATCCTAATTTAAATTGTTTTAAGGTTTGGTTATAAAATGGCGATCTGGATCATTAACTTGAGAGTCATGTATTTATTAAACGTTTCGGCCATCGGCGATAGTGGCCATCATCAGTACAACTACAATTGTTTATAAAATATTTAGTTTCGACATAAGACAAAAAAATTTTTTGTGGTACAATACCTTAGTTATAGTAATTGGCATTTAGAATGTTACAATTGATTATTATATTGAAGAGATACATTTCTGTAAATAGAATAACATTAGTTTCAAAAAAATTTTGATGTAAGAAATTTAAAAATACCTCGTAATGTTCTTGTTATATATTTAAGAAAGTTGAAACATTTGAATTGAAAACTTTTATT
Organism: Stenolophus ochropezus; assembly: GCA_035578165.1. Classification (NCBI taxonomy): domain Eukaryota; kingdom Metazoa; phylum Arthropoda; class Insecta; order Coleoptera; family Carabidae; genus Stenolophus; species Stenolophus ochropezus. The sequence goes on along the minus strand of JAQOWZ010000024.1, from coordinate 2,796,937 downwards.
GACAAAATAAAACACTACATAATGATGCTGTTACTTCCACGGTGGAAGGTTGCAGAATAAAACTACGTCTTAAAATTTTGTTAAACAAGTGACAACGGGCGGATGTACCAACATAATAACTCTGAAAAATTGAAGAAATTTTGTTTGAAACAAAGAATTATATTGTGAACTGCTTTATAATGGAAGCCGCGTGATTTAAAATATTGTCAAAATTAGTATGGTTGTTCATACATATGTTTTTGTGTAAATTAATGTGTAATGTTTCATAAGTTAAGCGTTTATATTTATTTTGTTCTGTTTGTAAAATTCTAACACTATCAAAATTTATTTTATGTCCTGTTTCTTGGTGATGTTTAGTAAGACCACTATGATTCGGATTTAATAAGTTACAGTGGTAATTATGTTGGTACATACGCTTTTTTAAGGGTTGAGAAGTTTCACCTATGTAAATCTTATTACAAACATTACATTCGATTTGGTAAATGACATTATTTTTTTCCAAAATTGGGACAGGATCTTTAATTTTTGTGAATAGATGTTGTGTGCTGGAAATAGAGGAATTGGCAAGTTTAATGTTACTGTTATTTAATATTTTATTAAGACCGTTATTAATTTTATGGTGGAATGGAACTTTTGAATATATAATATTGTTGTTATCATTGTTATTGTTGTCTCTATATATATTAGTTGATAATGTATGTTTACGTTTATTAATTGAAGTTGTAATTAAATTGGAAGGGTAACCATTATGTTCTAAAGTATTTTTTATGAATTGTAAATTTTCTTTGTGAAATTTAGGGTGTGAGAGAAGAATGGCACGGTCTACTAAGGCAGTAATGACATTTTGTTTGTATTGTTTATTTGTGTATGAATAATAATTTAAGTATCTGCCAGAGTATGTGTTTTTCCTGTACCAATTAGTAATGCATTTATTATTATCATTTATTATAGTGACATCCAGAAAACTTATTTGTTTATTAATTTCCATTTCTATTGTGAAATTTAGTCTGGGGTGGTAATTATTGAATGCTTCCAAGATATTTGTAACCTCATTTTTATGTGCAATAACAAAACAATCATCAACGTATCGTTTAAAATATAAAATTTTGAAAGTGGGGTTATCTATTATGTTGTTTTCTAATTTTTGTAAAACTAAATCTGCTATAACATTACTTAAACTGGAACCCATAGGTGTACCATCAATTTGTTGATATGCTATATTTTGAAAAGTAAAAATGGAAGCTTGAAAACAGAGTACTATTCCTTCTTTAAATTGTTCAAAGGTTAAGTCGGTATGTGGTTCTATCAGGTTCCAAACATCTTGGATGCATTCAATAACTAAATTCTGTGGAATACTAGGGAAAAGAGAACAAACGTCTAACGAAAACATTACATATTCAGAAGGTATATTTTTATCTTTAATGTCATTTACAAAATCGAATGAGTTTTTTAAAAAATTTTGGGAATTGACAGTTACCTTTTTCAAAATATTAGAAAGAAATTTTGCTAAATTGTATGTAGGATTATCCATTGTGGAGGTAATAGGTCTGAGTGGGGTATTTGGTTTGTGAATTTTCGGAAGCATGTACATTTTGCCAACAGAAGGATGTTTAACGATGAGTTCTGGATGATCAATTTTCTGTAGATAATTTTTACATTTGTTTTGGATGTTAGTGAGAGGACATTTCTTTAATTTTTTATAGGTAGTTTGGTCATTTAAAATATCTAATGCTTTATTATCATAATCTGTTTTATTTAGCAATACTGTTTTTGAACCTTTATCTGCTTTGGTGACTATTATTTGAGGATTGTTTTTTAAAAAAGTTTTTGTTATATTTATTCATTTTATAAATTCTATTTCATTGAATGATGGTCTTGCTTTTTTTAAAATTCTGACTTGTGAATTCAAAAACTTCGAAATTGTATTGATTAGTTGAGATTTGTTAGGAATATTGCTATTTTTTATTGTATTGTTTAAGTTTGTAAAAGTTTCAAGAATTAATTTTTGGTTTGTTCTTTTGTTGAAATTATTATAAGCAAATTTAGGTCCCAGAGATAGTATTGTTAAAATCTTTTCATCTATGTGTAAACCAGTTAAGTTTGAAATCCAGTGTTTATGATTTTGAAGTAAAATGTTACAAATGCTGTTTTTTGAAGTGTCATTGAATAATTTAGTTAATTTTCTGTCAATTTTGATTTTATGTTTGTGAGTGGTGTTAATATGTAATTTATTTGCATGATAAATAATATAAAAATAAATTTCCGTTGGCAAAATATCCATGAAATCTACTATTAAATTAAATTTAAATTGTTTCAATTTTCTAAGGAGCGTATGAGCCTCATTTAATTCAATATCAATTAATTTATGGTAGAATAAATTTTTGCAGTTGTTGAATTTGTTGTGAATTCTTTTGGAAATATAATCTTTTTTGAAACTAATGCTATTCTTTACAAAATTTGGAATTAAACTATTGTTTTTACATTCATTTAAGAAAAATATTCTAAGTTCTGTTTTACATATTCTAATAATATTATTATTATAATCTTGGATGTACCTTGAGGTTTGTCGGCCGAAGATTTGTGAAATTGAATCTAAGAAGGTCCGGTTCATGTTGAAAGTCCTATCTTGTATGTGCGGGTAAATTCCAGTGTTTTTCTGTCCTATGTCGGTGGGTCCTGAAGCCTTCCACCATGGAGTAATTTTTAAAAAACTTTTTTTTTTTGAAGATCCTAATTTAAATTGTTTTAAGGTTTGGTTATAAAATGGCGATCTGGATCATTAACTTGAGAGTCATGTATTTATTAAACGTTTCGGCCATCGGCGATAGTGGCCATCATCAGTACAACTACAATTGTTTATAAAATATTTAGTTTCGACATAAGACAAAAAAATTTTTTGTGGTACAATACCTTAGTTATAGTAATTGGCATTTAGAATGTTACAATTGATTATTATATTGAAGAGATACATTTCTGTAAATAGAATAACATTAGTTTCAAAAAAATTTTGATGTAAGAAATTTAAAAATACCTCGTAATGTTCTTGTTATATATTTAAGAAAGTTGAAACATTTGAATTGAAAACTTTTATTGACAAAATAAAACACTACATAATGATGCTGTTACTTCCACGGTGGAAGGTTGCAGAATAAAACTACGTCTTAAAATTTTGTTAAACAAGTGACAACAATTACCACTGTAACTTATTAAATCCGAATCATAGTGGTCTTACTAAACATCACCAAGAAACAGGACATAAAATAAATTTTGATAGTGTTAGAATTTTACAAACAGAACAAAATAAATATAAACGCTTAACTTATGAAACATTACACATTAATTTACACAAAAACATCCGCCCGTTGTCACTTGTTTAACAAAATTTTAAGACGTAGTTTTATTCTGCAACCTTCCACCGTGGAAGTAACAGCATCATTATGTAGTGTTTTGTCAATAAAAGTTTTCAATTCAAATGTTTCAACTTTCTTAAATATATAACAAGAACATTACGAGGTATTTTTAAATTTCTTACATCAAAATTTTTTTGAAACTAATGTTATTCTATTTACAGAAATGTATCTCTTCAATATAATAATCAATTGTAACATTCTAAATGCCAATTACTATAACTAAGGTATTGTACCACAAAAAATTTTTTTGTCTTATGTCGAAACTAAATATTTTATAAACAATTGTAGTTGTACTGATGATGGCCACTATCGCCGATGGCCGAAACGTTTAATAAATACATGACTCTCAAGTTAATGATCCAGATCGCCATTTTATAACCAAACCTTAAAACAATTTAAATTAGGATCTTCAACAAAAAATTTTTTTTTAAAAATTACTCCATGGTGGAAGGCTTCAGGACCCACCGACATAGGACAGAAAAACACTGGAATTTACCCGCACATACAAGATAGGACTTTCAACATGAACCGGACCTTCTTAGATTCAATTTCACAAATCTTCGGCCGACAAACCTCAAGGTACATCCAAGATTATAATAATAATATTATTAGAATATGTAAAACAGAACTTAGAATATTTTTCTTAAATGAATGTAAAAACAATAGTTTAATTCCAAATTTTGTAAAGAATAGCATTAGTTTCAAAAAAGATTATATTTCCAAAAGAATTCACAACAAATTCAACAACTGCAAAAATTTATTCTACCATAAATTAATTGATATTGAATTAAATGAGGCTCATACGCTCCTTAGAAAATTGAAACAATTTAAATTTATTTTTATATTATTTATCATGCAAATAAATTACATATTAACACCACTCACAAACATAAAATCAAAATTGACAGAAAATTAACTAAATTATTCAATGACACTTCAAAAAACAGCATTTGTAACATTTTACTTCAAAATCATAAACACTGGATTTCAAACTTGGTTTACACATAGATGAAAAGATTTTAACAATACTATCTCTGGGACCTAAATTTGCTTATAATAATTTCAACAAAAGAACAAACCAAAAATTAATTCTTGAAACTTTTACAAACTTAAACAATACAATAAAAAATAGCAATATTCCTAACAAATCTCAACTAATCAATACAATTTCGAAGTTTTTGAATTCACAAGTCAGAATTTTAAAAAAAGCAAGACCATCATTCAATGAAATAGAATTTATAAAATGAATAAATATAACAAAAACTTTTTTAAAAAACAATCCTCAAATAATAGTCACCAAAGCAGATAAAGGTTCAAAAACAGTATTGCTAAATAAAACAGATTATGATAATAAAGCATTAGATATTTTAAATGACCAAACTACCTATAAAAAATTAAAGAAATGTCCTCTCACTAACATCCAAAACAAATGTAAAAATTATCTACAGAAAATTGATCATCCAGAACTCATCGTTAAACATCCTTCTGTTGGCAAAATGTACATGCTTCCGAAAATTCACAAACCAAATACCCCACTCAGACCTATTACCTCCACAATGGATAATCCTACATACAATTTAGCAAAATTTCTTTCTAATATTTTGAAAAAGGTAACTGTCAATTCCCAAAATTTTTTAAAAAACTCATTCGATTTTGTAAATGACATTAAAGATAAAAATATACCTTCTGAATATGTAATGTTTTCGTTAGACGTTTGTTCTCTTTTCCCTAGTATTCCACAGAATTTAGTTATTGAATGCATCCAAGATGTTTGGAACCTGATAGAACCACATACCGACTTAACCTTTGAACAATTTAAAGAAGGAATAGTACTCTGTTTTCAAGCTTCCATTTTTACTTTTCAAAATATAGCATATCAACAAATTGATGGTACACCTATGGGTTCCAGTTTAAGTAATGTTATAGCAGATTTAGTTTTACAAAAATTAGAAAACAACATAATAGATAACCCCACTTTCAAAATTTTATATTTTAAACGATACGTTGATGATTGTTTTGTTATTGCACATAAAAATGAGGTTACAAATATCTTGGAAGCATTCAATAATTACCACCCCAGACTAAATTTCACAATAGAAATGGAAATTAATAAACAAATAAGTTTTCTGGATGTCACTATAATAAATGATAATAATAAATGCATTACTAATTGGTACAGGAAAAACACATACTCTGGCAGATACTTAAATTATTATTCATACACAAATAAACAATACAAACAAAATGTCATTACTGCCTTAGTAGACCGTGCCATTCTTCTCTCACACCCTAAATTTCACAAAGAAAATTTACAATTCATAAAAAATACTTTAGAACATAATGGTTACCCTTCCAATTTAATTACAACTTCAATTAATAAACGTAAACATACATTATCAACTAATATATATAGAGACAACAATAACAATGATAACAACAATATTATATATTCAAAAGTTCCATTCCACCATAAAATTAATAACGGTCTTAATAAAATATTAAATAACAGTAACATTAAACTTGCCAATTCCTCTATTTCCAGCACACAACATCTATTCACAAAAATTAAAGATCCTGTCCCAATTTTGGAAAAAAATAATGTCATTTACCAAATCGAATGTAATGTTTGTAATAAGATTTACATAGGTGAAACTTCTCAACCCTTAAAAAAGCGTATGTACCAACATAATTACCACTGTAACTTATTAAATCCGAATCATAGTGGTCTTACTAAACATCACCAAGAAACATGACATAAAATAAATTTTGATAGTGTTAGAATTTTACAAACAGAACAAAATAAATATAAACGCTTAACTTATGAAACATTACACATTAATTTACACAAAAACATATGTATGAACAACCATACTAATTTTGACAATATTTTAAATCACGCGGCTTCCATTATAAAGCAGTTCACAATATAATTCTTTGTTTCAAACAAAATTTCTTCAATTTTTCAGAGTTATTATGTTGGTACATCCGCCCGTTGTCACTTGTTTAACAAAATTTTAAGACGTAGTTTTATTCTGCAACCTTCCACCGTGGAAGTAACAGCATCATTATGTAGTGTTTTATTTTGTCAATAAAAGTTTTCAATTCAAATGTTTCAACTTTCTTAAATATATAACAAGAACATTACGAGATATTTTTAAATTTCTTACATCAAAATTTTTTTGAAACTAATGTTATTCTATTTACAGAAATGTATCTCTTCAATATAATAATCAATTGTAACATTCTAAATGCCAATTACTATAACTAAGGTATTGTACCACAAAAAAATTTTTTGTCTTATGTCGAAACTAAATATTTTATAAACAATTGTAGTTGTACTGATGATGGCCACTATCGCCGATGGCCGAAACGTTTAATAAATACATGACTCTCAAGTTAATGATCCAGATCGCCATTTTATAACCAAACCTTAAAACAATTTTAAATTTTAGATTATCATCTTCAGTGAAGTTCATTTAGAAACATTTGGTTTTTATATAGTAACTTCATCACACATTTGGCAACATTGACTTATATCACGTCAAAATTTATATTAAATACCTTATGTTATAAACATAATAGTCTTTCCAAAATCTTCGCTCAAGACTATTATTCATAATATTATTTTCAAATTTTTAATATCAGGGTTCAATACGGAGATAAAATAGTTTAACACTGTCCTGCTTCAGGATAATTTTTGCGAATGGGTTCCCTAGGCCTCCGGCGTCAGTGACATTTTTACATTTGATAGCTAATTTTGTTTCTGCAAACCAGCTTGTCGAATGCTTTCATTAGAGACCAAACACGATATACTTCTTACAACTTTTTGCAGAAAACAAAAGTCGATCAACATGGTAATTTTTAGTCATTGTCAAGTGCTCATTTAATACCAAACACGACATACTTCTTGCGTACAATGAAAGACGATCTACATGGAACATTTTTGTCATTTCTGCATGCCAGCTCTTGTCGAGTGTTTTCATTTTATACCAAACTCGACTTACTTCTGAAAATATTTAACAAAAACTAAAAGACAATGAAGAAGGAACATCTTTGTCATTTCTACACGCCAGCTTTCAATTAATCCTTTTATTTGATACCAAACATGACTTATTTCTGGCAACTTTTCGTAAGAAACAAAAGCCGGTGGACAAGGCAATTTTTTATAATTTTTTCACGCCAGCCCTTGTCGAGTGCTTTCGTTTTCAGTGGAGTAGCTAGACCCCTTGTCAGAGGCGCTCGAGCGCCCCAAAATTCCGTTGAAAGCTTGCAAAAATTTAGAAACAAAAAAAAATGTTATTTTACAACTAAAACAAAAACGCTGCAAGGAAAACAATTATGTTTTATTCTTTTCCGTCAAGTCAAAGTTAGGTGTCTTGTTTTATTCGATTCTTAACTTCATTTCTTATTCTTAAAATAGAGTATGACGAGGCTAAATCTGTCTCGGGGATTATCAAATTAATAATTATTTTAACCAAAACCCATTTCAATTAATACATTAATAATCATATTCATTACACATTTCATTTGTTACAAGCTATTTTTTAAATAGTATATTGAGTTTGTTGTTGAATCATTCGTTTTATTTTTTTAATATTTGATCTTAATATATACTTTTGTTTTATAGAACCAAAGCTATTGTGCAATTTTGATTATTTAAGAATTATTTATTGTTTTTTGGTAGATACAAATATTTACTTTTTTTACTATTCAAGTATGTTCGCTTTTTTGGGCTATACTCTGTTTTTAAACTATAGACAGTAACTATAGCTCGTTTAATATAGAAATGAACCTGCGCGAAAGACGCATTTTCGTTCATATTTTGAGCAACCAATGGGAGAAGGTACACCCAATTGCGATTTTACCAGTGGCGTATTTAGTTCTTAGTTTATATGGGGAAACTATATTAGGAAATTATTATTTAATATTAAGGAAATTCGAAATTAACATTTAAAGAACATATAATTGCAATAAACAGAAAACACAAGATTTGCCGAGGATTATATTAGCAGGTAATAATCATTTATAAGGGTAATTCGTAATCTTATATGTAGCAGAAAAAGGATTAACTATAATTTGGCTTGAAAATCTAGAGATTAAAGAAGCTGTTATTTCACTGGAAAATATTGTCAGTGACCAATCCGATGTAATCCATTCACCTCTACTTAATTAGAATTTATTTATGATGTTCATAAATGTGATATATTCTTTTTAGGCGGCTGGTACATAAATTGTTGTTTTTCGTATCTGCTGGCAACCTTAAAGTATCAATTTTTATTTGACATCTGTCAAAGTCAAAATTTTTGGCCGTTAGTTTGTTCATTATTGATTTACATAGTTCATATTAATGTGATTAATTATTTTAGAATATAATAACAAATGTAAGTAAAACTTTAACTATTCCTTTACAAATATTAATGAAAAAGTAATGAATTTGCGAGTAAAAATAGCGGCCGTAAAGTAAATGCGGCCGTAAGGTAAATGCGACCGTAAAGTAAATGCGGCCGTAAAGTAAATTTTGACAGATGTCAAAAATTGATTTTGAATGAAAATTCATAATTTCTTGTTGTAATCGCCTAAAAAATGTTGTGTGCACCTCGGCTAAAAGTTCTTTTTGGGTCTCATCTGATTTGTAGCCTCGGCTTTGCCTCGGCTGCAAACTTCGGTTTCGGCCCAAAAAGATTACTTTTAGAACCTTGATACACAAATAACTATTTCTTATTCATAAACAATGTGCATTTTAAAATATAAATATTCACAAAAATTTCTTATTAAAATAATCCCACGCTAATGGTAGATTGCTTTCCCATTTATGGTTTACGCCTCTAGTTTATTGAATCAGTGCAGTTTTGAACTGCCGTCTCCTTCAACTTGTTTGTTGCATTATATGCGCGAGAATGATTGACAGGTCCTTTTCTATTTTGGACGAGCTATAGAAATTCTAGTGAGAAAATCAAAGCCTGTGATTGGCTGCTGTGCCATTTCATGAAGCCGCATTTAACCAGATAAAATTTTAAGTAATCCTTCTCAAACGTAATTAAAACGCCAAACTCTCAATACTTGTCAAATCACTTGTTGAATTTGCACGTGTTTTTTGTTTCCTTTTTCTGTTTGTAATATTTCACGATTAAAACCAGTTCTTTTCAGAACTACTATACTCTGTTTTTAAACTATATAGACAGTGACTAGAAATTCTAGTGAGAAAATCAAAGCGTGTGATTGGCTGCTGCGACATTTTCTGAAGCCTCATTTAACCAGACAAAATTTAAGTTAATCTTGTCAAACGTATTTGAAACGTCAAACTCGCAGTAGTTGTCAAATCACTTGCTGAATTTGCACGTGTTTCTTGTTTCATTTCTCTTTTTGTGATATTTCACGATTAAAACCCGTTGTTTTCAGAACTACTAGTATTTCATTAACGCTGTGGTATAAATGTGACTTCGTCTAATGCTGTCTATAGTTAAAAAAACGGAGTACAGCATTTCACTAACGCTGTGGTGTAAATGTGTCTTCGTCTAGTGCTGTCTATAGTTTAAAAATGGAGTATAGTATATATTAAGCATAGATATTATTTAATAAGTTTCGTGTAATGCTGAGCACCTTCAAATCTCTGATCCTGGCTACGCTACTGTTCATTTCACAACGTACACGTCTTACTTCTGCCAAGTTTTAGTAGAAAACAAAATTCGAAAGAAATTTTTGAATATTTGTTAACGCCAGCCCCCCTAATACCGTTTCATTTGATACCAAACACGACTATTTGTGATGACTATTCAAAATAACAAAACCATATCGATTTTTACTTAATCAATATATGAACTCGTTTGGCTACAATGATTGGAATGAAATTTTGAGTAATTTTTAATTTATAATATGCCACTGTTTTCAATTAAGTTCATTTGTAAATATTTGGTTTTATTTCATTAATAATACATTTTGCAACAGTGATATGGATGAAATCGTTGTTAATTTTTACATTGCTAATGAATTACTGACAATCCTAAAACTGGTATCACTGCAGTTAGTTTAGATAATTTGGGAATATTTGTTTACTTCATAATACATTTGAAATCACTGATTGGATTGAAATTGCCGTTAAATTATTGTTGACAATGCTAAACAAACTATCACTGTCTTCAGTTTAGTTTATTTTCGAATATTTAGTTTTATTTTTTGACTTATGTCATTTGAAACAACAAAATTTATAATAACTAAATGCACTATGTTAAAAACTTATAATATTTGTAAAACCTCAAGACTATTATTTATGATATTGTTTTCACATCATTGATATCAATGTTCTATATAAAGATACAATCGTTTAAAGTTCATAGACTAATTGTCAAATGTAGCAGATGACAGCTTACTTCTATTTAAATTTAGACACGGCCTCTGGGATCCATTGTTTCAATGTACCAATTCTACATGGTTTTTATTTTTGTATATAAAAACCAGAAATGATAAAAATGTGAAACCCATCTAAGAAATTAATGAATCAAACAATATAATACGGTGAAAAAATATTAATGTCGGAAAATGCGTTTATGTAGATTTTGGTTGCATCACTAAAATGCAAGTAAAACCTGTCATGAAACAAGTACCTCAGGTACTTGAGGCCCTGTTCCACATAAGAATGTTGTGCCATAGATGGATGGAATGACATGTCATTATAGGTAATGTAATTCGATATTAATTTAAAATTAGTTTAAAAATGGACTTTTCGTCCGTAAATAAAATTAAAATTTGTTTTAAGTGATACACTTATCTTAGTTGTTATTTAATATTTTTTTAAGTTACATATATTTGTATTTTTTTTTTAATTGGTAAATTATTTAAAAGAATATAAATTCAACTTAAATAACAATAAAATACAGACAACAAGAATTATAATGAGTGGATACTTCACTAAACTGGCATACAGATATTTTCTTTTATTTCCATGACTGTCTGATTCTTAACGAAAATATTACGTTTTATATTTTTCATAAACCTCATATTGCAAACGTGCTGTTGCAACAATTTTGATCGTATTTGACGTAGAATTTAATTTTGAACAACTTTGTATTTTTGTAGTTTTGCTCTAAATTTATCAGGAGAGGAGTATCTGAAATTTTTTGAAATCCCAAGTTAAAGTCCTATATTCCGCATTTCGTTGCACACCTGTATATACAACTATATGGAACCTTTTGAGTATATACCCTGAGCGTTTCCTGAGTCTCTGGTATCAGAGAAGTATTTATTTTGTTAGTGAAGTATTTATATATTATTTTTTGCTTTTATCGAATGTTTTCATTTGATATCAAACACGACATATTTCTAACAGCTTTTTGTAAAAACAAAACCCAATCGACGTGGTATTTTTTTTATCAGTTTTACATGCCAGCCCTTGTCAAGTGCTTTATTTAATACTAGTGATGGGATAATTCGAATTCAAAATAACCTGTCATCCGATTATTGAAATAACCTGTATAATTCGATTATAAAATTCGGTAATTCGAATTAAAAATAAACGGCTAGTGCAGAGATAATTAAAATATATCCAAACAACAGATTTTTTTTAGAACCTGGAGGACTCATTTTAATATAAATTTTAGTTAAAATAAAATAATGACAAGACTGACATAATCCTCCTCTGACTTGGACGTGCAAGTTCTCTCTTGTTCATTCATTGTCGATTATACCCGAATGCAGCCGATTCAAAACAAGCGATATTTAGCTCGGGTGCTCGGCTGCGCCTGACCGAATGAAAAATAATTCGAATTGTCATCCGATTATTCACTCGTCAACGCTTAACTTGAGCTCGAGCGGTTTCGGGAAGACCGAGTGAAAAATAATTCGAATTGTCATCCGATTATTCACTCGGCAACGCTTAACTTGAGTTCGAGCGGTTTCGGGAAGACCGAGTGAAAAATAATTCGAATTATCATCCGATTATAGAGATAATCGAATCGGTAGAATTCGATTATTCAAATAATTCGATTATGCCCATCACTATTTAATACCAAACACAACATACTTCTGACATCTTTTTCCATAAAAGAATATGCGATCGACATGAAACATTGTTTTTCATTACAGTACATCAACTCAGGTTTAAATCAAAATTAATTCTCATGCACTCATGTCGGAGAGAGAATGTCACTGAAAAGGCAATCGAATGCACTAAAAAAACTTGGCGCACAAAATACAAACAATATTTTTTAGAACTAGGAAAAATAAATTCATCTTTTGGTGACTAAGGAAAAGTGGCAGTTGTTATGGGTTATGTTGTTGATAAATAATTTGCCCAGTGCGCCAAATAATGTGCCCCCACATAATATCAATTCGTAAAGTACAACTTTTTTTGACAGTTGTAAAAAGTAGTAGTTCTTGATACATTATTATGCAACTCCGTATAATTACAAAAAGACACATTACGCATATACATTATACACCATTTTTTGTAATCTCTATTTATAATTACTTTATTGCAGCTATTTGAAATGACGTTGAAATATTACAAGGTACTCGAAGTAAGAAAAAAATCCATTAATAATACTTACTGGATACTAGCTTCCAGAAAAATCCCGAGCAGTTTCTAACAAGCATTAACAATGCTTCATGAATTATTGCAAAAAGTTCAACATTCACATCTGGTATTAATATAAATATCAGTAATATTATCACATTAAGTAATAAATTAATTATATTGATTTGATCATTTTTCTTAAATAACACTAGAATTTTATAATTTTTCATAAACTGTGTAAAAATATCTTATTTGCAGAGTGTGCAAAAATAAAAAAAATTTAATGTCGTTTAAAAACTTTACAGTTGTATTGACAGATTCAAAATGTCAACATTTTAGTTGACATGTTGCAAAATAGTTATTTTTGTATTAAGTTCGCTAAAGTAGTTTTTACTTCAACTAATTTGCATCATTAATTATAATATTTTTTATTTATCTATATAAATTGAATCAAGAAATGTTTTCCATCACCGTGAAAAAACATTTTCCAGAAAAGTAAAGAACTTCGCGTCAAAGTAACATAACAACTGTTAAGAATGTTGTAATTTTATGACAATTGTAAAAAAAATCATTTATAATATACTTCCTTCACCAAATAAAATATATATAAATTGAAACTAACTATCACTGTTTTGACTTTAGTTTATTTAGGAATATTTGGTTTTTATTTGCCAATAAACAATACAATATATATTACTTATATAAAAATATAACAGTTATAAAAGTTTCAATTTCTCTAATCGTTCCAAAGCAGCCGTTGTACTCGTAATATTGTGTACATCTACAAAACATATTTTTACTTCTACCATGGCCAGTTCGAATACGATTCAGTTTACACCAAATTTTTCCCGATAGATCAAATCTCGGTACTTCTTGCGTCGGATCTTCCAGTTCTTATTAAAACTTTTTGCCAACCATTTTTCCAGCAATCAGTAACCGAAAAAGGTTGAGGAATGAAATCTTTTTCAAATAGGTTTACGAGATTTTAATCTAGTTAAAGGTAAGTTTTCCAATTCGCGTGTTATTAAAAACTTATCTGACAAGAACTTACATTTATCTCATAATCGTTTAGTTGAATACTATTCTAATATTTCAATGAAGCAATAGATAAAATAAATCAAGATCTACAAAACATTGCAGATTATGCTCGAGAGAACTGCTTATCATTAATTGAACAAAAATGTAATGTTACGCTTTTCGGAAAAAAGAAAGACAGACAACTTATAATACAAAACCATAAAATTAATATAAACACAAATCAGCTACCAGTTAGACATTCTTGCAAGAATCTAGGTTTAATCATGGACAAAGAGCTACGATTTACGGAATACGTAACTTTATTAATCAAAAAAGCATATTTAGCCTTGAGAAATCTGTACATGAACCGCTTCGTCCTTTCACAGAAAAATAAAATTATTCTTGTTAATAGTCTTGTAATTTCTGTATTCAACTATTGTGATACAATTTATGGCCCATGCAATACTAGCTTCTGATATTAAAAGAATACAGAAAGTACAAAACAGTTGTTTGCGCTTTATTTACGGAGTAAAAAGACGAGACAATGTGTCAACATCTACACTTATCAAGAATGTCGGTTGGTTGAACATGAGCGAACGGAGGGATTATCATTACGCATGTCTAATACAAAGGATAGTACTCAACAGAATTCCATCTTATTTACATCAAAAATTGATATACAGAAATGAATTGCATAACCGGAATCTGAGAACTAAATTAAATTTGCATGTCCCTAAACATAAAACGACATTATTCAAAAGATCATTTTCCTATGCAGGATCTAGTTTATATTATCAATTACCTGACAACTTAAAAATTTGCAACATTAACACCTTCTGTTCTCGTTTGCAAACATTATTATTAAAAAAGAATTAATCATTTAAGTAACTTTAATTTTTCTCGTATTTTTTTTTCTATTTTTTTTCCGTAGTAAATATGCATCAGTTTTCTATTTCGCTCCTATTTTAAAGTCATGGTCGTTCCAATACTTACTTGTTCTCTTGATTGTTCTTAAAAATTCTTAATTTGTAATGCTTCTTGTAATATTGTAGTTATATGTTTTTGATGTTTTTTTAAAAGGTTAAGTGTAAGACCAGCTGTAAGCTGAACTTTGCCAAATAAAATGGATATTATTATCATAAAGAACAAGAAGCCAGGGCAGTGGTGTGGATTTTAAAGTACCAGTAATTAAACGCAACGTAGTGTTTAATTGTGATATGAGTACTATTTGTCCATATAGGGTAGCAGTATCATGTGATGGAATAAACTAAAATAAGGCTAGAAATGCTTAAAGTGTGAGCATTGGCACCCCAACTAGAACCTGCAAGCTTGAGTAATATATTGATTCAACTTTTCAATATGCGCTTTATACGTTAGAGAACAGTCTAAAGTAACACCCAGATAAGTAGGATTGAAATTATGCATAATAGAAGTTCCATTATAATAAATTTTGCGTTCTTTATTTTTTTGACCATTATTAAGATGAAAGCAACAAGCTTTTGACTTATTAGAAATAGCACATAGGCGCCATTATTTGAAATACTTGTTCATAACTTCTAAGTCTATTATATAATTTGTTTAATATCTTCAAAATGTTTCTCTTGGTAAGCAAGAGCTAAGTCAACTGCAAAAATAAATTTTCGAAACTGTGTTCTAGACGAGTCGCTTGTATATATATATATATATATATATATATATATATATTAAATAATATTAATGACAAAACTGATCCCTGCAGTACCAATGTTCAAAGTTTTAAATTTGCTACTATTATTACCAATGAAAACAAGTAATTTTCTGTGGGGTAATATATTTCCCGCAAGGTAACATCATATGGAGTTTATGTATTAAACCATCTATCCAAACAGTATCACAGTCAGCAGTTTAATCTACAATTCCAACTCCAGTCTTTACATTACGTTCGTAACCAGCCTCAATAAAAGAAGTAAGGTTAACACTTGATCGCAACAATTGTTCGACCTTCGACGGGAAGCTTTTCTTCAATTATTGGTAAAATTCTTCTATAAATAAGCCGTTTCAGTATTTTGTAACAAACGCTAAGAAGTGAAATTAGTTTATAACTTATGGCTTTATCAGCAGCTTTCCGGGTTTACATATTGCAATAACTTATCATTTCTTAAATTCAGAAGAAATTTTACCAAATAAAAGGATAATATCCAATTTAAACCTACACATCCCACATGTTCGACAAATTAGCATAGATTCATGGAATTGATAACTACTTTCAATTATGTAATGGTAAAAAGTTTAACTAAACATTTTGATGTTAGAGCTGATTTGTTTATTTCTGGAGGGCTCGTTTCATACTTTTAATTTCACTCCTACTCAATTTAACCATATTTGATACATTAACTAAACGTGAAGCAAGCACATTCGAGTTTATTCTTGGCTTCGAATTTAATGATCAGTTAGTAGCACCTAATTTCCTAAGTAAGCACCAATACTTCGTCTCGAATGACTGAAATTCATACTTTCCATGAGTTTATTCCAGTTATCTTTGCTTGATTTGTTTATAGAGGTTATTAATTTATCTGTTGTGTTCGAATTTTGATTTGAAGAATATTCTGTACGAAAACTACGGGAAATTATTCTATTAGCCGCACGTTTGATTACCAACGACAGGGCCGCGCCAAGCGGGGGTGTTAGGGGTGCTCAACACCCCGGCGGCAGGATTCAGCGGCAAGTCGTCTAAAAAATTTCTAAAAAAAATAAATTGCTACTTTTACAATTCCGCCAGGGCGGCAAAAATTGAAGGCTACAAAAACTTAAAACATATCATTTAATGATTGATTGTAAAAATATTTATTTCAAAATATAAAAATATTTTCATTTCGTAGTATGAGTACAGAATAGGTTTATACAGAAGCGACAGTAAGACAGAGAAACGAAAATTAGAAAGAGATGGAGATTGTGCACAAATTTAAAGGGTTTAACATCGGAAAGTTTCCTCGCATCTTAAAGAGAGATATGGGAAGAGCACAAATTTAAAGGTCTACACAACGCTACAAGGTCATAGAACTGTATAGGGGAACATAAAAGGTAATTAAGTAACTCGTTGGCAAATAATAAAACAATTGATGCGTTAATGAAAATGTTATCAAATTAGAAAAAAAGATGGTAATTAGTAATTGAGAGAATTATATTCGCAGTTAAATTTTTAACGGAACAAAATTGAACTGATTCAGCTGAATATTACAAAATTAATTTTTATTTTATCATTTTGGACACAGCAATATATAAAATAGAAGAGCGATTTGAGCTCTTAAAAGTACATAATGAAAGATATATGAGAAATATTTTTTCGTACTCATGCATTGAAATGTGTTGTTTCGCGTTGCCTAAGCAACGCCTGGAACGTCAATTTCCCAGGTCTCCACCAGATAGGTGACCGGGAAATTTTGGAAAAAACACTCCTACTTCTACAGCATTTATTAAAAAACTATATTTATAATAAAATAGTATAATGTTTTAAACATTCTTTTACCTAATAATATTAAAAGAAAATAGGGGATTATTGAACGAAATTTAATGTAGAAAAAGTAAATTTAGTGCATTTTATATACAATGTTGGCAACAACTGCTGTCATGTTGACAGATTGACAGCATTTGTTAGTACTGAAACACATAACCACAAATCATTTTGTGTATACAATAAATAAAAATATTTGTACAAATAGAAAATTAATTATTGATTTTATGATTTTCGTACGAAAAATATTGTACAAACCTCTTGCGTGAACTGGGTTTCCGGAATCGTTCTATGGCAGCGCTCGCGAGCTCGCGCCGCCAAACACTCCTCCGGAAACCAGTCGTTCCCGCATTTGGTATGTAAATAACTATTCCTTCACGTTAACTCAAACTAATTATTAGTACATAACGAAAATTTCAATTTTTTAAATAATTTTTATTTATTATTAGAAACAAGTAGAGAGACAAAAATGAAGTACTGCATGGATTTGCAAATCAAATTATCTGATAGTGAACGGAAGGAATCTGATATAAGTCCAATAGACTTATGTAATGAAATTGAAATTCTGTTAAAATATATTAATACAGATATGAACGCATTAGAATTAATAGTTATTTTTTCCAATAACCTTACGGATATGTTCCCAAATATTACGATTTCATTAAAAATATTTTTAACTGTTCTATGACTGTAGCTTCTGCTGATAGGAGTTTTTCAAAATTAATGCTGATAAAAAATTATTTACGATCCAGTATGTCACATGAATGGTGAACTAATTTAGCAATTATAAGTATAGAAATTAGCTAGAGAACAAGATACTACTGATTTAGCTAACTAACTTTCCGGCAAAAAGGCAAGAAAAGTGATGTAATTATAGCTTAAAATTTAGTTTTTTTTATTTGCAATAAAAAATATAGAACTCATGTTGTTATTAGATTAGTTTACTTATAGATTTTGTTATTAATTTTATGTATATGTAAATATTGGGGCGGCGCATTCAATTTAGCACCCCGGTGCCAACTTCCCTTGGTGCGGCACTGACCAACGAAACTGTTGTAATTATTTATTGATGATAGAATTCAACGAAAAATATTCTTTATATGCTGAGTAATTTTTTTTCAATCAGCTTTCTGAAAATTCCAACGTAGCTTGCATTACAAAACATAAATCAGAATTATAATCTCTCTTTCATCGAGCAGAATGAAAATTGTTCTTATCTTTGGCATCATAAACTAATTGCAAATAATTTGCCTCCATCCAATTAAGTAAAAGATCACCACTTCGGTCATTTTCTGGGTATCCCCATAAATTGTGATGCCAATTGAAATCAATAATGAAAATCGTTGGATGTTGATAATTTAATGTAAGATCTACTGGTCACTGTACAATACGTAGATGTGAACAATATGTATATTTGAAATAAGTGATGTAAGTTACCGCGCTATAAACTGGACTGCAAAGAAAATCATCAAGTTTATACCCAGAAATATCTACCCTCGGAAAATGATTGTTCTGGTTTTCCTGGAGGAGTATAACATCAAATTCCATACTTGTGGTGATTCTTCTGACAAATATACTTTTATCTTTACAAATTCCTTCAATATTTAGTTGACAATTTTTTAATAAATTTCCATTATTTCTAAATTTAAATGTTTTATAATTTTTAAAATTTAAATTTCATCTGTCATTTGATCTGGAGGATCTCGGAGATCTAGTTCGGTCTTCTAAACGACTATTATAAAAAACTACATCAAAAGTTAACTCATTGTGGGCCATTCTATGAAAGATAAAAGCAATAAAAAAACTAGAAAATTATAGGATTAACAATGTAAGTGCACTAAATTTGTTATTCTATATTAAATTTCACCCAATATCCAACAATTTTCTTTTATTATTATTAGATAAAAAAAATTGAGACATACATTTTATTCTTTTAGCTTTTTTAATAATTGCTGTAAAAATAGGAGTGTCCTTCCAACATTTCCGACCTTGCTCAGGTTACACAAATCAACAGATTTTATTGTAAGAGTACAAAAATAGTTATTCGTCAAAATAGAGAGGAAAGCGTATTTTTTATCACTCGATTACGATTACGAAAGTAAAATAGACTCGAAGGGAGGAAGCAAAGTATATCTAGGGAGAAATATATCCCAAGGAAGCAAAAATGAGTTTTGCTCCCATTGAAGAGGTACTTTCGGTTCGTTTTGCGTGCACAAAAAGTTATTTTTATTCCTGCAATATAAACTTCTATTAGACGTCTTAAGTGAATCTAAAACCCAAAAAACTCATTCACTTATTAAGAACATACTTTGCCGTTCTTATATTCGGCTATTTTCAGGTACCAAATTTTTGCTATTAATTGTTGACGGGGTGTTGCGGACCGCCAGCAAAAATATTCAATCAGTAGTAATGTTAAGCTTTTTAGTTTTTAAAAGTTGAAAAGAAATTATTTGGTTTAATTTTCATATTTTTTAAATACTTTTGATCTAAATACCATAGTCAGAATCAAGAGCTAGTCATTAAACTCAACGAATAATCACTTATTCATTGATCAAATAACTACTACTTGATACTCCCTTGTCTATTTTCACAACATTAATTTAACCATGTGATGGAGAAAGACAATATGAAATTTAACTGTGCGCAAGAAGAAAGGAAATTTTAGTCACGTGGGTTGAGCCAAAAGATTATTTACCATAATGGGTATTATGCATTCAAATATAAATATTGTAATAATTTCTCTACAAAAAACGGAAGTTAAGTAAAAAGTAAACTACAGCCTTAAATACAGATCCGCATATTTAATTAAAATATATGTAAAAGGCATAACAACTTTACTTTGTTAAACTTGCGTCATAAACTTCTTTAATTACTGAACATTATGTAAAGTTACGCTTTTATATACAATTAATATTGTTCGAAGAAGCCAGAGTATTTTGATGAGTTCCCGAGTGAGGAACAACTATACGTTGGAGATCCAAGTCTTCGTAGCTCGCTTATTTTAAGAGCAATACCGGACTTTTTCCCGTACATGGTCTTATAGGAAATGTTGCTGCGGATTTAATGGTATATATATATATATATATATATATATATATATATATATGTATATATATAGTACGAAATAATTTTTGCTTTAAAAAAGTATCATAAGTTGTATCTTCTAAACTTCATAGAATTCGAGATATTAAAGAAAATATTAAAATAGTTTTACTCGAAATTAAAGCTGGCTATGGAAACAAAATTTGACATTTGTATTAGTTTATCTTCACATTCTCGTTAATTGAGTATTCTTCATTTTTACAACAAATATTACTCTAAGTTATCAATCTTTTTCACATACTTATAACAATAAACTAATACAAATGTCAAATTTTGTTTCCATAGCCAGATTTATTTTCCAGTAAAATTATTTTTATATTTTCTTCAATATCTCGAATAATATTAAATTTAGAAGGTATAACTTACGGAACTATTTTAAAGCAAAAATTATTTCGTACTAAATAGTATAAAATTATAGTCGCGTTCCGTAGTTTCATTTACAACCTGTATACTTAAAAAAATTAAAACTAACAGTGCAGTTTTCAGTAATAGGGAAACTTTTCGGACTGAAGAGATAACCCCCCCCCCATATACCCCCATATACTGTGACAATTTTTCAGAAAAGGTACCAAGAATGTTTTTTATTTCAAAAAAAATTAAAAAAATGTATCGTTTTTGAAATACAGCGACGTAAAAGTGAACCGTATATTCAACCAACATGCTATGCTCAGCCGACAGCATGTACTTTTATAGCAATAAATAATCTAATTTATAAATTTTGAAAATCAACAAAGGACTTTGTTTTCGAATAAAGTATTATATTTATTTTCAACACTTTAAACTACTCCAAAAATCTACGGACCGTAAAAAGTGATTTTCTTCAGTTTTGGCTTACAAAAATGGTTATAGGTTAGAAGTATACCCACTAGTAACAAAGTTATAAAAATATTATTATACGAATTAACTAGGGGAATGAAAGGTATGATAAATATATACGTATATTTTTTACAATATTTTTAAATCTGAATAATATTCAGAAATTTTTTTATGATGTTTAATTTCTCAATCTGGTTTCGAGAAAAACATCTTTGTAGAATATTATATAATTATAAAGATTTACAATATAAAACAGTAAGCACTCAAAAACTGAAAAGGTTAAAAGGAAAATAAAATGTTAAAACGTATATAAGAGAAATAAATAGTACTATTGTTAAAAAAAATTACTTTATGATAACATATAACTCATACGATACAAATGTTATCATAAAGTGTAAAACATGTATTTGATTATGTAAAAGTTTCCTACAAATATTCCACCAATAATAACATTGAGAGTTATGTTAAATGTTATTATTCCACATATAAAAACCGATTTCTTTATTAATATTAACTTTAGTTGATTAAAAGAAAAAATAACAATAGCTGAGCAAAATATCTTATGTGGAGCGAAGAATATCTTAAATTAACAACAATAAAATCAATATTACTTGTTAGAATTTTTTTCAATAAGAATGATTTTAATACGTATATAGAATTGCACAAATGTGCACTTATTTATAGAACTTAAACATTAAAACAAAGTTTAGAATAATCAATTTAGCAAGAAAATGATGCAGAAGAGAGAATTTTATTCTGTAAATTCTAATAATAAATTATAGCATATTTCATAGCATTTAAGTAGGTATGAAAGAAATAAAAGACAAAGACAGCAGCTAGTAAAAAATAAAATTGTATACAGACTGTCTACTGAACTCGGGCCACTTAAGGG
Organism: Stenolophus ochropezus; assembly: GCA_035578165.1. Lineage (NCBI taxonomy): Eukaryota > Metazoa > Arthropoda > Insecta > Coleoptera > Carabidae > Stenolophus > Stenolophus ochropezus. The sequence continues at coordinate 2,774,702 of JAQOWZ010000024.1, read as the reverse complement.
AATTCCTAAACTAGAAGAGGTACGACTTCGGTTAAATTAGACAAAAGTTGCCTTATCAGGGGGCTATTCCTGTGATGTATTTGTTTTTCCAAAAATATGCATAGGTCACTAGACAGAAGAAAAAATATGAAATTAGTGAAAATTAATAAATCATTTTTATTCATAAACGATGACAGATAGACAAAAATATTCCAGATAAAACTTTTAGAAGACAAAGTGCGCCATAAAGAGAAATAATAATAAAAAAATTTTGGCCAACTGTTTGCGAGATATGGCAAGAAAAAATATTTTTTTAAATGGTAATCATAGGTGGCCAAGGCATCGTTAAAAGTAGTATTTTTATCTCTTTTCAACAGTATGTATTTTTATATCATTCATTTTAAAAATTATTGTTTTATGTACATAAATCATAAAACACTTCTTTCTAATAGCATTTTTAAAGTAAGCTTTGGTACAAACAATTTAAAACAACTGATTTTATCGTATTTCTGTCTTATTGTTAAAGGTTTTTGTGTTAAACTGTTAAATTAAAAATAATTATGGACAGATTCACTTTCGAAGAAAAGACAGATATGCTTTCTGTTTATGTTTATAAAATTATTAAGGCATGTAATTTAATTTCTAAAAATATGTTGAAAAACACTCTACATAGTGTTTTAAGCAGAGCCGAATTATGTTTACAACAAAATGGACAAAATTTTCAACATCTGTTATAATTACAGTTTAATTAACCAAATTTGCATTAGTTTAACATTTTTTGTTATTAATCTTATCTTAGGAATAAGTAAATTTGTTTACAATTAATTATAATAGATTATTGTTAAGTTTTATATAGGTAATTAAGACATAACCTAGACTAAAAAATAAATAAATACAAAAAAAAAGTTGTTTTAAATTGTTTGTACCAAAGCCTACTTTAAAAATACCATTAGAAAGAAGTGTTTTATGTTTTTTATTAAAAAAAATATTTTTTCTTGCCATATCTCACAAACAGTTGGCCAAAATTTTTTTATTATTTTTTCTCTTTATGGCGCACTTTATCTTCTAAAAGTTTTATCTGGAACGTTTTTCTCTATTTGTGATCGTTTAAGAATAAAAACGATTTATTAATTTTCACTAATTTCATATTTTTTCTTCTGTCTAGTGACCTATGCACATTTTTGGAAAAACAAATACATCACAGGAATAGCCCCCTGATAAGGCAACTTTTGTCTAATTTAACCGAAGTCGTACCTCTTCTAGTTTAGGAATTCCCTTAAGTGGCCCGAGTTCAGTAGACAGTCTGTATATATGTAATATATGTAATTGCTCATTTCACATAACTATAAATACACATGCAGTTAAACGACAAGGTATTTGAATATTGATGTGATAATAATTTTGAAAAGCCAGAAGAAATCTGTTCATATCTCCGTTCGACTAGCCGCTAAAATTATGTCTTTTTACAAGTTTTTCACATTTCCCAACTATTATCTTCAAAAGTAAGGGTTAAATCAAAAAATGATATTTGAAAATGTTTTAGCTCCATTTATTATCATTGTACTAGTTCCTGTTCCACAATTTTAGTACAAACAGTTTTCGTGTAATAGTAATTTTCAGGAAGTACTGCAATTCTAACCTTGAGCGGGATTCCGCATCGCTCGCTGCTAACCCCTCACGTCGACCACCGCGCCTTTGCCAACAAACTGAAAACATAGGAACTCAACATAAATAATAATAAAAAATATGTCTAAGGCAAAATATCGTATTGTTACTTGATTGAAATCATATTTTGAATATTTATAAGTATGTGAAGTGTATATGAGATACTTTAATAATAGTAGTGGTAATAAAAAATTAATATAACTGAATCAAAAAACTTTATTTAGAATAAACTTAAATAATTTGTAAAAAACATAGAAATGAATTGGGAAGTTTAGCGTGGTTGAAATTACATGTGAAATATCTTTTAGTCGTAAGTATATGAGTAATTATAACTTAAAATGTACTTGAAAGTTAAAATTATGTTGCCAATTATTTATAATTAACGATTTATCTTCGAGCCACTCTGTCGTCACAAGTGAGATATGCGCTTGCGCAGAAGGGATGGTGAGACCTGACTTTTTGAACGTAGGTTGTATCTTGCGGCATTACACTACACGCTTCTCTGTTGCCATGGGAACTCTTTTTGAGAAATCTAGGCATCTTTGGGTGAAATAAAATGTAGAATATCACTCTTGAGGGCAATCTTGATAAAATGAAAAAATAAAAAAAAATACACTAAACTTCCCCATTATCAGTCAGTCATCGCTTTATTTTGAAGGTGGTTGTAGGATTTCTTTCTGGATTGGTGGTGTGACATTGTGGAAATTGCTTTGACCCACACACCTACCCGACCCAATACAGAATAATTTGTTTTCCTTGCAACTGCAGGACTTCATTCGACAATCTATTATTATGAAGATTAGTTTATATTTAATAAAATATACAGGGTGAGTTGTCGAAACGCCCGTCTTCGATATCTCCGCTGTTGTTAGAAATATAGCATAAACTAATCAACAGAATTTATTCGACTACTCAAGGAGCATAACGTAAAATAATTTTCACATATACAGGGTGTTGCATTACGGTTCGGCGAGAATTGTTTGCCTTTTTTAAATGGAACAGCCTATATATTTTTATATTTTTTCAATTGTATTTTATTACCTTATATGGACATACAAATTTTATTTTAATTTTCCGCGGCGTTGCCAAATTATTCCGTTTATTCTCTAAAAAAGACCAAATACACGCCTTACTTTATAATGACGTACTGAAGTTATTTTAATAGTAAATATTAAGAATATTTTTCTGTACAACTGTAACTATACTATATGTTCCGATATAACTGTTTTAAATGTAATTATACCGGGTGTTCAATAAATTCAATAATAAAATAAAGAAGATTAAATAATAAAAGAGTTAAATTTTAATGCAGATGATAAAATGTCACATTGATGGCATGTCAGTACAACGTTTCTAAAACATTTGGAAATTATCTACAAATATTTGCCTCTACAATATTTAAAAATAAATATGCTGCTAAAAGAATAGATTTAGTTTTAGACAATTACATGGAGACTCCACTAGAATTAATCGAGGATCAACAGACTCGATTAAAAAAAATACTGACTCACTATCAGTACCATTACCTCAAAAATAGAATTTATTTATACATTTCTGAAAATTAGAATTTTGAATTTTGGCCGATACTAGAATTTTGTTCCTTATTCTATTACCGAAAACACATGGATACAATAAATTGAATGTTCTAACATTGATGTCTTAGCTTTTTCAGAGAAGTTTTAACCAAAGAAATTTGGATGAAAATTGGTAAAAAGGAAGGGGATACGAGATTTATTCTTGGCCATGATCTTACAATTGATGAACAAATTCTTAAAACTTTGCCAGCATCTCATGCTTTAACAGAATGCAGTATATAATAAGTCAAATTTTTAATATGGGGAAAAAACTTCCTGGAGTTCATCTTACAAAATAATTTTAAGATAAGCAGGGCAGATTGTCACAGACATTCAGTGTGAAAAATGCAATATATTCACAAGCACTAATTTAGTTCATAGGGATCTTTTGTTTTCACAATATATTTTGTATGAATGCTGTTAAATTCTCTTGGTTATTTAATATACGTTAATAGTTATTTCAACGAGTGTTTTATTAATTACAAAATTTCCGCATCGTATAGTTTTAGTGTATTAATCTTATTATTAGTTTGAATGCTAAAACGTAACACAATTGTTGGTAAAATTTGGAGTACATGAATTTAATGAACATGTTTTTAGAAATATAGAAAAATTCATAATTCAATTATATAGTAAAAATAAAAATATTTCTTCATTAAATTTTATTCGAGGATTGTTAGATACTTGGAGGATAATAGATAAGTGACCAACAGAAGGCAGTTTTATTTAACATGTAAACTAATTGTATTTAATATTTTATCTCAGCTGATGATGAACTCAATTTGAGGTTCGAAACGTCCAAATTATAATTATAAGATATTGTTCAACAAAATATAAGGAACACAAAAGCCCAACTCCTACATTATAAAATAAAATAGTTGCATTTACAGAAACACCATACTGTGACTAGTGATTAGTAGCAATAAGTGCAATGACATTATAAACTACTAGACACACTCTAGAGAGAGAGAGAGGTATGAATACAAACATTAGAGTGAAATACACATAGGCGGTCAAGTGGGTTAAGGCAAGAACGCTTGCAGTAGACATTGATCTTACGGAAGTGTACATGTAAAAGTTATATGATGTGTTTCAAAATAATATTTTGAAAACAATTTATTATTTTCTATAATTTATTCAGTTTGTTTAAAATGGTAACAACTTGCAGTATATTCAGATGAATAAATTATTCAAGAAAAAGATTTCGTTCCATTTATTTATTTTTATTTACAAAAATTCATTTTGGAGTTAAGAAAAAAGTGGGTAATTGGGTCCAATAGAAAAAAAATATATATGTTTATTTTATTTTACAAGTTTTATCCAAATCTGTCGGTAGCAGTAAGATCAATTCTTTGATTTTATTCTGGAATTTTGGGTACGAATATCTCATGATTTCAGAAGTTACAGACAGTAAGGAGATCAAACTTTTAATTTTGGGAATATTATTTTAAAAGTCACATGTGAAGCCTGAAAAACAAATTATTATTAACAATATAGTTACATAACCACGTTTTAGATTAAGATCCATTAAATTATCATTTGTCGGAAATTATTCAGCAGTCAGTAATATTTTTTTTATATTTATTTGGTAGCATGAAAATACTTATTATTTTTTAGTTTTTTATTTCTTACTACAAATTACAAATAGTATATTATTTAACAAGCATAATATGTAGGCTATATTACACGGGGATGTAATTAAAAATACGAGCGGTAGCGAGTATATTTAATCATCCGAGTGTAATGTAGCCATATTATGCGAGTCAAATACTATACTTTATCTACAACTAAAAGCCATATAAAAAATCTGATATTATTTGTTAAATATCGTTAGGTGTGTGTAGTTCATATACAGCTTAACAGATGGCGCCACAGTAGCACTTAAATGTCAAAATAACTATTCAAATTGTATTTATTATACTTTTATAATCATTTATATTGATATTTATAATAAAAAATATATTATTAATAAACTAACAGTTTATTAAAATGTTATGTGTTAAATTATATGCTCTATTTATTACAGAAAAGTGTAGCGTGTAATATAACATTTCATATTACACTTGTGTAATATGAGTAGTATATTATATGTAGTACCACACGTATAATGTACCCATATTTCAATAGTTGTAGATAAAATAAATTATACCTTCATTTAGGTTTGTAATTATCATGTACCCGTTCACTCTCAATCGATTGAATTTGCCTTCAAAGTAAATACATATGTGAATAATGTTATAAAGGCGTCTCTTGCTAAGCGATACTCTATCTGGTGGCGAATTTCAAAACTCCAGGAGCTGTGATAAATGGCGTTGTTTCGTAGTTGCTTATGTTAATTACTAACAGGCCCGATGCTAGCGGCAGTTTATTTTGCGCCCAAAATAAAGGCTACCAAACTCGGGGGCGGCAAAACTGTCCTATCTTTACATAGTAAAACAATTTATTTAAGCATTTTATGAAATGGACAAATTTTTATAGTTTTACAAATCTTAAGTTTCATTTAAATTTTCAATATAGTACACTTGACATCTAAATATGTTAGCGTATACTTTACATTAGCATTAGAAGCTAATAATATTCTGATGAATTTGCAAATAAAAATTAAACACCCATATGTCCATTCCATCAAAATTGATGGTAAAGACCTTTTTGAAGAATTAAAAAGTCAAAACTTTAAAAAACAAACTTCAGTAAAACCAATAGAACTTCTATTTTTTTTTTTTTAATAAAATTAAAGTGATTGACGTTTTTCTTAACACTTCTATAGCGTTACATATTTATTTAACAATATCCTACCACTGTCGCAAGTGGTGAGCGTTTGTTTTAAAAATTAAAAATTATTAAAAACTGATAATTAAATTTTTGCTGCTATTAAAGCTAGAAGTTATGTTTTTATGTATTTTTCACTTCCTTGTACACAGTAAAGAAAGTATTGTAACCGCGAAATATTTCGGTCTTCAGATTTCAACGGAAATATTGATTTGAGCATCCTTGTATCCCTTGTGACTAGTTTCGGTATTACATTTAATACCATAATTTGTTGACAAAAGGATGATATCTCGGATGATATTTAAAATGTTTTTTTTATATTCTTATTATTTAAAATACCAAGCACATAATAAAATATATCCTACTATTCAGTATCTAAAATTTCTTCCTCTCTCTACACACATTTCAACTTAAACTTACTTAATTCTTGAACCTTTCTACCTTTCGATGTAAGGTTATCAGAGTAGAGCGGATTTAGGGTAGTCTCTCCACTGTTTTCTGACTTTTTCTAGCGTTGATACTTCTTCGTATCTTTTCTTAGTTACATCATCATTTCCATTAATTTATCGATTTTGTCGACGTCCTCTTGCCTGCTTTTAACTGGTGTTCTTGCTATCTTTCTACCTGTCACAAATATTCGGATCTCATTTCCTTTAAACATTTTCCGACATATCCTTGTCACTCTCTATATTTATTGCCTTCGCCAAAAATTTCAACCCCTAGTCGGGCTCTGTCCGACCAGTAGCCAAAATTTAGTGCGCGCCGCACAAGCAAAACTCGGAAAAGTTTTAAAATTAAATTAAACACAGAAAAATTTAAACACTCCCTATTAGCTTCATAACAATTATTGAAACTAAACCACCACACACTTCATAAACCACTACCGTCACGGTCACAAAAATAAAAAACCCCGCCTGTCACACATTTAAGATATTCTTTTAATTTCAGCTTTGGGCGCCTATGGTAACCGCGTTATAAAAGATTGTTTTGTGTGTACTCCGATAAATAATTTTAAAAATAACGACTTTATCGAGAATATACAAAATAGTTTCATAAAATCAGATAATATAAAGTGATAGTAACGCGAAGTGTAAAGAAAACAGTGCTTTTTGAGTGAAAAATATCAAAAAACTAAACCATGTGACATTAACCTTGAATGCTATAAGAGAAATTCCTGATGTGTCAGAGCGGTGTCGCGCTACGAGTGTTTCGGGCGGCGCATGCGTATTAGAGTCGATAGCAGTGGCGTAACAAATGAATTTTACAGGAAGAAGTAACAAAATAAAAAAAGAAAGAGAGAAGAGGAAGGGCCTTCAGAAGAAGCAAAATAACTGTAAATCACAATCACAAAGTAAAAAAGAACAACAGGATTACAGTGAAATGGAGAGCAAGCAGAAAATTATGAAAAATATGATGGGTATTTTAAATAATATGAAACAGAATATGAAGGTACATCGCAAGGAGCTGAATGAAATTTCAAAAAATAACGAAATGATAAACGAAGTTAAAAGGATTTAGAAGTCAAAGAAAAACATTGGACGAAATAAAGAAGTAAATTGAGAAAAAAAAAATTCCTGCAAAAAGAATAGACACTTATAAAAGTAAAATTTGAGTGGCGCATTCTGGTGAGTACTAGAGGAACTAAGTTTGACGTTTATCATGTAAATACAACCAAAAGAAAAAGAAAGTGAAATAATGGAAGTAAATAAAGAAATAATAGTTATTTATGTGTTACATTACAGGTAAGTCACGTGGGAAAAGTTTAACTCACGAGGCCGTCAGGCCGAGTGTGGTATTTTTTCAAGTGACTTAGGTAATTAACACACGTGTGCCATACAACATTTTATCCAACACATTTTAATCATTGATATAAAATACATATAAGATTTTTGACAGATGGAATTTCGAAATGACATTTAGGAACAAAATAGTGTAACACGGTCGCTTGGCGGCTGTGCATTTTTGGGAAATTTTGGTATAGCAGTACTCCAAATGTTACGAAATGGACAGATTTATGGTTGAGGACGCATCTTTTTCCGCCTTGAAGCTTCTTTTCAAAAGACATAACTGTCCGTTTCCGTAAGTGATGCCCTCGGTGGACATCAATAGTTGGGTCATTTTTAGCATACTTCGTACTTACGGGATGAGAAGAGCCGGACAAACATAGGTTGAGAACTTCTGGATTTTTACTATTAAATAGTGTTTAGAAGTTCGAAATCTCACTCTCTTGTTGTAATCATCGACTGTAGTGGATTGTCAGACATACCTTGGTATTTCTTAGTGAAATAACCAATTAGTTGTTTTACTGTATGTAAAGGCTCTCTCATCGTGGTGTAAATTTGTAAGTAGTTTTTATTATATTCTGTGTGTAGTAATATTGATTTGTAGATCGATGTAAAAAGGTTTTCCAAATTGTTTGTAAATTAGAAAAGTAAGAATTTAGAGTTATATAGAATCAAGATACGCGTTGTAGTTTATTTGAATTATATAAATGTTTTTGAATCGCGGTTGATTATTAAAATTTATATAATTTTGTTATTGTTGGAATATTGTATTTAATTCAGCCCATCCTATTCCAACCCCTGTCTTTGTGACGTGGTAGCACAACGCGTAGGTAAAATTCTATTATTCTAAAATTACAACCCTGCACCAATTTGACCATAATTGTAGTAAACCGCGTCTGTTATCATTATTATCATTCCCTTGTCTGCTTCTATCACGGCAGACTTTTAAATATAGTGATAGTGGTGGCAGCGACTATCGTTACCCTTGTTTCGTGTAAAAGTTGTTCATTAATATAATTCGTCGATTACTTTTGAGGCAAGTAAAACTCATAAATTATAACCCTTTTATGTCAGGTACTAGATTTCGTCTTAGGCGACCGTACCTGTTACAATAGTGTAGAGAAGGTTTTATAACGTAGTTACTATGATACGAACCAAAAAACAGTGAGCTAATATATTTAGCTCACTAGTGACTTATGACCTACTTTATTTATCTAAAAACAGCATACTTATACCGTTATAATTATACGGTGTTGGATAAAAATACATAATTATTATTGTATATTTATTTTTATTATTGTTGGATTCTGCGATAAATAAATTAGGTTTAAAATATAGTAAAATAAATATTCAATGTTTTGAAACGCAAATCGTTCCTTCGGAACCTAGTTTTCATTGAAACTAATTTTTAATCTCATACTGCAAAGCACAAAATATTTACATGAAATAACATGAAGTGATCTTTTGACAACTGATAGATCTAATGGGCCTTGGTCTGTCAACTAACTCTCTCTACTAGCTTGTCTTTTACTTCGGAAGGCGGCGGTATCTGCAGCGTGTGACGTCGAAATTATATGTGTCCATTAGATAAACAAGAAAAAAGTAGACAATAAAATAATATAGGTAATCATTAAAGGACTGCCGTTAAAGAATAAGAAACCAATTCAAATTGTTAAGGAGCTAATAAACAGTGAATTGGAAGCGAATTGTAAAATAGTACCGACGACAATATCGGTCTGATTAAAATATAACGCGTCACCAGATGTTCAAATGCACATCTAATATGTGACTAGTAAAGTCCTTAAAACAGACTTCTTAGCAGTTACCCGTGAGAGAATATGTCAACCGACGTGATAAGAACAGCCAATTGAACCGTAGCTCAGTTGGTAGAGCAACATTCCGGCAAGATGTAGGTTTCGGGTTCAAATCTCGGCGGTTGATATATTCTTTTCACAATTTATTTAAGTTTTTGACAATAATTAAATCTAGAAGAGAGAACGCCCCGGAAATAATCATTGCTGCAATAGAAAATTTTGAAGACAGAGGATAATGGCGAAAAAGAACAAATTAAAAGACAAAAGAGAAAATAAAAACATATACATCAAAAATGACTACACTTTAAAGGAAAGGAAAATGCAAGCAGTAAAATGTTTGTAGGTGAGGAATGCTGGACTTGGAATGATAAGCTGGAAATATTGGCGGAAAATGGACGAGTGAAATAAAATCCTTAAAAAAACTGTTAGTTTAAAATGTAAATAACGATAAAACGGAACTGAACTGAACTCTGATAACTTTGGCAAAAACTCTAGAGGATATCAATAGCCGCTGTTTAAGAAACATAACAAACAAGCACTTTAACGTTAACGTTAAAAGGGGAAGAGGGGCGGTAGTGGCCTCAAATCACTTCATGGTAAAGATTAAAATGGATCAAAAAGTACCACTAGTAGGAAATAAAAGCAAACATACTTTGGTAAGATTTAAAATAAAGGGCTAAGAAAACGTGGAAATTAAAAGAAATTTTTAGGGAGAGATGGAGGAAGAACTTGTAAAGATGAAAAACAAGTAGAAATTGAAGAAAAATGGAGCGTTTTAGAAGAAAAAATGCTCAAAAGCAGGAAAGAAAGTATTTCAAAAAAAAAAACTGAAAAGAATTGAAAAGAAAAAAGATGCTAGACTAAAACTACGTAAAATAAATAACGAAGAAAATATAACAGCGTACCAGAAAACAAGACGATTAGTTAAAAGTTTATGCAGAAAAAAGAAGAGGGAAGAATTAAATGCAAGATAAAAGTTAACTGAAGGAAATTTTAAGAATAGACAAATGAAAAATTTCTACCAACAAGCAAAGAAACAAAAGGCAGGGTTTCACTATAGAATGTTGCAAAAATAAAGAGGGAATTTTACTTTCGGGAGATGAAAAGTTAAATAGGTGGATGGAATATTTCTCAGAAGTGTTAAATGCAGAAGAAATATTAGAGGCGGAAAGTCTTGGGGATACTTCAGAAAATATAAGCATAAATGGAAATTACACGGAGGCTCCTAGTGAAGAGGAAATATATCAAATATTAATTAAAATGAAAAATAATAAGAGCCCAGGAAAAGATGATTTCACTAGCGAAATGTTCAAACATGGTGGTGAATTGTTTTTAAAGGAAATATAAGAAATAGTAAGGAAAGTATGGGAAACTGAAACAATGCCAATTAGATGGAGTGAAGCGCTTATTTACCCTATTCACAAGAAAGGGGAAAAATCAGAGTATAGTAATTACAGAGGTACAGCAACAGCTATCAGAAATATTTTAAACGAGGAAACATAATTCTTTATAGGTCAGTATCAAGCAGGATTCAGAGCAAATAGATGCACAATAGAGCAGATATATGTTATAAAGCAGTTAATATCGGTCAGCTACGAACAAAATTTAGAGCTAAATCTGCTGTTCGTCGATAAGTCATGAAAGAGTTAAATATATCAAAAAAATTAATAAAGCTTACACAAATGACGCTAAAAGACTCTGGCTATAAGATATTGGCGGATGGGAAAGTATCCGAAAAATTTGCAGTTAAAAGAGGGTTAAGACAGGGTGATTCTTTGTCATCTATTTTTTTCAACCTGGTGCTGGAATGGGTAGTCAGAGAAGCCAAATTTTTTAAGACGGGGACGATTCAGCATAAAAAACATCAGATACTGGCGTACGCGGACGACATTACAATGGTAACAAGAAGTAAGAAAGAAATGGAAGTTATAATGAAATCTCTAATAAATGCAGCTGGTAAAGTTGGGTTAAAAATTAATGAAGACAAAACAAAATATATGGTAATAAGCTTGAAGAAGTAAGACGAAAGGTTCTTAGAAGTTAAAGTAGAGGGCAAAGTGTACAAGTCTCAGGACGAAATTTTTTTTAATTATTTGGGGGTTAAGATAACAAATAAAAGCAGTGAAAGGGAAGAGATTGCTTCAAGAACGGTTTCGGAAATATGATGTGCGGGTAAATAACGTAGTGTCTTAAAATCTAAGGTCTTATCGATAAAAACTAAGATAAAGCTATATAAGACTGCGATAAGACTGGCACTGCTTTATGGTTGCGAACTGTGAATTCTAAATAAAACTAATCAAATTAAATTAAAAGTGTGAGAGAGGAAGATGTTAAGGATGATATTGGCGGGAAAAGTGGTTGAAAATGTGTGGATGAGGAAATATGGAATGCTTTGGCAGAAAACATTAAAAACGGAAAAGATTTATATTTATAAATATTTTAAATAATGCGGGCCGAAATCATAGCATTCTTATTTCCATTAAATTTATATTGAAATATACTAATTTTTCTTTAGCATTATTCTCAATATTGTGTTTATAAGATTGTAAGTGTATTACGTCACTGTATTCAAAAAATTATTTCCTGTTTGAAATTGTAAAAAATATGTAATTTGAAAAAGAATAAAAAAATTTACAAAACTACCTCAACTAAATCTTATTATTATAGACCGGAAAAATAGGCACTAATGTTGTAGAAAAAGTGCTTAAAAAAAGTTAAATATTTTACAAAAAAAAAAACAAGACAAACAAAAAAAAATTAAAAAAGCAAAAAATAAACGAAATAATTTATACACTTTACAAAAGAATAAAGAGGCATTTCAAAAATATTTGCATAAATTAATAATTACAATATTAATTAAATAATTAAATATTGTTAAAAATTTTCGGGGGTCAAATTATGCGTTATTATCATCATTTAAAATATTTTTAAATGTAGGAAAACTTCTTTCTACGTCTACATCTACACTGATAATGGGTGCGTGTTTTAAAGAGAATATTATGTCAAGACTCATTTTTAAATATCTAATATTTCAATATTCAAAATGTACGAAATTTGTTACAGAATTTTATAGCCTTCGTTTTTTTGAAAATATTTGGATCATTTTTGGTTTTTAATACTTGAACAAAGGGGCCTGGAACAGCATTAATTCTATTTTTAAAACTGTCAATTTTCTATTTTATTTTGTCATTGGGTACATTGTTTTGTAGATATAATTTTTTGAAAATACACTTTGATTTCAAATCTCAACAGGACGCCATTTGCCAATACGTCACGAATCAAAATGATCATCAGCTCACTCTTGCGGACGAAATGTAAACTAAGGCAGTTTAAAATTTCTTGTTTATGTGTTTACATATTTGTAGCTGAGCAGAATGTAAGATTATTTGTTTGTTTATATTATTTTATACAATTAACAATGGAATCGGGCTTTAAAATGGCAAATTCAAATAATTTGCCAAACGTCGATGTTGCTATGATTAATGATTTCTTCATTAAGGGCCGGTTTTTCAATCTCTGGTTAAAGTGCCGGTTACCTTAACCATCGGTTAACAGAAAAATATCGCATCGAAATAGTAAATAATGTGTATTTTTGACAACTTACATGGGTTTTTCGATGCGATATTTTTCTGTTAACCGATGGTTAAGGTAACCGGCACTTTAACCAGAGATTGAAAAACCGGCCCTAAAAGTTCTGAGTTCTTAAATGCTTACGCTTATAAACCTGTAGTTCTACACTAATATAAACAAAACAAAAACCTGCGTTCTTTTCCTTTAACAACTATATAAATTTTAGGTTTCTTTACATCACGAAGTATAATTTTATACTTCGTGCTTTACATTGACGTTCAACTTGTAGCGCCTCGGTGTACATGTATGTGTGAGATGTATTTTTTGTGAGTTTTTGATTTGTGACGTCAAAAGTTATGAATGAAAAGTATTATATTTCGGCATACATTATATTACAATATGCATGTAAAAAAAATCGAAAATCGGCAGGATTTACCATATAAGAAATTGCGTTCGTAATCATATGTAATATTTCTTCACTTGAGACCGCTTTAGGTAAAAAAAGTGCAATTTTTTCCATAATAAGTGTGTCCATAACTGTCAGTAGTTTCAGCAACTGGAAATCATATAAAATGATTTCCAATTATTTTCTAATTTGTAGAAGTGTTTCTTGATAAATAGGTTTAACATAGCTTTTGCGAAGTGTACGTTCATGAGGAGTATATCTCCTGTAATGGTTCTCAAGAAATTCTTTAAAAACTTGATTATTTAATTTATTGAGTGGTATATTCGATTTTAACATAGCATTACGTAGTTCTGAATTAACTTCTCTTTGTTCATAAAATCCGAAAGATGAAGCTATATATGTCTGAATTGTTTGTTGTCTCAATGTTTTATTTCTGTTCTTTTTTAATTCCTTATTCATACATAAATATCTTTTAGACATTTTACCATTTTACAGAAGAATAGAAGACTGTCTGCCGTGACAGCAAATAACAGGTCACGTAGAGGAATTTTGTCTGCATTTTTATCACCGAGTCATGGAGATATTAATTTATATAATTTAAAAAAAGCAAAAAGCTTAGAAATCCGGTATCTAATAATAAGACAGTGTTGAACGAAATATAATAATATAACTCCTGCATTATTAACCTTTCCGAAGTTCCCAAATCTCTACATACTCTTCTATTTTATGTAACTAAATCAGACGAACAATAGATGCTAGTTGTCTATAACTGTCCAAAATTATTCAATTAACTTGATAAGCAGATTAATTTTCTGCAGATTATAATTAGTAAATGTAATTGTTCAAAGTGGAATTAATTACAAAGAATATAAAAGCTGTCAAATGGAATAGACATTTGCAGTAAAGTGTTAAATGTAATCACATGTACTGTAGAATTCCCATGATCAGAATGTAGTAAATAGCGCTACATGGTAATTCCTTAATATACCTCGAGAAGTTTGATATTCCAATTCTCAGGCAGTGAAATTCAGTTAGAATCTCAGACAAATTTACATAAATATTAGGTACGGCGAGTCGTAAACACACACTTCAATGGTATATCGTCTGTTGCATAGTGGTTACATTAAAATAGATGTTCATTCTACATTACACGAGATAGAGAAAGATGAATTCATTGTGAATTGTGAACCATTACTTTTGAGAGATTCAAAAAAGATTAATAACAATTCATTGACGTATTTTAAGTTAATTTTTTTTACATAAATCATGCTGTTTATACAATATAAACATCAAATATGTCCAAAACATTTTATTTTGTATTAGTTCATTAAAAACAATAATTAAAAAGGCCAGAACATTTGCATTTTAACCGCGTGACTGAAATGGTGTTGAAGACCTCATTTTATTTCACTTGTATTAAAACTATTTTATTTTAGTTGTATATTTCTGTTTGGAAGATTGCTCATTTATAATTATTTGTTATTTGCATAATATTATTGTCTTACTTTGAATGTAATTATCATGAATTTACTTGTGTATTTACAATTATTTGTATTTGTATATTATTACCCTGTTTTGTATTTAGTTCCCATGACTTTTTAGTCTGGATGACTAATGGTGGTTGAACAAGGGTCATCCTAACCGTACCGTTAAATAGAGAGGCGCGATTGATGCAATGACGTCAATTTTAACCAATAGCGTGCCGATTTTATGTTGTTGATAGCAGACTTGAGAACCGATTACAAAAAGGAAGGGTTGTGGCTACCTGACACTCTTGTTCAGATGATGTTAATTTACTTTTGTCTGTTTGATTCATTTCGCAAACTACCCTAAACAATCATAAACGGTCCACAATAATAGTTCGTGATTGGCCAAGTGCTAGTTTGACGTCATTAGCCAGATAAAATAAATAATAAATAAATAAATAAATAAATAAATAAATAAATAAATAAAAAATTCAGTCATATTTTCCGTTGGTATCTCAACAATTTTGATTGAAACTATTTTCTCATGTTAACTCCAGGGGTATAGTCCTATAAAAGTGACATGCAGCTTACATTAACAAAAAAAAAAACAAAATTTAAAATATGTATTTGCAAATATTTTAATCAACGTATTTATCCAAATTACTCAAATATTCAATAGTTATATCATATTACTATTTGACGTTTAATATGTAGGTTACCTCTACCTGTCAGTTATTCATAATTTTTAGTAACTTTATTCTTAGGTTATCTAGTTTTTATAGCGACATTTCGGGCGATATTACAGATTTCTATTGTACAAGTTACTTCTTATTGGCTGATTCTACATACGGCGGCAAAGAAATAAAACGGCGGCTAGAATAAAAAATTATATTACGGAGGCATAGAAATTAAACTTCAACCTTGTCAATCACGTTACAGAAGATGTCACTTTTATGACGTTTGAAGAAAAAGAATAATTTTCAGAATAATCTAAACAATTGCCGTGAATTGAAGTTGTTACACATTTTACGAATAGTTGCACAAAATAGTTTATTTGCGATAGTAAATTCGGGCCATTAACGTAATTATTGATTAATTTGTACATGTATACGTATTTTATGCGACATATCGCTAACGATTACAAATTGAAGAGAGACAACTATTGTAATCAAGATCTGACCAATCATTTAAAAGATGATAATACCAATGTTTTCAAAACTTTCTTTGTACGTTTTCAAGATTAAATACAAGATACAAGATAGTTGAAAAAAGGATTCCAGACGACGCAACAATAATCAAGTGGGCTTCGAACTAAATCAATATATAGAATATGAAGGCATTTTTATTTTTTAAATCATAAGTGGCGTGCAATATGACCCCCAATATTTTATATGCTGATGATATTATTTGAGTTGTATTCAGAGTAAATGCTAATTTCATATGAAATGTTAATCTTTTTTTTATTTTTACTCTCGGTAGAAGATGTCCTCCTATTGTATAACCAAATTCAAATCAGTGGTGTTTTCTGGAAAAGATAATAGTTTCACATTTGTTTAAATTAAAATATAGTTTATTATCAAGATCATGTTGTACGTCAACAATCTCAGTTATGAAGAATAAGAATAGCATTGGACTTAAAGTAGATCCCTGGGGAACTCCACATGCTGCATACTAATAAGTGGATGGAAACATAGATATACGTCAACATATAAACATACTGCTTTCTATCAAGTAAATAAAAAATAGTTTTTGCAAAACCAATTGGGAATAATTTAGATATTAATATATTGTGAGAAACAGTGTCGAAAGTTTTGGAAAAATCCGTATAGATACAACCAACTTCTTGTTAACAAGGGCGTCGGCTACATACTGCTTAAAGGGAGGTAAGTTCGAAAATGTTGATTTACCTGGAATAAATACATGCTAGTAGAGCGGCAACATGTTAAAAATCTATCACTGACCCGACAGGGCGGTATAACAAGTAGTGTTTTCTATCAAAATGTAGCATATTTCATGACACATCAGAATATGTATGTTGTCCACATGTCCATTGTACTCAATTGTAAAAAAATCATAAAAACTGTGTTTTTTAGTAAACGTGACTTGACAACAGTTTTTATTTATTACTTGATATAATATAAAATAAATGTTAACGTTCTGGTAACAAAAATACGCAGAAAGAATCAGGAAATTGGATTATGTAAAGGTATAATACAATATTTAAAAATACTTTGTTTTTAAAAAATGTCAAAGTTTAAGTTATTTTTTTTGCGTACATATGTTGTAATATAATACTAAATAACTTTTTATATAGACAAAATTTGGAAAAAGTACGCAGGTAAAAAGTTTCCCTGATTCATTATGAACAATTGATACGCTTATAGAAATAAGATATCTCATACCAGATTTTATTGTGCATACAAAAACCATTTCGCGCAACTGTATTTCATTGGCTGGACCCGCGCTATGTATTCGCTCGTAGTGGCGAGTAACGGGTACAATAATATTCCAGGTTCCAGTATTATTCACAAAAGAATAATCGTAAGTAGCACTGGTATTATCATCTGAAATTAAAAACACTTTTCGAAAAAGTTGCAAATCCTTTGGCAATATCGGAGTCACCACAACATGTCACATCATTCAAAAATTTAGCTGTATGTATTCCGTTATTCCTTTTTTTAGTTTTTATAATACTGTAAAAAGCTACGGGATAATTGTTTAATAAAATTAACATAGTTATTGTAAAGAGAATTTTATAATATTTTACAAAACTTGCGTATTTCATTAAATTTGACATAATATAGAGAGTTATTTATTTTATTATGGAGTTTTCTATAGAACTCCTTAGATGTAATGAGAAAATTAATACTGTTAAACCAGGTTGGATATTTACTCTTTTTTAATTTTAGGTATACAGCAGTCAAACATATTAAAGAGTACACTATAGAAACAGTTAACAGACGAATCAATACCTTTGCTTTAATGTAATGAAGTCCACTCCGTTTATTTTAATAAGTTGTAAAGTACTTCGTACTTGTCTTTTTTAAACTGATAATACGTATCATACATATTTGGAACATGATTTCGATTTTAGATTATAAACAACAAGAAGTATAGACGATTATTATGATTTTATATATAGTTATATTGCTTCATATTTAATAGGTTTAGAGCATTATTAAAATTAAATATATTCGCAACAGGAATGGTGATATCATTATAAACATCATTTAGTTTGAATAAGTTGAAGAATACTCTGGAAGTAAGAATAAATGGGAGAGAAGATAGTGTAATTATATAAGCATTGGTATGCAGTAAAATTAATATCTGGGAAAATTAAAATACATATTAAGAAATAACCGATCAATACAATGTTAGGCACAGTACATGAAATAGTAAAACTAGCAAGAGCGAGAGTTGATTTAGCTGCAATGAGTACGCCGCCTCCCCTCGTCTTTGAAGTTCGTGACAGATCTCTGTCATCACGGTATGTCATTTATCGACTATTTACCAGCTCAGCATAGAGTACATTGTCCTTGAGCCAAGTTTCACTTAAAACTAATACACCATATTGCTAGTCTTAGCTCGGGTTGCACAAAGCTTTATCATTTTTGATTAATGATTAATTTTTTGACAGCAATGTATTTTTAATACGTGGCCATGGTAACAACGACAAATTAATCAGTGATTTTTTTTATTAGAGCCTGATTAGCCTTTCTGCAACCGGGCATTAACATTTTGATAAAGTTGTGAGAGTTTCGTATTAATACCACGCACATTTTGGTAGAAGAAACTTATTATATTAATAGTATTTTTAACACTAATCATAATTCATTTTGTTTCATACTTCTTTTAATAGAACGAGATATTTACAATTGCGGACAGTTTTTACCATTGGTGATCGAAACCTTAGGAAATTTTGTGTTTCCTTTCAGGTTTATTCTATTTTTATATATTTGTTTTATGCAATTATATTTATTAAATGATACCTTCACAAGTCTTCTCTTTGAATTATGAGACTTCCCCAAACGTTTAAACGAAAAGTCATTCACATTTATATTGGGTGAAATTGTAGAAAGGACTTCTGTGAGCACTTTCAAGTTAGTAGACATTTTCTGGTAGACCACGTATAAGAATATTATATTCACGGTATTTCCTATCGGTAATTTCAGCAATAACATTTTCAGAATTCGTTTATTTCAGTTCGAAGTTATGTAGTAAGATCTTTTAATTCTGAAAGGTGAATTTTATTCTCGATCATTAGCGGCTTAGAATACCATTCGTTGCAAACCCACTTTAGATTTATTTTTATTTTTGAACGTAAAATACGTGAATCACAAACTGATTGGAAGTTTTGATGGCACACTGTACATATTACTTATGAATTGGAATGTTAATTAATTGTGCACAATTTGCAATTATTGAATGGTAGAAATATAAAACTGGCCACGGAGCTAGCAGAGACTTCAAAATTGACTAAGTTCACTGGATTCTGAAACATATATTTTTTCTAAACTCAAAAAATATAGAGCACTGTTTCAATTATTGCAAAATAAAATCACACACTGAATTAATTACACTTTTATGCACATTTCAATATGACTATTCAGAATTATATTAAAAGATTCACCACAAATAAATGGATTTAACTCCGAATGAACAAAAAGTAAACGATCGTTAATAGCAACAATAATAATTATTTTCTTCATATGTCTATCTCACATATTCTCAGTAGACAATAATTTACTGATAAAGTTTTTTGTACGGGCTATGGGTAGAATTGTTCATTTCATTTTGTTAGTAACAATATAAAGATGAAATTTGCAAATATTGATACTCAGACGATCGTTAATAACAATAATAATTATTATTTTCGTCACAAGTCAATCCTATACATTCTCTGTAAACAATAATTTATTCATAAAGTTTTTTGTATGGGTCATGGTTAGAAATTGTTAATGGTATTTTGGTAGTAACAATATACGGATGAAATGTGCAAAGTGTGAGATTTAGACAATGGTTATTAATAGTAATAATAATGATATTGTATGTGTATCTCTCATGTAAATTCATATTTAGCGCGTAAGAGCTCAAGGTCATAATTGTCATTTATATTAATAATTTATAATATCTATGAGTACGCTCACTAATAATGTCCAATAATTTAGTTTTAATTAATAGCAGACTTGGGATATAGCTATAAACGTTGAATATCATATATTTAAGATTTGTATAAATTTTTATAAAGTACAAGGCCTTGGTCTAACTGTGCTGGCCGCGCTGTTTGGTTTGTTCACGAGCAGTTCAATTTTGAATCGGCTGTTAAGTTCATCCTCATATATTTTATATAAATAAGTATGAAATATGGTACCATACATTTAAAGACTGTCGATGGCTTTTTTTGATGTTTTTAACAGTAAGACACGAGACAACTGTTACATTCATTAGTGGCAGAAATAACACCTAGCGAGTTATACGTAAACCAAAAATATATTATATTTATGAATTTATGTTTTAAGTAAAATAAATTTATTTGTCATTGAATAAAGAAAAGCGCCAGGACGCCACTCTGTTGGTTTATAAAAACACCTCTACACGCCTACTATGTTAGCCAAAACATTCATTATTCGAATTTCGTTTGATTTATGTCACTCTGCCCATGCGCCATGTTGTGTCCACCCACTGCAAAAAATCCCAAAACTATTGGCGATTCAAATGGTCCTTTTCGCGCGCTGTCATAATTGAGCAAAGCAGTAATCTACATAACCTCGCTTTATGTCTATATGCTTACATTGCAGTGATCAAGCAGTAGTTCGTGGTCAGACGATGAAGAAGCAATTATTTCTTATTTATAAGGTGTTTTATAATCATAGATAATTTTAATCTCAGTTTACCATATATTTATGAAGCATAAAGTGCGATTCCTTTCCATCGTAATATCTATGACTGAAATAGAACACATTGTACATGCACAAAATATTGTTACTTGTGGCGATATC
This sequence comes from Stenolophus ochropezus, assembly GCA_035578165.1. Lineage (NCBI taxonomy): Eukaryota > Metazoa > Arthropoda > Insecta > Coleoptera > Carabidae > Stenolophus > Stenolophus ochropezus. The sequence goes on along the minus strand of JAQOWZ010000024.1, from coordinate 2,753,676 downwards.
GATGATGACAATATATATTGAATTCAAGTACTTCGGCAATGACATCCGTACAAGGTTTTCGGCAATGACAAAAAAATTACATTATGCTTAACCAACACAATTACAAATACTTCGCGTTAATTTCAAGGGAAATATCAGTTACAACAAAATAAAATTATTCCAAAACAGTTTTTGTATAGTTGCAAAGCAGGTAACTCGGGAAAAAGCAAATATATGCTACTATTTTATTACCTATACGCTATACTGCAACAGATTAATCATATCTAAAAATGTATGATCAAGATCTGAGCAAGAATAATTTTTCATATTAAATTAATTTCTTAGATTATTGTTTTCGTGTTGGTCCTTTTTTTTATCTAATTAACGTTATTGGAAAAAATATCAGTATTGAGGAATACTGAACGCAACCCAGAAATTGTTTGCCTGTGTTGCTGTGTGCGTTGATTATTTATTGAATCATCGATAAAAAAATGAATTACACAGTTTATTGTAGATTTAAGGATATTTTATCATTTAGGTTTCGTTATTTTACACAGAATTGATTTTATAATGGATGAAGAAGAAATTTGTTCACGTCCCAGAAGTAGCTCATATAGCAAACAATATAACATCAAATTTGCTGCCTATTTACATTTTTACATTTCTATTTTTTTTTTCTAATTGGTACGTAGAAATAATATAAATTACCCCTAACCTTAAAATAAATTTTACATATACATATGTTTCGACAACTAAGTTGTCATCATCAGTAACAGAGTGTTTAGATTACTCAACATGTAAACCAGGCCAGAGGTCTAAACAACTCTGAGTTGAGTTGAGTTGTTTAGACCTCTGGCCTGGTTTACATGTTGAGTAATCTAAACACTCTGTTACTGATGATGACAACTTAGTTGTCGAAACATATGTATATGTAAAATTTATTTTAAGGTTAGGGGTAATTTATATTATTTCTACGTACCAATTAGAAAAAAAAAATAGAAATGTAAAAATGTAAATAGGCAGCAAATTTGATGTTATATTGTTTGCTATATGAGCTACTTCTGGGACGTGAACAAATTTCTTCTTCATCCATTATAAAATCAATTCTGTGTAAAATAACGAAACCTAAATGATAAAATATCCTTAAATCTACAATAAACTGTGTAATTCATTTTTTTATCGATGATTCAATAAATAATCAACGCACACAGCAACACAGGCAAACAATTTCTGGGTTGCGTTCAGTATTCCTCAATACTGATATTTTTTCCAATAACGTTAATTAGATAAAAAAAAGGACCAACACGAAAACAATAATCTAAGAAATTAATTTAATATGAAAAATTATTCTTGCTCAGATCTTGATCATACATTTTTAGATATGATTAATCTGTTGCAGTATAGCGTATAGGTAATAAAATAGTAGCATATATTTGCTTTTTCCCGAGTTACCTGCTTTGCAACTATACAAAAACTGTTTTGGAATAATTTTATTTTGTTGTAACTGATATTTCCCTTGAAATTAACGCGAAGTATTTGTAATTGTGTTGGTTAAGCATAATGTAATTTTTTTGTCATTGCCGAAAACCTTGTACGGATGTCATTGCCGAAGTACTTGAATTCAATATATATTGTCATCATCGATATCGCCACAAGTAACAATATTTTGTGCATGTACAATGTGTTCTATTTCAGTCATAGATATTACGATGGAAAGGAATCGCACTTTATGCTTCATAAATATATGGTAAACTGAGATTAAAATTATCTATGATTATAAAACACCTTATAAATAAGAAATAATTGCTTCTTCATCGTCTGACCACGAACTACTGCTTGATCACTGCAATGTAAGCATATAGACATAAAGCGAGGTTATGTAGATTACTGCTTTGCTCAATTATGACAGCGCGCGAAAAGGACCATTTGAATCGCCAATAGTTTTGGGATTTTTTGCAGTGGGTGGACACAACATGGCGCATGGGCAGAGTGACATAAATCAAACGAAATTCGAATAATGAATGTTTTGGCTAACATAGTAGGCGTGTAGAGGTGTTTTTATAAACCAACAGAGTGGCGTCCTGGCGCTTTTCTTTATTCAATGACAAATAAATTTATTTTACTTAAAACATAAATTCATAAATATAATATATTTTTGGTTTACGTATAACTCGCTAGGTGTTATTTCTGCCACTAATGAATGTAACAGTTGTCTCGTGTCTTACTGTTAAAAACATCAAAAAAAGCCATCGACAGTCTTTAAATGTATGGTACCATATTTCATACTTATTTATATAAAATATATGAGGATGAACTTAACAGCCGATTCAAAATTGAACTGCTCGTGAACAAACCAAACAGCGCGGCCAGCACAGTTAGACCAAGGCCTTGTACTTTATAAAAATTTATACAAATCTTAAATATATGATATTCAACGTTTATAGCTATATCCCAAGTCTGCTATTAATTAAAACTAAATTATTGGACATTATTAGTGAGCGTACTCATAGATATTATAAATTATTAATATAAATGACAATTATGACCTTGAGCTCTTACGCGCTAAATATGAATTTACATGAGAGATACACATACAATATCATTATTATTACTATTAATAACCATTGTCTAAATCTCACACTTTGCACATTTCATCCGTATATTGTTACTACCAAAATACCATTAACAATTTCTAACCATGACCCATACAAAAAACTTTATGAATAAATTATTGTTTACAGAGAATGTATAGGATTGACTTGTGACGAAAATAATAATTATTATTGTTATTAACGATCGTCTGAGTATCAATATTTGCAAATTTCATCTTTATATTGTTACTAACAAAATGAAATGAACAATTCTACCCATAGCCCGTACAAAAAACTTTATCAGTAAATTATTGTCTACTGAGAATATGTGAGATAGACATATGAAGAAAATAATTATTATTGTTGCTATTAACGATCGTTTACTTTTTGTTCATTCGGAGTTAAATCCATTTATTTGTGGTGAATCTTTTAATATAATTCTGAATAGTCATATTGAAATGTGCATAAAAGTGTAATTAATTCAGTGTGTGATTTTATTTTGCAATAATTGAAACAGTGCTCTATATTTTTTGAGTTTAGAAAAAATATATGTTTCAGAATCCAGTGAACTTAGTCAATTTTGAAGTCTCTGCTAGCTCCGTGGCCAGTTTTATATTTCTACCATTCAATAATTGCAAATTGTGCACAATTAATTAACATTCCAATTCATAAGTAATATGTACAGTGTGCCATCAAAACTTCCAATCAGTTTGTGATTCACGTATTTTACGTTCAAAAATAAAAATAAATCTAAAGTGGGTTTGCAACGAATGGTATTCTAAGCCGCTAATGATCGAGAATAAAATTCACCTTTCAGAATTAAAAGATCTTACTACATAACTTCGAACTGAAATAAACGAATTCTGAAAATGTTATTGCTGAAATTACCGATAGGAAATACCGTGAATATAATATTCTTATACGTGGTCTACCAGAAAATGTCTACTAACTTGAAAGTGCTCACAGAAGTCCTTTCTACAATTTCACCCAATATAAATGTGAATGACTTTTCGTTTAAACGTTTGGGGAAGTCTCATAATTCAAAGAGAAGACTTGTGAAGGTATCATTTAATAAATATAATTGCATAAAACAAATATATAAAAATAGAATAAACCTGAAAGGAAACACAAAATTTCCTAAGGTTTCGATCACCAATGGTAAAAACTGTCCGCAATTGTAAATATCTCGTTCTATTAAAAGAAGTATGAAACAAAATGAATTATGATTAGTGTTAAAAATACTATTAATATAATAAGTTTCTTCTACCAAAATGTGCGTGGTATTAATACGAAACTCTCACAACTTTATCAAAATGTTAATGCCCGGTTGCAGAAAGGCTAATCAGGCTCTAATAAAAAAAATCACTGATTAATTTGTCGTTGTTACCATGGCCACGTATTAAAAATACATTGCTGTCAAAAAATTAATCATTAATCAAAAATGATAAAGCTTTGTGCAACCCGAGCTAAGACTAGCAATATGGTGTATTAGTTTTAAGTGAAACTTGGCTCAAGGACAATGTACTCTATGCTGAGCTGGTAAATAGTCGATAAATGACATACCGTGATGACAGAGATCTGTCACGAACTTCAAAGACGAGGGGAGGCGGCGTACTCATTGCAGCTAAATCAACTCTCGCTCTTGCTAGTTTTACTATTTCATGTACTGTGCCTAACATTGTATTGATCGGTTATTTCTTAATATGTATTTTAATTTTCCCAGATATTAATTTTACTGCATACCAATGCTTATATAATTACACTATCTTCTCTCCCATTTATTCTTACTTCCAGAGTATTCTTCAACTTATTCAAACTAAATGATGTTTATAATGATATCACCATTCCTGTTGCGAATATATTTAATTTTAATAATGCTCTAAACCTATTAAATATGAAGCAATATAACTATATATAAAATCATAATAATCGTCTATACTTCTTGTTGTTTATAATCTAAAATCGAAATCATGTTCCAAATATGTATGATACGTATTATCAGTTTAAAAAAGACAAGTACGAAGTACTTTACAACTTATTAAAATAAACGGAGTGGACTTCATTACATTAAAGCAAAGGTATTGATTCGTCTGTTAACTGTTTCTATAGTGTACTCTTTAATATGTTTGACTGCTGTATACCTAATTGGTACGTAGAAATAATATAAATTACCCCTAACCTTAAAATAAATTTTACATATACATATGTTTCGACAACTAAGTTGTCATCATCAGTAACAGAGTGTTTAGATTACTCAACATGTAAACCAGGCCAGAGGTCTAAACAACTCTGAGTTGAGTTGAGTTGTTTAGACCTCTGGCCTGGTTTACATGTTGAGTAATCTAAACACTCTGTTACTGATGATGACAACTTAGTTGTCGAAACATATGTATATGTAAAATTTATTTTAAGGTTAGGGGTAATTTATATTATTTCATATATAACCTTAGACTCCATTCAATTATTAATTGGTACGTAGATAAAATATTGTATGACACTCATGTGTGAAGGATATTTATGCACTCATTACGAAAAACCCCGTAACTCATGCATAAAAGTACTTCTTCACACACTAGTATCACAAATATTCCTTTTACTATGATGTTACTGTAATCTTTCGTTTAAATAAAAGTTTCATTTGTGATATGCGTGTAGTACGAAAAAGATAAAAATTTAATAATTCTCATAACAGAAATTGTTGACGTAAGTTTCAAATAGAATGTATATTGCACTTTATGTTGATATGTAGAGCTGACTCTTTTATGCAAATGCATATTTTGTTTGCTAATACATATTTCAATTAGACCTTGATTTCTGGACGAATCAAACAAAATGTAACCTATATTTTCAATATGACAGTGCATAAAAATGCATAATTCATAATATTATGCATATTTTACTATTTTGTGCATATTTTTAAATTTTTGTGTATATTTTGAGCATATTTCTTGTTTTCGTGTATATTTTTTTGGATATTTTAGCAAATTTATTAATTTGTTTATTATTATTTTTTTTCATTAAATTTTAAATGTTTGTCTTTATGTTGGTAACTTGTGAACTTACAGAATTAAACGGATGAGTCCAACGAGAAAATATAACTAGATAAAACTTTTCTTCGTATGTTTTGTTTTCGGTGAGCCAAACAGAGAAAATAGAGATAGACATATAACATATGTCTACTAGTATTGTTTAAGTATTGCTCACTAGAGGCGCCCGTGCTTTTAAGATTAACATTAGAATTGGAACTTTTAAATTAACGTCTTTCAGAAATAATTAAATCTAATGCATCGTTGATAAAACAAAAACCGTAAATAATAATAAATAACAAAAAATAATGACAACTACACTGATGCCTCTAGCGAGCAAAGCTCGAACAATACTTTCATTATATATCTTTCTCTATTTTCTTTTTCTGGCTTACCGAAAACAAAACGTTCAATACGGAAGGATAGGGGATGTTTTGTCTAGCTATATATATTGTCGTTGGATGAGTCTATAACTTGACACTAGCGGATTAAAATGAATAGACGTCACTTAGCCACAATTTGGAATGCGTTTTATAAATTTAATTTTTATATATGCGAGAAATCAGTTAGCGTATTCGTTAAAGCGGTTCAAGTCAATATTCAAATATTGCGATGTACAACGTTGCATCGTTCGTTAACAGAATACTCGGACAAATTTAATAAATATTCGAAAATATCTTGCACGTTTTCGTTAGATGCAGTCTATTCAAAATTCGCGCTATTTTCTCCACCAGTGTTTTGTAGTACAGCGCAGGCTTTAAGAGTTCCTTTTGCCCTCTTCACAGTTGTTTTGAAGTGTTAACTTTGTTTGGCATAGAACGTAGACTTCATTGTCCCATCAAACGAGGCATTGAAATAATTTATTTTATTAAAAAAATAAATGCAATGGGAAAAGTGAAAACTAATAGAAGTAATTTAATTGAACAATGGATTCGTGTGGATTCTTCTTTAATATTAGAAGGAAAAATTGTGTTTTGTAAACCATGTTCCAAAACTGTAAGTAAAATTCGAAACTATTTTTTCAAATAATATTGTCTAATACATTTTATCAAGTAACCTAACTCAGAAATTTTTGACCAAAACTAATAATAACAAGGAATTGAATTTGAGTAATAAATTTAAAAGATATTTGTGTGAGGCTTTAATTTGTGCAAATATACCGATATACAAATTAGAAAATGCGATTTTTAGAAAATTTCTGGAAAAGTATACATCACAGTCTATTCCGTCACAAACTATTATTTGAAGCAGTTATGTCAATAAAATATACGAAGAAGTAATGAACCCAATTAGAGAAGAAATAAAAATCAATATTTGTGGTTTACTGTTGATAAAACCACCAACAGCAGGGGAGAATATGTAGCAAATTTAATAGTTGGGAAGTTGAATGGAGATTCTAATACCAACTCGTATTTATTGCAGTCGAAAGTCTTAGAAAAAAACTAATTTTGCAACTGTGTCGCGTTTTGTAAATGAAGGGCTGTTATTTTTATTTAAAAGAGATACGCAGTACAAGAATAAAATAATTCTTATGGTTACTGACGGGGCACATTATATGATAAAAGCTAGTCAAACACTTAAGGTTTTCTACCCAGACTTAATCCATGTAACATGTTTAGCGCATGCTCTTAACCTGGTAGCTGAAGCAGTACGTTCCTCTTACCCAAAAGTTAATATTTAACTTAATAATGGGAAGAAAGTTTTTTTAAAGTCACCTTTGCGAAACGAAGCATTTCACGATATGTGCCCTGGAATTCCATTGCCACCAGAACGAATAGTCATTCGATGGGGAACGTGGCTAGATGCTGTAAAATATTATGCAGACCACTATGCAGCATTTTAGATGGTAGTAGAATCATTTAACTCAGACTCTGCTGCAATTGTTGAATGTAAAAAACTACTGTCGCAACCAGAAATTGAAGCTCAGCTGCAATTCATTAAAGCACATTTTGTATTTCTTTCAAATACAATAAAAACATTAGAATCACAAAATTTGGAATTAACCAGTGCAATTAAATTAATTGAAAACGCCAAAGCACAAATTACAAGGGTACCAGGTCCTTACAGTAAAATTATTAAAGATAAATTTACAGCTGTTCTGACAAAAAACCCCGGTTACACCACTTTAAAAAATATATCTTCAGTTTTGGAGGGTAACGAAAAAAATATAAAATTGATTGAAAATGGCAATATTAAACATTTAGTAGCTAACTTCAAATTTGCCCCTGTTACTTCATGTGATGTAAAACGTTCCTTTTCAAATTATAAACACATTTTATCAGATAGACGTCATTCAATTACTAATATTAATATTGAAAAATATTTAATTTGTTACTGTAACAAAAACTTAAATATTTCATTGAATTTTTGTTTTTTAAAGTATTGCATTATATTATTGATCAATCCGATGTTTAAAAAATAATTATAGTTTAACATTAAAATGTTTTTCTTATGTTCAGTGCAATTTTTGTTATGTATTCATGTTAATCAGTTTTTGTATTTTATATGTAGTGTTGGAAATATAAAATAAAAACATAAAATGAGTTTTATGTGCATAAAATTATATTTTTAATGCATATATTCTTAAAATTTGACACCATTTTATGTGCACATTTTGTCACTTTTCAGTGCATAAAAGTGTCAGCTCTATTGATATGTATAGTCAAAAATTTTAAGGAGTAAAGAGATGTCATAAATATTTGTATTTTGTAAGTAGACTATGACGTCACGCAGCACAATGTTTATATGTTCATTAATTTGTTTTAAGTATGCTGTTCTATACAAATGCAAAACTGATTTAAACTATAATAACTAAATATAATAGTTCATATGTTACAAACAGAGCGAGGAAGTGCTTAAGGCTCGGGGATAGGCAGACTATTTTGTTTCTGGCTCAAGAGATGGCACTGCGAGTAACATAAAAAGGGGCGCGACTTCACATGATTTATGACATTATGAACCAATCAAAATCGGTTACTTTTCCTATTCCCTTCGTTTATTTCTCAGTAAAATGAACAGCCCCTGTTTAATTAATTATCAATTCGCTCTCTATAAGCAAACTGTTTTTGGTCTTGTACTGAGCTAAAGATTTCCAAATTCGTTGTTTTATTGGAAGCTTTTACTTCAGGCACAGAATAGTTATATAAAGAAACGACACTCTGTGTCGGTACCTTTGTGGACCTTTAAATTTTTTGGCTGATTTGCGCTCAAAATTTAAATTTTTGTTCGAATGATAAAATAATTTTTAGAATGTAAAAATATTAAAATTATAAATATATCATTATAATAAAAACAAATTATATGAAATAAATAGGTACCTACCTACACAATTATATTTTGTCAACATTTTTATTAAACAAAATGTCTGTATTTTGCAAATTTATCAATAACCACAATTTTTTATTTCTTTCTTTTGGATTAGATTTAAAAGACATATTAGTGTATTTCATACCATAAAATATTCTTTGTCTTAATAATTTAGTATAGAATTTCACTACTTGAAACCCATTTTTTTTACTAACTGGTATAAGCAATATTCTTCAACACCTTTAATTAATACAAATAAATTTTGTAATATTTATATAAAATGCATTTTCTACACAAAATACGTAATTATAAAAATGTTCGTGTGTTGTTTTCAAATTTACAAACTTAGAATTCTCCAAATTTTAATTTTTTATTTGCTGATCTTGTATAGTTTATGTTCAGTTCCGTATCTTTTTTTAATTTGTTTTTATTTTATTCTATTTAACCTTAAAATTTATGGAAATTTTTAAAAAAATGTTTTTCTCCAACAATCCTATTAGTTAGCGAGCTCCGACTCGAACTGAGCGAAGTCAGGTCTGACGTTCAAATCCCAGCGCCGATAACCAAAAAAATTAAAATACCATAATATACTTAAATATACATACCTATATTACGAGAAATTATGTCTTATAATTAGTGATGGCACGGATCGCGGTTTGGCCGGATTACCTGATCCCGGAATTCCGGCCTCTTATTTAGCCGGATCGCCGGAATTCCGGCGGCCGGATCGTTCGTCAATTTTCGGTAAAAATCGTAACTATTTTCGCTTCGGTTTGTTACCTACGTAACTGTGTGTAGATGTAAGCGCGATTCAGTTGATAAAACACATTGAGACTTGCAGTACGTTTAGAGGCTTTGTAGCTTACTCGATGCTTTAAAATGACCTCAAAAAACAGCAAAGTTTGGCAATATTTTAAAACAAACGTAACTGATGAAACAAAAGCAGATTGCAAATTTTTTTTGTACCTATAATAAATTTTTCTTTCTTACCTATATACCTATATCTATTAAAATAAAATCACAAAATTCGATCCGGCCGGATTTTAAACCCGATCCGGCCGGAACCGGACATCCGGCAAAAAGGCCGGATCGGCCGGATTCGGTATCAAAGCCGGATTTCCATGCCATCACTACTTAATCATACGTAAATATGCATAATTACCAAGGTGATGAGAATATCGCCATACCTACACTTTCAACTTGTTTTATTATTAAATTATTACCATTATTTATTAATAGGAAGAAAACTATTTTTTGTGCAATCGGACGCGTAATAAGCATTTCGCAGCCGCAATACAGAAGCGGCCGCGAAATCCAATTTCGTGGCCGCTACAACGAAAACGGCCGCGAAAATGGATAGACAATCACTTTAACACCTGAGAATTGAATTCTTTGTCAATTTCATAGCTAATTTGAAAGCTAATTTGCAATTTACAATGAAACTGTTTAAAATTAATAAAATTGGTAATTATATATATTTTACAGTTACACAAAAAATATTGTCCGCGAAATCCGGAACGCAAAAGAGCGATTTCGCGACCTTTTTAGGCGGCTGTTATTATAAATTGTTGTTTTTTGTACCTGCTGGCATCCTTAAAGTACCAATTTTTATTTGACATGTGTCAAAGTCAAATTTTTTGGCCGCTTGTTTGTTCGTTATTGGTTTACATAGTTCATATTAATGTGATTAATTATTTTATATATCACCGTGGGATAAGTTATACCATATCGCACTCATTTTAGTTATGTAATGGACTTGTTAGCCCAATGAGTGCTTTAATGAAATTATTACCACACTTGTGCGGTAATGAAATTGACAACTCACAAATTCAAGAAAAGATATTATTTATTGTTTATAAATATTAACAACACAATTTGAACAATTATACAAATTAACACCTTCGTTAACACTGGCCGTTTTTACTTGTGTGCTTGTACAACTGGAATTAGTTACCGAGACGGTGGCATCAGATTTTTCGGATGATACTGCTCCATTCTTCCCCAAAATTTGGACTGCGATTTTCTTCTTATTCTCAGCAGAAGTCTGTATATAGCCTTCCGCAACGGAATCAGAACGCCATCCACCGTGCCTTTTTATGTCGCGGAGATCTGCTCCTGCATTTGCCAACATTGTAGTGGAGGTGCGCCGGAAACAATGACCAGTAAATTCCTTTGCATCAGGCAACCCCAAAAACTCTGCAATTATTTTCGGCATGCTTCCTATTGTATTTATCCCAATAGGTTGATTCGTGCATCGACCATTTCTGTATGCCAGAAAAAAACGATCATTGGAACAAATTTTAGGACGAAGTTTCACGTAATTTCTGACAGTCTGAACTAAATTAATACCATCAATATTTCCAACCGTTATAAAAAATTCTCTACTTGTATTAGTTTTGGTATCCGGAATTACGACTCTAAAACATGATCCTTCATCTATGACGTTGCTTATCCTCAGAAATGTAAGCTCCTCTCTTCTGCATCCACCCGCCAAACCAAAAATCAGAACAACCTGAAAATTATTATATGTTGTAACCAATAAAATACATGATTCACTGTGTATATGACTAACCTTCATGCATAAATATTTCTCGTTCCCTGCTGTCTGCAAGAATCTAACAGTATCTTCTCTGTTTAGAACTTTAGACTTTTTAGGTTTATAACCTTTTGCTATATTTTTCAGCAAAGCTGTGAGATTGACATATTTTTTTATATCAATGCGCTTCTTGATCGATATTTCCGTCTTCAGCATCGAGTAGTAACACCAAAGAGATGAGGGCTTCTGGCTGTTACTTAATTCTTTAAAATATACTAGTAATGCCTTTTCGCTGGTAATGTTTTCTATGTTTTTCAAATTGTTCATATTTTTGAAATGCCAATTCATATTTGGCTCCAGATTTTGACGGGACAAGTCCGGATATTACATTATTTGCTTCTTCCTCAATACTTCGGGCACATCGGACGTTTTTTCTTCAGAAGAACAGCCTGGCAAACTCATTTTCGAAGAAAATCACAACAAAACGGTTTGACATCAGAAAAATTTATTTAGAATAACAGTTTGTTGTTATTCGGTAACTAAGACACGATCATAGACTACTAACGCTTTTCTGTGATTTTCAAACAAAATAGATCCTATCGTCTTCTTGATTAATTTATTTTTTATCAAAGTGAAGCTATTTTGAAACAATTTTAACGGTGATATATAAAACTTTGTACGATATTCGTGGGGTACTACATTATTAACGCACTATGTGATTACCCTAACTCGCCCTACGGCCTCGTAGGGCAATTCACAATACGTGCGTTAATAATGTCTATACCCCACTTATATCGTAAATAACTATTACAATATAATAACAAATGTAAGTAAAATTTTAACTATTTCTTTACAAATATTAATGAAAAAGTAATGAATTTGCGAATACAAATTTCTACATTTGAAGAACAAATAGCATGTGGTATTCAGAGTAAAAGTGTCTTTGTGTGCCTCCCATGCAATTGTCCGACTCACTTCGCTTGTCGTGCAAACTTCCATGCTCGCCATACAAAGTATCACTTTTACTCTTAATAACACAATATACTATTATCTTTTATTTACTTAATTTAAAATCTATTAAAAGTTTTATAAATCAAATTATATTCTCATATACGAATCATTGAAAGATAATAAATGATGTTTTTTGGGTCATAAAATGTTTTGTCCTACAATAGTATTCAAATAATATGGTCAGCCTATACATACATGAGTGAAAAGATTAACACACGAGATCGAAAGTGCCAGTAGTATGATATTTCGCACGAATAGTGATATATATAAAATGGATAGACCGGTTCAATCATGTTTGTTGATTTTATAATAAGTTTCCCTTCACTGAAAGCATTCATTTAAAACAAAAATACATCTGAAGCTTTATTGTTGTTAATTTTCTTTTAATTGTACAGTTGTACCTATATAGTTTGACTTCAGAGAAAAAAACTTAAATTATTTCATTCTTTACTATTGAACATTATTACAAATTTTCTTGCCTATCGTTTTACTAAGGCACTATAAAGGGGAGTATACTCAGCCACCATTGCGTATCTTTGGTTGACAGTTGTAGTATGGCAAAGCAGCGTTGAACGTAATACTTGTAGATGTTTCTTGCAGATATCAATATTAAGCGTTTTACTTTTTTGTTTACAGTAATATTTTAACGTGCTAAAATTTAATAAAATAGCATCAAATCTCCGAATTTCTGCGGACAAAAAGGTACAAACATTTGTAAATATAGTGAGTGAATGAGATTATAAATGGAACATTGCGAAGAACTTTTAAATATAATTAACTAATTATTATTAACAGCAGAATTTAAACTTCAGAATGTTGATAAAAATGCAACGAAAAATCATTATACACACAAAAAGTAAATTTTATTTAGAAAACTGAAGTTTTTTGTACCTTCAGACTTAATTATACTTATAAAATATATATTTACATTTTCAGATACCAAAAATGACAACTCAGACTTTGAAATAGAAGAAATAGCTGCAAATCTGAGTACTTCTATGAAGAATTTTAAATGTTTGACTCAAGAAAATCGGCGTTTAAAGGAAAAAAATACAAAAGGAAATATATCTCCGAATGATTAATTTTTGTATCCAAGATTGTTAATAATTAAGGCATAATTGGAGAAACAATTATCATGAACAAATGCTATTTTTTCAAAAATAAATGTAACAAAATAAAAAAAAAGATAATTAAGCACAGTTTCACACATTTTTTCAATTTTTATATCTTAAATTATTTCTAATATTGCGTTTCTATTATTTATATTATACATAAATGTATTTTTTAAACATTATTCTACAAAGCTCTGAAAGAAAACCATACTTACGAATTTTCAGTAGGTATTTACTAGTGTTTGTATATATCATTTCACAATTATAGTGACCATTTATTTTTTCAATAAAATCAGTACAAAACCTATGTTCTATATTTAGATTACATTGACTATGGGGCCGTGCAAGTATTACGTAAGCACTATAGGGGGGTGGGGGGGGGTCTTTGTTTTGCTTATTTTGGATGACATGGGGGGTAGGGGAGTCTAGATGATGATTACGTCATCGGTAGCTATTAACTTTGTAACCCGATGAATGGCAACCCTCACATTGGCTAAGTTCCGAATCGTGCAAAAATCGATGACAGCGCTCACGTTATCTGTCAAATCCATATAAATCATGAATCATGTAAGATTATAATATTTTGTCCCTTACTCTACCTTGAATACTGTATCAGTAAAATGTAATCTCCATTCTAAATCTATTTTCTTATTTTTAAAATTATAATTATAACATTTTAATTATAATATTAAAAAAAAAAATATTGGAAAATGTTTACGTAAGCATGGAGGGAGGGGGTAAGAGCTTTGCTTACTTTTGCTGACAAGGGGGATGGGGGGGTAAATAATTGTAATAAATCTGCTTACGTAATATTTGAACGGCCCCTATATATTACATTGAAATAGTAAGTCATTTAATATAATATTTTAAAAAAGTGATAAAAGTAAAACAAATTTGATGCCATATGCAATGATTAATTTTTAAAAATTCTTCTATTGTGTTTAAGACAAATACTGTTTTAGTTTCTTTAAATTTGATTTCTTCGAGGCTTTTATTGTTCTCAGGCAAAACATTTATAAATCCAAATATAACTTTTAATATATTGTTTTTACTTGCTTTACATTAGTTTTAAAAACAAATGGCAAAATTATAGCGATATTACTGCTATAATTTTATTGCTATTATTAAAGTTTACAGTTCCTCTCAAAATCAAACCTATTAACCAAGTCAGTTACTAATAAAATCAAACAACGTCGAGAGATTGAAATTTTAGTTAATACTTAAATTATATGAAAATGTTTAAACATTTATCAAAAATAATTATAAAATATCAAAAATCAGTACATTTAGTACAATATGTAAAAAATCACTACAAAATATATTATAATTTGTTTATTAGTACAAGGGTCTGAAAATCAGTACTATACTGACAAAATCAGTACGAATGGTCACTCTACATAATAATAACATTTAAGAATCTTATAGGCTTTATCTTAATTTTAATATGCTACAAATTCATTATTATTGCATTATTTTTATACAAAAACTTTCTAAAAGGCACTATAACAACCTTAGATAAGGTGTATCAGAGAGATATAACATTGTCCAAATATATTGTCAAAAGATTTAAGGTTTAAAATCGCTTGCAGCCAGCTGATTGAGTACAGTGGAGTAGTGATATGGAGAACTCAATCTAACATATAATGAGCATATGTGACAAAACTTTAAAAAATATGATTGTGAATAGGTAAAATTAACAATAAATTTAAATTAATTGTATATTGATAGTAAGATATACATATTTTTTATGTTATTAAAATAAAATGTAATTTTTCAAGGAAAGGAAATTGGCAAATGGATGGACTTATAAATAAAACAGTGTAACTTGTAACATGATAGAAAAATGTATATTTACTGGTTTTTAAACAAGATAAGCTTCGTGTGTTTATGGCGTATTGACGAAAAAGTTCAAAGTGGCTAACGTCTTGCGGCAGATTTGTGAACTAGAGAAATAAGGAAACTATTATAACATACATTGAAGCCCAGGTAATTTTAAACTGGTTTAATTTATATTTTTTGTCAAATAAAGTAAAATATATAGTACATATTGCATTTTCAGATTTTAATAATAATCAGTAATTGACAGACCATGCACAGTACCACAATGTAATAATTATAAGTCAAAAAATGTAAACTTCACTATATTCTAAGTGACAAAATATTATCTTCTCAAATGATTTTCATCCGCGTAATTTATCAGTAGTGTTTAAAATAAATTAAATTGCAACTGTATTATACAACACATAAACAAATATCATAGTAATAATGACAACTTTTGTTGTACTACTGCATTTTTCTTTCCATTTATTTATATTTTTATTTAATAAAATTTCAATAAAATGAGATTTTTTGCTCCACTCAAATAACTGGTTTTTAAAAAGATCTCAGTATTGTACCTAATCGTCATATTTTATTCTAAACAGCAAATTCATGTGTGCTTTCTTAAAAACTGCTTCTCCTTCCTTTGTAGGATGTGCAGAAGTATTTCATTCAAACACATTACCTAAATCTATTTAAATTTTCTCTTTATTTGACACTTTGCACTTTGAAATGAATATAGCCAGTAATGAGGAATGGCTGAACCCTCGTTATTTCTCCGCCATTTTACTACCGTTCGGCCAGCCACCTATAGTTCTGTTTTTTCGCCGATACGTTCAGTATTATATGTGCCTGATAAACTATTACAAATATTTCGTTCGTCTAACTGTAATTGTGCACTACTCAGCTGGCGGATTGTCCTCACTCAGTTGATTGTCAACACTGTTACGCGATTCTCGAACATACATCTTTTGCTTGCGCAGTAGTACGCAGCTATACGAGAGTAGTATATCTCTCTGTTATACCTCATCTAAGGTAACAACCCTGTGTCGCATGTTGCTATGTACTACGGTTGTCATAAAGATCCAAAATGGCTGGTGCGAATACCTATGTATTTAGAGCTCTAGTTTTACAAACTATTTCTAAACTATTTTTTTTTAATAATTGTGGCGAAGCAATACTTTGTACCTTCGCATATTATTACAAAGCACTGTAGCACAATCGGTAGAACACCGGCCGTGAACACAGAAAGTCAACGGTTCGATTCTAAGAGCCGGTATTTTTCATTTTTTATATCAAACTTATTTTTATTATAACGAACTATTACACTCTACCTGCGCATACCGGTACAAACTCCCGTAGCACAGTCGATAGAGCATCGGCAGTCAACACTGGGGGTTGGCGGTTTTATCCTACCCGGCAACTAATTCATAGTTTTTTTTATATTTATTTATATTTTATACATGAAATAAACATTCAAATATTCGTCAATACTTATCAAACGCCCATGAGATTTTTTAATTAACTGTTGTATTTTTGCATCTATTCGTCGCTGAGATTGGGGTATAAAACAAGCGATTTGTACGCTATTTCTTCAGTATAGAGCTAGCTCTCTAGTGTTCTACAATCGTCCGAACCCAAGGAGAAGACCGACCGACCTGGTGAGTGAGTTTAAACTTAGTTCTTCCGTGGCAGTGTTGTCCTAACCCGGTGCAGTGATAAAGTTGTCCCTCGAGTTGTCCTAACACTGGTTTATTCTCTTGTGAATTTGTTTTTCGTGGCAGTGTTGTTCTGACACGGTGCAGTGATAGACCTGTCCTAGCACTGTTTGTTTACTTTTATGATAATAGAGTGGTTCTAACGCCGATTTACTCTTAGTTTAGTTTTTTCCTCACCGAACCGTCGCGATACCCCATACTTACATTGTTAGTATTTATTTTAGTTTGTTTTATGTTGTAAAATTAAGAGTAGAATAAAAACTTACCTGTGATCTATTCTCCTTAATTTACGAAACCTGTCTTTTCCCGCTGAGCATCTCGACATCCCTGTCATCACTGACCCCGTATCAGTCCCAACCCGCAGCAGCTGTACCGAAGGCGTCAGAGCAACTACCGACGAGGGGAAAACGTGACACGATGCCAGTGCCACCAAAGTTTCGCGGTACTAGATAGGCCAAACCGTAACATAATATATAAAAAAATAAATAAATATTTCATTATTATTACTATCGTATAAAGCAACTACAAGGTCTTATTTTCTTTCCTTCTTTCCCATATTCTTTGTTTCCCCTTACTATTCAATTCGATGCAACAATATTAATTTCCCATAAATAAGGTGGTTTTATTAATAATTTAATTAAACAAAAACCTATAGTTTAGAATCGCTTTCGCTATGATTTTTTTACGTGAAAGAAATTTCAGATTATAAATTATATAGACAACAAAAAATATCTTACTTTACTGAACTATATATTTTAAAATTAATTATAAACTGTCCATTATAAAAAAATCAATAAAACATACACTGAAAGTAATTTTATTTGAGAAATATGTATGATTTCATATAAACTATACAAAGGTCAGCCGTGCGTCGGCCTGTGATTTTTTGTCTCTCTCATCACTCAACTATAAGAAAGTGCGCTGCTTTCCGCTGTTTCGTTACAACTATTACACTTCGTGCACCGAAGTAAGCTATTGATAAGTAACGATACTCTATCTTACGGTGAAAAAAAGAAACACAGGAGACCAGGTAAACTGATAGGTTATGTTAGCGTAAATGTATTTGTGAAACAGTATTTAGTGAAAATTTGTTTAATTTTTCGTTATTTTATTTAAAATTATGAGAAATACTACTGTTTTGCGCCTGGATGTAACTCATTCTTAAGGAAAAATTCAAATATAAGCTTTCACAACTTTCCGCAAAATGACCAAGAAACTGTTATATTATAAATAATTTGGAAAGCCGGAGAATAGAAAGAAAATAGATAGTAGGAGTGCTTGGATACTAACAATAAAAATAAAAAAGGATATAAATCCATGAACATTAGTTAGTTACATTTTGATGATACTGATTTTTTTAGTAGATTACTACATTTTTACTCGATTCTATGATATTCACTAGAAGCACTTCTTCAAAGAAAATAGTTAAACTAAAGTATTAATTAGTACGTTTGTACAAATTTTCAGACCTACTAGTACGAACTAATAAGTATTAATTTTATTAGCTGAAAGTAATCAATTTCAATTTAAAAATAAAAAATAAAAATTCTTGCCGACTCTATGAAAGTTTTTTAGTAAGTAAATGAAGCACGGATCTAGCAAACATTTCAGAAATTACAATATCACATGCCCTGTATTTAATATCTTTTCGCATTCATTGACACATCTATAACCTACATATGCATTTAAATATAGAAAGAATCATACAGTTTTAATTGCATTGTCATCTGAAATACGTATAATGTTGTGTTGATTACAATGTAGATATTTCTGTAAACAAAAACAATATATTATAGCACTAAATATATAGGTAATTCTCTTTAAAATAAATTTATTTCAAGAACACCTACACATGCAAATGTAAAATTTTTGACATATCTCCTCTCCTGTAGTTACAAAATATACCACCGCCATGCTGCGATCTTAGTCTTTTTTATCAATAAGCGGAAGGCTGGAACAAATAAGCATTCCCCGAAGTTTGTATGCTATTTTATGCACAATCATTTAGTCATTATTGTGTTCTACCTACAGCCGGGAATATTAGAAATTACCAGCTATCTGGAAAGTAAAAATATTTAGTAAGCCACTTTACAACTGTTTGGTTGGCGCGCAACGACCATATTACTAACCGATTGTGAATAAAAACTATAACATACATCTTTAACAGCTTTTAACTAGTGATGGCCTGTCATAACCGAATGATTTTTATAATCAAGATATGAGTATTCGTATGAATTTCAGAATCGAATTATCATTCGAATACTCGAGAAGTTTCATTATCATTCGAATACTCGAGAAGTTTCATTATCATTCGAATATTCGAGAAGTTTCATGAACTGCCTTTCTCGCAATTCGAAACTTGAGCAAGTAGTATGAAGTCAGTTGACTTAATTATATTTCGTATTTCACTGTGATTCCTTACCTCGCTAATCTCTTATGACTTATCGTTATGTGTTCATTGTCCGTGGTTTCATTGATAGTTCCGTAGTGTATTGTATTTTATTTATTTGAATTTTTTTATTCGTACAAACTTTTTATTCTTATAGTAGAAGTTGAGGTATATGAAACTGACTTATGCGGGTTTTACAACCTTTTATGGAAGGGTGGGAAGCTTTGTGGTCAGGAGTTATAAATTATCCCAACTCAAAGGTATCACTTGAAAAGTAAAAACAGGTCCGTATTAAATAAATTTATACTGTACTTACTTTGTATATATAAATAACTAATAATGGAGTTCTTAGAGTATGTAATTGGAAATCCAAAGATCACTCAATGATAATAAAAATCTTAAGAATGAACAACTTGCCTTAGTCCAATCTCCATTGATATCTCCGCTTTAATCCTTTTTAGTTATTCTTACCATTGAAAAGGTGGTTAATACTTAGTTTCTGTCTTTGTTCTCCTATGTATAAATACCAAAAATTTTCTGTGAAGTATATTTATTAATATTTCCTGTTGATGGCAGTAAAAGTTGAAATATGAATAAAAATAAAATAAAATTTTTTTAAACAACCATCTGTTTGTATTTAAAATTTACGGTTGAATTTATTTTAATAATTTAATCTCTTCTCAATTTACAAATTGAAATTAGAAGATGGCATTTAAAATGCATTATTATTTGAATATTTTACTTTAGATTTAAAAGTATATAATTAAGAAACATTTTGAAAGAAAATTTCTGGTACGGCCCTTAACATCATACGACAGAAAAAAACTGCCTAAAAGTACCAATACCGCAAGTCCCATAAAACTTTATAAGGGCCAATCAGCTAATCCGAAAGTGAATTTCATATATCTAAACTTCTACTATACCTAACCCGCGCTCTGTACTGAATCACAAGGTCGGAACAATTCCGTGAAAAAAAAGAGGTAGAGCTAGCGTGATAGATATCGTTTTATGTAGTTGTCTAATAAAACATTCTATTAATGTAATCATTCGAGTGACATAATCATTCGAGTTATAGAATTATTTATACTTATTACCATTCTGCGTGAAGCCTTCGCTAGTGTCTCCTATTTATTGGTCATTAAAGTTTTCGAAAGAAAATGTGTGTTTCTGGGGATGTTTGGGTTTTTATGGTTCTTGGCTAAAGGTGAAAGTGGAGTGGAAATTTGGAAAAAGCAACTAAGATCACGTAGGGATATTAGGAAAATGTGGAATTTAAGAACAGGTCCATATTAAACAAATTTATACTGTAATTACTTTGTATAAATTTTGTAAACTGAAAATATATAATAAGAAATAAGACACAATAAATACATAATTTTAGTTAACTACAGAATTATATTTATGTACCTATAACAAAAGAGCAACACAAAATTAAGTGCATACTACGAAAAATATAACATATAGGTACACTACTTAATTAAAAAAACAACATATTTAAAAAAATAGAGATTTAATCCTAAGTATGTAGAACAATGTACTTAGATTTAGAAACATATATTTACATTTAGAAATATCAACATTAATCTAACAAAAAAACAACAATTTATACTTTTTAGATATTCTTAATCTTACCATTGAAAAGGTGGTTAATACATAGTTTCTGTCTTTGTTCTTCTATGTATAAATACTAAAAATTTTCTGTGAAATATATTTATTAGTATTTCCTGTTAATGGCCTTAAAAATCGAAATATGAATAAAAATAAAATTAAATTTTTTTAAACAACAATGTATTTCTTATATTTATTTAATAACTTTTTGTATTTAAAATTTACCGTTCAGTATATTTTAATAATTTAATCTGTTTTGAATTTAAAAATTGAAATTAGAAGACGGCAGTTAAAATGCATTATTATTTGAATATTTTTCCCTATATTTAAAAGTATATAATTAGATAACATTTTAAAAGAAAATTTCTGGTACGGCCCTTAACATCATACGACAGGAAAAATCTACCTGCCTAAAAGTACCAATGCCGCAAGTCCCATAAAACTTTATAAGGGCCAATCCGAATGTGAATTTCATATATCTAAGCTCCTACTATAATTATTTTACGTATAGCTTGTTCATAGATATAAGAAAATCTACCTGGGTCACTAATGACAGTGGCAAACCGCCCCGCAGCATGCGGTCCAAGCACCGATTGAAGGGGCCGGATTACGGGAAAAATGAACTTTACTGTTATTTCTCGTAATGCAATTAAAATTAAAAATTTCTATACTTAACGTAATTCTAACATTAACATAAAACAGATTACTGTTTAACCAACCATAGGATTTGTTTAGAATCATACAGCTACATAGATAATCCCTTTTCTAAATTATTCCTTTATAAAGGGTAAGTGAAAAATATGAGTTCAATTGAATCGAATTTGTTTTTGAAACAACTACTTGATATAAATTAAAAGAAGTCAAAATGTGGAGACCATGGGATGAACAAGAGGACGTTGTCGACGAAGCCCAGCATCGCAAACATTTATCGAGCGACGCGAAAGAAATTATTCGGAATGTTTATCTTTATTTTAATAAAGACAAAAATTGTGATTCAGTACTTAAAACAACAGCTGAAGCAACCGATGTGCCATGTAGCACTGTATGGAAAATTGTACATTCTGCAGCAGAAGAAAAAAAAAATATTCTAAATCCATCTCTGGAAATTTTGACATTTTTGCAACCATAAATCTTCTTTAATCCACTTAGGGTTTACTCACTCCAGGGGTCTAATGGGAATCATTTTCTTATATCTATGAACAAGCTATACACCTAACTACAAAAGCAAATGACAAGTAGGTATTGATATAGCCACGGTTAGAATATTATCATTAGACCATAAAAGTAATCCTTCTTTTACATGCAATACAAGCGTATTTTTCTAGAAATAACAAATAAACATCAGATCCAATTTACCCAATAAAACTTTTACGACTTCTAGAAGTTGTACCAATTACCTTTTGTGTAACTTTCTGTGAAAAAAAGTATTTAAAACTGATTTATTACGTCCAAGGTCCGTCAACTGGAATGACATATCGTCGCTTTAATTTCGTCATTCCACATTCACACAGCGAGCCTCGAGAGAAAGAAATCATATCATTCCTGGAATCCAAGTACGGTATGCTTCTGCTTTGTCTTTTTTACTTTGTTTGTGTCACCGACCGTGTTTTTACAATGTACACTATGAGAACTCAAAACGCTGCTCACTTTGCTAGACTGATGTATATATGTTATGATAAAAGCCTAATTTTACGATAATGTCGTAAAGGTTACTGATTTGCGGCCACTCTAGGCATAAAATAAATGTAATAAAAAAAGGTAATGGGGAAGTTTAGCATGATTGAAATTACATGAGAAATATTTTTTAATCGTAAATATACGAATAATTTTAACTTTAAATCTAATATAATAAAACTTTCGTGACGTCACGCTTGCCTAGAAGGGATGGTAAGACCTGACTTTTTGAACGTAGGTCGTAAATTGAGGCAAAACTTTCTGTTGCCATTGGGAACATAGCGCGCGCTGCTTAAAACTACAAATTCTCCGTGGTCTTCTGTGACGAATTATTTTATAAAATTTCATTTTTGAGAAATCCAGGCATCTTCGAGCGAATAAAATAGAATATTACTTTTGATAATTAATAAAATAAAAAACCTAAAATGAAACACACTTCCCCTTTATATTAAGGTATATCTACCGCATTCAGACGGACATTTTCAGAAATACTGGAATAGGATCCTGTACTCTATTTTTTTATTATTATTTTAATTGAAACTTCTTATAATTTTGACGCAATTCATAGTATTAAAAGCTCTTAATTGTTTTTAGTTTAGCTAGTAGCTGCATTTGATATTTAATGTCAATGTGGCGTCACAGTGCATTCAGAATTTGTTTTTAAACCAGTGGCGTAACTCGGGTGGGCCTCACAGGTGAGGGGGCCTCAGTTTGTTTCTACAAAACTAAACAAAAATAAATAGGTAAATAAGAAGGAGCGACACTATATCAACATCATTGACATTTCATTAATAATTAAAAGTAATACGGAAATAAGTAAAAATTATGTCTTGAAAATTGTATTATTGGTGTTGGATTTGCGTTGTGTTTGAGTAAGTCAATTATACTGATTTAATTTTTTGACACGTATCACACATATCCAATGAGTCAAAAAGAACATTTTCAAGCTAAGCGATCTTTAAGCAAATTAAAAATAATATAACAGGTTCCAAGTGAGATAGATTAAAATATTTAGTATTGTTAGTGATAGAACATGAAAGTGTCCATACGTTAATTTTGAAAAGGTTAATTGCTCATTTTGTTTCTTTAAAAAAAATTATAAATAATGTCACATATAGAGTTGGAATTTTGGGAATACCACTATTTAGAAACTTACATTGATCTATACAGTGACAATAGTGCCAATAGGTTAGTAAAATTTCTACAGCCTTCCAAGTCTTGCCAGTCTATCTCTGTTATGTTTTTGAAGCATGTAGAATTTCAATGTGTTGTATTTGTATTACCTTTAAATAATTTTAATATAGCTTCTAACGTGTTCCTTCTAAAATATATATTTCATATGTTTATGATTTTTAATTTTTTTTTGTTTACTTATTCTTCTCTGTTTCGGAATTATAATATCATATTCCAGCACGCTTATTGATGTTAGAAGGAGCTTCATTCTTAAACGATTTTTGGTTATATTTTGTTATTTGAGATTGGCATGACTGCATTAAATACACAAAATATCTAGGCAACTGACAAAGTAATTCAAATTTTTCACTGTCACCAACCTAACTATTCTATCAAAAAAATCCCTTAATGGAAATTGTCAAATATTATTATAAAAATTAATGTAAATAAAAGCCGAAACAGAGAAAATAGTATAAAACATTCGTTATAGAAGGCAATTCAAGCACTCGTTCGTTCGGGCTCTCGCTACTTCGCGCTCGTTCCCGAAATTCAAACTCATGCTTGAAAAGGTTGCCTTCTACAACTTATGTTTTAATATACCTACTATTACAGCACAGTTGTATTTTTATTTTAAATGAATTTGACAGCTTCAAAAGTCTAAAAGTGATATTACCATTTATATTGTTATTCTAAAGGGCGCCACCAGTCCAGGGTTAAAACAAATCTGCTTTAAAAATTTCTGCCTCCCTATGCCGGTCAGTGAATTCTAGTTACGCCACTGTCTTAAACGATATATTTTTTTAAATTAATAATTTTATTATATAAAACAAAAAATGTTTTTTGTTAATTAAAATATATAGGAATGCATATATAAACACGGAGAACCGAAATAAATTTAATAAAAAAATATCGGTCTAGTATCCACCTTTTGGTTAGCTCTGACAGCATTCTAGTGTTGTGGTCTGTTTATGATTGTATTGGGTAGTTTGTGAAATTAATGAAACACATAAAAATAAACAAACGATTTTATTTCTATTACGATGAATTCTAACAAATTGCTTTTGGAAAAGCATTAAATTTTCATATGATGATTATAAGAAATTCAGGAGAAGAATGCGTTTTGAGGAATGATGATAATTGAATGACGATTAATAATTGTTGGGGTTGTTTAGATTACGGGTAGCTATATGTATGTAGAAATGGTAGGAGATAAAAAGAAAAGTTCGCAAGTTAGAATAATGATAAGATTGAGTCATGGAACCTTTCTGTTCAACAAATGGTTAAGGCTGCCGTTTGAAGTGTTAAATTCATAATTCTTATTGCAATTGATGATAGTGGATGAATTGTTTTAAAATTGTGATACGTAATATCAGGATCCTGTATCTAGAGGCAGATAGGTATATTTAATATATTTTTTAATTACGTATTATGTCCGAAAACTGAATTAAAAATTATTATTTGCGAAATTTATAAAAAATAAAATATATTAGTCCCTAAAAAAAAATAACAAATTCAACATCATTAAAGTTTTTAAATAATTATGTCTCATTTTCCAATGGTATAAGAATTACTATTTTCCCATAAGACGCAATAATTAATTTAGTTCAGAGGTTTAGGGAGAGAGGCTACTTTCCTTATAATATGGTGAGCTAATTGTGTTGCATATGTAGCTTTTTATAGTAAACAGTATTCAGTTGGACTGCACTTACCGCAGTAAACGCAGAAAGTGGGAGGGCTCATCTTCACGCTTATTTTTTCTAGTACAATACGGAAGGGTAATACAGATAATTTTGAAGTATTTTTTATTTATTTTTATTAAGTGATCTTTGTTTTATTATATTTTTTTCATTACGTAGTGGATTTTTTTGAAACAAAAATATATTTTTCCTGAAATCGTTTAGTAATCTATCAAATTGCAGCCGCAAAATCGGAGAAATCCAATTTCCCTTTAACAAATTATAATAAAAAAAATCTTAATTTGTGATCTGCCAACCATGAGCTAAACAAACAATAGAGCAAACAGTGTTGACACATAATCTCTGTAACATAGTATGTAAATATTAGTTCGAAATATTAAATTTTAAATTTTTAATAATTAATTAATTTTAGTTGAAAAGCCAGCAATAAATAATCTCAATAAGGAGAGTAAAAACGAGGATATAATTTGTACCCCTCCAAATTTACACAAATTAGCTGAAAATGTAGCAGCAAACTTATTACCTAAAAATCAGCTACACGTTATGAAAACAATATGAACAATTCTTTCTTTGGTGTAAAGCTAATAAGGTAACGAAATACAGTGAGAATGTGCTCGTGGCCTATTTCTCAAAAAATGCAAGTTGTGTGAAATCTTAAACACTCTGGTCTACATATTCCATGATAAAATCGACGCTGTTGATAAAACACAATATCGATATATCGAATTATGCGAAGTTCATAGCTTTTATTAATAAAAAAAAAAAGGTTTTGTAGCAAAAAAGTCAAATGTATTTAAAAGAGAAGATTTATTGAAATTTATAGTAGAAGCTCCTGACGACATGTACTTAATGTTAAAATAATATCTGCATTTTTCTAGTTTATTAATACATCGTAATCTAAAAAAAAAATATTTCAGGTATGTTTTATATTTGGGTTTGCGGGAGCGTGCCGAATGGGGTATTCCAAACCTACGGCTTTTAAGAAAATACTTGCTGAATATCTATGTTCGTCATGTATAAGTAATATTTAGATGTATAAAATCTTTAATTTTTTGATTTTTATTACCTTAATATCAAAAGGAAATTTGAATGCATTCAAATCGAGTACGTAAAATTCAGTATCAACCATGTTTGTGACGTAAATGGCACCCGACTATAGCTTCACGCTGGTTTTGACGTGACCTTTAAGTAAGAATACGCGTTTTTTGAAAAAATAAGTGAGTAAAGTAAGAAATTAATAATACTATTTACATAAAAATTGTTGCATTTACTTTCTTTAGAATATGGAACCTGAATTTGTGATAGCAAACAGCCGAAATTTACCATGAATAAATACTGTTACATTGCATTTGTTTGACAAAATAAATAAAATTTACAGAGCAACTAGAGAGTAGGGAACAGTATAGCGATGAAGCTCTTGGTTACGTACAAGTGTAGCGAAAAATAAAATTTGCACTATCAAAGCAAAAGTAACACCAGAGCATCGCGGGTACGATGAATTGTAGCTATAGAATCAATTTCTTTAAAAGAAATGTTCAAAAGAAGTCCGTCGCCTTTCAAAAGTGACACATTTTTAAGTAAAATTGTGAATTATAGAAACGAAACAGGTAGTTAAAGGATTCTTATAAGAAATTTTGCAGAAGAGTGTGTTGTGGAGAAAACTTCGATCCTCAATCTGATTTTGATTTTGAAATTGTACGTGAGGTCGCTACTGCAGATGATTTTGTCTTATGCTGCGAAGAATACATTGGCTTTTATGTATTGCTTGTCCAAATTTTAAAGAAGATAGGAAAGTAAACATTGTTTAAGTTTGTTAGCAGTTGATGGAAGGGACATTTTGGAAAATTGCAGTATTCCCCAATAAATTAATGATGCCATGTAAACATATATATTTGTATACTATTCGTATTATGTAATCTTTTCATTATTGTTAATTTTTTGTCCTAAATAAAACATAAAATATAATTTATTACGATCGTTTTTGCAACGTGAGTGTATTCTAGGTAAAAGAACAAAATATAATATCGAAAATATTTTATAGCTAAGTTTAGGATCATCATCAAAATGTAGTTTGACAAAACGACACGAAATTACATATAATTTAACAATAACAAAAAGTTAAAATATAAAATCTTTTATCTGTACAAGATATTCTGATTTAGAATAATTATAATGTATATTTAAGCTGATCAAACGTCCTCTTTCTAAATAAAAATTATTTAAAATAATTTCACATTGCTTTAATAATCCAAAGCCTCAAATTTATTTATATTTATATATCTGTCTCACTCAAAAATTCAGATCTAGAACCGTATGTTCTCAGCTGGTTCTCAGTGCCTGTGACGTTACACGCACAGTCGATTTTCTGGCGTGTTAGAAACTTTTCAACGAAAATAAAAAATACGGGTCTAAATTTTTACGTACAGATTGAAATATTAACAATTAAAAATACTTGGAATACCCCATTGACGAACTTAAAACGATGACTATTGATGATATCCGGGATAAAAACGAGATATTAGTATAGTTAAAATTCCTACTACTAAAACTGGAAAAGCACAAGTATTTACCGTAACAAATAATATGTATGAAAATATTAATCCAATTGAAATTTATCGAACATATCGACCAATACACACTCCTCACAAATCATTATTTATATATTATAGAAACAGAAAGTGCAGTGTAGGCATTCATACATTTGGCACAAAAAATTTACGACATCTCGCATTTTTTGCAGGCCTCGCTTTCAGCTCACTCTCGCCAAAATTCAGTTTCTGGGTTAGTGATACAATGATACAAATAACTACTCCGTCCACTTTTGCATCTTGTAGACAAAAAACAATCACTTCGCGTGTTGGTAGTTGTCATATAAATACTATCTTCTTATATTGAAACTGTCACTACAAATGTAAAGTTATTAGCCCGTATTACGAGCTCACTTTTATAATAAAATCGCGATTTTAACGCTCGCTTTTACGTCATAATCTTATGTAAAAATAAGTGTTAAAATGGCGATTTTATTATAAAAGTGAGCTCGTAATACGGGCCATTGTTTTTTAAACGTCATTCAAAAACCTTAATTTTTACACAGTTTGCAAATAAGAATTTTTTTACACAGTTTACAAAAAATTGTAAAATTCTAGTATTATTTAAGAGAAAGGATCAAATCAAAAAATTTATTTATTATTATTGTTATTGCTTGTAAGAAACTACTCGAGATTTTTCCAGTAAGTATGTATCATCAATGACTTTTTTTCTTATTTTCAGTAAATTGTAATATTTCACCGTCACTTTCACTTGCACTCATTTTTGCCACAAAACCACAAAGTTTTTATTTAGAATTGAAATTCATATCTTAATGACAGATATTTTTTTATTTTTGTTTTGAGATTCAAGTGATGGAAACAATTATAATGTGATTTCTGAAAATCACATCTACTGTCAAATAGCTTGAATAGAGAAATTCATAATTTATGATACATGTGCCATGCATAATGTGTCTGTTTTACACTTGTACGTTGTTATATAATAATGCACGTGTGTCATGAGAAGTACTATTTTCTATAACTGTCAAAAAAAGTAGTATTCCTACGATAACTGTTAAAAATAGTCTTTTTAACGGCTGCTTAGCAAGTTAAAAATAACAGTTTATAAAACAGTGAATACTTTTAAAACGTTGTCATTGACAACGAATTACTCTGACTTAAATTCAAAGAGGGTTTTAATAATTTAAAGTTTTAACAAAAAATAAATACAAATAAATAGAAGTTTAAATAAAGTTTATTGGTTAATCTAGACATACCTACATTGAAAAATGTAATTTCTTCTGTCTTAAATTGGAAAAAGAAACAAGTAACAAAATATAAGGTGTTTCAAAATGAGCGCAAGATTTGAATTGACCGGCATTTTTTTTTTAAGCAAGGGTGCAGGAATAGAAATTTGACAACTGTCAAGTAGACGCATCGCAATTATTAGTTATGGAACGCTACACAAACGAACAGCGAATTTTAATATTGAAAACTTATTTCAAATGTGATGAAAATATTGCGGAAACAGTTCGTAAAGTGCGTGCAATTTTTGGTCGACAAAATGTACCAAATTGTTCGATAGTTCAGAGACTGATCGAGAAATTCGATCGAACTGGCTCGGTTGTTAACCAGAAATCATTAGGTCGCCCTCGGTCAAGCCGGTCCATTGAAAATATTGCCTTAGTTAGTGCAAGTATTGGTGAAAATCCAGGCCTATCGATTCGTCGCCGTTCGCAGCAACTGGCCATTTCGATAAGCAGTTTGCAGAGAATTTTAAAGAAAGATCTCCATCTGCATCCGTATAAAGTTCAATTGACACAAGAACTTAAGCTAGGTGATCATATGCAACGCCGTACCTTTGTCAACTGGGTGTTGGACAACCAAAGAATGGACGCTGATTTTGTTAAAAAAATTATCTTTAGCAATGAGGCTCACTTTCACGCCGAGCGACTTCTTCCTGTGGGGTTTTGTAAATTCTTCCGTCTATGTTAACCAACCAACCACAATTCCTGAGCTGAAGGAAGAAATTCGACGTGTCATTGGCGAAATTAGAGGGGAAATGTGCGAAAATGTACTTAGCAACTTCTCTAAAAGAGCAAGAGTATGCCAGCAGAGTCGTGGCGGCCATTTGTTGGATGTTCTTTTCCACACATAATCGCCATATGTGTACTTTATAATAAAATAAAAATATTTGCAATATTCGAGTAAATTATGTGTTTTATTGAAAAATTAAATCTTGCGCTCATTTTGAAACACCCTTTATTAATACATGTAAAAAGAAGATTAACTAGTGTATATTGTCACATAAATATACATATATAGTAAAAATGTTAATTCTTGGAAAACGAACGACATCATTACTTTATTTCTTTTCAGTACAACACACACTGCTTTTTCTGTCAACTGTTTTTATGTTATAATTTTCTAACTCGCATTGAGCTAAAAACAAAATTTTCTTTGCTCGAGACGACATTTTATAACAAAGTATAAGAACAGCTAAGACACGTGATTTTTGTTTTCTAATACAACATACATACAAGACTCGTCTCTACATGCTTTACATTGAAAACAGCACCGGTCCTGAACGAGTGGTACAGCATGCAAGTAATTAAATATTAGATCAGTGCGTCACCGGTCCTCCTTGACCGGTACATTTTTCACAGTCTTATACGAATATACAAGTTCCACAATTTGAGAGAAATTTCGTATATATGTAGTGCCCTTTGCTTGCTTCATAAAGAAAGTAGTAGGTGTTGTTCAATAAAATGTTTTACGATATGTTTTTAGTTGCTAGGTATTATTGAGTTGTCAGATTTCGACTAGAATAAACAGCAATATTTGTGTTCGTTAAATTTATATTTATTTTTATATATATTTTCGATTATACAATATTATTAACTAATATTTTTACATTGGTGACCCCGAACTGAATCTTCGCACCTTCGTTTTCGTCATGGAAGATGTACACCATGACTCTCTACCACTTCATCCTTCGGAAGCCGAATCTGTTCAACTTTCGACCCTCTCCACTTCTTTTAAGATTCCTGAATTTTGGCCGGCCGATCCAGAGCTTTGGTTTTCTCAAGTTGAAGCTATTTTCGCTTCCCAGAGGATCACTTCAGAGAGAAGCAAATTCGTAAGACTAATTAGTGCCTTAGGCCCACAGTTTGCCGCTGAGGTAAGAGACTTAATCATTGCACCTCCAGTGGAACAACCGTACTCTGTAATTAAAAAGGCACTGATTCAACGATTAAGTATTTCTGAAAAAGAAAAGCTACAACAACTATTAACATCTTCTATTATTGACGACAAAAAGCCTTCACAAGTCCTACGATACATGCGTCAGTTGGTCTCAGGGAAGCTACTTGACGAAACTATCCTCGAAGAACTGTTCATGCAAAAATTACCATTATCAACTCAATCCATTATTTCTTCTTTGTTGCACTGTTCCCTTGAAGAGAAGGCAGAAGTCGCAGACAAAATCGCGAGCATTTCCCAACCTTCAATAGCATCGATCTCGCAGGAAACAATTTCTATCAAAAAACTATCAGAAGATGTCAAGAAGTTGCAGTCACAACTAGAACTTCTGACCACGGAATCACCTTCTCTCTGTTGGTACCACAAGAAATTCGGAAGCAACGCCAAGAAATGCACACCACCCTGCAACATGGAAGATTCTTTCAAAAAGAAAAAGGTTCTTCTCAACGAAACTGCTATAAAAATTTCAACTAATACAAAATTAATACCTTGTATTTCCAGTTGTCATCATCTTAATGTATCTGCAACACTATTTTATTTGACGGACAGAACGTCTGGGCAACGTTTCCTGGTGGACAGCGGTGCTCAGGTTAGTGTCATTAAGGTTGCATTTAACGAATCTAAACTGAAATTGTTACCTATTTCTTTACAAGCTGCCAATAAGTCATCTATTGACACATACGGTTTCAAAACTTTGACATTAGATTTCGGTCTTTCAAAACCTTTTACATGGAAATTTGTCATTGCAAATGTTCAATGCTCAATAATCGGAGCAGATTTTTTGACACATTTCAAATTAACTGTCAATATGTCAAAGAAACAAGTTTTAGAATCGGATCAATACACAAACAAAATACACTTCATAAAAAAAACCCAAACTCCTATTTCACCACAATCTTACTCAGAATTACTCTCACATTATCCTTCTCTATTAACAAATAAATTATATTCAAAATGTCAAATCAAACATAAAGTAAAACACTGTATAACTACTACCAGTTCCCCAACTTTTGCAAAACCACGCCGTCTAGCTCCTGAAAAATTGATGGAAGTCAAAAAAGAATTTAATAATATGCTAGAGATGGGTATAATAAGACCTTCTTCTAGTTGCTGGGCTTCACCCTTACACTTAGTTCGAAAAAAATCGGGAGAACTACGACCCTGCGGAGATTATAGAGCTCTCAATTCACAAACGATTCCGGACAGATACCCACTTCCTCATTTACAAGATTTTACGGCAAACTTACAAAATTCAAAAATTTACTCTAAAATAGATTTAGTAAAGGCGTATAATCAAATACCAATGGATGAAGAATCAATAGCCAAAACAGCAATTACAACTCCATTCGGTCTTTTTGAATACATAGTTATGCCGTTCGGTTTAAGAAACAGCGCTCAAACTTTTCAACGTTTCATTGACATCGTCACGAGAGGTTTAGACTTTTGTTTCGCTTATATAGACGACATACTCATTGCTAGCAATTCTCCGGAACGTCACTATGAACACCTAAAAATTATTTTTGACAGATTACAAAAATTTGGTATTTTCATCAACAAAGATAAATGTCAATTCGGTCAAAATCAAATATTATTTCTAGGACATAACATTTCTCCTTCCGGAATCAAACCTGTACATGAAAAAGTAGATAGTATTTATAAATTTCCAATGCCAAAGACACAAAAACAACTACGAGAATTTCTTGGTTTAGTAAATTTTTATCATCGCTTCATCAAAAACTGCGCTACTATTTTACATCCAATCAACAAACTATTAGATAACAAAAAAAATAGTTCTAAAGAAATAATTTGGACTAAGGAAGCTACTAGAGCCTTTAATATGATTAAAACTAAACTAACACATGAAACAAATCTTTCTTTTCCAATACACGGTGCAAAAATTAATATTATGGTTGACGCATCAGACATCGGAATCGGTGCTGTTCTTCAACAATTCGTCAATAATCAATGGGAACCACTCTCTTTCTTTTCGCGAACTTTTAACTCGACTGAAAAACGTTACAGCACATTTAGTAGGGAACTTTTGGCTATATTTTCAGCGATAAAAAAATTCAGATATTTCCTTGAAGGTAAAGAATTTTTTGTTTTAACTGATCATAAACCTCTAACTTTCATTACAAAAATAGCCAGCAATAATACTTATTCACCTCGCGAAATGCGGCAATTAGATTACATTTTTCAGTTCACAAATGACATACGTCACATCTCTGGCAAAAATAATCCAGTTGCGGATGCCCTTTCTCGCATTTCCATAAACATCCTATATTCAAATAGTCAAATAGACTATAATCAGATTGCAAAAATGCAACAATATGATCAGGAATTACAAGAGTTACTCGAAAACAAAAATACAAATTTAATATTTAAACAAATATCTCTACCTAAAACAGATGTTAAATTATGGTGTGATATTTCAACAAATACTTACAGACCATACATACCAAAACAATTCCAAAATCTTATATTCAAACATTTTCATTCATTCTCACATCCGGGAATTAAATCAACAATTAAATTAATTACTTCAAAATTCATTTGGAAAAATATGAAAAGATATTTAACTGACAAAACAAAACAGTGTTTACAATGCCAAAAAGCTAAAATAGTTAAACACACCAAATCACCTATTTTTCAATTCACAACTCCAACTTCACGTTTCAGTTCAATTCATATCGACTTAGTCAAGTTACCAAATTCACAAGGTTTTTCTTACCTTCTTACTTGCATCGACCGTTTCACCAGATGGCCTGAAGCAATACCTTTAAAAGATTGTTCTGCACAATCAGTTGCAACAGCTCTACTTGATGGTTGGATATCACGGTTTGGTGTACCAGCAACAATTACATCTGATAGAGGCCAACAATTTAATTCCTCTCTTTTTCAAAAACTACTAAAACTTTTAGGAACACATCATATACAAACAACAGCTTATCACCCTCAATCAAATGGCATTATTGAACGTTTTCACAGACAATTAAAAACTTCCTTAAAAACCTTTCAAAATCCTTCACAATGGATCAGTTTCCTTCCGTTGGTCCTTCTTGGAATACGATCCTCCGTAAAAAATGATATAAATTGTAGTTCTGCAGAACTCGTGTACGGCACGAACCTTAAATTTCCTGGAGAATTAATTCCCACAACTAAACATAACATATTAAATAAAGCAGAAGCAAATCAATATTTAACACTATTAAAAAACACAATCAATAAATTTACTCCAATCACTACAAGACTATCAACAAAAACATCACACAACATCCATCCAGATTTATTCAAAACTTCCCATATTTTAATTAGAAATGACACTATTGGTCCCATTCTTAAACCAGCATATAATGGACCTTTCAAAGTTGTCAAAAGATATGATAAATTTTTTAAAATTCTTATAGATGACAAGATAGAAACAGTGTCAATAGATAGACTTAAACCAGCTTATATCAATCATTTTGATTAACACAGTTCAGCAACCTCAATGACACAACTGTCATTCCGTTATATTGTTAATTTTTTTGATTTTTTACAACCTACTACTTCCTTTCTTGGGGAGGGCTTGTGTAGTGCCCTTTGCTTGCTTCATAAAGAAAGTAGTAGGTGTTGTTCAATAAAATGTTTTACGATATGTTTTTAGTTGCTAGGTATTATTGAGTTGTCAGATTTCGACTAGAATAAACAGCAATATTTGTGTTCGTTAAATTTATATTTATTTTTATATATATTTTCGATTATACAATATTATTAACTAATATTTTTACATATACACACCCGCAAGACAACAAAATACGTCACCGGTCCTCAGGAGCCGGTAACGCAGTCAACCTGTTACGGAATTTTAGACTAAGCAACAAATAATTACATATAGCGTTCGGTAAATGAAAACAGTGTACACAGTTTGAATATTTTGCACACTAAAGGTGCATTCACATATGTGTTTAGTTTTAGGGTTTACAATTGCGTTTAAGATTAGGAAAGTTTGACTCCCATGTATCAAAATGAAAACATTCACACTGACATCGTAGTGCATGCGTTAAACGTAATGTATGCAAACTCCAAACTTTATGTTTAGGTTTACGTTTATGTTTAGGAATGGACCAATAGCAAGGCAGGTAGTATGCGTCATATTGTTTTCTCTCGTTGTAAGCTGTCACTTCAAATATAACCATAAATTTTAAATGAATCGCAAAGAAAAATTAATTTTGGCAATTACTTTAATTTTATATCTTTATAATAAACGAATAAAAAAAACTAATTGACGATGGTGAGTTCGTCCAATATTACAAAGACGTTATTCCAGGGAGACTGGTACAATTTAGTTCAAGAAATGAGATTACAGGACACTGATTTTTTTTTTTATTAACCAGGCTAACAGTAGCCCATTTTGATGTTTTATTAGGGCTAGTTGGGCTCCTTATTAAAAAACAAACAATTAGAAGGCAACTAATTCCCGAAGGAGCGCGATTAGCGATAACAATGTAAATAATTTATTTTGACACTGTTGTCCAAATAATCTATAATATCGACTTATTTAATTTTTGCAAAATTGCGGATAGATGGCACCACTTACTAAACCTAATAAATATCTTATTATGTGAATGATATGCTGTCAGGCTATTTCTAAACTTAAAATATAATTGTAAATCTTAAAACTAAACACTTATGTGAATGCACCCTAAGCGTTCGAGAATACTTTTTTGTGTGCACAATGTACTATCGGCATTGTTCGTTAAATCATGCGCTCTGTACGTTGTGCATACACAGAAAGACCGGTCTGCATTTGTTGAGCTTGTTGTGCTAACAGAATATTTGGCGCGTCTTTTAAATGTGGTTATAGTAGAGGTTAACGTTTGACGGCCAGAAAACGGAAAATATGATGTATATTTGCAATATTTGTAATTTTTCTACAAATGTACCTGAAAATATGGAAAATCATATATCTGATAGTCACACTTTTAAATGTAACTAGATTATTAAAGTATATGAAAGCAAAATATGTCATTGTTTCTTTTTCTGTTAGGCACTGTTTCTTCAACACTTTTTCTAATATAATGTTCTCTTCGTCCTTGCTATCTGAATCGTCGAAAAAATATTTTAATACAATTTGCATAATAAAAAATAAAACCTTAATAGGTAAAAATAATACATTATGCACCAAAGGAGGAAAATGCGATTTTGATCTGGCGGGTAAACTGTTCTGCTGCAAAAGGCATAGTATAATCCTATTAATTAGTATGGAATATATTATTACATAATTATTTACTCAAATGGTTTTTAAATAGAAGAAATAACGTTGGAAGCACGATTAGAGCTTATAAAAGAATATCTAATATTACTTATAGCCAAATTTGGAAGGAAAATACTATTAAAACAAAAAAATTAAAGAAGGTAGGAATACTGGGCAAAACCTAATAAATGTAATAAACAGTGAAGTTGTAAGTATAAAATAAATACTTTGGTTAGGTAATTATTCTATAAGAGTTTGATAGTTTTCCCAAAATCGGAATTATCTAATCAATGTACTGTATAGTTGGAGATCCAAGTTCCAACTCATTGCGAACATTCAAAAATCCACATTTTTCCAAAAAAAATACACATTTTCTTGGTATTTACATTTTTTAACTTTAACTTGTTATATCTCGGAAGTTACTTGGATTGAAATATTTTTATTATTTTTCCAGGAAAATGTGTCTACATGTATTATGAATAGTAATAGCATGGAAATCCGGCTTTGATACCGAATCCGGCCGATCCGGTCCTTTTTGCCGGATGTCCAGTTCCGGCCGGATCGGGTTTAAAATCCGGCCGGATCGAATTTTGTGATTTTATTTTAATAGATATAGGTATATAGGTAAGAAAGAAAAATTTATTATAGGTACAAAAAAAATTTGCAATCTGCTTTTGTTTCATCAGTTACGTTTGTTTTAAAATATTGCCAAACTTTGCTGTTTTTTGAGGTCATTTTAAAGCATCGAGTAAGCTACAAAGCCTCTAAACGTACTGCAAGTCTCAATGTGTTTTATCAACTGAATCGCGCTTCGTCTAGCACCTACATCTACACACAGTTACGTAGGTAACAAACCGAAGCGAAAATAGTTACGATTTTTACCGAAAATTGACGAACGATCCGGCCGCCGGAATTCCGGCGATCCGGCTAAATAAGAGGCCGGAATTCCGGGATCCGGTAATCCGGCCAAACCGCGATCCGTGCCATCACTAATTATAAATGTATTACATATAAACATATAATAAATAGCTTTGTTAAATATATACTTAAAAAAAAATAAAACTAACTGCAGAACAAGCGAATTTTGCAGTGCAATTTTTAATGACCGACAAAAGTTTCGGTCTGAAGAGATAGACTCCCATACACTGTGACAAAGTTGCAGAAAAAGTACCAAAGATGTTTTTTTATTTGAAGATTTTTTTTTAAATTTATATGATTGGAGATACAACGATGTAAAGTTGAATCGTATATTCAACCGATACGCGCGCGGGTCATATATTGCTATCTACTGTGTGAAGCCGCTAAATGTACCTATATACTGTACGATTAGGCGATAGCATGTACTTTTATGGCAATAAACACTCCAATTTATAAATTTTGTAAATCAACATACTTCTTTTAGTCTTAGAATAAAGTATTAAGGTATGTTTATTTTCAATACCTTAAACAACTCAAAAAGTCTACAGGCTGTAGAAACTAATTTAATTTAGTTTTGACTTATAAAAAATGGTTGTAGGTTAACAAAGTTATAAAAATATTTATTATTATGCGAATTAACTGGACAATGGAAGGTATGATAAGGTATGTTTTTAAATCTGAATAGTATTCAGAAATTAATTTTAATATGTTTAATATCTCAAACTGTTTTCGATAAAATTCTTTGTAGAATATTATATAATTTTAAAGATTACGATAAAAAAGAGTTAGCACTGTAAAAAGGAAAAGTTTAAAAGTGATGATAAAATGTTAAAACGTATATAAGAGAATTTATAGGATACAAATGATTTTATATAATGCAAAACATGTATTTAATTATGTAAAGTAAGCTTACAAACATTCCACCTACCTAATTATGGAATTTTCGCAAAAAAAAAAAAAACAACGAAAAGAAGCAAATATTTCCATTTTGTCATGTGTAATATTTGTTTTACCACATAATATTATGTGACCATTATTTACTATTTGTTGACTTTTTACTATGCTTCTAAAAGTAAATGACACAGCACAAATTTACAGATAGTATCTAAATCTACAAACAGGAATGAATCCATGCTTCTAAGATTGTACTAAACTATAACTAAAAGACTAAAATATAAATAAATTTATAAATAATAATAGATAATCTAAACTATTAAACCTAAATAAAACTACACTTTTTAAGTCTACTATAACCTAACAACTATACTACCACTGTATAAAATACTTGTAAGAAATGTTTACTAAAACTTAAA
Source organism: Stenolophus ochropezus (assembly GCA_035578165.1). Taxonomy (NCBI): domain Eukaryota; kingdom Metazoa; phylum Arthropoda; class Insecta; order Coleoptera; family Carabidae; genus Stenolophus; species Stenolophus ochropezus. Next base: position 2,714,782 of record JAQOWZ010000024.1, on the reverse strand, counting down.
ATGAACATGTACTTATAACAATTTATTAATACTATAAGTAAGAAAAAATACAAAAAAAACCTGAAAGAAATAAATAAATTAAAAGAGAATACTGCGAAAACAAGCAATGTCCATAAACGCCAACGTTGTATGAAAGGTACTTGTACATTTCGTGAAGTTGCACGTGGTTCACACTAACGCCATCTCTTGTTAATCTAGTAGCCCAATACTGATAGGTAGCGCACGGTGCAATGAACACAAGAGAGAGATAGACATACCTGAAAGTAAAAAGTGGAAAAAGAAAAGTATATACAGACCAAGAGACAAGCAGCACAAGAGCTAAATTTAGTAGGCATTTATACAGGAATTTTATGGAAAAATTATATTTTTGAAACAATTATATATATTACACGAATAAATCTGACACGAAGATAGAGGAAATAAATGGTTTTAAGTTGACATACATACAAAACAAAACAAAGGAGAGTAATGAAAATACATATATTTAACAAAATTAAATACTTTTAAGCTTAACACATATTGTACAGTACAAAAGTAATGTGTTTATTTATTTTACACAACAAAAGAAAATTCAATAAGGTAACTAATATTTGAATGTAATTAATTTATTGTATGTGTATGTCGGCTTCTATCCTTAATTTCGTTTAAAGTTTTTTTTATGCTGTTGTCGGATGATAAAATATATTGTCAACACATTACAGATATTTTGAATTCAGTGATTATTTAAATTTTCAAAAAAATTTATAATTAATTTTTCATGTTTCACCAGTTTTTGTCACTCCACGAGCGCTACCTCTCTCGCACTATGTTCATTACATCTCTGTCTACTTCCATACCTATTAGTTCAATGGTCAGAAAGTTTGCCATGCCAAAGTTATTATTAAAATGCACGTTAAAATTTAATAAAAAATAACATTAATTTTAATACATTTCAGACTGCGTCAGTTATATTAGAATAGTGTAACAGAGAAAACTTATAAAGAACAAGGTATCTTTAGTAATATCACCATTTATAATACTTGCAGATAATTCTTTAATTTTTGTAAAAAAAAAATATGTCGTTATTGATTCGATATTATATAAATGCAAGTCGGTACTGTAAGCTTTTGATATATACTGTAAATCATTTCACGTTTTTCATGTACACTATCCCTTTGAAAGTTATATTTGGTTAATTATCCATAAATATGTTTTTAAAACAAATACAAAATAGGACAAATTCCAGTTGTAGAAAAATTTATTAAGAAATGGGGTAGGTGACCAAGGTAGAATTTTAATGAAAAAACTATTGAATTATAGAAAGTATATTTATTTACTAACGTTGACATTAAAAAAGTTAAATATTTATCAGCAATTGTTTAGTAATTTGCGTTAAATAGAAACAGCGTCCTTTACTATGACGTTCACTAAGTTAGCACTATCTCACTCACACCACCTATTTCCGTCTGTCTACCTTCGCCGCTCTCATGAACTTCGTTGACGTCATAGTCCCCTCCCAAGTACTATATTATTTATTTACTTCAAAACAACATATAATTAACAATTTTAAAAAAATACGGGTATATTATTTTTGTACAAGCTATCACATATACCAAATTTAGAAATTGGTCACCTACCCCATTGCTATCGTAAAAGTACATAAAATTTAAAAATAATTAATTGCTACGAATGTAACGCAAAGTTAAGAACTATAAAATTATTCACAATGCATTTAAAAAAAACATGTTTCATTTTCTAAAAATAATTTTACAACCTAAACAAGATAACTATTTTAATTGTTTAACATTAAAATTGAAGCAAATTTTGTATTGGACATAAACAAGGCACCACTAAACATTCTAATAAAATTTTAACTTCTGAATGCCAATATGAAAATAATGAATACAGTAATTATAATTTTGACACAGCTTATGATAAAAGCTTGACTGTACATAATATAAATTTAAAAAAAGTGCACTCAAATTTATTTCACAACTAAGTATAAATTATTCATTACCTAGATATCATATACAAAATATAATATTAGATGTTAAAAAATTAGGTAACGTAGATAATAAAGATCAGTGGCGGCTTGTACTTAGTGCTGCAGAAGCACCAAAATTTTTAAATAAAAATAACAAAATTACCCCTTTATATTTTACATTATATTGTGGCTTAATAAGCGCAATTGCGCTGAGACGTGATACAAATAGTCAAATGATTACTGAATAGTATAGTTGCCCAGCAACATCCTCAACTTTGGTAACTAATTACGATGTTCTGCTATGGTATTTTACGCGACTATCGGACTGAGTTTGGCGTAAACAATGATATGCTCGATAAGAGCTGGAGAAACTGCAGCAGATATCTGGCGCAATTCACGCATACTTCTTATTTGTTAAAATTGATTATCATACAACGGTAGCAATACGAGTATTTAGAAATTAAAATTTATCTTAAATTAATTTTGACACTAAAGTTTAAATACATTCAAGAGGCAGCAACGGCAGCAATGATCCAAAATCTAAACTAAACAAAGAAATTTTGGGTAACAGTCGCGGTAAATCATATAAAAGCCAATTTAACAAACTGCTGGATTTGTGGTTGTAACGATAACAATGCAATCCATGTTTGCTGTTTGTAGATGATCATGGTGAATAAATGATACCATAGTGAGAGATTTGTTGTATTTAACATAAGAAAATAAAGAAACCTGATAATTTATTGCCACAAAACTACCATGAATAATTAAAAAATAAAATAGCCGAAAAAGAGGCAAGACTAATTCCTTTAAAATTTAAATTAAACCTAAAAAGAAAATTTAATTCTTTTGATTAATATTTTATTTCTTTTTTGTTTGATGCAGCACACCCACAATTATATAGCACGAGCCATCAATGAAAAATATGTGGAAAATATATTTTATTGTTTTTTATTCCATGTACTGGATTAACAACGGAACATATATCGACAATTATTGTTGTTAAGTATATTTAGCAACATGATTTATAAAAAATATCTGTCCAAAATTTAGTTAGTTAAAAACTCTTCGAAAAACCCATATTTCAATCGAAATCGTTCGCTAACCAAAAATTAACAATTTATTACTCCAACACAATCTATCCGAAATAGATTATACCGACAATTATTGTTGTTATAAAATTTAGTTTCAGATTAAAAACTCTTCGTATATCTATCTTTACAAGAAAATCGTTCGCTAAACAAAATTTCTCTAACACAACACCCAAAATTCTAAATAGTAAATTTAAAAAATGATTGTTGTTAGATATAGTTAGCAACTTCATTTATTTAATTTTCGACGCATTTTGAGAACACAGGAAATATATATTTTTTCACGTTCATGTGCTAGCTTTATTTGAAAACCTGGTAAAGTTGCGTATTTTCATTAACGATAACAGTAATTAATTTTTGCATGTGGTAATTCATAAGTAATTAATTAGTACTAAATATTAACATAAAAATTACTTTTTTGATGATGTGCTACCTTCATTGAGAAGCTGGCACTGGCACATCATCAATATTTTCGTTTTTCCTTGTATACTTGTATTGATGATGTTCAAATAATTAAAAATGTCGGCTAAATATGCCAGTTTAGCACACCGTATATTGCTTTTAAAATATTTCACAAAACAATCGTTACTTTCTTGGAAAAACACCAACAGTTCCTTTTTGATTTTCTCAATCTCGCACATTACCTCTTGACAACCATCTTACTTCGGTGTGTAAGTAAGTAATATTACTATTCCATGGAGTAACAAAATTGTTTTATTAAACGGGTTTTTAATGGTCTCGATTTAATGTAAATGACCACAGACACTAGTTGCTCTAATACATACGGATTTTAGATTTATTGGTAAGGTGTTAGAGACTAAAGGTGCATTCACATAAGTGTTTAGTTTTAAGGTTTACAATTGCGTTTAAAGGCCCATTCACAATTCAAAATTAGTGTTAGTTTTACGTTTTATGTTTTACGGCAATCTGCAGCAGCATTCACAAATCATGTTTTAGTAGTGGTTTTAGTAGGTAGTGACATTGGCAAATAAAGACAGATTAAAAAAATTGGTAAAACTATCGATTTATTGGGCGCACTTAATATTTTTTTATTATTCATAATATTGCAATCAAAACTTGACAGTTATAGACAAGAACAACCATATATCGCTATTTCTTTCTACGATCCTTCCTATTACTTCGTTCTTAAATAAAAAACATAAAACTAAACCCAAGTTTGGAGTTTGCAATGTTCTATGCTAAAACCAAAACTAAATACTGATTTGTGAATGCTTGTATCAGAAATCAATGCTACAAGGTCACTAAAACTAAAACGTGAAACATAAAACTAAACTAATTTTGATTTGTGAATGGGCCTTAAGATTAGGAAAGTTTGACACTATGTATAAAAATGAAAACATTCTCATTGCGCATCGTAGTGCATGCGTTAAACGTAAAGTATGCAAACTCCAAACTTTATGTTTAGGTTTACGTTTATGTTTAGGAATGGACCACTAGCAAAGGAGGTAGTATGCGTCATATAGTTTTCTCTCTTTGTAAGCTCTCACTTCAAGTATAACCACAAATTTGAAATGAATCGCAAAGAAAAATTAATTTTGGCAACTACATTAACTTTATATTTTCATAAATAAACGAATAAAATAAAAACTAAATGACGATGGTGGGTTCGTCCAATATTACAAAGACGTTATCCCCAGGGTACTGGTACAATTTAGTTCAAGAGATGAGATTACAGGACACTGAATCTTTTTTTGACACTGTTGTCCAAATAATTTATATTATCGACTTATTTAATTATTACAAAATTGCCACTTACTAAACCTAATAAATATCTTATTATGTGAATGATATGCTGTCAGGCTATTTCTAAACTTAAAACATAATTGAAAATCTTAAAACTAAACACATATGTGAATGCACCTTAAAGATTACCGATGTAAAAAACAATGCGTAAAACGAGATTTGAATTTTTAGTTTTTACGAGGCTCAGAATCCTTTAATAATGGAACTCCATTCGTACAAATTCCTGCGCTGAAATCAAATGTAACCTGTTGTAGGTTCAGCGAGTTCTCTACAGAATAAAAATTGATTTATTATTTCATTGTCATCAACAACACGCGAAATTTCTTCCGGATGATAGTTTAGTTGTAATTGTTTTTTCAATATCTGATGACATATCTACGATCCTCCTTTTTATTCTTTATTGTATCGCCCGAAAGAGGAATTTTTGATATTCTTTCTGTGCGTCAGAACTCAGAACCGACATAATTTTTACAATTTCAAAACATGCTGGCAAAATAAGAGACTCTGCTGCAGTACGTGTTGTTTGTTAAAATGCAATTAGTTCCGCTATTTTATAGGAAGCCATTTGTGCTTTATCGGAAATTGTTACAATCTTCGAAAAGTGCGTTGCTTGTTTCTCTTGAATTTTCAATCTTTTTAAATATTCCTAATTTTTTATGCTAGCTTAGTGTGATTTGTAAAAAAGTGACGCTTTAACTTAGCACTATTAGCCAATTGTTCTCCACATGTAATACATTGTGGGATTTGAAAGTCTTTACTTCCAGTCCAGGAGAAGCCTAAACTCAATTATTCGTCCAAATATTGTCTGATCGTTGATTTTTTACGTTTTCCTTCATTTTCATGTGTTTATTGCTTATTCTCACTATGTGCAATACCGCTGGTACTGGCAACAAATTTTCGTTTAAGAAATTGTTCCATCTGAACTTAATCATAAAACTAAAATAAAAACAATAAAAGTAATCAAAAAAATCTTTGTTACAAATAATATATTACCTGTTTAACCAAATATGTAGAACATCACAGTTATTTATGAGGAATTGTATGAAAATTGAGCTAAATCTGAAGAGCGAACATAAAATTTTAAATTTTAAAATTCTTATACAACAAGCGATACTCTTGCGACGACTTGACTAATATAAATTCATAAATACAGTTATATAAATAAAAACTAAATCAGGGTGAGTAAAAGTATTATGTGATGTTAATATTTAATCAATTATTTCGCGGAACACTTCGACAAGGTACGGCGATTGAGAACCAATGATCTATCTCATATATTCTTAGTAAACAGTAATTTATTAATAGTTTTTTCTGCGGGTCCTGGGCAAAATTTATTTATGGCATTTGGCAATATGTTCGTAACAAATTTTGAGACTCAGACGATTGTTAATAAGAATAATAATAATTATTTTCTTCAAGTACCTATCCCACATATCCTTAGTAAACAGTAATTTATTAATAGTTTTATCTACAGATAATGGGCAGAATTTGTTAGTAACAATATTTAGATGAAATGTTCAAAGTTTGTGACTTAGATGGTCATTAATAAGAATAATGATAATAATATTTTCTTCATATGCCTAGTACCTACCTATATTATATAATCTTAGTAAACAATAATTTATTCATAAAGTTTTGACTATGTTCATGGGTAGAATTTGTATATGATATTTTGTTAGTACCAATATAGATATGAAATGTGCAAACTTTCATACTCAGACTATCGTTAGTAACAATAATAATAATTATTTTCTTTATGCGTCTCTCTCATATATTCTCAGCAAAGAGTAATTTATTAATAATTTTTCTACGGATCCTGCGCAAAATTTGTTTATGGCATTTTGTTAGTAACAATAAAGGGAAGTAATGACATTTAGGCGATAGGTAATAACAATAGTAATTATTATTTGTCCTGGGCAAAATATGTTTATGGCATTTTGTTAGTAATAATATAAGGATGAAATATGAAAAGTTTCACACTCCAGCGATTATTAATAACAATAATAATAATTATTTTCTTCATGTGCCTATCTCATATATTCTTAGTAACCAGTAATTTAGTAATAAAGTTTTATCTACGGTTCATGGGTAGTATTTGTTTATGGCATTTTATTTTAACAATATAGGGATGAAATGTGCACAGTTTGAGAGCCAAACGATAGTTATTTTCTTTATAGGTAGAAATCTTAATATTCTTAGTAAACAATAATTTACTGATGTTTTGTCTTTTGTCTACGAGCCATGGGTACAATTTGGATATGACATTTTGCTAGTAACAATATAAGGTTGAAATGTGCAAAGCGAGGTGCAAAGTTTTTAAGGTATAATAACTATAACTATGCATACTAATAATATTCATTTTTACTTAATAATTAAGTTTTAATTGGTATTTGTCTTCGGGTATGGTTATAAACGCTGAATAACATCTATTTAATATTCGTATAAATTTTTATAAGGTACAGTTGGCCTTGGTGAAAAGTTGCGGGCCGCGCTGCTTGGTTTGATTACAAGCAATTTAATTTTGAATCAGCTGCTATTTTCACTCTTATCGATGTTTTGTAATTTTTTCCTGTTAAATTGAACCTTGACAGTAAAAATTCCCGTATTCTTTTTACGAATAAAATTTCTGAACGTTCCATTTGACTCCAAAATTCGTTCGTCTTATTTCGTGCAATAATTTTAAGATGTATCTTCTGATGCATCATTTTCAATATATTATAATGATATAAATTTCTGCTTAAACGGCATCTTAAAATCTGTGTTATGAATCTACGTGTTTGAACTGTAGTTGTAGATCATATCAAGTTGTAAAACCAAAGTGGTTCAATCAATTGCTCTTTACTTAGAATTAAAAAAAAATCGGTACCCGATAACAATGAATACATTTTATAGATAATATATTAACAGGAACATACAATTTGCTTGCATTCTAGTATCATTGAATATTTTTACGCACAACTGTATAGAAATTGTTTATTAAAAATTTGGTTACCATGGTGGAATCTTTTACTTTATGCCTGTAAGCGAGAAAGTAGTGAAAAACGCCCGCAGGGCGGTAAAGAAAATGTCAAAAACATTTATTTTACCAGATTATTAACCAATTAAAGTTTTATTAACTTCTAGCAAAATTTAGTAAAGAATTTTCTGAATAAAGCTCCATGGTTGACATTTTTATTTATTTGCAACTAAATTACATTGTTTACACAAAAATACCAGGTTACCAATGTAACGGTGGAGAAAAACACCCGCCGATCGGCAAAGAAAATGGAAAAAACATTTGTCCAGATTTGTAATGCCTTGTATTCATTTTCATACCTATTCTGTAATTTACCAGGACATTGATCTACTAATGGCAATAACAAGTATATTTACTGCTTACTGGGTAGTGGTGGCTTACTTGGTCAGCGCGTACTGTACGTTTTCTACGACCATTATTTGACTATTTCGATCAAACAATGAACTGAAAGAATTAACTCGTAATTAGTAAATAGGCCTAACTACACAACATAACAACTATATCAAACAGTCAACCTCAAAATAATGAATATTTATTTTGTCTTATTTATACTGTTAAAATTTCGATAACTCAAAAAAACCTTAGAAAGTGCGATCGTCATATTTTACACACAGCCGTAGGTACAGTGAATACTTACATAACCTATATAAATATATTTCTATTATAATCTGTATTTTTTATATTTGATAAAAATCAATGATTTTTATTTACAAAACCAGTAAATTTAAATCACGATTTAGAATTTTAAATTTCGATGACTTCCAAATTCTCGTATACTTTTCAAATAGAAAATATAATTATCTGTAATAAACAATGTATAATATACATACAAAGTAAATTTTTATAATTCGTATAAATAACCTTATACAGGCTGTGCAAAGAGCATAAAAAGCGGAACTTAGGACTTAGAATATGGGATTTCAAGAAATTGCGGACAATCTCTCCTGATAGATTTAGACCAAAACTATAGCAGTACAAAGTTGTTCAAATTTAAATTCTCCATCAGATAAGATATGGCAAAACATCCATATTGTTACAAATTAAGGCGGATTTGTTGCAATTTTGTACTCTGACAGCTGACAGCAGAGAATTTAGAGAATAATAAATGAATAATGATAGTGTGCGGACACTTAAGGTACACAGCAGACCGTTGCTTGACCTCTTCAATTTCGTTTTTAATCATTAATACTTGCATTAGCTTTAAACTACTTGGTTTTCTTATGACATATATAATATAATAGATTTAATTTTTTCCGCACAGTGACGCGTCGAGCGCCACTTGCAAGCCGTATAAAAAATTAATAATTAATATCAAATTAATTAAATATAATGACATGTTATTAACTGTCACAAATGATACAAAGTTTTTATCCCTTTTGTTGGAAGCATTAAATTTTAATATTGTAAGAAATTACAAAATACAGGGTTTATTAATTCTTTATTAACTAACAAACACGTTAAGTATAAGTATATTATAACGAACAAATGAACAATAATTACGAATATGGGGATCAATCCCCTTAATTGAGAATAAATTATTACTTATTTTTAACATAAATTTAATATAATAAAGTAACTACAATAAAAACTCTTCTAAATATTTTCTTTTATATTAATAGAGTTATATATAACTATTACTTTTGTAAAAACTGAAAGAAATATATATTTTTTAAATTTATTGAATTATTATTCTACCGAAATCCCTTCCCATTTGAAATTCCTGGCTACGCTAATGAATTACAATGAGTTTTCAAAAATCCGTCCATTAACTACCAAGAAATGACTCAATCTGCTATAAATCTTTTGAGTAACATACGATTATATTTGGGTATAGTACGACAAAAGATCTCAAGTTGACGTTTAAATTGTTTTATGGTTTATAATATTCAAAGTTTTGCTTCAGGTACCCAGCTAAGCACTGGATTTGGAAACCCAAAGTAATATTAGCATGCCTACTTAATATAGATGGATTACTGTACGACATGGAAATAACTAGACAGGGATGTATTTAAAATTTTAATACCGTTAATTTCTTAGCAATAATCATTATCTTCGTGGAATTGCAAACAATTTTTGCATAAAAACGAAATTGCTATAAAATAATGTTCTTATTACCAAAAGTACATCAACGTTACTACAACTTGTGACAATTATTAGAGTATTTTTCATAAAACATGGTATTTTTCCATCAGTACAAACTTCTGATATATATTACCAATAAAAATAATCTGAATGTGTAAGATCGAATGATCTAGCAGACTATTCTAGTATTTTACCATTTTATTATTATTAATGATTCTTAAAATTGTTGTTGCACTTGGTGGAAGCCTGTCAGAAAATTTTGTATGTAATCTAAAAAGCAAATGTCAAATTCGTTTCCTATATTTCATATTAATTGAGACGATGAATCCATTGTTTCACGTTAAAAATAGTACGATATATATATATATATATATATATATATATATATATATATATATATATATACTGCATTACATAATATAAACAATACCGTTAAAACGTAACGAAAAGAAAAGAAATTCGTTTGACGTTATGTACTGTCTGTCAATGCGTAGATGCAAAATTTTCTTCAACCGCAGAAAATTTTCTATACCAATTTAACATTTACACTTTGTTAATCTTTAAATGATTAAAAATAGAACTGTAGTTGAGTCGGTACGATTGTGTATATTCATTACTTTTATCATCTTAATAATAACTATATAATAATAATATACTCGAACAGGTGACGAAGATATTCACTATTTAATCTTAAAATGTTATTAATATTAATAGTATATTTAAATAATAGTGCACACAAATTATCTTGTTATAAGTAGCAATATACTGTTAAAAATAAATACCTGTTACCAATAAATAAGAGCATAATCATCATTCATATTTAATCGTTTAATAATGTACTCAATGAAAATTGATTATATATTCATTGAATATAATATACTTGCATTAAATGTCAATGAAATACTTTCATTTTATTACTCTGAGAACGAATACAAAGTAACAAATTCTATAAAAACTTACATGTCAGTCTTCTTAACGTGAATCTAAAATGTCATTGATAAAATTCACTTAAATCACAAAAACAAAATCACAAAGAAAACAAAAACAAAAGAGAATAAAGAGCGTCACTATCTAGAACGCCTTGCACGTGTCGTGAAACAACGGAGCAGCAACCTAGCACAACGAACACTATGAGATTTCAGACAAGACTGATTGTGAGTCGGCGAGCCGGCTGGCTGGTATGTTCGACGGTTCGGTACGGCGCGGTCAGCGTAGCTGGTTTGGTCAGCGAGGGAGGATGCGCAGACATGCAAGAGTTTTTAAAAGTTGTTATTCTGATTGGAGAATTAATAAAAAAAACATTTTGGAGCTAACATCAAAAGAATAAGTTAAATTAGAAACTGCAACTTACAGATCCCGGTTTTCATTTCTAACTTAAGATTATTGCATACAGATAAATTATTATTCTATTTTAATTTAATAATTCTTACTATGACATCTCCATATTTATCGAGTTTGCATATTTATTTATTATAATAAACCTGGCTTCTATTTCAAGAAATGCGCAGTAATAGCAAATGAAAACGTTAGCCAAATTGACATTTTTTGACATTTTCAGCACGAATTTTCAAATACGAAAAATTAAAAATGTTGTAGTACAAATAAATTTGTGATATTTTATGACTTTAAACAAAGTAGCTACTATAACAAATGATTAAAAATATGTTAAAACAAATTAAATATAAACAAACATTGAAATAAATGTAATAATTATTAAGATATCCAGGTTAGTTATGAGTATCACAATCGCCACATGTGTAATATAATATTTAAATCAGTTATTAACATATTTACTTAGTAATAGAAGACATTCTTCCCGCATGAGTGTTTATTTTAGGCACGAGCGAGCTTGAGAGCGCGGGCTTCATTTGCGCGCATGCCTGGATGACATCTTCTCGCAAGACATTTACACCAGTGGCGTGCGGTGAAATTGATAATGGGGAAATTGTTTCCAAATAAATACCTACAAAATATTTCATTTGAAAGTAAGTATCGCCTGTTAAAAATGAAATCAAACTTTTTATATTTTATGTCTACTATTGTTATATTTTAAATATTCGTTTTCGTTACTAGTTATGTTTGTAGATATAAAGTAGTCGCTGATATAATAAAAAAAGACTTTTGTTTGACCTCTCAATACAGTTTTTTAATACAGTATTTTATTTTTGTTCAATATTTGTTTATAAAACAGGATTGGTTTTATCAACTGGATATTAATAAAGGGAGAGTTGTTTTTGGAGTTGCAGTCATTTAATAAAATCCACTGATACAACAATGTTTGACGAAAGATTTCTGTAAAATAATTTTCATGTTATACTCGATAATATTTTTAAACCATTTAAGTCTGTTACCTGAATCGAATGATGTATGTAGGTATCTGATTTTAAGTTTTGTATTTTATCAGCACTCGGATGAAGACTGAATTACAGTTTTACAGTCGAAACTTTGATGTATCAGTGGATATTATTAAATATTGTTAATGATTGCAACTCCAAAAGCAACTCTCCTTTTATGTTTATAAAGTTTATTGCTCGTTATTGATCTATTACAATAATCAAATACTACTACCGCCTCTAACAGGTTATAAGCCTAGAACCCACAAAAATATAATTGTTTGCATATTCATGTAAAAATGTCAGTTGATGTGATTCATTATTATTATTAATAATGTTATTATTATTGTTATTATTATTGTTATTATTATTATTATTCATTTTTATCGCACTGTATGTTTACAGGTATTTTGTATATAACGGCCTAATTTGGGCAAGTATATATACAAGAAATCGAAGCAGTAAAGGTAAGTATCGCATTAATTTTGTAGATTAAATAAATATATTTTATGTGTCAGGGTAAGCAGTTAATTCAATAGCTTCCCCAGTTTCGTTTTCCTCTATTGCTTGGCTGGAGTTTTCGGGCGACGTTCGGTTTAGCACTTTGCTGACTATGTTACAAGTGTCTACAGGTACACTTTTTTGCATTGGTAAGTATAGCTTTTCTGGGATGTTTAATGTGTTTAATCCTTCATATAGCTTAAAGGGGATCTCGCATGTGGCTCCTATGATAATAAGGATAATTTTTACCATTTGTTGGTTCCATAGTGTTCTTATTTCCTCGGCCAAATCTAGGTACTTTTCAATCTTTTTAGAGTGTGTCTTGTCAATGTTGTTGGCGGTTGGGACAGCTATATCTATAAGGTAGGTAGTTTTTGAATGTTTTATATTGTAAACTATGTCTGGTCTATTGCTAGGCATATAGTGATCAGTTAGTAGTGAACGATTCCAGTATATTTTGACTTTGTCATTTTCCATTACAGGATTCGGTTTGTATTTGTAGTACGGAGTTTCTGCTTGTAGTAATTGATGCTGCATACATAAGTTCTGATGAATCATTTTCGCAACATTGTCATGGCGTTTAGTGTACTGCCTAGCGGCAAGTGTTTCGCATGCACTTATGATATGGTCAATTGTTTCTTGTTTTTTATGACACATTCTACATTTGTCGTCTTTTATTGAATTGTCTTTAATGATGTGTTTTCTATAGTTCAGTGTTGGTACAACCTGATCCTGTATTGAAATTAAGAAACCCTCCGTTTCCTTAAATAACTTGCTGTGCTTTAACCAATCGTGGGAACCTTTTTTATCGATGGTATTTATTAGTAGTTTTGCTGGGTATCTTCCGTGTATCGGTTTTCTTTGCCAAGTCTCAATTTTTTCTTCCCTTGAAACTTCTGTCATTTTTTCTAGTTCTTCTCTATGACTTAAGTATAGTGGCGTGTAGCCTCGATCGTTTTTTTATCACCTGTTTATGTATTTCTGACTCATCTTCTTTTTCATAGAAAAAGGTTCTTAAGTTATTAAGTTGTTTATTATACTGCTGTCGCAGGTCCTAAATACCTCGTCCGCCATCTGATCTCGGTAAGTGAAAGCGTTCGATTGATGATTTTGGGTGATGAGCTCTGTATTTGGTAAAGAGTACCCTTATTTTTCTGTTTAATGCATCTAGTTCAGTTGATGTCCATCTAATTATTCCGAAGGTATATGTTACTACTGGAATTTCAAATGTGTTTACTGCAGTTGTGTAACAGTGGGGGTTGACGACGATGAAGGCGATGAATGTTGGCATTTTTACTTCGAGGAGGACATGATGATGCTCGATGATACCAACTGGTGATGACGGTTGAATCAGGATAACGACAACATGGCACACACATATTTGCTTTACCTAACTTTAAATTTATTTACATTATTTACAACACAAAACTATAACAAACAAAGCAATGAAAATTCCAGAAATAGCAGCTCTGAACTAAAGTCAGTCTGAACCATGTCAGATGACTGCTACCGAGTCGTTGACTACATTGCGACATCAGCTTACCACTTAAGACTCTAACTCTTAAGACTCTACTCTGCTTAACCGACTCTACTGCTATTTATATCCTAAAAAGTGCTAGGGTTGGCAATGTAACTATTATGCACATTGCACGTGGATAAGTTACAAAACGTTAATAGGTTATTAAACTTTACGAAATATCACTTGTCCACGGTGCATTTTTGTTAACGCGCAATTTATGTTATGAAATCTATCAAACAATAATAATTTGGAATAATTAGTCAATTACTGTTACATTACCACCCCTTGAAGATTTAATTATATCTTCGCAGAAGATATAATTAAATCCATTGTTCTGAATCTATGACTCGTGTTCTGGCCGGTATTATCATAGTCTGCTTAATCAGCAAAGACGGCCGTTGCTATTTGCTGAAGTCAGCATTTTGCTGTAACCTACAAACACCAGAGTCATAGACCTCAGAAAATATGACAAGCCGTAACAAGATGAAAAGCCTTGTCATTTTTCATCTTGTTACACTATCCTCCCCTTAAAACATAAATATATCGTTTGACTACGATATATTTATTTCTAAGTGGAATACTGTCCTAAACGTAAACCGTATAGGTACGGTACAATTACAATTATTAAACAATGACCAAACGTTGGAATAAATACATAAAACAAAATCACAAAATCAAATTAACAATCATAAACAATACAATCATAAACAGATGATTGAAAACAAATCTTTAAGTTACTATGCATTACTGAACATAAACAATCATAAACAGATGACTGAATATTAAGCAACGACAACTTACTAAACTTTTACAAATTCAAAAACAAAATCACAATGTCAAACAAACATAAATATATGATTGAAACCAAATCCTTAACTATTAAACATTTCTAAACTAATACTTATCTAATCCGTAAATCCATAGCCTAAACATAAACAAATAATCGGGGCATATCATTGTCAACTGAAACACTTAAGGGTGGGTCATTGAACATAGGGGCGGGGGTTCTTCGTTCCACAGCGGTCTCTGTCCAGATACAATAAAAAGTTTGGTTGCGGAATATTTTTTTATCACTACAATATCACGTATCACAGGGTCGAGCTCACTACACTGTGAAAGAAGCACTACACCGGATTCTTTGTCCTCCATGAAGGTGCTTCCCTGGTCTTCGTGATAATCTTCCTCGTTTTCCTGGCTCTTATCCATGGCTTTTGCATTGTTGTCATCTTCAACTGTGTGCTCTAGGTACTGTCTGCTTTCCTGCTGATCTTGAAACATTTTCACGCTGATCGGGACTTCTATCAACTCTACCACCTCGTCTTCTGTCGAAGTTACCTGTTTGGTCAACTCCTCCGACAAGTGATCATCTTCTACTTCCGGTTGCTGTATGCCTCCATCTACATACTTTGTGTCTACTGTTGCAACATCTTCCTCTAGACGTGGTACACCAACCACCTCAGGACGCACCTCTGCTGCCAGCAAAGCTTCAAACTCAGCCGCGCTTATGTTTGCTACTGGCAGCTCCTGGGTTTCGCACCTATCTGCTCGTACTGAACCGAGCCCGTAAGGAACCTTCTCGGTCGTTTCCTCCGACCGATAATCTTTCCCTCTTACTTCCGGTAGCTGTATGTCTCCACCCACAAACTTTGTAAAGATAGTAGCCAACTCTTCCTCTTCTCGTGGACGTGGTATCCCAACCACCTCAGGACGCACCTCTGCTACCAGCAAAGCTTCAAACTCAGCCGCGCTTATGTTTGCTACTGGCAGCTCCTGGGTTCCGTAACCATCTACTCGTACTGGACCGAGCTCGTAGGGAACCCTTTGCACTCCACACTCATTATCTGCCGCCTGGCAATGGCCGTATGGAGGCAACCCAAATTGCGCCTGTGGTTGATGAACCACCTGATGTCCGTAAACAGTCGGGAGAAACTGAGGCATACATACCGGGAAAAACCATGGTGTAAGCTGCTGCGTCGCCCTCATCGCAGGTGTCGTGGTCGTAAACATCCTCCCTCAATGTCGCAAAACTTGATGAACTGAATTTGAAACATAGGATCTTTTCGGATTAATTCAGGGTAAATGTTAAATTTACCCTAAAAATCCTATCGACGACTGCGCCAATGTAACAGTGGGGGTTGACTACGATGAAGGCGATGAATGTTGGCATTTTTACTTCGAGGAGGAAATGATGATGCTCGATGATACTAACTGGTGATGACGGTTGAATCAGGATAACGACAACATGGTACACACATATTTGCTTTACCTAACTTTAAATTTATTTACATTATTTACAACACAAAACTATAACAAACAAAGCAATGAAACTTCCAGAGCTAGCAGCTCTGAACTAAAGTCAGTCTGAACCATGTCAGATGACTGCTACCGAGTCGTTGACTACATTGAATCCATTGTTCTGAATCTATGACTCGTGTTCTGGCCGGTATTATCATAGTCTGCTTAATCAGCAAAGACGGCCGTTGCTATTTGCTGAAGTCAGCATTTTGCTGTAACCTACAAACACCGGAGTCATAGACCTCAGAAAATATGACAAGCCGTAACAAGATGAAAAGCCTTGTCATTTTTCATCTTGTTACAGTTGCTATGTTTACTCCTGACAGTTCTGTTTTTAGCAGTGTTTTTATGCGTTCAGTCATTTTCTTTGTAACATTTTCCTTTGCTTCTTTGTGTTTGATTCCTCTTGCTTGGTCAAGGCCTAAATATTTATACGTTTCTTCTTGATGCATAGCGACAATCTCTCCTCTTTCTTCGATACCTGATGTTTGGTATCCTTCTGTTTCTTTCCATTTTCCTCTTTCCATAGCATGTATCCTACATTTGTCTAATCCGAACTGCATGTGTATGCTATTGCTAAATATTTCTGTTTTTCTTATAAGTATATTTAGATTTTGTTTATTTGTAGCTATTAATTTAATGTCATCCATGTAAACAAGATGGTTGACTCTTGTAGTGGATTGTAGAAAGGTGTAGCCCTTCTTTGTTCTATTAAGCATATTTGATAAAGGATTAATAGCTAGACAAAACCACAAGGCACTAAGTGAATCCCCTTGGAATATGCCTCTGTTTACTTCAATATTACTTATATTAGCGGAGTTTTTAATGTGAAGTGTTGTTGTCCATTGTTTCATTATTGTACTAAGGAAGTTTTGTATTTTTATGTCAATTTTGTATATTTTTAGGACCTCTCGTAACCAGGTGTGCGGCACGGAATCAAAGGTCTTCTTGTAGTCTATGTAGCAGGTAAATAAGTTGTTTTTATTTTTCATCGTATCTTCTGTTATTATACTATCTATAATTATTAATTAATTATTATTATTTTTTTTTTTTTCAGGTTAAAGGCATCGGCTGCTAGGGCCATTAGCCAGATGTTAAAATAATATCACAGATAAATATCACTGTTTATAGCCCGTCGGCATTGTCAAATGTTAAAATTAGAAATGTTGGACAAACACAAAATAATTTAACATATATATGACAACACGAAATAATTTAACACGTTAAAATAAATTAATTAATAAAAAGATAAAAATAGCTGTCTCAAAGTCCTCATATTTTGCTGTACTGGTCGCAGGCTTTAAGGAAGTTAATGACTTCCTTAATCTTCCCATGATCTGTCAGCATTAGTCGCAAGTCATCACCAAGGTGAAATAATTGTCTCACCAGTTGTAAAGCAGGACATGTCACAAGTACATGCGGTACAGCCAACGGGACCTGACAGTCCTCGCAGAAGGGCTGAGGTTCCCGTGCAAGCCTGTACCGATGTGTAAGGCCTGTATGGCCTAGACGCAATCGGATACCTGCGTGGTGAACCGGATCTAGCAACCTCAGGGAACCCTTCGCAGCGTACGCATAAACAATAGAACCATAATCGATCCGGGAGAGTACTAGGGCCTTATACACTCGCAGGAGTGTTTGAGGTTCAGCACTCCACCTAGTACCAGCGAGGACTTTGAGACAATTCAACGATTGTGAGCATTTGGCTTTCAGTTCCATTAGGTAAGGTTTCCAGGTTAGTTTCGGGTCAAACGTAAGACCAAGAAATCTAACCCTGTCCCTACACCTAATGTTCTCGTCTCGAATATAACATGGGGCCATAATGAGGACGATTCAATCTGCAAAAGTGCATACATTGCGTCTTTCCTTGAGAAAACCTAAATCCGGTACCTACAGCGTTTTGGTCAATCTGGTTGATTGCCGCTTGCAATGTACGATTGATGTCTCTCATTTTCTCTGAACGATAGAAAACGGTGAGATCATCAACGTACATGCAGATACCAACAGTGTTGCTGAGGCCGGATATAAGGTCGTTGACCGCAGTGACAAACAACGTGACACTCAGAGTGGAGCCTTGTGGTACGCCGTTCTCCAGAGACCTGCCGGAGGATAGGACGTTACCGACTCTAACTCTGAATGTCCGGTCACTAAGGAAAGCGCGAATGAACAGGGGTAGATTACCCCTGAAACCCCTACTATGCAACTTTTGCAGAATATGGTACCGCCATGTCATATCGTAGGTCTTTTCGAGATCGAAAAAGACTGCTACCAAATGCTCGCGATTTTTAAAAGCCTTGTGTATTTCATGCTCTAGGGACACTAGTTGGTCGGTGGTGGATCGGTATTTCCGAAAACCGGCTTGGTGCTCGCTCAATAGACCTCGGGTCTCGAGACACCAAACCAACCGGTTGTTTACCATCCGTTTCAACAGTTTCCCTATACATGATGTTAGGCTTACAGGCCTGTAACTGGAAGCCGAGAGAGGGTCTTTCCCTACCTTTGGAATGGGAAAAATAATTGCTTCCTTCCATACGGTAGGGTAGTTTCCCTCGAGCCATAGCGTGTTGAATACGGAAAGCAAGAAGGTTTTGAACGCCAAAGTGAGGTGTTTAAGCATCTCGTTGGAGATATTATCCTGTCCCGGGGATGAAGACGATGCATGAGCAATTGCAGAGTTAAGTTCGCCCATGGTGAAAGGGTCATTGTATGGAAGTGATTGTTGGACTTCTGGAGTGAAGTCCAACTGCACTTCCCTTCCATTTTTGCCCAGTAGAAACTGCGGATCATAGTTTTGAGAGCTACTAGTGCTCTCAAACTGATCCGCCAATAACTCTTCAATTACGTTAACGTCGCTCGTTATTGTTTCTTCATCCCGTTTCAGGTGGGTCAACGGGGGTGAATAACCCTTACCCGAGATGCTTTTCACCCTTGCCCAACACTCCTGAGTGGTTGTCTCTGAGGAAATGCCAGAGACATATGCGTTCCAGGAGGCTCTCTTGCTTTCCAATATTTGCTTACGGGCTAATGCCCTGGCTCTTTTGAAGGCTATTAAATTAGCCTCAGACGGTGTTTTTTTGAATCTATTAAAAGCAGCTTCCTTGGCCCGTACAAGACCTTGAACCTCCGAGTTCCGAGGGTAATCTACGTTTGTAGAAACCCGGTTTGGTGGAAGGTATAGCCGTGTCTGCTGCTTTTAATAGATTGCTTGATAGATCCATTAAGGATAATTGAACATCCTCCGTAGGGTCTGGTGTTACTAAAGCCGCTTCAAACTCTGGCCAATTCGGTTTGGTAAAGAGCCACTTGGCTCGACGAACCTGGTTGGTAGTGAGGGTGTCCGTAGTGATCACTGTAGGAAAATGATCACTACCGTGCAGGTCGTCAAGTGCTCGCCAAGAGAATCTCCTCGCTAGTCTCGGAGATACAATGGTCAGGTCGATACGGGAAAAATCCCTCGACCGCGCGTTAAAGTAGGTGGGTGAACCATCATTCATTAGAACAAGATCCGTGGAATGCAAAAGATCTTCGATAATGAGCCCTCTTGGATCTCTGTGATCAGAGCCCTAGAGCTCATTATGGGCATTAAAATCTCCAAGTAGTACAAACGGGGTGGGCAATTGTCCTATGACATGACGTATGTCATGAAGGTCCCAGCCTGCCTCTGGTAGGTAGATGTTACACACCGTGAGGACAGTTGGGACGGACATTCGAATTGCAACTACTTGGAGATCAGTATCGACACGGATTTGCTCGAAGATAGCATCTTGTCTTAGAATGATGGCCACTCCACCTCGAACTCTGACGTTGGGTTCCATGTCTCTCCGGACTATTGAATAGTTCTTCAGCGAATATGCTTGGCCAGGTTTGAAGTGAGTTTCCTGAAGACACGTACATAACGGGTTGAACTCCGTTAGTAGCATCTTCAGTTGGCAATAGTGGTACACACAGCTCTTGATGTTCCACTGGAGTATATTATCCATAAAAAGTGTGGAAAAAAGGATCTATACACCGTCTTTTGGCTTCCTCAGCTTCCCTAGAGGCCAACCTTTGGCCTCTTTTCTTCACTTGTTGTGAAGAGTTTTGTGAGGAGGCGGAGTATACTGAGGAATCCTCAGAAGAGGATTCTCCTCCCTCCCCACGTTTTTGTTTTTCCGACACCTCAGAGGGTGTCGGACTGGTTGCTCTTCTCGGAAGAGCGCGTGATGCACGCGTTTCCGGATGAGCAAAACTATCTTTGCTCACAAAAACTGTTTTCAGAGCAGCTATCAATTGTGGTAGAAGCTCTTTAACAATTGAGGAAGTTTCTACTGGAGTTGTCTGGGTCGAGATGGGGCAGTTTCGGGAACAGGCTGAGTGGTTACCTTTACAGTTAACACACTGTAAAGGTTCCTCACAGCCTTTGCCCTCGTGCATTTCCTTTCCGCAGATGCAAACCTGAGGGTTAGTGCATCTGGCGAAAGTGTGACCGAAACGCTGGCATCTAAAGCACCGCATTGGTGCCGGTACGAACATTCTCTCTTTGAGGGAATAAAATGCCACCCTCACACTGGCCGGTAGTTTAGGGGTGTTGAAGGTGAGAATGTGGTTTGGTGTGTCCACCAGCTCTCCATTCTCACGCTTCTTCATCCGCCTGACCTCAACAACTCCCTGGTCCCTCATCTCCTCTCTTATCTCCTCAGGGGAGCAATTAAGAAGATCTCGGCAATACACAATTCCTCTTGAGGTATTCATTGTCTTGTGACTAATTACCTCAATTGAGAACTCCCCTAGTCTTTTTAGCTTCAGTAGCCGTTCTGCCTAGGCTATTGACGTTGTTTCTATGAACAGGCCATCTTTTGTTTTTCGGGCTGTCTTAACAGGCACTGTCGGCACGACTACACCACACAAAAGTTTGTGTAAAACAAATGGGCTCACTTTATCGAAATTTCTTTCCAAGTTCTTTATGACCAGGAACCGGGGTACTACCACCTTTTCCTGGCTCACAACACTGACAACACTAATCGGTGTACTCTCCTGCGGTTTCGGAGAACCGCTAGAATTCCCAGATTGGGAAGCTACTTTGCGGGGTTTTGTCCCCGGGGGGTTTTACCGTCCCACCAGACGGGCCTTTTTTGTCGGCTGGCTTGCCGGGTGTAGTTTTTGATTTGTCCTCCCCTTTGTTCATGTTTTATTGCAGTTTGTCCAGCGCATCGTGTGAGAAGGAGCGGGCCGGTTAGTTGGGAACGGGTATACCCTCAGACGTATCCTACCCCAGTTCCCCGGGGCCCAACCTAAACCGTTTAACCGAACCCGGAATACACGGACGGGTCGGACTCGCTCGGGGCAGTAGAGGTTCCGAAACCTCTACCCATCTCACACTTCCTGATCAGGGCTGGCTCCTGACTCCTGTAGCTTCGACGCATCGGCAGAGCAAGCTCACATCAGCCCTTCCTCTCTGACGCCGCGAAAGGACTCCCGCACCAACCACCCTTTCGGCATCAGAGCACCCTTTCGGCGTCAGAGCACCCGGGCACTCCCAGCGCCTCTACTACAGGAGCCGATCAACGTAATCAAGGTACAACAGCAAAGGTCAAAATCCGTAAGGGTCCGGGACCCGTTAGTTCCCCCTCTGCTGGCTCAATGCTTTAATTAAAACTTATTGGGATCCAAAACCAGAAAATATTAATTGTGTCCAGAATATCACTGTAGTTTATGGAATTTACGCAAAATTGACCGGAGTTGCACGCGAGGTATACACCACCTGCATCTCCAAAGATTGGAAAACTGTAAAAGACGCCCTCGTTGCGCATTTTGGCGATCAGCGCGATGAGAATGGTTTATTGTTTGACTTGGATCAGCTCCGTCAAAAAGACGAACCAGCATTGCAATATTATACGAGAGTTATGTCAAATTTAAGTGCATTACACAATTACATCGACATTCACGAAACTGATGAAACCATTCGAACTGTTAAAAATAATTTTTATAATACCCATGCCCTAAAAATATTTTTAGCCGGTCTAAAGGAACCGTCAGGTTCAACTATTCGTGCCATGAAACCAACCACCTTAGCGGAAAGTAGACAATACATTGTTTCCGAAAATAATATCAGACACTTACAAAAAACCCCAGTTTAGAACAAAATTATTAATCACAAACCTCACCAAGTAAATATTCCAGTCCCCAGACAAATGCAATTCACTCGACCCCCATTATCAATGTCTTATCCACAATTTCAACAATTTCCAAATCAACCACAATTCTTTCCAAGTAACCCTATTCGCTTACAACACAGACCAGTCCATCCCTAAAGATTTTTCACTAACCAACAAGTGTTTGGTAAAACCTAACACAACAAATGTTTGGAAACCACAAGGCTCCGCAAACCGCCCTATACAACCAGAACCTATACCTATGAGCGGAATATCTCATGGAACTTTCCCAAAACCTGACTTCAGACCACAAAGACCTCAAAATCAAGGACAACCACAATTTGTTTCAGAAGAATTATTTAACGTAGAACCAACAGAATATTATGACCCTACAGAACACTACTCGTATTATGAAAATTATGAGACCGATAACGTTGAATATTATCCACAAGACAGTTTATACAGCACTGACGAAATCGAAAACATTTACGAACAAGAACCAATAGAAGAGAATCAAAATTTTCCCCAGTCCAGCCTAAAAGAGAACCAAACATTCAATTCAATATACGACAAAAAAGACCTACCCTTCATTAAAATATCAAATCCACCATTAAAATTACTAATAGATACTGGAGCAACAAAATCTTTTCTAAATCCTGACATTGCGGAAAAATACTTTAAAAATAATATAAAAAGGAAGATTTCACTATCTCCTCAATATTTCAAACAGCTAAAAGAGACTCTTGCATCGAAATCCCAGCTTTCCCGGAATTTAATGTTAATAAGACCGTAAAATTTTACCTTTTCAAATTTCACCATTTCTTTGACGGTTTAATCGGATACGATACCCTAAAAGACTTAAATGTGCAATTAGATCTAAACTATTCTCCCTTCAAAACTTCAAATACTGTGTTAAAATTATGCCACTATGAAGCTAGAAGAAAATTATTATTTTTTGCTCGTTTAGAACCTAATACTTCAGAATCATTAAAAATTCCAGTAAATTTAAAAGACGGCGATATTATAATCCCACAGACTAGTGTTTCAAATTGTGAAATTAGAGAATGTTTATCGCATTGTAGAAACGGATATGCCCCAGTTGATATTTACAACAACACAATTGCACCTCAAGAAATCTATTTATACGACCCTATTAATGTTGACCCCTTTAATAATATAGAATTTGAGTTATTTAACGCTATTATCAATAACAACCCGAACGATAACAAAGAATTTAAAAAATCAGACGTAAATAATATGTTACGCACGGAACATATGAATTCTGAAGAAAAATATCAAATAGAAAAATTAGTAGCGTCATACTCCGATATATTTTATCGCGAAGGCACCCCATTAACCTTTACAAATAAAATTAAGCATAGAATAATAACCAAAGACGAAATTCCAGTTCACACAAAATCTTACCGTTACCCATTTGTACACAAACCGGAAGTTGAAAGACAGATAAATAACATGTTGAAACAAGGTATAATCAGACCAAGTGACTCACCATGGTCATCACCTATTTGGATCGGTCCAAAGAAGGTTGATGCCTCCGGAAAACAAAAGTGGCGAATAGTTGTCGATTATCGAAAGATAAACGAAAAAACTATAGACGATCGCTACCCTATTCCCCACATATCAGACATATTAGACAGACTTGGACGAGCTCAATACTTCACAACTTTAGATTTGGCGAGTGGATTTCACCAAATTGAAATGCACCCAGACGACTTACAAAAGACAGCATTTAACGTGGAACACGGACATTATGAATTCTTAAGAACCCCATTTGGCTTAAAAAATGCTCCATCGACCTTTCAAAGAGTTATGGACAATGTTTTGAGAGAATTTCTTAATAAATTTTGTTTTGTATTCATGGACGACATAATAATATATTCATCGTCTCTCCAAGAACATATTGTAAATTTAAAACAAATTTTTCAAAAACTGCGTGAAAGTAATCTCAAAGTTCAACCAGATAAATCAGAATTTTTGAAAAAAGAAGTAACATTTCTTGGCCATCTAATAACATCAGAAGGAATCAAGCCTAATCCTGCAAAAATCAAATCTATTCAAAATTATCCTTTGCCGAAAACTACACGCGAAATTAAAGCCTTTCTCGGATTATTAGGTTACTACCGCAAATTTATAAACAATTTTGCAAAATTAACAAAGCCGTTGACTTCATGTTTAAAAAAGGACGCTAAAATTGACACACAAAACCCCGACTATGTAAATTGTTTCAACACATGCAAAAATCTCTTATCAAATGAACTGATATTGCAATACCCTGACTTCAACCAACCGTTCAACCTGACAACAGACGCGAGTGACTATGAAATTGGCGCGATATTGTCCCAGGGCAAAGTAGGTTCGGACTTGCCGATAGCTTATGCTAGTCGTACCTTAAACGACACCGAATCTAAATATGCAACTATCGAAAAAGAAACTTTGGCAATCGTATAGGCAGTAAAACATTTTAGACCATACTTATTCGGACGTAAATTTACTATCTACACTGACCATCAACCTTTAAAATGGTTCTTTAAAATGAAAGAACCCAACTCCAAACTTGTGAGATGGAGACTCAAACTAGCAGAGTTTGATTACAAAATTGAATATAAACCAGGCGCGCTAAACAAAAACGCTGACGCATTATCCCGAATCCAAATTAATACAAACGAAACAATAGATAATTCTGGCGGAATATTTGATTATATAAAAGACTTTAACAAAAACTTTGATAACGCGGCACAAGCGGACGGAAATAAAAACCTGGATACAATTTCACTGATAGTACAACCAGACGAAGAGAATCACGATAACGACATATCAGATGACGAGACTGTACACACTAGTAGAGAAAACTCGATTGTAGGAATTCCAATTTGCGACAAACCTGTTAATTTTGGCACAAATCAAATCATCGTATCGGAAGTTAATTTTGATCCGAAAAAAAACAAAAATTGTAAAATTATTTCAAAATACACGTTTTATAGTAGAAATATCAAAAAATAATTTTGTTAAAGACATTATCAATTTTGTTAAAGAATATATTACTCCAAAAGTTAAGTATTGTGTATATTTCGAAGATCCAATCTACGAAAAATTTAGTTCAGTAATACAAAAATATTTTAAGAATTCAGAAATACAACTTGTAAAATATAGAACATAATAGAATCTGCTACACCCGATATTTATAACACTTTGAATAATTACTATGAACATGTTAAATATCAAATAAAAACTGTAAACAGAAAATTCAAAACATTCTATCCCGACAAACGTCAAAAACGAGGAATTATTAACCCCCTAGGATCACTTATTAAATTTATTACCGGAAATATGGACAACGACGACGCTCAGGAAATTCACAACTACATTAAAAAGCTAAAAACTAATGAAAATAAAATTGTTAGCAAATTAAATAAACAAATATCGCTTTCAAAAAATATAATGGCAAACATTAATGAAACAATGACACTAATTATTAATAATCAAAACAATATTGAAAACAGAACAAACGAGCTTATTCAATCAATAAATAAATCAAATTTTGCCTTTTCTCATTATTTGGATGCACAAGAAATTTTGGAACAATTAAAATATAATCTCGATTCATTATTAAACTATTTAGAAGAAATAGAAAATGCAGTATCGTTTGCTATCCTAGAAACTGTACACCCGAGCATTATATCTTATCAGGACTTACAAGATATCATTAAAGAATTAGGTACACTCCATTTATGATCATAAACAATTACTATTTTCGAATTCAAATACTAACGACCTATTAAAATACTATCACGTTATCAAAATTAAAGTTCACATCATTAATGAAAAAATTATGTTTTCACTAGATTTCCCCTTAATATATCCTGATACATTTGATCATTATCATCTATTCTCTATTCCTATGCATACCAATTCAGTAACGAAAAATGCACCGATCTACAATCAAAATTCCTGTGCGAAAACACAAATCCTCTTCAACTGCAAAAGGAAGAAGAATGTCTATCCTCAATCCTATCGACTGACACAACAGCTAATAATTACCAACAAATACCAGTCAAAATCACTGAAAGAGTAATATTGGAAATCAACGAAGTCCATTACATAGGAATATTTCCAAAACAACATAAAATACAGACATCCTGCAAACAAAATACTATCGCATCCCTTAAAGGAACTTACTTAATTGTGATTCCTCCGAATTGTTCAATTTAAGTATCAACAAATGTCTATGCCAACAGATTAACAATAATACCAGGTCACCCAATGAGCCTCGAAGGGATTACCATGCGAAACTCATCAGTATTACAAGTGGAGAAGTTAAAACTGGACAAGGTGTCCTTAGACAAATTACACCAAATCCAACTTCAAGAAGCACTTCCCATCGAATCAATCGATCTTCACAACAATTTCTCAGTGGGCTCTATCATTGGCGTTACCATCATTTCACTTGTGATTATGCTCTTTTTTCTGATAAAATGTAAAAATAAACTTTTACAGAAAAAGGTAGCTGACCCGAATCCTGCAGCATTTTGCGAAACTCAAGTCGTTCCACCCTAGAGTTTCGTTTCCAGGAGGGAGGTGTTACATAACCTGAACCAGCAGGCTCAGCAGTCCTTACCAGCGGATGTTCCCGCGCTTTACCATGTCAGCTTCATATTACTTGTTTGTACAAAAATATGAAAATGTAATGTAACAACAGTCTTGATGTAACAACAGAGCAATAAGGATCTCTTATTTGTGAATAAAATAAAATCTTTTTAAAAACTTACATCCTAACACCGTTAAATTAATTTATATATATATATATATATATATATATATATATATATATATATATATATATATATACACCATGAGTCCCAGCTCGACCGACACATGAGGGATTTACATAGGAAATCAGTTAATTATGAATAGTATCTCCCCAATGCAATATATTAACTTGAAATTTTGTATACTTATTAGGGAATATTATTTCTACGGATTACAGTTATTTGAAATATGTAATTTCGTCTGCAAGACGAGATTTATTAAATATAAAATCTAACATTTTCGTTGAAAATCAGTCAGCCATGGAAATAAAAGAAAATATCTATGTGACAGTTCTGACAGTTAATGACATGCTATTGTAGATATTTATATTTTTGTAATATTGGTATATTATTTAACAAAAATAAACTAAATTCAACTTAAAGAATATTAAAATACAGGGAATAAAAATTAAAATCAGTGATACTTCACTAATATAAACTGTCAGATAAATATTTTCTTTTATTTCCATGGCAGTCTGATTTTGAACGAAAATATTAGATTTATATAATTAAATATCAATTTAATACATTTTTATTTTATTTTATTTTTTTAATTGGATACAATAATGGTCATATATTTGTACGCGCTTTTATGTGCTATAACAAATTTCTTCTGCGCTCATATAGTTTTTAAATTATCAATGTACATTCTCCAATTTAAAGTCGAACTAAATCATAGACAAATTTCACGTTTATTTTTTTGTTAACTTCTAAGCGTAAAAAGCGTACTTAATTTCCAAACAAATGAATTGAGACGGAAAATGTTAAGTAGCACAATAATATGGTGGATTCAGGCGATATAATGGGAAAGGAGAGGTAATTTTAGAAAATATTAAAATATTTTTTATAAATCTTACTTTATTTTTTAATTTAAAAATCACAGTGTACAATACAAGTAAGTAGTTTATAATTGTTTGTTTTCATTAGTTTGGCAATATTTCAATGTAATATTATTTTTATGTTCATACATTTATGGGTTACAGTAGGGCACGAGCGCGCTGTTGTCGCTTGGGCCCAAGCACATCAGAGCGGTAACTTCAAATAGATGTCTTGGACAGGGATAGCGATAAATTACATAATAAAAGAAAAGATGTATTGGCAATAATACGGTGTTTTAAAATAGTTATATTGTAGAAAATAATATACTATCTATCTTTTTGTGCCGCCTCACACACGAACAACGCAAACTTCG
This sequence comes from Stenolophus ochropezus, assembly GCA_035578165.1. Lineage (NCBI taxonomy): Eukaryota > Metazoa > Arthropoda > Insecta > Coleoptera > Carabidae > Stenolophus > Stenolophus ochropezus. Next base: position 2,686,072 of record JAQOWZ010000024.1, on the reverse strand, counting down.
CGCACAAAAATAACTATTTTATTATACCTGTATCAATATCATTTTAACAAATTAAAAACCGTGCGAAAAAGCAAGATTAAAATACGCTCTGAGTTGCTAGGCAATAACATATAATCCGAAATTCAAAGTAATGTAATAAACAACAAATGCCAATCTATCGCCATGTAAACTTATAAAACGTAAAAATCAAAATATTAGTTCCTTTTTCAGAATATTTTCAAGGTATAATAAAAACTGAAAATGAAACACTTGTATCATAATAAATTATTTTGCACAGTCTTATCTTAATTTGACAAAATAATAGTATCTTAAATTAGTTGTATAACTCAATTTTTTTATTTACCTTAGTAACCGTCCAACAATTTAATTATTTTTATTTATGTTGGTGAATTTTCTGTTTTTGTATATTACAATTTAAACAAATGGGAGCCTTAGCGCAAAGCTAAAAGTAGATGGCAGGTCCGGGCGAGTTGCTTAAGTACGTCTCACACGATGAAAATTATATTAAGAAAAAGAAGAAGTAAGTAATTTTACGCTGTGTAAATAAAGTTTTGCGGCAAAACATTTTAAAATAATGAAATTTATAACTATTATTTTTCGGTCTACACCGTAACACTACTTAGTAAATATAAATATGTATAAATACAACAAAAGAAAAGTAATAAACTTAAAAAGAGAAGGAGTACAAATCCTAGAAAACAAAAAGCAGTATTAATTCAAAAGTTTTGCAGAGTATATCCTAATCAATTCTTTTTTTTTTTTGATTTTATGTATGTAAATTTTTGAAATACGAATAAAAAATCAAAATTACTTCCTCTTTTTTAAATAAATATTATTTCTACCATAATCATTTATCAACATACCTATATTCTGAGTTCCAGTGAAAATTTTAAAACGATGTTTATTTTTACCGTCACAATTTTTAACATAATATCTACGCATCCTGACAGTTTATATTTAACAAATGCATCAAGAATCAAAAAGCAAGCATTCAAGAACTGTCATTCCTATACTCGCCGACTAGGCGTAGTAATAACAATGGTGTACAAGATCATGACATACAGACGAGACTAGATTAAACAACAAAGTTATACCATGTGATGAAATAGTTATTTGTGTATCAAGAGCGTAAAGTGAATCTTTATTGCGCGTGCTCGTAAATTGAAGCGCAAGCGTAGCGAGCGCTACAATCGAGCTAGAGCAGTAAAGATACTTTACGCTAGAGATGCACACATAATTTTTTCTACGACTTTACTAACGAAATAAAAATTCAATTCAATCTTAACCAATTTCCTGTTTTGTGTTGCTGTAACCATAACGATATGAGTAAATAAATAATCTAAACGAGCAAATTAAGTACTTTACCGCTCGTTGCTTATGGAGACGCGCGACAATATATTATTTGCTCGTTCCTCAGTAATCATTGACATTACGATGACAAAAGAGAGCATAATTTTATAAATAAAAAAGAAATCTCACGCGAAACAAAGGTTACAGTTTTCAACACTATTTTTCGAGCAATATTAACTTACGGAAATAAAACATTGGTAATATTACGAAGAATAAAGAATAAAATACAACCATTAGAAATGAAGTATCTGAGAAGAGTACAAGGGGTTACATTGCTTGATAAGATAAGAAATGAAGACATAAGGAAAGAACTAGATACGAAACCAATTCTGGAATTTTTAGAAAATAAACAATTGGACTAGTGGTGACATCTTGTAAGAATACACGAAAAAATACCAGTCAAGAAAGTGTGGACAGCCAGAATCAGAGAGAAAGAGAGCGAGGACGACCAAAAGAACAAGAGAGGAAGTATCATACAGGAAGCAAGAAGATGTGCTAGAGATAAAAAAACAATGAACGAAGTTTGTGCATAATTAGTTTTCAACCCTACATCTAGTGGTAGAAGGGTTCTTGAATATATATATATATATATATATATATATATATATATATATATATATATATACACAGGGTGGCCCAATGAAAATTATCAGAGCAATTTTTGGCCACTTAACATCAATTTTGCAAAAAACGCTCGAACACGTCAATTTTAGTATAAAGGGGGACACCAGAATGGATTAATACCAATGGCATAACTACAAAAATAGTGGACAAAATAAAATGAACATCCTGTATATCTATAATAAACGACTGGAACTTAAAACCCCATTTATTCATCAATTACTATTTTTATTCCAAATAATTCTGTTAAAAAATCACATAGTTTTTGGCGCAAAATTCCACTTCCGTTTTAGACTTACTCTGACAATTTACAACTCTCGCAACCATGATGACTGACTTCTACTAAAGATATCTCAATATCATCACTGAAGATTATGGCTTCTCAACCTCATCGAAAATACGAATGTACGATAATTTGAAACTGGTCCGAAACGTCCTGTTACTTAAAATAAGAATAAAAATTGGAACCTAAAAGCCCATTTATTCACTAATTATAAATTTTCAGAATGTTATTGATTGAATTGTGAAATTTACAATTTTTTTAAAGAAAGTTATTAGGGATGAATGGTGAGGTTGGTATGGTTATTAATAAGATATACTTTGTTTTCTTATTTCTTTCTTCAATAGATTTAGTTTGGCTCTTTACTTATATTGATCGTCGGAGTTAAATCCCTACAATAACAATGTAAATTTTAAAGGTTTCCTCCTGTTTTCTACAGGTTATGCTGGTCAGTTATCAAGGCCGTACCCAGGGGGGGGGGGGGGGGTATTATTTCTGCATGTATTTTACATAATATATGCATATTGAATGAAGACTTCCTTGAAATGAATATTGATATAGAAACAGAAATTCAAGAGCAAATGGAGATTAATCCTCGTAACATTGCAGATATCGAACATGAAGCTGAGCGTAGGAATGCTATAATTAAAAGAAATAACATTGTGCATTCATTGCCTTTGATAATAGACAGATAAATTTGTATTATTGTAATAATAAAAAATAGACAACTACTTTTTAGTTTAATTTATTACTCAACTGAATAATATTAGTATACAAAACATAACATTTATTTTCTAAATAAATAAAACAAAACTCTGAAACTTTACTAAAGCAGGTAGGTAATTCTTATTAGCACTTATCAGGTAATTTTTCAATAAGCTTTTCTAATAAATCGTTAAATCTATCCTGTCTTGCCATTTGTTGGCGATGGCGTTCTTCTAATGCTGATAGCTTTTGCTTCCTCTTTTTTTCGAAAGAAGAGAGAAAGAAATTACTCCTTTCATTGGAACTAAGGCTTTCGTCCGTAGTACTAAGTTCTACGTTAGATACAGCAGAAGAATGCATATTGTCGGTAGAAGATGAACCTGAACTTGAGTTTGAGATACACAATCCTTGGCTGCTGCTACAAGTAGCTACTGGATTTATTTCTGGCTTCTTGTGCATAAAATCGTGCATTATATCAAAGAATTCCCACCGTCGACGGCCTTTTCCGGATGTTTTATTGTGTAACAACACTGTTTTGTATTTTCTTTTTAAGCTTCTCCATTTATTATCACACTGCAAACTTGTGATTTTTCTTTTTCCAAATTCGCTGCAAAGATCAGCAATTTTCTCCCATACATGTTTTTTCACATTACTTTCAAATTTATTATCAAATTTGCGAACTGAGTCGATGAGAAATATAATTAAATCGGTTGTCCACAACTTTTCTAATTCCAGTTCCTCTATTACCGGATTTGAATCACCAGTTTCCTTTTCGTTACAGTTAGTGTCTTCAAAAACTAATTGATCATTTGTCACAAATGAACTAACTGCACTAATTGCAGAAAAATTAGCTAAGAAAAGAAAAAAAATATTACTATAACCTAACTTTATACAAAGTTAAAATTACTTACATGTAAAAGTATGGTTTTCACCGATATGTATTTCCATATCTTCCATTGTACTAGTTCCATATTGGCATATATTGCATAAAAAAATTATTGTATCTTTCTCCATGTCTTGATTTTTTCTTTGGTACGTTGAGCGATGTTGCAAGTGTTCGAATGAATAGCGTTTTTCGCGCCAATAACAACAAGCTCAACCGAGGGATCTCGAGCGAATTGTGCATGCACAACTTGCACTGCATGGTATTTACCGAACGTCTCAGGTAGTGCACAATATACACAAAGATGAATAAACGAACGCATACTGTACAAATGTGTACACTGTTCTGAATTATCGAACGCACCTCTATTGTATTTGTCAGTGCAAAGCGGGCAAAAATTCTACTTAATATTTCATTACAAACATGTCTTCTGAAGAAGAAATGTGTTGTACACCTCCTGATATTAAAAAGCTAACGGCAAGTGCAACAGAAAATTTGTTACCCGGAAAATAAAATATAAATACGATATCGTATATAAGAACTTTTTGGATTGGCAATTAACCTACAAAACAACTTCATTTTCCGAAAATGTCGTACTTGTATATTTTACGGAATTAGCGAAGAAGTATAAATCATCTTCATTATGGGTATATTATTCAATGCTTAAAAGCACATTGAATGTTTATCACAATATTCATATTGAAAACTACATGAAGTTACAGGCGTTTTTAAAACGCCAGTCTGAGGGCTATCGCCCGGAGAAAGCCAAAACTTTTTCACCAGAAGAAGTAAATAAATTCATAAAAGACGCACCAGATCAAATCTTTCTTCTGACTAAGGTACGTTACAGAATCCTGCATTACTGTACAGTTGTGGATTAAATATAGTATTCTATTCGCATGTAATGGCTATTACTCATTCGAATGATTTACAACACTCGCTTTCGCTCGTGTTGGCAAACTCCATTCTCATGAGTAATAGCACACATTACATGCTCATTGAATAATATACTATTATTACATTATTATACTTCATTCACACATAAAATTTATTGTAACTAATACCATGGAAAACCCAATTCAATTACGAAAGTACAGTTACGTATTTATTTCTTATTTCACGCTAAAGTATACTTAAAATATTTTAGAGATAAAAGAAGAAAGGAATGGTTTAATGATAGCCATAAATGAACTTTTTACAGGTAATTTGTTGATGGTTGGGATGGGGCACAAATGTGCTAGAAAATGATACTGTGTTTATCTTTGCAACATCGCGGCATTTCTTTACATTCCGGATTGTTAATGTGTGTTTTATGCATGTACAAAGCCGTAGTAAATGCAGTTTTTGCTAAGAGTTATGGTGTATTTCACGATAGTCTACATTCGTAATGAATTATGCTCTGATGTGAAATTGCGGAATGTAGTAGGAATGTACACTATTCCGCGGGAATGTAAACCTATCATTATACTTTACAATTTTACTTTGTCATTTACTGCGCGCAATAACCTCAATTAAACACTTTCTACAAAAAGAATTATTAACTTGACATCATTCATGATGGATAAATTGGGGAATAAATTGACTCTCTGCCAGACTTCAATATAAAACTAAATTTAGAACTATTGAAATATAATTTCAATGTGTTATGGAAGATAGCGTCCAGTAGATGTACGCGAAGAAAGCAATAGTCGAATGTTGGGAATCAATGAAAGTTTTCAATTCCTCAACGTGTCAGATTTAATTAAATACATTTTCAATAGCTGTAATCAATGTACACATACAGTGTTTCTATACCTATGCACGAATCTTTAAAGATATTTATATATATAGTAAACCCTCACCTGGCATTGTACACATTATAAAAAAATAGTTCATTTGTGCATATGTGTATGTATATGGATTATTTTATTTTTATAGCATATTATAAAAATGTTAACCTTTTGTAAATACACCTGTTTATGTGTATATATTTTGTATTATTGTTTTATTTTGTATTTCTTATCTAAATTTTTAATAAATATTTTTAAAAATTATATTCGTTTCTTTACTCTGATTAATTTTTATGTAGTTGTACATCTAAACCATATTGAAATAATATTTACATTTTCATTTAAATTGAAAACTATTATTTCTTTATACAATTGATGCTACCTGCACGTTCGGCAAAAAGAAAACTAAATATAAACAATTAGCTCAATAGTTGATAATAAAAATATTCAAATGTTGCCAAGCATTGATTCTGAAATTACCGTAAAAATGATGTTAACAATTTAGATGTTTAGAAATTCAGAATACCATTAGGAATGGTAATCACCTTATGAATGAAGGCTTCAACTCTACAAATCAGCATTGACAAGTCCACTTTAATCCCATTACCCTATACCGTTACATTTTATTATAACATCTGTACCATAAACTATAATAATATGAAATTTACAAATTAAAATTAAAAAAGTAGTACCTTACCTTTTGGTGCCAACGTCAGGCATCCGTCAATTCGCGGTTATGAAGTTAGAGCAACGGCCTACAGAATCAAAGGTCTTCAGTTCGATTCCGACTTAGGTACATACTTGTTTATAAAAAATTCTTGATTAATTCTGTTGATAGTTTAATTGTTAATAAATTTATTTACTGTGTTATGTATTACTTCCTCGTAATTTATTTCATTTTAAATATTTTTTATTAAATATTTTTTACAAAACATAGTAATTATTTTTAAGGTATTAACATAAAAAAATAGAAAGAATGGTAAAAATGAAGTATACGTGAACCTTGAACTTCATTTTTTGCCGGTAGGAGGCAATTTGCCGAGATCAGTGGCAACAAAACCATGGTCCTTGATAGTATATCTAAACTAAACCTAACCTAACCTAACCCAACCTAAACCTAATCTGTCCTAAACTTAACCCAATCTTAACCTGAACCTAACCTGACCTAAAACTAACCTGACCTAAACCTAAACTGAACTTAACCTGACCTAAACATAACCCAACCTGATCCTAACCTGACCAAAACCTAACCTGAACCCGAGGGGTTAACCACTGTGGAAGTTTCCTGTACAGCTCGTGGAAGTCTTATGGAAGTTTTGGAAGTTTCATGGAAGTCTTGGAAGTTTAATGGAAGTTTAATGGAAGTCTTGGAAGTTTCTTGGAAGCCTTGGAAGTTTCATGAAAGTCTTGAAAGTTTTTTGAAAGTTTTGTTTTTCTATGAAAGTTTTAATGATTTTCTTGTACATTTTATCGTATCTTAGCAAATGATTTGTTGAAATCGAAAAAATATGACAATAATTTATTATACGGGTGTCTCAAATAACTTGTTAAGCATGGGATTTCAAGAACGGTAAAAGATACGAGCTCGTTTAAATTAGGCTAAAGTTTTTTTTTTTTTCGTTAATTGTTTTCAAATAAATATTTATTTTCTGAACTTTGTTTATTCTAGCTTCATAAAATTCTATTATACAATAAGCTATAATTTTAATTTTTGTTTTCATAGCTAACTTATGATACAATAAACTTTACGCGGTACGCGATAAAAAAAATTGAGAACCCCCGTAAAATCATTATAAAAATGTGTCTGAAGAAGGTGCACACCAAAAGCATTTATGGCCGGTTGCATCGATATTACTTAAATTTTAAATGTGTCTTAAATGGGCAATATTACATCGGAAAAAATGTCAAATGAACAATTTAACAAGTCTTGTTGATATCTAACTCGTCAAAAATTATTAGTAATATATTAATTCAAATAAACAAGTGCATAGAAGTTATTGGGCGACATTTTGAACAATTAATATATTAAAAATGTAGAAAATTATGTTATTATAAATTGCATCTCATGTTGTGTAGATTTCATTCAGTTTGTTTAAAATTGTAATAATTTACATTTAATTTTGTTATAGTCCAAAATAATCATTTGTTTTTGTTTATATGTATAAGGATAATGCCGTTTCTCATGCAAGAACTGAATTTTTCTCATACCAAAAGTTATTTATCATAATTTCTTTGTAAAACTAACTAAAAATAGTACAATACTAATATCGTTAAAAAGAGAAAAAAATATTTTTTATTTAAACATAAAATCAAGTATGACTTCCATTTAAAAAATTATAAGTTTATATCTTATCTCAAAAGTATGTCGCCGAAAAATTTTTTTCGCACGCCACTGTCTAGACAATGAAGGTATTCAACTTTTTTATTTGAAACATTTTCGCAGATATTCAATTGTTTAGTAATTATTTGTGAAAGAAAAAATGAACCAAAATCAGTTTTCCGCCATTTTCTCATGAGGATTGGGGAATTTTGGGATAACAAAGACACTATTAAAATCGCCCCCCAGATGCGCACAATAGCTCCCATTTAAACGAAGTCGTAGCTTTTGTAGTTTACGAGATCCCAATGGTGGCCAATGAAATCTGGACACTTTTATGTACCTATATTAATGGAAAAGTAAACACAAATGTGATAATAATAAACTTATAAATAAAGCTCTGTAAGACGTATGGAAATTTTGGAAGTTACATGGAAGTCTTGGAAGTTTAATGGAAGTCTTGGAAGTTTCATGGAAGTCTTGGAAGTTTTTTAGAAGTTTTTGTGATTTGGAAGTTTGGTGTACAAGAATTTTGGAAGTGGTTAACCCCTCGCCTGAAGCTACCCTAACCTAAACCTAACCTAACCTAAACCTAACCTGACCTAAACCTAATTTTACCTTATTTCAATAAGACAACATTGGGTCAGATAAATGTTTGAGAATCTCCGGTTTCTGTCATTTTGACGCATGCACACATCGGGTGCCCGTATACTGCATTTCAACCGAAAAATATAAAAATAACCTAAGTCGGAATCGAACTGAAAACCTTTGACTTTGTAGAACGTTACTCTAACCTCATATTCAGGGTCGTGTAACTTAAATGGATGACATTGGGCTCGTTTCGCACTGTCATCTCTTGGTTTCCACCCGAAGCATAATTAAAAAAAGATCTAGTACGTAATTTGAAATCATTATAATATGTTAATTGTACTGACAGCAAGTAAAAAACGAGTGACATAAACACAGTAAAATATTATAAAAATCATATCAAGAAAAGTAAAGTGTAGCATCACTGGATGCCAATCCATTGTACATACGTAATATAAAACTCAAAACTCAATGTTATTCATAGTTTTCCTTTTTTTATACAAAAAATAGTTATTTGTGTATCATGGTTCTAAAAGTAATCTTTTTGGGTCGAAACCGAAGTTTGCAGCCGAGGCAAAGCCGAGGCTACAAATCAGATAAGGTCCAAAAAGAACTTTTAGCCGAGGTGCACACAACATTTTTTAGGCGATTACAACAAGAAATTATGAATGGGGGTTTCCAATACAACGCCTTTTTAAAATATATATTCTGCATATCAATTTTGGTCGTGAGTATATTGTAATAAAACTAAAATAATACGTAATTGTTGAATACTTTATTTAAAAATTGAAATTAAAATTTTATTTAAATGACCTTGTGACGTCATTCCCCTGATCAGTGTTGCCAACTATAAGTACATAAGTTTTAATTTCACCGGTTCGCAACACTGCCTCCGATAGCTAGCTTCATGTGATAAAATGACAGTGCAAGCTCGATTTCATTTCATTTCAAAATATATGAGAACACACACACGTGGTAACTGGTAAATGCATCTATTGAAAGCATGAATCACGAAAGCAGGTTATGTTTATATTCAATGTTTGAATTTACGCGATACTCGTAGCCTAACTTCACTTCAGTTTTTTAGCTACTTATAGTTCTATCTCATAGCGCACATGGACTATCTTTTTCTAGTCAGGGGAATGACGTCACACCCATTGTCCGTAAACTTTATTAATTTTTTTCTCGGATACTATCAACTTTTTGGAAAAATAAAAAAATATGGGTCCAATATTTTGTTTTAAAGTTTATCATATAAAAAAATCAAAAAATATTGGAAACCCCCATTTTCATTCAAAATCAATTTTTGACATCTGTGAAAATTTACTTTACGGCCGCATTTACTTTATGGTCGCATTTACCTTACGGCCGCATTTACCTTACGGCCGCATTTACTTTACGGCCGCTATTTTTACTCGCAAATTCATTACTTTTTCATTAATATTTGTAAAGGAATAGTTAAAATTTTACTTACATTTGTTATTATATTCTAAAATAATTAATCACATTAATATAAACTATGTAAATCAATAATGAACAACCTAGCGGCCAAAAATTTTGACTTTGACAGATGTCAAATAAAAATTGATACTTTAAGGTTGCCAGCAGATACGAAAAACAACAATTTATGTACCAGCCGCTTAAAAAATATATATAATACATAAAAATTATAAGAATATATCTTTTAAATGTTCATCACCGTAGATTCGCGAACCCAAAAATATGTAATAAGGGGATACATGTATTAAACAAACCGGATTTGTATACCATAGCACCCAGTTTAGTAGATAAACGAAGATACGTATGCAGTGATAATTTTGATTCGAAATACAAAGATTTTGGAATCCCAAGAATACATTGGAATGCTATACCATTTTTGCAAGGTATTTCTTAAATATTCAATGTAGCAAAAAGAGTTAAATTAGACAATAATGTTACCTTTCAGAACACTGTAAAAAAGAAGAAGAGAAAAGGTTATGTGCGAATACACTGGTTGCAATCGAAGGTATTCAAATCATTTAAGTAATATATATTTTCTAACAAATTTGAAAATTATTTTTTTAATATAATGTGAGACAATAATAGTTACTTTCACACACAATTATATTAATAGTGTGAGTTGTTGTTGCTGTTAAAGTGTTACATTATCTAACAAGCAGCTAAAGTACTACTTGACCCACTACTTGTTGAATATAGCACGGTTTAGCATCTGCTAAAGAAAAAGATATAATGTCAGGTGTAACAAAAAATTATATACTAGAATCACAAATAAAGAAGTCAGTGTGCTTGAAAAATTCGCCGTAAATCTGTACAACGCTTTATTCAACAATTTCAATTGTTGCTCAGTGTGATTGAACCAATTAACTAATACTACGAAGAAACTCGAAGCCTAACAAGGAAGAAGCCTTCGTAAAAGCAAAGCTATACCAATAAGCCTTCGCTTTAATCACCGATCAATCTAAACAGTGGTTGCACCAGAGGTCTATTCATACGACCCACCGATCAACCTAAACAGTGGTTACACCAAAGGTCTATTCATACGACCCATCGAGCCCATCAGTCCAAGCAGTTCGTAGAAAGAGGTATCCGTCAACTGAACGTCATCAGCCCCTCGCAACAAAGGAATGTCAACAATACAGACACTTATAATAAGCCTGTAAGTCTCATTGTTTCTTTCTTATTTAAAAAATTAAATGTCAGATAACGAGTCACAGTCATCTGATACAAATCACGAACTTGAAGTACTAAGTACTTTACTAAATAATATTAGTTTCCAATCAGACAGATTGAATAACCCTGAACCCATAGAGTAATAGAAATAACACAAATAATTCAGAAACAAAAATGACTACCTACACAGATATTAAAAACCTTGCTAGTGTCATTCCTGAATACAATGGTGATGTAAATAGATTACCAAATTTCATAATTCAAGTAGATTTGTTCTACGAAATTTTGCAATCGACAGTTATTAACACATTGCAAACAAAATACGCCTTTTCATTAGTTTTAAGCAAACTAACAGATAAAGCTGTAAATCTGATAAACGAAAATACCTTTAAAGACTGGAAAATTTTTAAAAAATCTATCTGAAAATTTCAAAGATAAACTTACAAAAGAAACTATTTTATTAACAATTTTTAATACTTAAAATACGAATAAAATCCACGATACTTTAATACAATTTAAAAATGATTTTGCCAAATATAAATCGAAAATTCACCTACTAAATTATAATACAGCTCAGAAAACTATATTAATAAACGAAATACAAGAATTAGTCGTAAAACATTTCATTATATTACTGCCAATTCATGTTCGAGGATCTTTTATTACTAACAACCCCACTACACTAGAAATGTGCGAAAATTTACTAACAAATGATTATAATTATGCACTTCAAACTTTTAAAAGTCCGTTGTTAAGACCAGATAACCCTCAACAATCACAAAAAAAAATCCACAATAATATACCTCCACAAAAATTCCTAGGGCAACAATTCCCTTCACAACCCATAAATGTTCAACAGAATTATAATAAACCAAACACGTCTTTCGCTCCTAGACAAAACGCCTACAATGGTGTTAGAACCAGACAACAATTTAAACCTCAACCTATGTCTGGAATAACAAAAAGCACAATCCCCATGAGAACACAGAAAATAAAACAAAACTATTTGCAAGAAAATATCGAATACGAACCGGAAAATTTTGAAACAGATTCCCTAGAAAATCAAAATCTTGACGAAAATCCAGATTCTGAAAGTTATCCAACTGATAATAATTTTTTAGAGTCCATAGAACCCCCAAGCCAAGAAACATAGTTATGACTTCAATCACGAATAATATTCCTGTTATTAAATTATCAAATTATAAAGTATTAATAGATTCAGGATCAGATGTAAATCTTATTAGCGAAAATATGTCAAAATTGTATAAACAAATAATTGTAAGTGAAAATTTGACCTTTAAAACAGCCAATTCAAAAGTATATTGCAAAAATTCCATAACTTTAAAATTTTTTAATCAACCTCATAAATTCTTTATTCATACTTTTAATAAAGATTGTGATTTATTATTTGGTATAAATATATTAAAAGACTTGAAATGCAAAATAAATTTTGCTAATGAAAAAATCAAAATAAAAAATACGGAATTTCCATTTATTCCAATGTCAGGATCAAATTTTTGCAAATTGAATTTTCGATCAAAACATTTAAATAATATTCAAAAACAGGAAATTAATAAATTATTAGAACAATATCTTAAACTCTTCCCAAACGATGGCGAAAATTTATCATGTACTACTCATACTAAACATAAAATTTTGACTAAAGACAATTCTCCTATACATACGAAAAACTACAGACTTCCACAGATATATGAGAATGGCATAGAAGATCACGTACAAAACTTATTAAAAACCGGTGTAATTAGAAAATCAAACAGCCCTTATAATTCCCCTATTTGGATTGTCCCGAAAAAAACAGACGCAACAGGAAAGCGGAAAACGCGTCTCGTAATAGACTATAGAAAATTAAATTCAAATACTAGAGAAGATAAATACCCCCTCCCGAACATTGATACACTGTTAGACAAAATTGGCAAACCAAAATTTTTTACAGCCCTTGACCTACACTCGGGATTTCATCAAATTTCAGTAGAAAAAGACGATATTGAAAAAACCGCTTTTAGCATCCCATCTGGCCATTACGAATTTGTCAGGATGCCGCTTGGGCTTATCAATGCACCAGCGACCTTCAAACGTATGATGAATGAAATTTTGGGAGATTTAATTAACAAAATTTGTCTTGTCTATATGGGCGACATCATAATTTTTAGTAAAACGGAAGAAGAATATTTACAAAATTTAAAACTTGTTTTCGAAAAACTAAAAAATGCAAATTTACAAATTCAAATTGATAAGAGTGAATTAATGAAAACAGAAATAGAATATTTAGGATTCGTTATATCAAAACAAGGTCTTAAACCTATTCTTAAAAAAATAGAAGCAATTAACAAAATTACAATTCCGAGAACACAAAAAGATATCAAATCATTTTTGGGGAAGTTATCATGGTACAGACGTTTTATACCTAATTTTTCTAAATTAACGAAACCTTTTACCGAATGTTTGAAGAAAAATAAAATAACTGATATAACTAATAAAGACTATCAGGAAGCATTTCAAAAATCTAAAGAATTAATTAGTAACCCTCCTATACTAAGCTTCCCTGACTTTTAGTCATTTATCTTAACAACTGACGCATCAAATTACGCCATGGGTTCAGTACTCTCACAAGTACAAGATAACGTAGAAAAACCTTTAGCATACGCTTCAAAAACTTTTAATAATCACGAACAAAACTATTCTACAGTGGAGAAAGAATTAAAATCTATCGTTTGATCAATGCAAAACTTTAGACCCTACTTACACGGAAGAAAATTTATCATTCGAACAGACCATAGACCTTTAATTTGGCTGTTTAATATGAAAAAGGGAAATCAAAAATTAATGAGATGGAAAATTGAGCTAAGTGAATATAATTTCGAAATTGAGTACTTGCCAGGCAAAACAAACACAATTGCTGATTATCTATCACGGACAAGAGAACCTTTAAAAATTAATTATGTAACCGTAGATGTAACTGAACCAGATATATTTTGTCATTGCGTTGCCTTACAAATAGACAAACAATTTGCTAGTAAAAAGTACTGTGAGAATAACTACAAGAACCAAAACATGATTATTCAAAATTTTGAAAATAAAGTTATTTTATATTTGTATACAAAAGACACCTACAAAGAAGATGCTAACTTGAAACAGTTAAAATCTTGTCTTACTACTTTAAGGGATTATTTAATCAAAAACGACCTATTTGTAAACAATATGCCATATCTATCATGCGGGCTTGACAAATTAGAAAAATCTAAATTAATTCAATTATTAAATATTATTTTTAAAGACACTAATATCCAAATTAATATTTACGAACTCCCTCACAATTTCGAAAATTCACAAGAAATCGATAATTTTCTAAAAAAATCATTAAAATGAATCAGTAGATAGCTTATTAAATAATGTCCAAGATATAGAGAGAAAATTAGAAAATCGAACAACCGACACTGTTCATTTCTCACCAGAAGAACCTATAAATGGTTTAAAATACTTAGAAAATCGGATTAATGTAGTTAACAATCAAATAATAATACAGGAAGATAAAGAAAATAACGTAGAAATAAAAAGACTTTCTAATCATAAAGAAATGAGAATTATATTTTCATTAAAACCAGAAAATAAAGAAACGCAACTGTTTAAATTTATTCAAAATTATATAGTACCTAAAATACGATATCATTGTATTTGCACGGACGAAATTGCTAGCATTTTAGATAAAATAATACAAAGTAAATTTGAATTCGGAACAATAAATCTAATAAGAGTTAATCAACAAGTTGAAGATGTGGAAAACGAGAATGAACAGGACGAAATAATATTAAATTACCATCACGGAAAAACAAATCATCGCGGTATATTAGAAACTTACAACAAATTAAAAACAAAATATTATTGGCCAAAAATGTTAGATACTATAACAACATTCATAAATAAATGAGAAACTTGTAAGAAATGCAAATATGACAGACAACCCCCAAAATTAGAAGATCAACTTACACCATCAGTTGTAACAGTGACTGTGACCGTGGAGCACAGATCTGTTCACGTGCTGATTATTGAATAAGGAAAAGATATACTTACCTGATAATCCACGGCGATACACCTTTCCCTGGAGATTCTCACAGTAGAGAGGATGGACAGGATGCACGAATAAATAAACTTTACGACGCAAATTATGGTGACAAAGTAAAAATAATATATTTAACAAATAATAATGACACTATAAAGGAACCAATAAACAAAACCAAACAAATAAATTAAACCGACCGAAATAACATACCTGTCAATTCCCGATTGACTAACTGACCCGGCATTAAGTTGATCGAGTCATTATATACTTCGCAAATATCGATGGAATGTCTTACATACAACTTTTGCGATCATTGACATCCATCGATATTTGCAGTTTTTGTATAATCTAATTTGCGTCACAATTACTAAACTGCAATTCAGAGGTAATACATTGCGTACAAGCGCGGTTTATTGAACTATTACTAAATACAACTGACAATGCAATTTGGAAGAATCGCGCTTGTTACACTGCCCTCCTCTTTACAGATGACTCGGTCAACTTAATCTCGAAAATTTTAACCTAATCTACACATAACTACCTATTCAATTATGATTGTGCTCACGAACATTCATGGGACCCACGTGCTGACGTAAGCCTTGATAATCCGCCATATGTCCATGTGGTAGATAACCGGGCGGGGAAAGTAACTGCATCGGTGGAGCCAGGACTTGCTGTGGTGGGGGCGAGACCTGCTGCGGGGATGCGGCCTCCAATGGAGTAGAAGAAGTCGCTGGAACCGTGGTATGGGGCTGTATATTTTTAATTAACAGCAGCTGAGCCAAAGAGTCCCACAAACTTGCCCACAAAAATAGCCTGGGTCGTGGTTGATTACTGGCAGCTTTCCTCAAATTGGAGAAATTTAGAATTACCCCGAAGCAATATTTTAATATGGTGAATATAACGTAGACCAGGGAAATTGTTGAAAAAATATTACCCAACCGTGACATGAATCCCCAGACTTCTTCTGCCGCATTCCATGCCATGTTGGAGAATTCACCCTCTGTAAACACATTGGGTAGATGGAAGCCTTGCGTATCTGCTGTTACTCCCGCCACACGTCGAGACACTATATTTGTGATAGCTCTCCGTTCGCTCGGGAACAGTAACGTTTGCTGGAAAGCTTCCATCTCTTCTTGTGTGTACACCCCATGGGCACTGATCGGTGCTACTCGCATCATGGGTACCTGCTCATCGTTGACATTAGCATTGAGAGTAATAGGCTCCGTTGCACTGTGTTTTAGATTTGGATCCGCCTCCAGCCACTTCCCATCTAGATAGAACATCGGCGGTAGCCTGCTACCACAGTCGATTTCTGTCCCGTGTTCTTGGATGATACGTGTGATGGGCATCATGAATCGACTGGTATTCTCGTATGTAATCGGCAACTCTTGGTAGCAACCTGATGTTCTCCTAAACTCTACAATCTTTGCACGGCATCTTACCACATACAGAACTTCACCCATTACTCTCCCCATGTGCCCCGCAGCTTCTTTCACAATGCTACTCACGATGTCGGGGGTTGTAGCTGCCAAGGCCAATCGGTTTCGTAGCATACTCTCGCGCAGATGACATCGCTTTAAAATGGCGTCGTATACCAAGTCCCTCGTATTCTGCTTAAAAGCAATCTCTAGGAAAAGCAGTTTACTTAGGACCTGCGCCATTAAATCTGTGTTCTGGTCAACTCTCCGTGTCTTCTTGAAGTAGAAACCCAGAGTAGACTCGAAGATGATTATGAGCCTACTTTGTTCCGTCCTCCACACTTGTTGGAAACAGAGGGTTTCTACGTTGACCAGACGTAGTGCGAAAACCGTATCCCTAGCCTCAACCACTATGTACTGGGATTTCGTGTGATTGACTGTGAGTAGCACTGCTGTCCCTTCATAGAGCACATCGATACCCGTCTGAGCACACCGATCCATTGACTCGCCGCTCCACGTGACTTCTCCTGCACCGTCGTCGAAGCAATAGTGATCTGAATATTGGCATATTGTACCAGATCTGAGTCTGAGGCTATTTTCTTCTACGTTAGCGACGGCGAGATAGTCATGAAGTTTGATCGTGATGGCGGCGCTAACCACTACGTCTTCATATACCACCCCATTCACGGTGTACTTGACCCCTTGACATTTTCCGCTTGGCTCCAGGAAACCTGCTGTTGTGGTGGATACCTCGGTGGTGCCGTTGGAACATAAACCTGACACAACACCAGCCCCCAGTCCTGTTAGGTCCAGACGGTGGAACCGGTGGGCATCGATGCAGTTCTCTGCACGGATATAATGAACGTACCGCGAGAGTCCGCCTGCGACGGCGCTGGTATGCAAGTGCATACCACAATGCTCAACCAACTGCTGTACCGTCACGAGGCAAGTATACACATGTACTTCTGTGTACTTCCTTTCCTGAACCAGCTGGATTTTTTTCAACACTTCTGTAGAAGAGTTCTTGGGGTCAACACAGGGCTGGACGTCCAACAGTGAAATCTTGGAAATCTCTGCCTCTGGATCAGCACAGTCATAGGCGATTAAGTCAGCTCGGGTCCCATGACAGAGCAATAAGCTTAAACCTACTATTAGACAATACAAATCCATCTTTACAATATAAAACAAAAGGGTATTATAAGTCTATATCCTAGAATTCCTAATCCACGGCTCGTCGGGCACGTTCCCACAACTTCTTGTCAGGTAACGTCGACGTTCTGGTGCTGGTGCACTAGGAATCTCTGGTTCTGTCAGGGTAGTTGTGACAGAGTCGGCGGTCGTCTCAAATATTGACTCTTGCTCACTTGATCCCGAAGATTCGTTGTGTGAATTGCTTGAGTTAACCGAATCTGTAACAATCTGTTTATTAATTTGTTCATTTTCGCCGGATGAAACGTTTTTTTCAGCTTGTGGAAAGATCAAATTACTTCCTGCATTATCGTCGCTATTTACGTTATTTGCACAGTCGGAAGAAAGGTATTGGGTTTCATCGTATTGTTCTAAGTCGGCTTGCGTCAAATGACATCTTTTTAGCCTATTGACATGAACTTTCATTGTGCGTCTACCAAAAATTTCTTTTATCACCGCATTAACATTCTTTAGATCGACGATACGGTACGGCCCTGTCCATTTTTTTGTTAACTTATTACTAGTCCCAACTTTGACAGTGGGGGTAAATAAGTAAACTCTATCCCCTAACTGAAAATCAATGGGTTTAGCCTTTTTGTTAAAATTCTTATGCACACGATCGAGATTGTTGTTTAGAAACTCTTTAGCTCTAATGTGAGCTATTTTAAGTCGTTGCATAAATTCGGCTACGTAATTAGTGTCCGTATCGTACCGTGTTCTAAGCGGTCTACATATCTCGTCAAATGGAAGTTCGAGGTCGCGACCAAAAAGCAAAAAGAACGGACTTTCACCTAACATTGAATGTGTTGTGCTACAAAATGCTGAGACTGCATAAGGCAGCCATTCATCCCAGTCTCGATGTTCTGAGTTTATGTAGTGCGACAACATGTCTTTCAGTGTCCGGTGTGTCCGTTCAAGGTTAGCGTTAGTTTGCGGGCGATAAGCTGTCGTATGCAGTTTTTCTATATTTAGAACTCTGCATACTTCTTTAAAAAATTTGGATACAAACGGAGTCCCTAAATCAGTCAATAATTGTCTTGGTGTCCCATGTCTTAAAATTATTTCTTTTACAAATAATTTTGCTATCGTTTCCGTATTCTGTTCTTTCATAGGAAAGGCTTCTAGATATCGAGTGGCAGAGTCTTGTATTGTTAGTACGTATTTGTACCCATTGTAAGTCGTGGGTAAAGGTCCAACTACGTCCATAGCGATTCGTTCAAACGGACGTGAAGCAAGTTCGGACCTCACTAAGGGAGCGGGACGCAAGTGTGGCGAGGATTTACGCTGAGCGCAGGAAATACATTTATCTACATATTCTTTCACATCTTTTCTAAGTTTAGGCCAAAAAAATCTTGAACAAATTTTCCCAAACGTTTTATCGAAACCTACGTGTCCTGATAATGGCGAATCATGACATGCATGCATAATGTGACGTCTTAAGATTTTTGGTATTACTAACTTACTCTCAAATCTCTCGTCCTCTGTTTTTCTGTACAGAATACCGTCGTCATCTAGAAAGTATGAGTCATCATTATGCACGTTTTCTATGATCGACGCAATATCTGGATCGTTTAGCTGATCACGCTTTATAGAGTTACGGTCCCAAATAATAGGTTCATATTTTTTCTGAAACAATACTCTAACTGGTTTGATTCGTGATAAAGTATCAGCGTTAGAATGTATTCTTCCAGGTCGATACTTTACCGTAAAATCGTACTCAGATAAGAGTAATGACCAGCGGAGTAACCGATTATTGGGTTCTGACATACTCATTAACCATTTCAAGGGCTGATGATCAACAATGGCTGTAAATTGTTGGCCGTATAAGTAGCAACGATAGTGTTTGATACCCCAAACTAAAGCTAAACACTCCCTTTCCGTAGCGCTATAATTTTGTTCTGGTTTACTCAATTGTCGACTTGCATAAGCTACGGGTAACTCTTGGCCATCATAAGTTTGACATAAAATAGCACTAATTGCGAAAGCAGACGCATCCGTGCAAAGTATAAAGGGTTTTTCGAAATCGGGGTACTTTAGTATAGGATCTTTGATTAATGAGTCGCGCAACGAAATAAACGATTTTTCAGCCTCATTTGACCATTCGAATTTGGAATCTTTCTTCGTTAATTTTGTTAGTGGTAAAGCTATATCGGCGAAATTTGGTATGAATTTGCGATAAAAACCTACAAGGCCAAGAAACGCGCGTATGTCTGTGGCATGACTCGGTCTCGGGTATTCCTTGATTACGTTTATCTTATCGGGATCAGGTTTCACTCCGTTACTACTTACTACGTGACCTAGATATTTTGTCTCACTCAGCATAAACTTACATTTGTTTGGATTTAAAGATAAATTAGCATCACGCAAGCGGTCAAATATTAATTCTAATTTACTTAAATGCTCGTCGACATTATCTGAACTAAAACAAATAATATCGTCCAAGTAGACAAAACAGTGGGTCACCGTGAGTCCCGACAAAACAGTATTCATAAGTCGTTGCCAAGTACTGGGGCTATTTAACAAACCGAAAGGCATTCTTTTGTATTCGTAGTGGCCCCATGGAACTGAGAAAGCTGTTTTTTCTCTATCCCGGGGGTCCACTTCGACCTGCCAAAATCCTTTCGTTAAATCCAGCGTAGTAAATTTAGTAGCTTCACCGAGTTGATCAATCGTATCATGTAAATTTGGAATAGGGAAAAAGTCTCTTTTCGTAATTTTATTTAGTTCTCTATAATCAATGCAAAATCTAAATGATGAGTCACCAGTAGGGGATTTCTTTTCAACTAAAACTACGGGTGCTGAATATGGACTGGTAGAGGGACAAATAATATCATTTTCTAACATTTCGGCTATTAAATTTTTCATTACTTGGCGACGACTAAAAGGTACTCGGTATGGAGCCCGTGCCACAGGGTTTTCGTGTTCCGTTATGATTCTATGTTGAACCATGGAGGTCTTTTTCAGTAATTCATTCTTCGGCTTGAAAATATCAGCATGTTTTAATAAAAATGATTTTAATTTATCCTGATGATTTTTATCTAAGTGATCAAACTGAAACTCTTTTAGAAATTCTACAGAATTTACCACGTTTATTGCTACAGCCTTTTTGTCTACATCCTTATCATTTTTGTTTTCTAAAATCAAATCAGCGGCTACCGCATAACAAATGGGGATTTTTGTATTAATGTTAATATTTTCAGAGCCTACATTTAAAATCTGGAGCGGTATATCGTCCTTTTCTGCTTGCGTATAATTTATTAATGTACGTGCAACCAAAACACCCGGTATGTTAACGTCCTTCGGTTCTAGTACATACAACCCATCAGGCGTTCTCGGATCTAGACGCACGGAACAAACAGCCGTGTGGCGCGGTGGAATCTGTATTTCGTTTTTTAGTTTTACTACTGAAAACTGTTTACTCGAAAAACTCTTCGCGCCCGAATCAAAATTTTGATAACACTTACTATTATCATCTGAACTTTTTGCGAGATTTGAATCACAAGTTAACGCCACGAGAGATTTAATTGCTTCTGAATTACTCTTAACGGAATCTAAAGTTACTTTATTAGAATCCAACCTTGAACTATTTTCTAAAACTGCTAACGCGGGCGAAACTTGAATCTCACTAACCGGTGAATGACTTACACTACAAATATCGTTAGAGTTATCATTCCTTCTGATGTCAGATAAACTAATTTTTGTCTTATTAATTACCACTGTATTGTCTTTAAAACCAATCGTAACATCATGCTCTATTAAAAAGTCGATACCTAACAATCCATCCGATTTAAAGCACAAATCGTCTGGACAAACCACGAAACGATGTTTAATTTTTCTGGAACCAATATTTAAGCTAATAATGACCGCACCGTCATTCGGTAAACTATTGCCAGAAACATCTACTAAAACATTTTCCGAATCAAAAATCGACAAATTTAACTTTTCTACAACACAACGTTTAATTAAAGATACAGCAGCACCCGAATCAATAAGAAAGCTATAATCCGAATTACTAATTTGGAAAATAATGTGCTTAGTTATATCTTCACTGACAAAAGCGACCCTTGGAACTACTTTAACGACATCGGTAGGTATTCTGCCAGACGTTGGGTCGTCGTCTAGGCAGATTGGGAGTTTAAAGGACACGTCTGATCTGTTGCCCTATGTCCTGCCTTAACACAAGCATAACAAAATTTCTGTTTTGGACTTGGACAAGTGGCTACTATGTGATCTAAACTACCGCAATTAAAACATCGGCCTCGCATTTGTTCGTAACGCTGACAAGTCGTTAATTGAGTTTTATTTTTCTGGGTGTCAGCGCGTTTATTTGTCACCTGAGCCCTTGTTGTTGTCGGTTTAGCAGATTTTTCAACGGTCATCGCTCTAACATTTAATTTATGGGAGTCAGCCCTGGTTTCTTTATAAAGTCTATTTAAAACTTCCTCGCAATGTTGAGCATACGGTAAAGCTTCTTCTATAGTTTCAAATTGTTTTATCCGACAAATTTCGTTCGCTAGTCTGGTTTCTAACCCGTCCAAAAACTTTTTAATTAGTAACGCCTCTCGTTTTACTTTTGCCCTGAATCTTTGCATTTCATTCTCACCCACCAATGGAAAAACGTTTGCCGCCGCTATTTTTAATCTTAATGCAAATTTTTGTAAGCTTTCGTCACGTTTTCGAAAGATTTTGAAAAATTCACGTTCTGCTGAACCTACATCTAATTTTATTCCAAACAAATTTATAAGCCATTCCCGCATTTCTATCGTAGTCTTTGGTCTCTCGTCTGGCGGCAAAGAATAGAAATACGATCTTGCTTCTTCTCGCAATTTTAATTTAATCGCGGTAAAAGTCTGTAACTCGGTTAGTTGGTAACATTCAGCTACCGTTGCTACATTATCCAAAAACGCTTCTAAATCTTGTCCTCCCGAATATGTCTCTATTGACTTCAATGCGGACATGGAATTTGGGTTGCTGAACACGGCATGTTCTGGAGGGGAATGTGAAGGGCCTGGATGAGTTACAGGAGGTTTTTGAAAATCTGTTGCTATCAGATTTGGTAAATGGTAGGAAAACGGGGCATAATGTGATGTGGGTGCAGTTGGAGCATAACTTAATAACTGTGCGGGAGGTATTACATACTGTGGGTTTATAGAAATGGGAACTGTGGATGGTATAGGTGCGTACATTGCAGTTGTCGTGGTAGTAGTCGCGGTTGTCATTGTCGAAAGCGTAGGTGTCGTTGTTGTCACGACGATTGTAATTTCGGGCATAATGTCTCGTCAATAATCAAGCCTAACTTTTTAATAGTAAAAACCTTTACTATCCTACCGACTGCGCCAATTGTAACAGTGACTGTGACCGTGGAGCACAGATCTGTTCACGTGCTGATTATTGAATAAGGAAAAGATATACTTACCTGATAATCCACGGCGATACACCTTTCCCTGGAGATTCTCACAGTAGAGAGGATGCACAGGATGCACGAATAAATAAACTTTACGACGCAAATTATGGTGACAAAGTAAAAATAATATATTTAACAAATAATAATTACACTATAAAGGAACCAATAAACAAAACCAAACAAATAAATTAAACCGACCGAAATAACATACCTGTCAATTCCCGATTGACTAACTGACCCGGCATTAAGTTGATCGAGTCATTATATACTTCGCAAATATCGATGGAATGTCTTACATACAACTTTTGAGATCATTGACATCCATCGATATTTGCAGTTTTTGTATAATCTAATTTGCGTCACAATTACTAAACTGCAATTCAGAGGTAATACATTGCGTACAAGCGCGGTTTATTGAACTATTACTAAATACAACTGACAATGCAATTTGGAAGAATCGCGCTTGTTACACAGTTTAGATATATTAACCCTCGACTCAAAGTACTATTTAACAATATTTGACCAATTTTCAAAATATGCTCAAATAAATTTTATAAAAAATAAAACTTGTAACAATATAATAAATATAATTTCAAATTTCGTTAGAGAAAGATTACAACCACAAACAATCATTTGCGACTCAGGGAAGGAATTTGATAATTTAGCGTTCAAAACTTTCTGTCATAATAACCAAATAAATTTACATATTACTTCCGTTGGTAACCCGAAATCAAACGCAATAGAAAGACTACATTCCACTCTAATAGAACATTTGCGAATTTTATTCAAAAAATATCCAAATAAAAATCTAGATGAAATACTGACGATAACTGTACTAGCTTACATAATTAACAATAATTCCAAACCATCGCAAAAATTAAATCTCAACGCATTCAATGTAATGAAAATAATTTATGAAACTACAGAAAATCAAATCAACAAATTAAAGATTCATAAAAGAAATAAACGAGGACTAATAAATGGATTAGGCACAGTCATAAAATATATATCCGGAAATCTAGATCAAAACGATACAGAACATTATGACCAATTATTTGAACAATTTAAAGAAAATGAACAAAACTTACATACAGAATTAAAAACTAATTTACACTATTTGGAAGATTTTACTAAACATTTTAATAAACAAATTAACAAAATAAATATTAATGAAAAAGAGTTCTTCAACCAAATTCAATTTTTAAAAGAACAAATTAACAAACTGGAATATTAAGATGCACTATTTTTACTTAATTCAAAATTACAATTAATAATCTCTTTACTAAATCATATTCAAATGATTATTTCTTAAATAAACGAAAGTATAAATTTTTGTTCCCTGCACACTTTCGATGTAAGTCTAATATCTTTTGAAATTTTAAAACAAATGTTACCTATGTATGATATAGTCGAAATTTCAAACTATTAACAGTCAATTGTAATCATGATAAAGATAAAATATACTTCATAATAACTATTCCTATTATGTCAGAGAAAACTTACGATCTGTATCAAATGACAATGATTCCCTTTAAACAAAACAACATGTACTATTTATATGACCAAGAGACAATAATGTATATTGACAATAATGTGAAGGTTGATGATTGTTTAATTAATAATAAGCAATATTACTGTAGGACTAACAATATAAAAATAAGTAAATGTACTAACCAATTATTGTACAGCAATAATAGTAAATGTAACATTAAACAAATAACGTCCCATAATAATATCATTCGTATACCAAATTCTAATGAATTGATTATATTTAGTCCTGATAAACAGAATGTTGAAATTGATTGCAAAATTATTAAAGAAACAAAAAGCATACAAGGAATGTACCAAATTTCTAGTACAAGTCAATGTAAAATTAATGACTATATTTTTAAACCTTTTGTAAATAAATACAAAGAAATAAAACTTCAGTTTTTACAACCAATAATATTAGAAACAAAACCAATTAAAAATGAGATTTTGCAAAACATAGAAGAATTTACAAAAGCCATCCCAACTATAAGACCATTGAACGAATTAGATACTAAATATAAAACACATTTTACTATATTGTATGTATTATTAAGTATTATTGTTTTAATTTTAATATGTTATAAATTAATAAATAAATATAAGAATAAAATATGTAAAGGAAAGACATCTGACAAAACACAAACTATTCAAATACCATTTTCAACTAATAACACAGAACATCAGATTTATTTTCCATCCACCATTTCTTAGCCATCGTCTATAAGGGAAAGTATTATGTAACTCTATTAGATGATGACATAATAAATATGTGGCGAGTTCCTAACGGAATCTCTCACGGTGCAACTAGAATCTTTTATGATAAGACACGTTATAAATACGTGTAAAGAGAATAAATGTGTGTAATAGTTAGAGCTGCTAAATAAACTCTGTGTTAAAACAAAAATTGTTTTTACCTCCCGCCTATCAATATATAGATAAGGGAGGTATTGTTTTTGGTCAGATTTCTCGAGTGTGGGTTTTCAACATATGAGCACGAATTAGGGTCCCTAGAATACGATTTTACTATTTTTAGCGTGATGTCTGTGACGATTTTTCGTCCACGATAACTCCAATACGATACATGTAAAAAATATAATATTTGGTATTTAAGAGTTCTATTCTAGTGTGATGAACTGATTAGATTTTGACTACAATTGGTTAACCGGAAATAGTACTTTACTTGAAGCTTTAAACCGTTTTTCCTAAAAAATACCTCTAAATACCATATTTTCGCAAATTTCGGTATTATAAATACAAAGATTTTTTAATTTTCTACCAATCTGCATAATTACGTTTATATATGACTTCTAGCTAGATAGAAAAAAAAAAATATATAAATTATAACCTGGCTGGGGTCAAAGAAAAAGGTTCGTGGCCGAAATTTGTACGTGTGGAAGGAAATTCACTGGGTTTTAAATAATCGCTCGACTTAATTAATAACAGGATTATATTTTAACACAAACAAGTAAACGGTGAAAACACAAACAATCGAAAATTACAAAGAAAACAAAACTACGAATAACATAAAATAAAATCTTTTAAGCGATATGACGCGACACGACAGGCCTAAGTACACTGTCCAACTGCCTTAACCCAAGCGTCTTTTTCGCATCAACAACTCTTACTTATCTTCACCCCCTCGGCCCCGCTGACCTGGTTTTCCCTTCTGCACACCCACGTCTGGAGTGGTGTTGTAAAAGAACCGTTAGGCCAGTGGCGTTACAGGCTCCCCCTCTGGACCTGCCGTAACGTCCTCGAGGTAGGTCCAGGAAACTAGGATCTCCGGGGCCTTCCTCGTCCGCGTCGTGGGGGTGGAGAAGCTGGAATCGCGTCCTGGTCGGGCCCTGCCGGGACCGCTGGCGAAGCGCCCTTCCGTGGCCTGCCCCGTGGACGTAGAGGTCTCACTGGCTCTGGTAGTTCGATCCTAGTGTCCACGAACCTCTTCAGAGCTGACACATGGTACCGGCCTAGCGGTATAGTAGGCTGGTCAACGGCGGCCACCTCGTACGCCTCCCCTACTTTCTTCACCACCTGGTACGGCCCGTCTCGACGAGGGACAAATTTGGCACTGACACCTTTCTGCGCGTTGCTCAGCACATGGGTGTCCACGAGCACCAGGTCCCCCGCATTGTAGATTGGCGGCGCCTGCCGCTTGGCGTCAGCGTACCTCTTGGCCTTGTCTTGGGCGCGTTCGTTGACTTCACGCGCCTCATCCATGGTTCGGGCCATCGTAACCAGATATGGCAGAATCTGGGTCCCGAAGGTCTCGGAAGCGACGATGGACCTGAAATCGCGCCCCACATCGTCTGGCGTCCGCAGCTCTCGTCCATACATCAGGTACGCGGGCGTACGTCCGGTTGACTGGCAGACGGCGGTGTTCATGGCGAACCTCACCATGGGCAGCCTGTCGGCCCAGGCTCGATGGTCGTCCGGGAGCAGCATGGCCAGTTGGGCCTTCAGGTCCCTGTTTCTCCTTTCCACCGGGTTCGCCTCAGGGTGGTAGAGCGGGGTAGTATTTTGCTCTACTCCTAAACAGAATAGGGCCTGCTGCATCACGGCGCTGACGAACTGCACGCCGTTGTCAGATGTCACGCGTCGCGGCGTTCCGAACCTAAGGAACACCTCGTCGATCAGCAGACGGGCGCAGGCGGTGGCCGTAGCCTCCTCCATGGGGAAGAGCTCCACCCATCTGGTGGCGATGTCCTCCACGATGAACACCCACCTGTAGCCGGTGTCCGTGGCGGGTAACGGGCCGAAGAGGTCTATGGCTACGGCCTCAAACCTCTGCGAGCACGCGGGAGTGCGCAGCAGGCCGGCCGGCTTGGTGTTCGCCGGCTTGTAGCGTTGGCACTCCTTGCAGCCCCGCACGTACTGCTCGATGTAGCGTCTCATTCCAGGCCAGTAGTAGCGAGCAGCCACGCGCTGGTAGGTGCGCTCGACACCGTTGTGGCCGGCGGTCGGTGCGTCATGGTATTCTTGCATCACAGCCGCTCGACCGCCCCGAGCGACGACTAGTTGCGCGTCCTCCGCGTCCAGCTCTGGCACGTACCGGTACAGAACCCCCTCCATCATCACGTACCCTCGTGCTCGCCAATTCGGGAGATCCGCGTGGTCGGTCTCCTCGAAGCAGGCGATGATTTTTGCAACCTCCGGGTCCTCTAGTTGCTCCGTCCTTAATTGGTGTGGCCCCTTGGCTGGAAGATCGACGACGAAAGTACATACCTTGCACTCGCTAGCTTCTTCGCAGCAGGGCGGTCTTGACAGCGTATCTGCTACCACATTGCGGCGACCGGGGGTGTAGCGGATCTCCAGGTCGTACTCTTGGAGGAGAAGGGCCCATCGGGCGAGGCGTCCTGCTGGGGCTCTCAACGTCATCAACCATCTGAGGGCCTGATGATCGGTCTCGATGACTACCTTGGACCCTTCTACGTACCCACGAAACTTCTTTACAGCGAACACCACGGCGAGCGCTTCCCTCTCTGTAGTATGATAATTCCGTTCTGCTGACGTGAGTAGACGGCTGGCATACTCGACTGGGCGCTCGTCAACGCCCTCCCCCTGCAGCAGAACGGCTCCTATACCATAGTTGCTGGCGTCGGTCCTGATGGTGTACGGCAAAGCGGCGTCGGCTTGCCGCAATACGGGAGCCGACGTGAGCGCTGACTTCAACTTGTCGAAGGCGGCGGCCTCTTCCTCTCCCCATTTCCATGATGCGGTCTTCTTTGTGAGATCACTCAATGGCTTCGCCACCTTGGAGAAGTCGGGTACGTACCTACGGTACCATGAGCAGGTTTGTAGAAACGTCCGGACCTGCTTGACGTTTCGCGGCGCCTTCATTTCGGTGATTGCGGCTACTTTTGCGGGGTCGGTGGCTATACCCTGCTCTGTAATCACGTGTCCCAAATACTTCACGCGTTTTGCTCCGAACGTGCACTTGTCGCGATTTGCGGCGAGCTTAAAAACTTTTAACCTGTCGAACACTGCTTGCAGTTCGTTCAAGTGGCTGTCAAAATCTTTTGATAAAACTATCACGTCATCTAGGTACACTAAAATATTCGCGTTTTTCAGTCCACTCCGAAACTTGTCCATTAACCTCTGAAAGGTAGCACCAGAGTTTTTAAGCCCCATCGGCATACGTACGAACCGGAATGTCCCGAACGGTGTGACGAATGCAGTTTTGTCGCGATCCGCAGCGCGAACTGCAACCTGGTGATATCCCGATTTCAGATCGAGAGTCGACATATACACCGTATGACCTGTCTCGTGTAGCAAGTCGTCTATGCGCGGCATCGGGTAACTATCCCCAACTATGATCGCGTTCAGGCGCCTGTAATCGATGCACAATCTCACTTTACCGTCCTTCTTCGGCACCAGCACCACGGGCGCGCCCCATGGTGACTCACACTCCTCTATTACACCCATCTCGGTGAGCTTTGTGAGTTCCGCTTGCAGTACTCGTTTCTTCTCTGCCGTCATCTTGTACGGCGGTAAGGAAATGGGCGCGTGACTGCTGGTGGTGATATGATGTTCGGCATATGGCGTCGGCTCTCCCCCTAGAACAAACGCGTCAGCATTGGCGCGGATCAATTCCGCGAGACTCTCGCGTTGGCTCGCGCTTAAGGTGGAACCTTCTTCTGTCCTCAGGCTAGAAATGTGGCTGGTCGATCCTGGGGTTGCCGCGGGCACCGTCTCCAGCGTCAAATCGTACACTTCGTTGGGTTTGTCGCAGAAGTACCAACTCTGTTGGGCGATGTTCAAGCCGATACCTGCGCTATGCAGGAAGTCGGCGCCAAACAGGGTGCTGTTGTCTGTTGCATCAGGAAAAGCGATGAACGTTGTAGTAATGCGCCGCCCCTGTAGCACGACGTCGACGGTCGTCACCAGCACGTCTTCGTTTCGCGATCCACCATCAGCGAAAGTCGCTTGCAGCGATCTGCGCGCGAATTTCTGGCCTTTCGCACGTAGCACTTTGACAAGTGAGTGGCTAGCGACACTCTGCTGCGCCCCAGTGTCTATGTAACCGGTTCCGTAACTGCCCAATATTGTTACTCCGAGCATCGGTCTTGCGCGAGGCTGCACAGTGTTTGCGCGCAGAGTGCTGAATTCTGCACTGGCCGCTGCACTCGTACTTGGTTTAGGGTTGCAATTTGAGCATTTGCTCCGAATTACACCTGGTGCGCCACACCCATAGCACGCCACTCTGCTGGGAACCAGTGAATTTGCGGTATCCTT
The DNA here is from genome assembly GCA_035578165.1 of Stenolophus ochropezus. NCBI lineage: Eukaryota > Metazoa > Arthropoda > Insecta > Coleoptera > Carabidae > Stenolophus > Stenolophus ochropezus. The sequence continues at coordinate 2,656,036 of JAQOWZ010000024.1, read as the reverse complement.
CCGCGATTCGGCGGCTGTCCGTTTCCGGCACTCGTCTTCGACGTGGCCGTAGTTTCGGCAGAAATTACAGCGCGGTCGCTCCTTCTTCTGTTCCAGGATCACTTCCGGTCGGCGCTGCGTGCGTGGACGCACTTCGCTCTGCTCTTCTTCGTCTGTTTCCTCTGCGGCTCTCGCTAACCGCAGCAAATCGTCAAAGGTTTTCACCTCTTCTCTACGTACCTTCTGACGTATGCGGCGGTGTAGCAGGCCATAAACCATGTCTAGCTGCATGTCTTCTGCGGGACCGGGAGTTGGAAGCTGTGCAAGAAGAGCTCGAGCTTTACAGACAAACACATCAGTTCGTACCTTGAGTCCTTGTTCGCTCGCGAACAGTTGCCTGTAAATTTTGTATGGCGGCTTCCTCGACCCAAATGCGATTCGCAGGTCGCGTATGGCGTCATCGAAGGAGCCTACCGAAGACTTTACGCCTGTCCACCACTCAGCAGCTAGTCCTGTAAGCAGCACCGGAAGGCCTCGTAGGGCGTTATCGTCGCTGACGAGGGCGCAGTCCTTATAGGCACTGATAGCGTCGATAAACGATTCGACGTGTGAGGCGGGGGCTCCGTCAAAGCGCGCGGTGCACCTTGCAAAAGTCCCAGCTTGGATGGCTGGTGCTGGTGGAGGGGTGTGCGACTGTTGCAGCATCGTGCTGAGACCCATGAGCAGCTCCTGCAGTTGCTCGCTGGTCATTTGGATGGCGGCCATGTTGGGTTCGAGCGCGCTGGCGATGCGCTTGGATCGGCGCGTCGGAGACTGTTGTTTCCTTCCTTGCCGCGTGATGGCGCTGGTGTCGGCACTGAGCGCGCCTACTGGTTATCGCAGTTGTTGCTTTTCGATGCTAGATGGCGTTTGTAGTTTGCGTTGTTTCGGCTAGATGGCGTTGGCGACGTTGCAGCGAAGCGGCGTGGGTGTCGGTTGACAAAATGGCGTTGATGGCGTGGTTAAACGCGCACACAAACACAACACAAAATACCACGTAGCACAAATACGCCAAAACAATGCTCACTTGCTTTGAATTTTCCGCACGTAAATTCGGGCCGCTAAGTTGGGCGCCACTTAATAACCTGGCTGGGGTCAAAGAAAAAGGTTCGTGGCCGAAATTTGTACGTGTGGAAGGAAATTCACTGGGTTTTAAATAATCGCTCGACTTAATTAATAACAGGATTATATTTTAACACAAACAAGTAAACGGTGAAAACACAAACAATCGAAAATTACAAAGAAAACAAAACTACGAATAACATAAAATAAAATCTTTTAAGCGATATGACGCGACACGACAGGCCTAAGTACACTGTCCAACTGCCTTAACCCAAGCGTCTTTTTCGCATCAACAACTCTTACTTATCTTCACCCCCTCGGCCCCGCTGACCTGGTTTTCCCTTCTGCACACCCACGTCTGGAGTGGTGTTGTAAAAGAACCGTTAGGCCAGTGGCGTTACAAAATTATAATAATTTTACATATCGTTTAGGCTGAGGAATTTCGATAAAACAGATGAGTGATGCATATGTTCACAAAATTTGACATATAATGTCAAATTTGATGTAAGTAAGTGTAAAAGATAAAATAAGTAAAAAATGAAGTAATTTTATTGTACAATTTAAAAAGATGGAAGAAATATGTTAGGAATGTATAGACTGCATTAGTGTAACGGTCATTTTGTGGCGCCAAATTCAAACTGAAACCCTAACTCGCCTCTGCCGATTTACACGCCCATGTTATTCTTATGGGAATAAAAATGTGCTATCTTTAAACTTCTAGAACGTATTATAAAATGCAAATCTTAACTATTAAACCTTATAACTACTAATCTCTAATGTTTTATCTATCTTCTAATGTAATATACACACCCAAAAAACACAGTATTATTTAATAAACTTAAATTTAAACAGTAGGTGCAAATTTCTGAAAACGTATGTCGTAGCTGTCGTAGTATTCAGTTGAACCTGTCACTTTAACGCGGCGTTTTTAACCTGCTGCATCAAGTAACGACATATGTTATTATTTCGGATACTACTGAAAGATTCATGAACGTCACGGGACTTTGTAGCTCAGTTGGTAGAGAATCCTATTAGAAATGGGAAGGCCCTGGGTTCAAATCCCAGTGAAGTCCATGAATTTTTCAAAAATTTATTCTTCATTATTAAAAATGTTGAATCGCCATGCGGTTCTAAATATTATAACTTTACTGTGTACAAACAGTGTGTCAGTCAATTTTATATGCCGAAAATATTTTTTTTACAGCTATTAAGATACCACCTTCCCTTGTAGTATACGTAAGATTAAAATTTCTGTCAGTTCGAAATACATTAAAATAATTGGTATCAAAAAGTTCCGAATTCGAGATGTAGTCATGGCACTATGTTTCTGTAAGAGCTTATATTTGGAAGTGCTAATATGTTAGTGGATTAACGTATAAATCAGTAACTTTGCCTCCTAAGCTTCTAACACTTTGATAGTAGCAGTCAAAATTATTTGAAGGTTCACTCCTAGAAGCGTTAGTGGGTTCACTAACAGATACATCCTATAGATGCTATGCTTCACCAAGTACATAATTTTTAAATCTTTTAAGTGTTTCGTGATACACGTGATAATCAGGATTTCACACAGCATGATCACAAAAGATTTCGGTCTTATGAACCTTCATTTGCAAACAGTGGACACATTTTAATGTGACAGATGTACAGTTGCTTAGAGTGTGAGATTCTGCACATTTCGTACATGTAGTGCTTTTTTTGTACATTGTGCCGCAGTGTGATGGTGTAACCCTTCTTTCTAAGGAGCACGGCGCCATCAAACTGTAGCACGTCCTTTCAATAACTTTCATTACTACCAACTTGTAACATTCTTACAGGACCTCTGCTACCAGTTTGTGACCCTCTCCTTAAAAGAGTAGGTATTACAAAATATATTTAAATGGGTTCTTTGTCAGACCGGATACGGAGCAAGTATTAGGAGATGGATATTGAATTAAATAGAATACTCACATTTGTATAAAAATATAAATAATATAATAAATAATAGTTTACAATTGGTTTGGTCTCCATTGACACTTCTGTCCCCCACCGCCGTCTACCACTGACTATACCACTCTACTTCTCTTTCACTTCTCTGTCTTTCTGTCTCCTTTTACAACCATTACCTTATACTATATATACTATGAACAAGTACTAAGTCAGCAAATATTAGTTTTACCTTTACACAACACTATTTATGAATTACATCCATTTCCTACTTACATAATTGGTGCCACTAGAATGTGCTGACTTAGACTTGTTACAATGGAACCCACAACAGTTATAGCATCTTCGTACATCAATAGCATCGTAAACCGAACAATAATCATATCCTACAACTACCTTACCAGAATTTAAAAGAGCATAATAGGTATTGCGATCTACTTGAATTAGAGCTTGGAACAGATTGTTATTTTTTTTCAGGGGTTTCATTGAAATTACCTCACAATTACTCTTTTCTGAAAAGCTAGTTCTGTTTTGATTTAGCATAAAGTTTAAGAACTTTTGGGTTTCTAAATTCTCTGACATTCCAACAATTTTGAGTCTAGGATTCAGTAGTGGTCATTGTTTAATCTCATAATCCTTGCTCATTGTCTCACTCGCTAACTCTTTTAATTTTGTAACATTATTCTTATCCTCACAGCTGATTAATACACTTCCGCCCCGCTTGTTTTTAATATTGGTGATATTAATGTTAGTTAGATTCAATGGGATTCACAGTTTTTAATATATCTGATTTAGTTTTAATTGATTTTTGAGTTCCAGATAAGGGCTTTATAATTTATGGGGGTTCATAATTTTTATTTAACAACTTTCGAATAACTCTTTGCCTCAGAGTTCGGTGGAATAATAACTTTTTCACACAATTCTTTGACTTTGCAGTCCAGACTATTTTGTAATTTATCTTCCAACTGAATAAATTTGCTATTAAGATCACTTTGCAAAGAATTAAAAAGTAAGTCTAAACTATCAGCAACATTGTTTTTCATTAATTTCGACAGGTTATCTTATATTTGTTTTAAATTAGAAGGAACAGACCTATCAATTATTTCACATGATCTTTTACATACATCGCATAAGAAAAGAAGATTACTATATTTCGATATAAATTCAAAATGTTTTTCATCAATATTAACACAATTTATATGACAAGGTAAACCACAAATGCCCTCGCATGATATTATGATTATTAGTAATATCTGGATTTCTTCGTCTTCAAATCTACAATATGTAACGATTTCATTTACTTGTGACCAAATGTCTTTTTGAATGTAATTTGGATTGTCATCGTGGTTTATAATAGTGGTATATAATTTATTTAAGAAACAAAATATTAACATTAGTTCTATATGTTTACAAAAGTCTATTAAATTTTGAATAATAATTCATTGATTTTTACTTCTGTATCTATTAGACTTTTCCAATTTTGTTATTTGTTTAGTGTGTATGCTATGGTGTTAAGCTCTTTTGATATATTATTTTTGTTTACCCGTATTTGTTCTAATTTCATATTAAATTTGTCAATTAGATGTTTTTCGTTTTTTATTATTAGATTATTTTGATTTTGAAGAATCTTTTGATTATTTTTTAATTGGTCTATCAGAGTGTCACATTTTTCTGCATCACTTTGATCTAGGTTCCCTGTAATTGACTTGATGTTCCCTAGCCCATTTATTAGACCTCGTTTATTTCTTTTATTAAATAGTTTTTGAATTTGTTGTGTTAGATCATTAGGGAAATAAGATAAAGCTTCACTTTGTTCTTCTAGCTAATGTTTGTTCTCTATTTGTTTTATGTAATTTATTGTAATATTATTTAATTTTGAATATTCTTTTATAGTAGGGTGATATTATAATTAAAATAGTGTATGATTTCTCCTTGTTTTATTTTACATTTACCGATTCTAAATAAAAGGAATCTATTGTTTTTCGAGATGTTTATTAGTTGACCGGTGGTAAAGATCCTGGAATCAGAATTTGATTTTACCTAATTTGAATTTCCGAATACGCCTTTTATTTTTGATTTCTACTGTTCCTAATATTGGGTTATAATTTTCGACAGTAACGTTTTTGAATATGGGTTTTTTATATTTGTGCATTAATCTATTATTTTGTTTAACATAGACATTCTCCGGAATTTTTAAAGATAGTTCGTTTTCTTTTATTCTTTTTGCTTTATCTTTATCAATTAATTTATTTATTATTTTATTTGTTTCTGATTTATTAATAAAATAATCGTTTATTACCTCTTCTTTGGATTTTTGTTTTTGAAAATATTTATTTTGTTCATCCTGTCCGAAAATTATTTCACAAGCGGTCATTTTTGTTATTGAGTGTTTGGTGTTATTGTATGCTATTATTGCTTTATTTATATTTTTTTGTAAATCTTTCTTTTTGTTTGTTGAGTTTAATATCCGAAGATGTTCTATTAATACAGAGAGAAACATTTCTACATTTGACTTTCGGTTTGATATACTGATTAAGTGTAATTTTATATCGTGATTATTACAATATTTTTTTACTAAAGCATTGTTAAATTCTCGTCCATGATCTGCGATGATTATATTTGTTTTTTTGTAAGTTTTCATAAATTCTTCGATTATTAACATTGTTTCTTTTCCAGTTTTATTAAAAGTGGGATGGATGAATCCAAATTTCGAAAACTGGTCAAATGTAGTGATGAAATATTCTTTTCAATAGACGATGGTTTCTGGAAATCAGCCAACTTTATTCTTTCAACCTCGACAGTTTCGACCCCACATGGGTCTTCTTCAGGAGATGAAATTTTTCAGTTTGCTAATCATAGTATATGTATAATTTAAATATAAATGTATTTTTGAAACATGGAAAAGTCAAAATGTAAAAATATAAATAAATAAATAGTGAATGTTAAATTTTCATTTAACAGTGTCGAAAAAATTGTAAAATAGTCATATAAAATAAAATAAAAATAAAATTTTTAAACAATAAAAATGGTGTGCCACACCCTAACGGACAACTTGCACTAAGTACAAGGGAGTACAGAATTATTTCGTTCAGGGTTTGTTCGTATTGTTTGGAAATTAATATTAAGTATTTGATTTTTGGGAATATATAATTTTTTAATGTTTCTAATTATTGTTCTTCCATTTTATGTATGTTAATATTTATTATAAATTTTTGTTTTTGATGGAAAATATTTTTTAAATTTTTATTTCAAATGGTTTTTTAGAAAAGTGAAATATTATTTGGTTTTTTGCTATATTTATTATATTGTCTACAAATATTATTCTGTTAACTGGATTCTTATTCGAACTATGAATTGTGTTTCCGAATTCTGATTGATTTACGTCTATGCTTTGTTTTTATTTCTGTCATTTTCATCGATTGATATTTGATGAAAACCCGAGTGCAAATCTAATGTGGTAAAGAATTTTTGTTTGCCATTGTGATCTAATATTGAGTCGATATTGGGTAAAGGAAATTTGTCTTCAATTGTTTTTTGATTTAGTTTGCGAAAGTCTATTACTAATCTTGTTTTGCGTTTGCCTGATGCATCATTCTTTTTTGGCACTATCCATATCGGTGAATTATATGAGCTTTTTGATTTTTATCCAACACCGTGTAATTATAACGATATAAGTATGATGTTTTTAGATAAATAAAGTAGGTCATAAGTCACTAGTGAGCTAAATATATTAGCTCACTGTTTTTTGGTTCGTATCATAGTAACTACGTTATAAAACCTTCTCTACACTATTTTGTTCCTAAATGTCATTTCGAAATTCCATCTGTCAAAAATCTTATATGTATTTTATATCAATGATTAAAATGTGTTGGATAAAATGTTGTATGGCACACGTGTGTTAATTACCTAAGTCACTTGAAAAAATACCACATTTGGCCTAACGGCTTCGTGAGCTAAACTTTTCCCACGTGACTTATCTGTAATGTAACACACTTGTACCATAAATAACTATTGAATTACTTTAGTTTTTAATAAATTTTGAATATGCTCCTCAATGTCTTTTTCGTATATTTGTGGGAGGCTATAGTTCGTCTATTCTGATTTTATGCGTAGTAGTGTTTGTGACGGATAGTTCTTCGTCTGGGTTTGGAAATAAATCTTAATATTTTTCTAATAAAGTTTTATTTTTTTCATTTTGTTCCTGTCTGAATTGTATAAAAGGGTTATTTAATGTTTGTGAAGATAATAATTTAAATTTCTTATTTCCGAGTGTTATAATTTTATTTTTAAAGTCTATTAAAGCATTACAATGTTCTAATATTTTTACGGCAAATAACATATTACTTTCCTTATGAAGCTCATGTATAAAGAATTCAAAAATTTTGCCTTGAATTTTTATTTCAACACAATTTTTACATTTTAATTTTCCTTGGGCTGTTTTGAAAGTAATTTGTATATGAATAATTTTTAAATTTCTTTGTTTAACAATAGCTGGAAAAATTAAATTTATATCGGAACCATAATCAATCAGTAGTTACCAGGGTTCAGGAGCGAGGATGGGAGTCAGGATGGACTGGTACTAGAGGAATAAGCAAACACTTCTGTTTCTACCCAAAAATATTAATATATATTCTAGAAAAATAAATACAATTTATTGTACTATATATAAAAATGATGATGGCCGTTTAGTGTTTGGCTGCCGAAGCGAGCTCTCTGGGCCGGGGCAACCTATAACAAAGCAGACACGGTGATACGGCGAGGCTCAGTACGGTTCAGGTAAGAACGCCTCAATACGGCTTAGGAACGGTTCAGTACGCCGTATGTTAGGTAGTTAGGCGGATGAGAAGGAAAGGGTGCTCGCCGGACTAATAATAATAATAATAATGTGTGATGTGCTCCGATGTAGGCTGGCTATAGCTTCTGCAGAGTGGTGTATGTGTGGTGAGTGTATTTGTTTGTGTTTGGAGTAGAATGTAAGCTAGTACATTGTCAGTGCACTCTCTAGACCTATCGCCAGGCGATAGGTAACCCAAGTCACACGTCAGTTGTGAAGGAAGCCTACACAACGGAGAGGTGTATTTGAATTAATTTTCATTAATTCAGTTTGGATCACAGTGCGACGTGTTGAAATGTAAAGTGTACCTCAAGCACAGGGGAAACCGAAGGACTCGGAGAAAAACCCCTGCTAGCGGACGGATGAAGCACTTGGGAATCGAACTGACGACCCCAGAGGTGCTGGTCGAGCAGCATAACCACAAGACCACCGACGCGCCGTCGCTCGCCGGACTAGTGTCCGGGCTTATATAGCCGCAGCTACGGAGTGGGTGACAGCGCTAGTAGTGGGATCGGGGCACGACGTGATCCGATGTGTTCCGAGACTAGCCAGACAGCCAGTTAGCAACGTTAGCTTCGTGCTATGAAGATGCTGACGTTACATCCTCCCCTTTCTTTCGGAGCACGAAACGTTCACGCGTAGTGATCTCATACCGGTGGTCGGCTTCGTGTCGGCGGTGTGCGGATTACTGATTGATGCAGCGTGAGGCGCTGCAGGCTCGTCACCTCCACCCTGGCGACTGCTCCCCTCTCCACATGGTTTCAACTCACTCACATATATATGGCGTAGGTAGCGCCCGCCGGTAGTTCGGAAATCAACTATTACTGGTGAGAGGATGCGGTGCACTCTATACGGGCCAGAATAAACGGGAGCTAGCTTTGCGTTAAAGCCTTGTCTTTTGTCGGATAAATGGTGTTCTTTCTTCATCACTTGTTCTCCGATAGAGGGACGCCGGGTTATAGTTTTAGCGATACCGAGATGTCCTGCCGTCGGGTCGCCATGTGCTTCTTTTAATATTTCGGGTCGCTGGTATGTGGGTATGCATAGTTTCCAGTCTTCGTCCGGTGTCGTCTCATAAAAATTTAATGTATGCAGGATATGGCGGTAAAGTTTCCCGCTGCGGATACAATACTCAGGATTATCGGCTGCATTTTGTTGAACAGCGGCCATTTTTCGGTCGTACCACTTGCAACGTTTGGCCGGTCGTGCGGCACTTATGGCGGTCGGTTCGGGTTGTCGTGAAAGGGTGTCCGCAACTCGGTTCAGCGTTCCCTTACGGTATATAATGTCGTAATCATATTGTTGGGGGCCGGTGACAATACGGAATTGTGCTTCAATACGGCATTCGAGAGTTATCTGGTTTAGCAGGTCGACTCCGAGTATAACGGCGGATTCGAGGGTCTCCATAACAAGAAATGAGTGACTTGTCTTCTGGCCGGCGATCTCAATCCGTAGAGTCATATGTTCTGCTATTTGCACTTCGGTGCCGTCAGCTAATCGTGCGTTGGTATCCTCGTGGTTCAGAACGTATCCCTTTTCTTGGCAGCGCGCGGCGGTTGTGCCACTGATATATGACACCACTGAGCCAGTGTCTACCAGCGCGTTAACGATTACGCCGCATAACGTTATGGGAACATGCGGTCGCGGGTCGGTTGGTTGATTGCTTCCTTCTGGGCGATGGCGTTCGGCAGTCGGTCGGTAGCAGTACCTCTACCCGCCAACGCGTTTCCCGGCCGGTGGCAACTGCAATCTTTGGTAAGCGTGTCAGCTGTACCACAATATGAGCAAAATATTTTCCCGGGTCTGCGGCAGTCTCGGCGGGTATGTCCTCTCTGCCCGCATCTCCAACAGCATTCATTCCGCTGATAAACCATGCTAATAGAGGTGCGTGGAGTTTGGGTTCTCGACGACGGCTGGCTCCGATAAGCTGTCTCCGGCATAAGCGACTGGGCAGCAGAGGGTGGTGCTCGGAAGACTGATTGCTGTCGTCGGATTTCTTCGTATTCATCTGCCCTTGCAACCAGGTCGGAGATGCTCGAAATTTCGGCTCTACGGATGTAAAGTTGGTATTCGGGGCGTAGATTCCGATACAGGCGATCTAACTGACTTTTCTCGCTCATTTCTCCGAGACGGCGCATCAGTGTACGGAGAGCTGTGACGTATGGACGGACTGGTTCATCTGCCCCTTGAGTTCGGTCTCGGACAGCGTCTTCGAGTTGAATCCGTAATCCGGTGGGGAGATAATAGAGTCGTAAGTCTTGGAGAAAATCTTTTCATCCGGTTCAGCTATCGCGGCTATTACGGTACCAGAGCAGGGCTTCGCCTCGTAGCAATTCAGGTAACGCGGTAAGCATCTGGGAATCAGAAAAATAGTAGCCCGCTCTTAGTTCTTCCACGCGCTCGATGAATGTCAGGACATTCTTTCCGTCGAACTGGCAGTTCCATTTCCGGACCGTATCAAGAATGCATGCAGCAGCCGGAGGTGCGCTCATAAGCCCGGTCGTGGTGGGAACATAAGCCGCGGGATTTAATTTTACATCGGTTCTATTGGTATTTTCAAGTTCGCGCAGTTGATCGGTTTGATTTAGCGGTACTTTATCGGTAGGTGCTAATAAAGGTGTGTCGGGATTATCCTTAATAAAGCTACAAAGACGCTTTCTTAATTCCTCCACTGTTCCCGTGGAATCCAACTGCACAGCAGTGAGTTTCTTTATCAACTCATCTTTGGATAATCGGTAAATCCACGATGTTGGGTTTTCGTTCGGCATTTTAGAAATTACTCAATATATAATAATGACTAACCAAAAATTTAGAAAAGAATACAGAAGTGTATCACCTTTCTTCCCAGCTCGAATGATTTGGTGATATAAATCAACCCGGTCTTAGGACGCTAGGTTTTAGTGGCGCAAAATATCCTGGGTTGAGCCTCGGTTCGCTCAGATGGAGAAGGCGAGGTTCGGCAAAAGAACAAAAATGCTTCGGAGAGGGCGCCAGTCGGTCAAAAGGCGTCAACAGCTCAACAACTGGACCGACACTTCGCAGGATAAACTGGTAATAAGGGGGGGGGGGGAGTGAAAGCAATATGTTTAAAAGTTGCGTACTATTGAGAAACTATATTCAAACTTGCGTGATACAAATAAAATCGGGTAACGCAAGGCGTCACGCTACAGGACGTCCAAACAGCGAGCGTAAGGAAATTGAAATAAAACGTTTCGCTGTACGCGAGGGTCGTAGTGGTCACGATAGCGGGGAGGATAGCGTATCAGGGAACACCCTATAAAACATATGAATGGCGCAAAACGACGTATTTGAATTGATGGTACCACCTTTCCTAAATACTTGGCGCAAACTGGCTAAATGTACGCAGATCCTACAAACTATGTTCACCGTGCTACGTGCGCGCAGCGTCAACCTAAAATGAAATAAGCTCAACAACGGCTTGTCTGGATGTTCGGTATGCGTAATGACACTCGAATTGTCCCGAATAACAACCAGAATAAAAATGTATAAATAAATACAACAATTAAATAAATGTACTAAACAATAATTCGAATAAACGTAACGGTCGAATAAACAACAATAAATAATAAGGGTAATAAACAACCATAAAAAAAAATAATAAAAGTCTTAGCTGTTGTTGGAGAGTCAGCCTGACGTCACGGATGTCGCTGTTATCCTGAACTTCCGAGATGGCGGGTATCCTAATGGCGGCAATTGCAAGGTACAGGTCTGGACTTCGCGTACTGGTTCGATCACGCTCCAACAATTCTTTCCAACAATGCTTGGCCAACACAGCTCCAAAATTGCACCACGTTACCAGCAAGTAAGCGTGCATAAACAACCACGTGGATAGGAGGTTGTACAATCGACTCAAATAATCGACGCCAATAAAATGACTGTACGTCGAATAAACGAAGATAATGTACAAAAACCAACAAATAGAAAAATACAACAACGGAAGAAGCCTAAAAGAGAAACTGAACGTTAGGATTTTGAACATTGAACCATGATGCAGAATTACGGACTTTATTTATTACTTTAGCAAAAATGAAAAATTTATTAATACTTGAATAATATTAAAAAGAAAAAAAAGTTAAATATGGAATAAAACTTTAAATATACAACATTACTTTGAACTGAATCTATCTTACCTAAGTTGGAATGCGGCTTAAACGTGAATTAAATTTTGAACACGTCGAAAAAGTATAAATCCGGGCAGGCTCGTAGAATAAACACAATATTCTTTACTGTGTGAAGCACAAAATCCCACAAAAGTGGTTTAGTTTCGGGTAGCCAAACTACCAAACAAAAAAAAACTAATAACTGCAGCACACAACTTTCTCTCGTGAGATTAAAATTGCAAGTAATTCTCCTTTGCCAAAAGTTACTTAGGATAAGTCAGAAAAAGGGATCAGGTAAGTGCACGCATCCAATTGCATTAACTTTTAAAATAGTGGTTCAACGCAGTCTCCTTAGTTTCTCACGCCTATGCACATTTCAATGCGGAAGGGTAAGGCTGGTGGCCTAACTTGGTATAAATAAACCACATGTGTTTAAGACTTTTTAGTTAAGTGTGAAAGAATGTGATGATTGATAAATGGATGACAAGCGGACAAGGCGGTCAGGAAATCTCGACAAGGTAAGGGGTGAAATAAGAATGATTCTACAATATTAATTATTTACTCTATAGGGATACGGAAGTGAATTAAAAGGAATGAAAAACGATGATCACAATTTGAGGTTAGATGACACAACACAAGGAACTGGAGCTCTGAAATTACAATACATGACACTAAAATAACAACTGGATTCTTTAAAACTACTAAACAGGTATGTTACTACGACACGGTTAAACTGACAACTAACGCAAACGAAATTACTTAGGATTGACGGGATCTGGATTCAAGGAATGAATTATGAAAATGCGAGTGAAAATGAGAAAAATGATCAGGATGAAATCTGGCCGTCACAAGTGTTTACTTTAACGGTCTCTGTTCGGGCGCCATACTCTCATTCCCCGCCGGTCGGTTGCTCAGTAGTTACCAGGGTTCAGGAGCGAGGATGGGAGTCAGGACGGACTGGTACTAGAGGAATAAGCAAACACTTCTGTTTCTACCCAAAAATATAAATATATATTCTAGAAAAATAAATATAATTTGGAGGTTATATCTCACCGGTAGGCTCTGGCGTTGAAGTTCAACGTCCCCTTTTGGGGCTCCCTGGTGGGTGGACCGTTGGTGAGATGAAGTTTCTTTTCCCCATAGACAACACCAGTGGGCGCGTCTTCGGACACCCCATTACCAATGGGTGCGTCGTCGGACACCCCATCAACTGCTCCCAAGCCCAAGAGGCAGACAACGGTTTAGAGTTTTGTCCTAAAAATTAGGGTCTATTTTGTGATTCGCATGGAATAATACACGAGAGAATTATGACTTATACTTCCCAGCAGAATGGTGAGGCTTAGCATATCAATAGAACATTGATGGATCTTGTTAGTAATACGATGAACGACAGTAAATTACAGAAATATTTATGGGCAGAATTAACATACACAGCTGTATATATTCGAAACCGAAAGACTAATCAACACGATGATACAAGAACTTCCCACGAAATTTGGACTAATAAGAAGCCAAGCATTGGACATCTCAAAGTAATAGGATGTAAAACTTTTGCGTACATTTCAAAACAAAGGCAAAATTCAAAACTTGTTTAAAGAGCAAAACAAGGGTACTTACTTAGATATACATTATTTGGTAGAGGATTCAGAATATGGATTCCGAAGCAAAAGCAAATAATTGAATCACGAGATTGTACATTCAATGAAATTGTTAAATACAATATTAAACATAAAATAAATGAAACTGAAGATAAATAATATGAGACAGACACTTTAGAAGAAATAGCTGATGATGAAAATAAACAAAAGGAAACAATTGCAACAGAAGACTCGTCGCATAATAATTCACAACCAGACAAAAATTGAAACTAAATAAAGAAATGAACCAAAAATTAAATCACAGTCAACAAAAGAAAACAGGAAGACCAATAAAAAACACTAACCAGAATTATATATCAGAAAGAAAACAACAAATGAAGTTAAGAGGGAAGAAATATGAAGAGGTTTGTGTAGATGAATTACAAGAGGTCAGTGAACCTATTTTGTTTCGAGATGCTATCAAATAAAGTGACTCTGATAGATGGTTGAAAGCGATTCTAGATGAAATAGATTCGTTAATGCATCATGAAGAAGACTATAGAATAGTCGAAACGTTGGTTGTGAAATAAAATTTCTCAATATTAAGACTGCCGTCCAATTTTTACTTCCTTGAAATACATCATAAAGTTTTAGATTTATCAGAAATACCCCTGGAATAAATCCTGTAAACTGCAGATGGATCTATAAAAAGAAAGAAAATACAGATTAAGAAAGAATAGTACATGAAGCACGCCTTATTGCTAAAAGATTTACACAGCAGAAAGGAATAAATTATGTTGAAAGGTATTCTTAAATTTCCAGCTTTGAGACTACCAAATTACTCACAGTGTCGGCTACAGAAAAGAACTGGATAATGAACCAATACGACGTGAAGACTGCGTATTTACACAGTGTGTCAGATATTACAATTTATATGGCTTTGTGGAGAACGGCGAAGAGAAACTACATTGCAAACTTCACAAATTTATTTATAGATTGAAACAGAGCGGACTTTGTTGGAATGAGCATTTTTGATTCAACTTTCAGAAAAAGTGGATTCGAAAGAAATTAAATAGATCCATGTGTATACAAACTTACAACAAAAGAAGTTAATGCAATTTTAACTGTATATGTAGCATATATAGAATGTAGAATTTGTAATGTCAGAAAACCAAATCATTTGAGAAAACGTAAAGAAACTTCTAGAAAAATAGTTTGAAGTTAAATATATTAAATTGTTAATTTATTTATTGGGTGTAGAGTTTAATTATTCAGGTACCAAAATGAAATAAGTATAACACAAAAAAATATTGAAATATGGTTACAACGATTTCGCATTATGCAACAAGAATGAAAAACCCATGGAACCACGACCAGAATTTTTCGATGAAGAAGTAAAGTAGTATCGGAAAACTTTCCTTTTCGAAAAATAATTGGAAGACTGCTGTAATGTAACAGTACGTTACCTACCTCCTTCGCAAACATTCATAAATTGGCCAAAGATCATCTAGTGGAAGGTTTAACTTACCCTACGTTGTGTTTATTTAAATAAGTAACCCTTCATCGTCGTAATACAGAGTAGCTGTTGAAAGTGGAGGATTTTGGACAGGTATTTGATAAAATAAAAGAATGATATTCACTCCAAAAGACAGACCAAATATCTGACTTGTGCATTTATTATAATTAAATTAAATCGGAAAGTGCTGTGGAATATTACGCTCTCTGGTATTCACCTTATGAACCTGAGGGAAACCACAGCCAAAACCTCAGGTAGAGAGACAATTTTGAACATTTAACAATCACATAAAAATATTGCATTCAATTCATAAAGAGTTGTCCCAATAATTTATTACAATCATTTATGGTAAAATTGAGTTATTGCGACCAAACTAATATTGGAAGTCATTGACAATGGTAAGTGTATGCGTGTTGGTTTGCGTGGGTTTTTATTAATTATTTCAGAGTCGGCATGCCGTTGTTCTGATATCTTTTGTTTCTGGGGGCGCTCGGCATTGCCTGAGGGCCAGTGTTTTTGGGGTAGATACCCAGCTGAGCTGGCGAATCTAAAGCGATTACCACTGAGTGGTCGCACGCTCCTCGTAGTGCCGGTGCCGCACTACGGTTGTGTATTGTTTATTTATACCCAAGTGAACATTCGTTCGTGCTGATACGGCACATTCTTGAGCCTGAGAGTTTGTGCAGAGCACAAAGTCTCGCAAATTACAATTGTTAGACAACCAATATTAGATCGGTATATTTAATAAAAATATGATATCATTGTGACAACTATAAAACATTTAGAGATATTTATATAAAGAAAATAACAGACACATACCTAGCTTGTCCGAGTAGCCTCGAAGTCGATGGGAATGGAATTCCTCGGTGGATTGTTGGTGGTCGAGTGTTATAATGGAATGGAAGAATTTAGAGGATCTCGAAGGTAGTCTCGACGCCAGACATCAGGCCTACGAACGTCAAGAGACTTCCCACGAGAAGGAGAACCTACCCCGACGCCAGACAACAGCCTAATAACGTCAAGCAGCAGGTTCGTAGAGTGCACTAGGTCGTCTCGACGCCAGACATCAGGCCTACGAACGTCAAGAGACTTCCCAGTGGAAAGGAGAAACCACCACGACGCCAGACAACGGCCTAATAACGTCAAGCAGCGGGTTCGTAGAGTGCACTAGGTCGTCTCGACGCCAGACATCAGGCCTACGAACGTCAAGAGACTTCCTAGTAGAAAGGAGAAACCACCACGACGCCAGACAACAGCCTACGAACGTCAAGCAGCGGGTTCATAGAGTGCACTAGGTCGTCTCGACGCCAGACATCAGGCCTACGAACGTCAAGAGACTTCCCAGTGGAAAGGAGAAACCACCACGACGCCAGACAACGGCCTAATAACGTCAAGTAGCGGGTTCATAGGTATGGGTTGGAGAGGAGTGGAGTTACAGACACCAGGAGGCTTACCTCGGACAAGCCAAGCATAAGGGAGTCCTGGATCCGACTCCCCGAGTACAGATTTGGACTCGGGTTATATACAAAAATGTCCCTCTTCTCTCCTTCAGAATGAGGGCGGTTCGGGGGTAGTCCACGATCCAAGCGCGTGATCGTCGAATGCATCTTAAAAATGCACGTGCAGGCTCAGCGTCTCGAAGTCTGACCCTTTCAAGTGGTTTTGCCGTCTGGCTTGGGCGCCAGGACGTGGAGTCCATGGGCGTGCGGATGATCCCTTGAGTACTTTTGTACATTTCAAAAATATCTAACAAAACATAATATTCTTTGTCACATTACATATTTATTTATATCAATTAGCAACACCAGCTGGAAGGAATACATTGGGTCACCTGTCCTAGCGTGAATTAGCGAAATTTAGTTTAATTAAAATATATCCTTTTATTTATATTGGACGTATTTTACAATGGAATAATACAAATGATCTGTGTTGTACTAACACAATATTTTAAAGATTTTTACGAATGATTTTAATACATAATAATTTATCAACTTTATCTTGTTAAAACTACCGGTACTTACATGAAAATTGAAAGGGCATGGTTTTTACCAATTTAATATTGAAATAGATATTTCTGTTATTTAAAATACTTGATTTGCGCATCCGAGCATATTTAAACAAATAACAAATTTATATAATAATTCACGGAAGTATTAGTATCATAGAGAAATTTGTGACCTCTACGCCTATGTGTAAGTTATATTCCCACATGTGGCAAAGTGTCGTCTGCCGAGGGTATGGCTATTTGACCCATATTCTTAGCAGGTAATAATGAAACTAAGATAACAAAAATTTTGTTATACTATGCTGCGTTTAAAAATACAAACAGATGTCTTTAAAATAAAATGTTCAAAAAATTATTTTATCTAAATAAAGATTATGTTAAATATTATTAACAAAATGATACATGCA
This sequence comes from Stenolophus ochropezus, assembly GCA_035578165.1. NCBI lineage: Eukaryota > Metazoa > Arthropoda > Insecta > Coleoptera > Carabidae > Stenolophus > Stenolophus ochropezus. The sequence goes on along the minus strand of JAQOWZ010000024.1, from coordinate 2,638,573 downwards.
AGCAGTACTGCTTCAAACTCCCCCAGATATTTAATTGTATTAGCCAGCAATCAGATGAGCGAATACAGTAAATATCTCATGCATTATTATTTTGTTAGTTTGTACTATATATGCATTAACTATTTTCCAAATTATTTACTTCTATCTACATCAAGTCTCATGCACAAAAATAAATAAAACTAGTGACATACAGACTGGGTTTGTTTTGTTTTTGTTTAATGAATATATCGGTGAGACTGGACGCTCTTATTATTATTATTATTTATTAGTTTAACAATTGGTTTCAATTTATAACAAAGAAAAATTTTCAATTTTTTATAATTTACCAATATCTTATCACCAACCTCTGTTCTTCCCGCGATGTTTCTTCTGTGCTGATTTGGATATAGCCAAGAATGTGGAAACTAAAGTTGTTGTGGATTGTTGATAATTTTGGGTTATATTTTTCTTCAATTCTTGTTCTTGTGCGGCAGTTGTAGAGAAAGGCGACGTCGTTGGTGCTTCTGGGGATGTCTTTTTGTCCTCTAGTCCTGCAGATGATTAATTTGGTGTTTTACTTAACTTGAATGATGATTTTTACTGGGTTTGATACCATCCGAGTTGATGAAACGTACTGTCGTTGTTTTGAACGTCAATAATTTCATTGAATTTTAAAGCTGATCCTTATGTCCTCTTCATTTGGGGTTGTCGGTGGGTGTACTTATATCTTCTTCCTTTGTGATAGTCGGTGGATGTACTTATGTTTTCTTCATTTGAAGTAATCGATAGATGTACTGATGTTTTCTTCATTTGTGGTAGTCGGTATCTGCACTCCCCCGATAATATACTATATCTGCAAACATTTCAATCCTTGTTCTTCTTATATGTATGGTGACGATGATTGTTATCTCCTTTGCAGATTACATATTATCTTTGAATTATTTATCTGACTTTCAACACTTCAATAACAGTAGAAGATTTTTTATATTTCATTGCACTACACTCTATACTGCACTAAATTTCACTGATATATATTCCATTACACTACACACTACACTGCACTAAATTTCGCTGATATATATTTCATTACACTACACACTACACTGCACTAAATTTCACTGATATATATTTCATTACACTAAATTGCACTATGAGTATATGATATTGACTTACCTTACATATTGTTGAGTCGAATAAATTATTAGTAGGTACTAATTCTTTATCCAATATCAGGTGTAATCCTATTCTTCATCTAAAGCTGGATTATATTCTTGGAATCATGTAATAGCACGTCCTGTTGTATTTTGGAGTTATTTCCCATATGCGTTGATTGCAAATTGTAATGTAAATCTTGTGAACTCATAGTTTGTCTTCGTTCTTCATTCTTGAAATTTTCCAATATGATTTAATATCAGATTTCAGTAATTAATTGTTGATAAATTACTGGTATGCTTCCTGGGCATTCCTGGTATTTGTTTATTAGGTCCTGGCCTATTTTTTCCATTCTTCCTTCGGATGCAATGAATGTTTTTCCTACAAGCTACCTGCTCAAGTGTTTGGGGTCGATGTCCTCCTTCGGGGTGATAATTTCCTAGTTGATGTCGGTAATTCGATCTCCTTGTTCGGCACACGTCTTGTCTTTTAGAAATTTCTGCTTCTAGCTGCACACTTGACACTATAGTTCTTCATTGTTGTTTGTTATTGTTGGCATTACACTTTAATCACCGTATCATTTCAAACACTTGAACTCGTCGTAAAATATTCCAGATGTTTCACAAAACTGGGAATATTTTTTAACAGTATTTCGGAACTCAGGTCAAAAGACCTTTTCAAGTGTTATGGGTTGTTTCACGATATAAGGGAATGCATCTGCGTTACTAATGTTAATTTTATTTCATTGTTGATTACAAGCATAATTTTGATTTGTTTTGAAAATTTAGTTTTATATCAATATATTTTTTTTTCCAAACACAGGAAAGACAATAGAATCTCCTTTTATAAACAAACATCTGATTTTAATCAGATAAATTTTTATTTTGACAAAAATAATTATTGTTAGAATAATTATTAATTTTTTTTGTTTCTAATCTATACGAAAGTTAATATTTTATTTCTGAATCAAAGGTCTCGTGCCTTTATAATAAGTTTTAGTTGTATTTTATTCGCATAGCGATCAACATCTAAGAGTGTTTTCGAATCACTCATATGCAGCGGTTTATAATTAACGATTTATCGATGCTGGGATTTGAACCACAGATCTCACATTATTGTTAATTTAAATAATTGAATTCAATTTTAATTTTGGAACGGACAACAAGTTGAAAATAATTTATAGACAGCATAAAATAATTATTAAGCAATTTAACAATTTTTTCTTCATCTTGTTTTTATTTAATTATTTTGACTTATTTCGTTATTTGCAATTTACTTCAGAACATTTGTTATTATATTACAACTTGAGATGTCTCGGTCAATCCCTTATACCATGGAACATACCATCTGGCGCGTCGAACCGATTCCGAAATTTAAGATTTCACATAACGCGCTAAATTTATTAATTGATAAATATCACTCTTCTACCAAATATTCTGTCCTCTCCCCCAATTAACAGCTTTTAAGACTCTGTATCCTGGTCACGGCACCATTTTTTGTAACAGTACGTTACCTACCTCCTTCGCAAACATTCATAAATTGGCCAAAGATCATCTAGTGGAAGGTTTAACTTACCCTACGTTGTGTTTATTTAAATAAGTAACCCTTCATCGTCGTAATACAGAGTAGCTGTTGAAAGTGGAGGATTTTGGACAGGTATTTGATAAAATAAAAGAATGATATTCACTCCAAAAGACAGACCAAATATCTGACTTGTGCATTTATTATAATTAAATTAAATCGGAAAGTGCTGTGGAATATTACGCTCTCTGGTATTCACCTTATGAACCTGAGGGAAACCACAGCCAAAACCTCAGGTAGAGAGACAATTTTGAACATTTAACAATCACATAAAAATATTGCATTCAATTCATAAAGAGTTGTCCCAATAATTTATTACAATCATTTATGGTAAAATTGAGTTATTGCGACCAAACTAATATTGGAAGTCATTGACAATGGTAAGTGTATGCGTGTTGGTTTGCGTGGGTTTTTATTAATTATTTCAGAGTCGGCATGCCGTTGTTCTGATATCTTTTGTTTCTGGGGGCGCTCGGCATTGCCTGAGGGCCAGTGTTTTTGGGGTAGATACCCAGCTGAGCTGGCGAATCTAAAGCGATTACCACTGAGTGGTCGCACGCTCCTCGTAGTGCCGGTGCCGCACTACGGTTGTGTATTGTTTATTTATACCCAAGTGAACATTCGTTCGTGCTGATACGGCACATTCTTGAGCCTGAGAGTTTGTGCAGAGCACAAAGTCTCGCAAATTACAATTGTTAGACAACCAATATTAGATCGGTATATTTAATAAAAATATGATATCATTGTGACAACTATAAAACATTTAGAGATATTTATATAAAGAAAATAACAGACACATACCTAGCTTGTCCGAGTAGCCTCGAAGTCGATGGGAATGGAATTCCTCGGTGGATTGTTGGTGGTCGAGTGTTATAATGGAATGGAAGAATTTAGAGGATCTCGAAGGTAGTCTCGACGCCAGACATCAGGCCTACGAACGTCAAGAGACTTCCCACGAGAAGGAGAACCTACCCCGACGCCAGACAACAGCCTAATAACGTCAAGCAGCAGGTTCGTAGAGTGCACTAGGTCGTCTCGACGCCAGACATCAGGCCTACGAACGTCAAGAGACTTCCCAGTGGAAAGGAGAAACCACCACGACGCCAGACAACGGCCTAATAACGTCAAGCAGCGGGTTCGTAGAGTGCACTAGGTCGTCTCGACGCCAGACATCAGGCCTACGAACGTCAAGAGACTTCCTAGTAGAAAGGAGAAACCACCACGACGCCAGACAACAGCCTACGAACGTCAAGCAGCGGGTTCATAGAGTGCACTAGGTCGTCTCGACGCCAGACATCAGGCCTACGAACGTCAAGAGACTTCCCAGTGGAAAGGAGAAACCACCACGACGCCAGACAACGGCCTAATAACGTCAAGTAGCGGGTTCATAGGTATGGGTTGGAGAGGAGTGGAGTTACAGACACCAGGAGGCTTACCTCGGACAAGCCAAGCATAAGGGAGTCCTGGATCCGACTCCCCGAGTACAGATTTGGACTCGGGTTATATACAAAAATGTCCCTCTTCTCTCCTTCAGAATGAGGGCGGTTCGGGGGTAGTCCACGATCCAAGCGCGTGATCGTCGAATGCATCTTAAAAATGCACGTGCAGGCTCAGCATCTCGAAGTCTGACCCTTTCAAGTGGTTTTGCCGTCTGGCTTGGGCGCCAGGACGTGGAGTCCATGGGCGTGCGGATGATCCCTTGAGTACTTTTGTACATTTCAAAAATATCTAACTAAACATAATATTCTTTGTCACATTACATATTTATTTATATCAATTAGCAACACCAGCTGGAAGGAATACATTGGGTCACCTGTCCTAGCGTGAATTAGCGAAATTTAGTTTAATTAAAATATATCCTTTTATTTATATTGGACGTATTTTACAATGGAATAATACAAATGATCTGTGTTGTACTAACACAATATTTTAAAGATTTTTACGAATGATTTTAATACATAATAATTTATCAACTTTATCTTGTTAAAACTACCGGTACTTACATGAAAATTGAAAGGGCATGGTTTTTACCAATTTAATATTGAAATAGATATTTCTGTTATTTAAAATACTTGATTTGCGCATCCGAGCATATTTAAACAAATAACAAATTTATATAATAATTCACGGAAGTATTAGTATCATAGAGAAATTTGTGACCTCTACGCCTATGTGTAAGTTATATTCCCACATGTGGCAAAGTGTCGTCTGCCGAGGGTATGGCTATTTGACCCATATTCTTAGCAGGTAATAATGAAACTAAGATAACAAAAATTTTGTTATACTATGCTGCGTTTAAAAATACAAACAGATGTCTTTAAAATAAAATGTTCAAAAAATTATTTTATCTAAATAAAGATTATGTTAAATATTATTAACAAAATGATACATGCAAGCAGTACTGCTTCAGTATTTATCTCAAAAAACGAGATCTGATATCTCGTTTGCAGTTGGAAGATTGTCAAAATATTGTAACGTTTATTTATTTAGGTTAAGTGTAAAAATAATTGAAACACTAATATTTATATACCTAAGTTTAATAAATAAAGTATGAATAATAAAAGATGATAATAAAAATAAATAATAAGTAATTTAAGAAGAACACTTATTGATAAAAACATTTAACACTAGGCACTTTTTATTTACCCGATATATATTCCCACCAACTATTTACGTTCACTACAAGTTTTAATATCAGACTGTCCTCGCGGTCTTTTCTGCTCAGGTTTAAATAGTAGAGCAATTAAGTTCAATAATATTCTCGTATTTTAGACCCATCTGTACAATAGAAGCGTTACGACTCAGTCTTGACATATATGCTAACGGCCGTTGCTCGCGATGTGATCGGTACATTGCTCCCTCCTTAAGACTGTTTCGTCCTGGAACAGTTCGTGATGCTGAAATCTGCACGCATCACCCGTGGTGCATCTGGGGGTTTTGAACAACCTTTTTTTGTCCTTTAGGGTTGAAGCTGCAGACTAGAATTTTCACTCCGGTAATATGGAAAACTCTCTCTAACTTGCTTCTAACAATCCTCCAATCTAAACCATCTAGTCCACAACCTATTTTCAGTACTGCCAGCGTCGTGACGTCGTTCTCCATTAGATGCTCCTTCATATCGCACAGCGAGTCTCATAAACTGCGATATGACGGCTTCTGATATAAGTATTGTTTTGTAACCAGATAGTTTATATACCGATTGTGTTCTACGATATCATCCTTCAGTTGTAGCGTTTTTCCAACGGTTGAACATTGGTTGGCCAGTTCTTGTACTCGTTCAAATTTTTTTTTTAAAACTGAAGCGATGCCGAGGGCTTTTTAATGTCTTTCGCTACACAATGAGCGAGGGAATAATCGTGGGATACGGTGAACAAATCTCGTTGTTCTTCTCTTGTTACGCCATACCGTGCCTTGTGACCAGTGAAATGGCTTTCCATGAAGTCTTCAAATGTGGGTTCCTGAGCTACAACCCGACGAACCGTCGCTCCACGGTGATCGCCATACGTATCACCAGCGAAAGGGGTTAACCAATTGAAGTGGACTACTCTCGGCTTTTTATTAGGTGTTTCCCTAATTCTGTAGCCCACAATTCTCTTGCAGCTTCTCTGGCGAACCACGGCGCATTTGTGGATTGTAAAGCCCTACTAAATTTTCAGGTTGGTATCCCAGCAAACACTATTTCATAGCTTTTACGTAACTCTTATGTAACATTTGTACTTGTATGTATCGTGCGATGTACCATGTGACGCCTATATAACTTGCATGTATAGTCCTATGTTAGACTTTGGTCTCTGCTTATGTACATAAGAAGTACATACCACGGGACATGTATATAATATTACTACAATATATACCTGGTATGTTATTTGTATACATCATATATACATTAGATCATATATGTATGTTACGTAATTCTATTACTTACTTGGTACGTTACCTGAATATATCCGATGTACATTATGAAATACATATATTTTATGTCATATACCATACATACCTGATATAATATCTGTTTATGTGATGAAAAGTACTTATCAATTAATTAAATTAAAAATTTAGTTCAATATTAAGGGTTTTTATTTGTGACTAACGCATATATGGCACATATAACATAGTAGAAAAAATAAATTATCATGTTCATTCATTTCCCCAGCATTTTCGGTAGAACTGTTGCTGTTGTTCATATTTTCTATGATTCTACGACGTTTCTGTGTGTAGGAAACTTCACTAAACATCTTTCGTTGTATTATAACGAAAATGTATCTATAAATAATATGCAAAATTTTATCAATAATGAATAACCCTACTTTCAAGATAAAATGCAAGAACGAAAGTTTTAGGTTATGTGTACGCTAACTTGTAAAAAGTTACTTACCAGAATAAAATTGCACAAAAAGGTTTATTATTGATTTTATAATTTATGTAGGTATTTAGAAAACAATAATTCAATAATAAACTAGTAGTAACTAACAAAACAAAACAATTAAGAGCTACACACGTGCCATTATCGGCTAAAAAGGCGCCAAACAATGAACAAAACTGCGGTGGGAGACAGGTATGATGGTGTGCCAACGCTCACACACCGAACCGTGATGATAAAGAAGGGATCGCTTGCTTTCACATTTGTTTCCTAGCGGGCCAAATATTAAATTATATAAAAAAATCCCACAGTAAACATTAAAATAGTAAAAATATATAAAACAAATTATCGTACACAGCAAAATATAATATTAAGATTCGATAAGTGATATATGCTTATTTTGCTCTTATAATTACATAAAAACTAAATAATTTGATCAATCAAGTATAACAGTTAATCTCTAAAAATCACATATTGTAATTCAAAAAATATTTTTATATATGAATTTAACATAATTTCACATACATATCACTTAATTATTTTTTATTTAATAACTGGTAAAGTTGAATACGTCTACTTTATTACGTATGCGTTAATGATGTGGTATTAATTAATTATCAATATAAAATTACCTACATATGTACCACTAACATACGTGTTGTTATATAAATATCTCTATATACCGTGTACGTCTCAACTATATAATCATCTATTGTACTATCAAGTAAACTTTGGGGATATAACAAGTACATAGACAACAATATATACATTTTCGGACATACCAAATACGTCGAATTTACGTAGTAATTATTACATACTTTGATGAAAGTAGCAAGAACATAACATGGATATAAATAACGGTATGTATTTTACATAGGTACCAGATATGTACGTAGAACATGAATGACATTTGTGCTTGTAATTATACGTTTTTCAGCCATGATGTTGTACTGGTCCTTCATCCGATCGCTGGCACCTTAAATTCTTACATGGACTTATTCATGGATGTCATGCATTCTTCTCCGTAAGCCCGTTACGTAGTGCTCCCTGACTAGATGTTCAGGTCGCATAGTAAGCGCAACTCCTGCCCGAATAAGATGTTAGATGGTGTCTGCGCTGTTGTCTGAACGATTAACTAACAAGATCAGATGAAGATGTCGGTTCCAGTCTTGTTGATGGTTAGAGACTATCTTCGACAAATACCAATTGATTGATCTATTAATCCGTTCAATCATGCCATCAGATTACGGGTGTAATGCAGTTGTTCTGGTTTTGTAGAGTTCTAATATCTTACAGATATTTTGAAATAGAGCAAACTCGAAAATCCTTCCTTGGTCGGAAGAAATTTCTCGCGGTACTCCAAATCGGCAGATGCATTCTTTTATTAAAACTTCAGCTACCGTTAAAGCTTCCTCGTTGAGCCTCAACCCACATAGTGAAGTAGTCCGTTACTACCACTATGTATTTATTGCGTCCATTACCCAATCGTCAGTTTCTGATAATAGTCCGGCTACGTTAATCACAATGCGTTCAAAGGGACTTCTATCGTTATACTAGCGTATTGAAGCTCTTCTGTTTCTATGTGCAGGATATTAACTTGAAATTTTATATACTTATCAGAGAATATTAATTATATGGATCACACTTATTTGAAATATGTAATTTCGTCTACAGGGCGAGATTTATTAAATTTAAAATATAATATTTTCGTTCAAAATCAGACAGCCATGGAAATAAAAGAAAATATTTATCTGACAGTTTAGTAAAGTATCACTGATTTTAATTCTTATTCCCTGTATTTTAATATTAATTAAGTTGAATTTAGTTTCTTTTTATTAAATAATATACCAATATTACAAAAATATAAATATCTACAATGGCATGTTATTAACTGTCAGAACTGTCACATAGATATTTTCTTTTATTTCCATGGCTGACTGATTTTGAACGAAAATGTTAGATTTTATAATTTAATAAAGTCTTGCAGACGAAATTACATATTTCAAATAACTGTAATCCATAGAAAAAATATTTCCTAATAAGCATACAAAATTTCAAGTTAATATCTTGCACTGGGGAGATACTATTCATAATTAACTGATTTCTGCTGCTGGAAACTTTCCATTTAAATTTCCATTAACTCAATAATTCTATTATATATTAACAATGATATAGATTGTGCCTATATTATGAATAAAATCATTTTCAAGTCCCTAAATTATCAGCCAGACATACAAATACTTTCTACATTAAAATTACACGATCGAATACAGTATTGAAATCACCGTTAAATAAAATTCTTCAGAATTATCAGTGTACGAAAAAATGCATTATTATTTATCTTAAATCATATATACATCTATTTACTTTTTTCCCTTACCCTAGAATTGAACAGTTGTCGGTTGGGTATTTAATTGAAATAATAATAATAATAATAATAATTTCTTGCACCACTCTTTAAAATATTTTTTTTCAATTTAGCCAGAAAAATTGTTGGCACAATCTCTTGAGGGTTTTATTCACTCGAAAATGTCCTCCACCAGATCCGTCCTGGATATCTTCCAATACTTTCCCTATTCTTTTCCTAGGGATTATCCGCTGGATCCTACTCTCGGTACCTTCAGTATTCTCTATGACACGTTTCACGAGGTTTTCTTCTACCACAATAGACTCCCACTGTGCCCCATACGATTTTACACCTTGTGAGTGACGTGCAACGTCTTCTCAAACTGGTTTGCAATCGCCATGTTTCCAATCCAGTATGATCTTCAAGTCCAAATCATTGTTTTGGACCTTGCGAAGGTCTTCGGTTTGCCAACTATCATCGACTACTGTTGTTCTAGCGAGAGTAAATAATTCTTCTTCTTGTCCATTGTAGTGCTTACATTTTTTTGGTAAGGTCTTCTGGATAATGCGTCAGCAATACGATGGCTGGTACCTGCCCGATGCTCGATAACAAAGTTATATTTTTGCAATCTTTTAATCCATCTAGCCGCCTGACTTTCGGGATTCTTAACTTGTAGCAGCCATTTGAGAGAGAATCTACCGTATAAATATTTTTAGGAGTGCTCTACGGATTTCACATCTGCCAAAAGTTCTTTTCTGGTGACCCAATAATTCCACTCTGGTTTTGACAAGGTCTTACTAAAGTAGGCAATAACCTTCTCTTCTCCGTTTTGTATCGGGGAAAGAAAGCCACCAATTCAAACGTTGCTAGCATCTGTATCTAGACTGAACTCTCATTCAGGTATAGGATAACTTAGTACAGGTGCGCTTGTCAAAGAATGTTTTAATTGTTTAAAAACGGCTTGATAGTCCATCTCCTAGATAAATATTCTGCCTTTTTCTGTAAGTCTTGTCAATGGTTTCACTATGTTGGCAAATCCAGGTAGGAAACGTCGGAACTACTCACATAGACCAAGGAAACTTCTCAATTCGTGTTTATCTCTTGGTACTGGCCAGTCACTCACAGCCCTTATTTTCTCAGGGTCAACTACAATACCCTTACTAAAAATTACGTGTCCAAGATAATGAACTTCTCTCTGAAATTAGTGACACTTCTTTGGATTGAGCTCTAGGTAAGCCTTCCTCAACCTTTGGAAAACCTATTCCAAGTTCTTCATGTGGTCCTCGAATATGCTTCCTACCAATATTTATATATTTCTCATTTAATATTTTATTCTAGTAAGTTTATTCTAAATAGTTTATATCATACACAGTTGTCGAGATTTCATTAGCAACTATTCGGATCTCGGAAACTATAACAGCTACGATTTCGGTTAAATTGGAGTTATTGTCCGCATCTCGGGGGAAATTTTAACGGTGTCCTTATTATCCCAAAATTCCCTATAGGTTATAAAAAAATGACGGAAAAATGATTTTGGTCGTGAAAGTCATATTTGATTCTGACTCAAAATATTGTTATTTTTTTGTCTTTTCTACGATATTAATATTGCATTACTTTGTGACGAAGCGTCACGATACAGTTTTATTTTAACAGTATTTTTGAACGTAAATTTGAAGTCAAATTTACCGCAGCTCTACCTTCCAAATATTTTAAAAACTATTGCCTAGACTTTGCATTCGAATCAAGCAACCGCGCAAGGCCAGCACGCGCATGTCTAGTAATGGCGGAAGAACATGGAGTTTTATTTGTTTACATCGTGTTTTTGTGAAGTTGTTCCACAAACCATTACTCTGATTTTCTTGATTCGAACACTATAAGATGCAAGATAATGTTCTACGTAGTGTAGTGCCAAACACATCGCAGTGGTTTTTGTGAAAGTGTAGTTTTGAAGAACATAACCACCGAACATGTGTTTGGATTGTAGTCAAGTTACTCGTTCAGTTAATTTCATGCGGCGAAATTAACTCGTTTAGTGACTTAAGGCAATAGTAAGTGTTTTTATTACTGTTTGTATTGTATTTAAATGTTATTTATTTATATTTATATTTATATATTGTATTTATAATTGTTTTGTGACTATGTTCACCTCTGATGATGGGTACGAGAGGAAGGGGGTGAACATTTTTATAAAAGCGCGGTCTTTGACCGACTCAGGGCTTTTTTTAGTGAGTTTTTGGCCAAATAAAGACGTAAAAAATAAAAGTTGTGAAGCAGAGTTTTTATTTGAATTATTTTCAGTTGTTTTCCTATCCTTCCACTAGTGAACGTAAGGTAAGTGGAAGTGAAGTATTTAGAGGAAAGTTGGATTAGTGTTTTGCCGTTTTTCACACCCTTATGTGAGCAAAACGTGTTGGTGAAAAAAAATCGTTCATTTTCATCCCATGCACAAGTTGTGCGAAAGTTGCGATAGTTTGTGAATTCCGATTACTAGGGGCGAAGAAGAACTAGTGATTGCGCTACCACTATCGAGATAATTTTGGATGAATTTCGGCGTAGAAAGAATCCTCGAATCCGTCATTTTGCTTCGTGAGTCGCGGAACAGGATTCGGCTTGTCCATCGGCCACCGCCAGGACTAATCAAGGATAGTTCTGCTGAATTTGGTTTTGCGTTCGTTTTTACCTCGCCCTCGCATCGCGTGCACGTGGGTGAGCGAGCAACGCAGGTTGTAAGAATAACCGATTTTTATCCGAAATTTATTTATGCTTTTATTTACGTCTTTTTACTGTCTTTTTTTTGAAAAGTCGCTCCGTGATGTTGTGTTCAAGCGAGCGACCACAACCCATGTTGGAATCCGAACCTTGGACATTTTTCTCCATTGAGATATCCGTGGCCGTCGTCACTGGAAGCCTGCGAGTTAGACGTCTCTACCGTTACGTAGAGTGGCGCCCGAGATTTGGAAACGAGTAGTGCGACAGCGTTTGTATATTTTATTATACCGTGCCTGTCGACTAATGGTTGTGCTTTTGCACGAGTTATTGTTTTGTAGGCTATGACGACGTATTTTCATTGTGTGACGCGAAGGTAACGTCGTAGTCCGTCACACGTTTTCGAGAACGATAGGGACTGACGACGTAACGACGTCACATAATTTTTGACGCCCGAGCAGGGACGTGGGTATTCCAACCAGTCGAGATTGAATTAAAAACTTACTGAAAAAAAAGAGCATCGTGCATGGAAGCAGTACGTTCCATCGGTCATGCAGGAAGAGGTGATGAGTGCCAATCCAGCCTATACAGAAGCTGACCATTTGGGTACCGCGAGGACCATAGTCAGGGTAATGGCTACTGTTCTACTGGCCAGATATGTCTCGAGACATCGCCAGTACGAGCGTAGTTATACCAGCTGTTACTGGCACGAGCCAGAGCTAGGGATTACCGGAAGAATACAGATGACAAGGATCAGGAGGCCGTGGGACACAGGTAGTGTCGAGGAATTTTTTTTGTAGGGCCGTAACCCCGTACAGCAACTACCCCACTGGAGTGGTGGGGATCGGAGCTGCTGTAGCGAAAGTGATGCCGAGGATCATGAGGGCCATGGGACACGGGTTGTGTCGGGCCGTTACCCGGTACAGTAGGTGGCCAAGGGCTTCCTCGCGTGGCTCGACGACGCATTGGGTTCGTCTGGATGTCGAGCACGAGGAAGGGTCACAGGGCTACTGTAGCGAGAGTGATGCCGAGGATGATGGGAGCCATAGGACACAGGTGTGTCGAGTTTTTTTTAGGGCCATTTCCCCGGACAGCAGCTAGTCGGATACCTCTTGCGTGGCTCGACAGGTGCCTTGAGTTAGTCGGGATATCGAGCACGTCGAAGAGCGTTGGAGCTGCTGGGGCGAATAAGATCCAGAACTTGGTCATCTGTAGACAGTTCGGCAATCTCAGATGAAGGAAGATTGGCTCATTGGAGAGGATTGGCAGTAATGAAGCTCATCTGGTGATAACTTCTTTTGTTTTAGAGTCCGCACATGGCATTAAACAAACACACGTTTTTACGTCCCGTTGTGTTTGTCGATCTGTGTTTGTGTACCATGGATGGTGAGTTCTACACCCGATGAACGGCCAAAGACGGTCCGTATCGGTGTACATTGAGTCCATACGCTGTATATCGTAACCTGGTTTTATTTCTTTTTATTTTTTTGTTACGGTTTGTTTGCAAAACCAGAGCGTAAGTATACAGCCAACGTGATCCAAACTGATAGCAAAAGTTGATAAAATTTTTGTGTGTTTGATAGTAATGGACTGTAGGAATAGTGCCAGCCAGTCAGTACCTGGGAACGCGACCCAGGGATTCAAGGAATGGAACGTCGAGAGACGCGGGCGCCGGGAGTTACGCAGCGACAGTAGGTGCCGTCAACACTGCTGCAGAAGTGGCGACACGCACCGCTGATCGTCATGCAGGACCACCTACGGCAAACTCGTCGAAGTCACCATCGTCTCCACGCGAGTAACTCGACGACATCACCGACTGGTTACCGGAGAACGCATAGGACCTGGTGCTACTGCACCAGCGGAAAAGTTCGCGTCCGGATACACTTTCTTACGCTGGGCGACGATTACGAATCCCGGGACGGATTCGTCGGCTACTCTCGCTCAGGCGCTGATAACTCACCAGGCGGACAAGAGGAAGACCGATTAAGTATAACCGTTTTTTTATTGGTTTTTTTTTACGGTTTTGCGTGGGAAGGTAGACGCATTTTTTTTACTGTTTTTTTTTTGTGAAGAAAAGGGGATGTGTGACGAAGCGTCACGATACAGTTTTATTTTAACAGTATTTTTGAACGTAAATTTGAAGTCAAATTTACCGCAGCTCTACCTTCCAAATATTTTAAAAACTATTGCCTAGACTTTGCATTCGAATCAAGCAACCGCGCAAGGCCAGCACGCGCATGTCTAGTAATGGCGGAAGAACATGGAGTTTTATTTGTTTACATCGTGTTTTTGTGAAGTTGTTCCACAAACCATTACTCTGATTTTCTTGATTCGAACACTATAAGATGCAAGATAATGTTCTACGTAGTGTAGTGCCAAACACATCGCAGTGGTTTTTGTGAAAGTGTAGTTTTGAAGAACATAACCACTGAACATGTGTTTGGATTGTAGTCAAGTTACTCGTTCAGTTAATTTCATGCGGCGAAATTAACTCGTTTAGTGACTTAAGGCAATAGTAAGTGTTTTTATTACTGTTTGTATTGTATTTAAATGTTATTTATTTATATTTATATTTATATATTGTATTTATAATTGTTTTGTGACTATGTTCACCTCTGATGATGGGTACGAGAGGAAGGGGGTGAACATTTTTATAAAAGCGCGGTCTTTGACCGACTCAGGGCTTTTTTTAGTGAGTTTTTGGCCAAATAAAGACGTAAAAAATAAAAGTTGTGAAGCAGAGTTTTTATTTGAATTATTTTCAGTTGTTTTCCTATCCTTCCACTAGTGAACGTAAGGTAAGTGGAAGTGAAGTATTTAGAGGAAAGTTGGATTAGTGTTTTGCCGTTTTTCACACCCTTATGTGAGCAAAACGTGTTGGTGAAAAAAAATCGTTCATTTTCATCCCATGCACAAGTTGTGCGAAAGTTGCGATAGTTTGTGAATTCCGATTACTAGGGGCGAAGAAGAACTAGTGATTGCGCTACCACTATCGAGATAATTTTGGATGAATTTCGGCGTAGAAAGAATCCTCGAATCCGTCATTTTGCTTCGTGAGTCGCGGAACAGGATTCGGCTTGTCCATCGGCCACCGCCAGGACTAATCAAGGATAGTTCTGCTGAATTTGGTTTTGCGTTCGTTTTTACCTCGCCCTCGCATCGCGTGCACGTGGGTGAGCGAGCAACGCAGGTTGTAAGAATAACCGATTTTTATCCGAAATTTATTTATGCTTTTATTTACGTCTTTTTACTGTCTTTTTTTTGAAAAGTCGCTCCGTGATGTTGTGTTCAAGCGAGCGACCACAACCCATGTTGGAATCCGAACCTTGGACATTTTTCTCCATTGAGATATCCGTGGCCGTCGTCACTGGAAGCCTGCGAGTTAGACGTCTCTACCGTTACGTAGAGTGGCGCCCGAGATTTGGAAACGAGTAGTGCGACAGCGTTTGTATATTTTATTATACCGTGCCTGTCGACTAATGGTTGTGCTTATGCACGAGTTATTGTTTTGTAGGCTATGACGACGTATTTTCATTGTGTGACGCGAAGGTAACGTCGTAGTCCGTCACACGTTTTCGAGAACGATAGGGACTGACGACGTAACGACGTCACAACTTTTATTTAGTTTTAGAAACAAATTATGATAAATAACTTGTCAAGGGTCAATGTTGCGTAGATTTAAGTAAGTATATGTTTAACTTTGGAATAATTTACATTTAATTGTGTTATTTAAGATTGTAAAATAAACATTTGTTTTTGCTTATATGAAGATAATGCTATTTTCCATATAAAAAATTAATTTTTCTCGTACAAAAAGTTATTTATCATAACTTCTTTGTAAAACTAAATCAAAATAATACAATATTAAGATCGTTAAAAAGAGAAAAATAAATAACATTTTTTGAGCCTCAAGTTATTATATTATTGAAATGATTTTCTTTTGTGTGCGTCACTGACTAGACAATAAAAGTATTTAACATTTTTATTTTAAACTCGGATATTCAATTGTTTAGGAATTATTTGTGGAACAAGAAATGGACCAAAATCAGTTTTCCACCATTTTCCTATGACCTTTGGGGAATTTTGGGATAACAAGAGGACCGTTAAAATCGCCTCCCTGGTGCGCACAATACCTGGCATTTAAACGAGTTTTCGCGATCCCACAGGTGGCCGATAAAATCCGGCTAATCTGTATAATTAAATAATTCTTGCAATATTTATTATAGACCCAGTAATGGATACTTACTTTTAAATTTCCAATATTTATAATCGTTTCATCATCACCGATTCCATCGGCAGCTAAAAGCAGCAATTAAATCTCACCACTACTATAAATAGACTAGTCCTTCCAACGGTTATGATAGGTATAAGAGCAGCCGGGAAACAAGATCTACGTACTACAGTCGCTGAGATGGTCTTCCAGGAGAATTCCTCGCTCCGCAATCAGGAAATTCTATTGAAGATTTCCCCAACTTTATTAAAAGCCTGCGAAAGAACATGAGAGACCCTACGACAGGTGCACGACACGGTTACAAAAATGTGTTTGTATTTACAGATCTTTCAAAAACACAACGTGTTTTCGTTTTGACTGACTAAAACCAGCATATGTCATTGCTGACGTTGACAGTTTAAGTGACATTGACAGGACAAATATTTTAACTGACATTGACATCACAGATGATAAGGTAGATATCCAATCTTCTACAAATATATTTCCTTAATCTATGATAAAGACCAGGGGGCTGAAACAGTATTGCAATGCGTGAAAACAAATTTCAATCTAGATCTCTTTGAAAAACTTTTCCGAAGCCGTTCATAGATGTCACCAGTAATTCCAAAATTTAGTGATTTTTTTTAGTAATATTAGATTATTATGTTTTTTGGTGACATTTATTTATGAATCTGTATTTTATCATCAAGTATCACATGAAATTCTTTTATTTTCTATTTATTATTTATTGTGTTAATTAATATATACTTCATATAAAGGTAACTGCTTAATAATGACATTACTAAAACATCTTTTAATGACAAATATTGCATGAATTACAATATAAAGAAATATATGTCAAACAAAAAAATAATAATTTGAAATGTGAAGATCGACATTACCGACCGTTACCTCACTTGTCAAATTTAGTTCCCAAAGCCGATGCTAAGGGGCGCTATAAATTGTTTTCACAGATAATAAGGTAGATATCCAATCTTCTACAAATATATTTCCTTAATCTAAGATAAAGACATTTCATCCGCAGTCCAACCTTAAGGTTCCTCAACGACCAGCAGCGATCACCTAGAAAGTTTATTTCACAGACCACGTCTACGTAGCGTCTTCGTGATTGAAAATCACTGGCAGGGGGTTACTGTGGCATTGTGGCAGTGTGGGAGTAAAATATACTCATGCACATCATATACCCCCACGCACATTACCTACTCAAGCACTTCATATATGCAATTCATTATTTGTAGAAAATTATACAGCACACTACAAAACCACAGATTACACATGGCTAACTATTTTATAAATTAATGTAATATATATATATATATATATATATATATATATATATATATATATATATATATATATATATATATATATATATATAGTCGAAATTTTTAAGCAGTAGAGAGACGTCATCAATATTTGTAACTAGATTATGACGTCACGAATTACATTAGTTTAGAAAATGTGTTGCGTGTTGCATATGGCAATGCCAAATTTAATAACAACAAATAAAATGATAACATACCTCTCGAACTGCTTTTAACGGCAGTAATGTTCCACCGTGTGCCAGTTCTTTTTCAAAATATGTAGTCGCATTTGCAGTTAGCACTTGCGACTGCTTCGATAATGCTTTAGGCATTATTACTTACGCTAATAAAATAAACGTATAACAAGAAGCAAAGAACACGAATACGAACAATTATAACGAACAATACAACTTAAACGAACAAACAAAGATTTTATATTATATTATTTGACAACTCAATCAATCGGCGTGACAAGAAACAAATATATGTAAACATATTTTATTTGAGTCGTAGCCAACGTGTGTTAAAAAAAATACACTGCAATTATTATAAATAAATTGAAATGTCATTAAATACCTTATATTTTAATTTGAAATAATAGTAAATATAATAAATAAGTATTTTTTTATGATACCTTTTTTTACTACTCGGTTTTCTAAATAAAAACATCTTTCGAAAATTTCTACAAGTTTTATTTCGTTTTGTAACGTTTTTTTCAGGTCTATGACGTCTCTCTACTGCTTAAAAATTTCTACTATATATATATACAGGGTGTTATATTTTTATTTTAGATTTATAGATTTATATTTATCTTTTTGTATTAGTATTTAACTGCAATAGTCAATTTCATATAGCACTTTGTTATTAGCTATGTATACACTTACTTATTCCTTTTTAATTGTTTGCTTTGATTTAAATACTGTCCCACATTTATCATTTCATTCCACATAGGTTAAGTTACATTGAGTTTTGTTATTTATAATATTTGACAAGTTGCGGAGAATTCGCAGCTGACCGTATTTTAAAGGTGCGTCCTTACTAGCTGCGTTTAATAAAAACTTGAAATAAATAAAATTACATCTTATTGAAATGTCTTCCATTCTTAAAGATAATATTAGAATAGTATTGGTTGTATATATGATCTCTGGAATATAAATGATCTAGTATTCGTCTTAATAATTCTTTAGAATTTAAAGTTTACTATTTATTACTATGGATGTGTCTGTAGCTTACAAATGTCTTCTTTTCATTAAAAATGTACATTTTATTGTCTCTTTCGTCTTCCGCTGTAAGATTATAGTTTCTTTTGAACCACAAGAAATTTCGGAGATTCTTCTTCGAACGGTGTGAAGAGATAGAGTTGTACGCGGGCGGCCTTTGATTTTTTTTTTTCACACGTATAAATAAATAATATTTCGACTGCTTTTATTTAAACATGAGAGGTGACGCATTTATGGATTTTAGCATCGAAATTTATGTGTGTCTCGCTCTAGTGTTGTCTGATGTTCCAAGAATACATTGTGCTTCGTGTGAGGATGTCCGATTGAGATGCGAGTCTAACTCTGCGAAGGATCTATTTATATATTCCCCCACGTCAACGTTTTGGACATCTCCACCTGGTGTGTTGCCGTCGCCGCCTACCATAATCTGCATCCCCGACCGTTCAACTGCCGCAGCCAACTCCTACAATTCCTGTGACCAGCCGTCACCGGATCTGGATAAGTTTTTACAGACTTGGTTTTTGTATATACCTTTCTTTGTTGTTCCTTGAAAAAAACTATATATGTTGTCTACGATTACTTAGTTATGCTCTGTCTTATATTTTCTTTTAGGGAACATTGATGAATATTTGATTTATTTGTAAATGCTTATTGAGTTGTCATTGTTGGGCGGCATTCAAGGTGTTATTGTTAATTTTGACTAGTGTGACTAACAAACAGGATATTTGTATTTTTGCCGTTCGCGGATTATTGTACATAGCCTATGACGTAAGGTTGGCCAATAATAGGCATATGGATGTCTATCAGGTTACTGGCTTTTTCGCGCCGTCAAATTGACTTTTATTAAACGTATAATTATATTTACTTCTTGGAAGTCTGGAGTATTATTTTGGGGGAGAACCTTATTTTTGACGTATGCAGGCAACATCGGAATCATGGGAGGTAGAGTAATTTTTTTTTATGTCTCGGTTAGAACCTTTTTCTTATTTTACTGTTTAAAATTACAAGGCACCCTATATCCTCTTTTAACTTTATTTTCGAATCACCTCATCTCCACTTTTCAAAAGCATGCGGCCGCATCTCAAACCAGCTAGAATTTCACGTCATATTTCTATATTATTGCAGCAAATAAAGGTTTTATCGTCCGAAAATTAGATTGTTTCACGATTTACTTTAATAGGTAGATCATTGACATAAATTGTGAAGAATAGCGGGGGTGTGGTTACAGTTGGTTCAAAATATATGGAATGATTAGATTTTTTTAATTTAAATAAAAAATTCCGTACGTGGCTGGTGACAAGTTTCAATGTTATTCATAATATTTTCTGCTAATGATACAAAACAAAAATCGGTAAACTCATGAGCTGTGATTCTGTATTTTGTATTATTATTATTATAGCTTCTGTTCGTTATTTATATTAATCTTTTTGGGGATTAAATGGGCTTAGTAGTTCCTTCGTGGTAATCTCGTTTATTCGGACATTTCGGGTTGTATAATTAACCCATCATCAGCTACATATGTTAATAATATAAAAATTACAATAGTAAAGAACAAGTAAAAAAGTTACAACTCACCAAATGATTAAATTTTGCGAAATATAAATGTAGTACAATAAGCGGAACATACATCGAAAGTTTGAATGTTAAATTTTGCTTGATTTGTTTTAAACAATATTGGAAATATAATTTTGGTAGTATGTAAAACTGGAAAGTTAAAAAATAATTAATTATTTAAAGTAAGGTTAACTCACTAAAACATTATTAGTTTATATCATGAACTTACCAAAAATATATTTAAATATTTTAAAGTTGAAATATAATGACATGAATTTTGCATTATAATTGTAAATAATAATAATAATAATAATAATAATAATAATAGTAGTAGCTTTATTCCTCGAGAAAATATACAATAATTTTATGGGAAGCGTCATAAACATATACGTATAAACACAGTACATAATATCAATAAATTACATACATTTAATTTAAAATTTATGTAACAATCAAGTTATGTGGTTGTCACCATTAAAATATTCGTTTAGATCATAAAAACAGTTTTGTTTAAGAAAATATTTAAGTTTTCGCTTAAATATACTTAAACTTGCACTGTCTTTTATGGTATGGGGTAATTTATTATAAATTTTAACTCCAATTGAGCCAGGTGCTAATCTACTGATCTTTAAATTGCTGAAAGGAATTCTAGGTTCATTTTTCCTTCTAGTATTGAAGTCATGAAAATCTTTATTGTATGAGAGAGAGTCTTTATTTTCATATATGAAAATGCTTGATTCCATTATCAATAAACAAGTTAGGGTTAGAATACCGTTTGAAATGAAAATATTTCTACATGAAACCCGCCTATTTGTCCCTGTTAAATATCGTAACACTCTCTTCTGACTCACAAATACGTTTGCCGCTTGTGTTGACGCGCCCCAAAAGCAGATCCCGTATCTAATGATAGATTCGACTTTTGCGAAATAAAACATTAATAGTTGGTTAATTGTTAAATATTGTTTGAGATATCTAATTTGAAAGCATATCTTATTTAAAATTGAAATGATAATCTCGCAATGATTATTCCACATTAAGTAAGTATCAAACGTGAATCCTAAAATTTTTGCATTTGATACCTTATTAATTGTGTTGTTTCCGGTACTGATATCAATATTCATATTTTTTGAATTTTGATACGTATGAAAACGCATGTAGTTTGTTTTAGACGTATTGAGGTGAAGTGAATTTTCATTACACCAAATTTCAAACTTTTTGAGATTATCATTACATTTAATTTGCAATGTAATATTATCTTTACTAGATATTATCAAAGTTGTGTCGTCTGCATAAAGTATTGAATCTATGTCGTCATTAAAAATCATACTAAGATCATTAATGTAAAGGACAAATAGTATGGGTGCTAGGATGCTACCTTGTGGGCAGCCAGTGTTTATGGTTAAACGGTTGGAGTGCGTTTTATCAGAGTGGGAGCCGCTATAGCTTTGAATGCACACAAACTGTTGGCGGTCTTTTAAAAAACTTCTTAGCCAATTCAGGGGTGTACCTCTGATCCCGGCCAGCTCCAATTTGGATATAAGACGATTATGATTTATACAGTCGAACGCCTTGCTCAGATCACAGAAAACAGCAACCGGGCATTCGCCACTCTCTAAATATATAATTATCTTTTCATATATAAGATGGACGGCTTTAACTGTTGAGCAGTTTTCTCTAAACCCGAACTGATTGTTATTGATTGTATTGTTTTTTTTTTTTTTTAAATGAATCGAGTCGTTGTAAGTAACTGTATTCAAACACTTTGGAAAAAACAGAGGGAATAGCTACTGGTCTGTAGTTATTTAACTCTTGTTTATCACCTTTCTTGAAGATAGGAATGATTTTATTTACTTTAATTGGTTCTGGAAACTGCCCGGATGCAAAAGAAATATTTATGCAATGTGTTAGCGGTGCGGTCAGAACATCTGCTACTATTTTTATAAGAAAACTCGGAATTTCATCCGAGCCCGATGACTTCTTGTTTTTGATTTTTGAGTTAATTAAATTGAATAACTCTTCCTCAGTATAAGGATACAAAAATAGAGATGCAGGCTGTCTCTGTGATCTAGGCAAAACTGAGCAGGTGGACTGGTTCGTATTCGCTAAAGAGGACACATCCCTAAAAAAACTGTTAAAATTTTCCGCTACTATACCTGGTTCCTCTGTAACGTTATTACCAATTTTTAATGTGATATTACTACGCGATTGTGTATTGAACTATTAATTAAGTTCCACACCGATTTGGAAATATTATCGGATAGCATGATTTTCCTTTGATAGAAAGATTTCTTTGTCGTGGTGATCAGAAGAGAGTGTTTACGTCTAGCTTCCTTGTATATTTGAGAAAGCTCAGGAAAGCGTTTTTGCAAAAGAAATAACTCTTTTAACAATTTGCTTGATGTTATTATTTCTTTGTTTACCCAGCTTTTATCAGTAGGTTTCATGACTTTTGTAACAGGAAAATGAACCTGAAACAAATACAAAAATATGTTATAAAATAGATTAAACGCTTTATTAGCATCAGGCTCATTCAGAACATGCTCCCAATTTTCTTGAGACAAACTATTGTAAAAATGATTTATGTTATTTTGGGAAAATATTCTTTTCGAAGAAGTTAAATTATTTTTTTGGAAGCCATGAGTCAGATTACAAAATATGCTTCTATTATCTGAAATGACATTCTCTAAAACATGACTATTACTGTTAAAATTTACAAAAATGTAATCTAGAAGATGTTTTCCCCGAGTAGGATTATTTACAATATTTATTAAATTATAAGTAATCAATACATCACAGAGAATTTTATGGTCTCGAGGGTCTCTATTAGGGTCTAGATTAAAATCTCCTCCAATAATTATTTTCCGATTTGTTTGAAATACTTTATCTAAAGCATCGGTCAAATTATTAATAAAAAGGTTAAAGTCGCAACCTGGAGTTCGATAACACGTGAGAATTAGGACGGAACTATACTTGTCCGGTTTCCAATGAATACCACAAATTTCAAAAATTTTGCCTATGCAACAATCATTAAGGTTTATGCCCGATATCTCTAGGTCTTTACGATACCATATTCCGACTCCACCCCCTTTAAAGTTTGTTCGGCAATAACTAGACCCGTGAATAAAATTATGAAAGTCTATTAAATCTACCTCATGTGATGAACGCCATGTTTCTGTTAGACAGAGAAATTTTAAATTACTTAACTTGCGAACATATTCTGAAGATATAAAGTCCACTTTTTCTTGTGTCAATGATTGACAGTTTAATAACAATATGTCTTCATGTAGGGGTGTTGCTATTTTTGGGTGCTTTTTGGTTGTTGAAGCGTGAGAGTTAAGAGATGGTATACCACAACTTGTTATCCTGTGGGATTCTTCCTCGGTTTTTTCTGAAAAAAACGCGAGAGGTACGCGCCGTACGGCCACTTATCTGCACAGAGGATTTCTTCAAAGTTTGCTAGGTTCACTGTTACTTTAAAGGATGTATAGTGGTCCGGATATTTGGAACCAATTTCTTCGCATTTTATCTCCGGATAATCCGTTTTCAAATGTGCAATTATATCGTCTGGTTTGGTACCTGGTTTGATGCGAGAGACAAATATAAAAGCTTTCTTTGGTGCTACAATTATATTAGATAGACCTTGTGATTTTCCAATTACTACATTATTAGAATTAGAATTGTTTTTACGGAATTTTTTTCCAACTTTTTCCCATTTACCTTCTTCGTTATAATGTATAATATCAGTTCGCTTTTGACTAGATTCTTTTGTTATGGTAGTGTCGTGGTAAATATCATTTTTTGAATATATAGCGCATGTTTTATTTATATTATTTGACATTGAATTGCTGTCAACGGTCAGGGTCATTTCAGTTTCAGTGTTCAAACAGTTAGGAGGCGTGTGAGTTATTTCTTCTTCATGTTCATTATTCTTCTTTTTATTATTATGTTTGTTGTTTTTTGTAAGTGGCTTTTGAATATTTTTATAAATTTTAGTTTCTAACAATTTTATGATTGTGGATTTGTCACTGATAATAGTACATTTATCACTGATTAATTTTTCTTTCTCTCGTATAATTTGTTTTAGGAAAGTAATTTCTCTACGTAGTTCATTTATTACGTTTATAGGGTCTGAAACGTAACCACGTGCATTGCCCGAGTCGTCAATTTTTTCATTGCAACAATTTGTTGCAGAGTCTTTGATTGTTAATCCTTTTCTTTTACAACAATTTTTGTGGAGAGCACTGTCACAGTTCACACACTTGATTAGATTGTTCACTGCTGATTTATTACACAGTTTACATCAGTGTTGAATCCAGGGGGGTGACCGGGGGTGAATTTCCCCCCCGGTGAAATGAAATTCCCCCCCGGACGAATGGCGAAAAAATATGAAACAATGTATTTTACTTTTCCTTATATTAATTTATTTAGAAGCTTTTATTAATATTTTTTTTATGAATTTGAAATATAGTATATTATCATTTATGTAATATTAGTTGCAATTTGCAAATAGTTTTACTAGAATAGTTCTACCATCATGTGCGTGTAGTTCGTTTGAATTAGTAACGCTTTAGTCATCCCCCTGCACCACTACATGCGCATACGCGCTCAGGTACCTACATCCTTCGTCCCATACCATTCAGTTGAAGTTAATTTGTTGCATAGGCTACACGATTTGTTTTCTTGCAACTGTAACCGTCTGCCTTTATATTATTTGTCTATTTGTCATTTATTGAGTACGGAATTTTTCTTTTTTATTAATAAACCAATACTACTAATTAGTACTACAATCCGTTATATTATCATAGATTGAGAATAAAAAAAAATGGCTGAAAAATTGGCTCAAAAAACATTGCACTCATATTTTTGTAAAAGACAAAAAATTAATTCTGTAGAAGTATTAGAAATAAAGCAATCTGAAGTAGATAACTCGGCGTCGATGGCAGTAACAACAGAAAATGTGATGGAAATTATTAATAAAAATACTGATAACAATACTGATGAAGAAAAGAATACAGTAGTAGAAAGTAGGAATCAGTTGGATAACAATAAGAAAAACATTAATTACAATAAAAATTGAGAAAACAAATATAAGTGGTTATATTTTGATAAAACTCGCGGTGGAGCCTTCTGCAAGTTTTGTGAAGTCTTTTTAAAAAATGATATAAATGCATTACAAAAAAGTGGTGGTATTTTTATTACAGTGCCTTTTGCAAATTTCCGAAAACCAACCGGAAAATCAGGAAAATTAGAAAAACATAATTCTTCAGATAGGCACGCCCGGAGTATGTCTATGGAAAAAAGTTATGCACAATCATTATGCAAACCACTTCACACTGTATTAGTTGTTTATTTAGTTAATGATTAATAAGAATATATACCTAATTATTTTCTTCAAACGTCATAAAAGTGACATCTTCTGTGACGTGATTGAAAAGGTTGAAGTTTAATTTCAACGCCGTTGTAATATAATTTTTTATTCTAACCGCCGTTTAATTTCTTCGCCGCCGTATGTAGAATCAGCCAATAAGAAGTAGCTTGTATAATAGAAATCTGTAATATCGCCCTAAATGTCACTATAAAAACTAGATAACCTAAGAATAAAGTTACTAAAAATTATAAATAACTGACAGGTAACCTATATATTAAACGTCAAATAGTAATTAATTTTTAAAATTTCTATGTTTGGAGAAAAAATAGCATGTGTTATTCAGAGTAAAAGTGTCTTTGTGTGCCTCGCATGCAATTGTCCGACTCGCTCCGCTCGTCGTGCAAACTTCCATGCTCGCCACACAAAGTATCACTTTTACTCTTAATAACACAATATACTATTATATGGTATTAATTTTTTTACACTTTTCGATATTATTTTGCATTTTCAGATTTTTCTACGGAAATATTAGTGTAAATTCTATATATTTTAATAGATATTTATGAACTTTTTTAAATGTATAGAATGGCGAATTATTAAAATAGCTCACAGATCTTCACTGTCCTAATATATCATTCTTAATGTGAAATTAAAAAAATATATATTTTTAAATAATATGATGATTCAAATTCATTCACCTCCAAAGTTTTCATTTTCCCCCCCGGTAAAATCTCCCTGGATTCAACACTGGTTTACATACAATTTTAGTGTATTCACTACTCTCTAAATTAGAGTGTTTACCTTTCGCCGCCATATTCTAATAAGATAAAAAACTTTGATAATATGAAATATTAGAACTGAACGCCATGATGAATGGCGTGAAACTGCATAAATTTATTAACAACAGAGAGGAGGTTAATCAAGTGAGAAGAAGAATAAGAATAAGAAGCATAATTTTGTTTCTGTCAGATATACAACATTTGAAGCAGGAAAATAGGAAAAATTGAATCGGAATTGCTGTCAATGTTTTTTAAAAAGTTGATTTAAATGTTCGACGTTATCATTAAAATCTGTTTGGTGGTTTACTGCAATGTTTTTATTCATGTTAATTTGACAAGTTTCGTATAGGAGTCTGGTGTATTTTGAAGTTATTTTATCTATTATTTTGTCATCTTTGAAATTAAATTTATGGCCTGTTTCACAAAGATGTTTGCAAAGGGCGCTATGATGTTCGTTGAATCTTTGACAGTGGAAGTTATTCTGGTATAGTCTTTTTTTGTAACGGTTGAGTGGTTTCTCCAATATATATTTTGTTGCAAATACCGTAATTAATCTGGTAGATGACATTTTTTTCTTTCTCTAGTTCAATTTTATCTTTTAATTTAGTATGTAGTGAATTAGTAGTAGTATTATTGCAATTTGCAATTTTGATATTTGATAATGTATTGACATTTTTGATTCTGTGGTTAATATTAGTGTTATAAGGGATTTTGGCGTAGATAGTAGTTGGGAGGGGTTCTCCAGTAACAACTTATTGGGGGCGGCGGTTTTATATATATACAGGGTGAATCTGGGAAGACGCCCCCCCCCCCCTTTAACTTTTTTATTATAAGTAATAGAAAAAAATGGCTCATATAAAAGTTTTATTATTTTACATATATTAGTTGATGGCAGATGTAGATATTTTTTATAAAGTCAGGTTTACAAGATACGACTATCAACTTTTATTTTTCAAATGGCAACCTATAATTATTTTAATAAAATAGAAACCGCCATTTTTTTATCTTTTCAACGATGTATTAACTTTTATTAATGTATTTGAAAAATTTCGAGAAAAATGAGATATTTAAAAATATTTGAAATAATTATTAAATAAATATTATAGGTGGCTATATAAAAATAAACAAAACGTAACAATGTAAAATAATTAAATTAATGTCAAAAATGTATACATTTGTTTATTACTTACTGAGAAGGATGTTTACCCGATTTCAAGAAACATGGCCACCTATGATATTTGTTTAAAAATTATTTCTGACATTTCTAAATGATCTCATTTTTCTCGAAATTTTTCAAATACATTAATAAAAGTTAATACATCGTTGAAAAGAGAAAAAAATGGCGATTTCTATTTTATTAAAATAATTATAGGTTGTCATTTGAAAAATAAAAGTTGATAGTCGTATCTTGTAAACCTGACTTTATAAAAAATATCTACATCTGCCATCAAATAATATATGTAAAATTATAAAACTTTTATATGCGCCATTTTTTTTCTATTACTTATAATAAAAAAGTTAAGGGGGGGGGGGGGCGTCTTCCCAGACTCACACTGTATATATATATATATATATATATATATATATATATATATATATATATATATATATATATATATATATATCATAAGAATATTACGACTTTAAGAGGATGTATTGGAAAACAAATAAATAATAATAACGCTGCGTTGGAAATTTTAGTTGCGAATAAAAAAGCACTGAATTTTTTACTGAAGATGCTCGGATATTTATTGAAAGCTACATTGTTGCCATTATTGTTTAGATTATTTTTCTGAAAATGATGCTAAAATGCAAAATTTAGAAAAAAATATATACCTAGTACTATTTAATCGTGTATAGGTTAATTTAATCGTAACCTATATGGCTAAATTTGATTTTGATTTATTAGTTGCCAAAGATAACTTATCATACCATTATCCTATCATTAATAAAATTTAATTATAACTCATATACACCCACTAATGATTTTTTTTTTGTTTGTTTCTAATTTGTTCTTGGGGGCTCACTATTAAATCGTCAGGACGAAACTGAACATATTTCAAATAGCCAATAGAACATATATAGCGTATTACACACTTAAGCAACAACTACAAGTATCACATACATGCACATAAACCTTGGCATCCCAGTAACTTTATATCCCTGCAAGCCAAATGGTTAGGAGATATTTATTATCTACAGACAGTCAATCACACGAACAAGCGTAGTGTACAATTAAAGTGTCTGGCAACTGAGCTGGTACTGCGAGTGTGAGAGATTCATTACTAAAATATTAGGCAGTTACGCGGTAATTAGTGTCCGCGAAGCCAACGTCTACTAAGATTGATGGTAAGTGGATTTTTAAACGTGCACTTGATTAGGGCACAGTCTACTATACCCGAGAGAACGCAATCTAGTAATATTTCTACAAAATTATTATATCTATTAATTCATACGTATATTCGTTAAAATAATAAAAACTGTGAACACACGATTAAATTAACCTAAGAAAAAGAGCAGTGATGATAGAAATAGTATGATTAATTGGCAGGATGAGTAGTCAAGAAGTATCAAAAGAGCTATCATTTTTCTCCACTGTACATTAAAGATTAAAAGTCAAGATTCCTCCCTCCACGGAAATTTAAAAACTTATTTGAAAAATTTGTATCTAATAGAAGACGCCACTTGTAAATGTAATTTAATTCTTTATCATCAGAGAAAAGAATCAAAATTTTAAGTAGTAAGTTTTAAGTGAGGATCAACAGTGGGAAATAGAGTATATATATATATATATATATATATATATATATATATATATGTATATAATCCGATAATTAGTTTCAGAGAAATATCGTTTAAAACAAATTTTATCAGGTGTGCAAAATTGCAATCAAGTAGGCTTAAACAAATGACTGAAACTCAAGTATCAGTTTATTAGGTATTCAAAATGACTACCACCAACTTCCATACAACAATAAAGATTTTGCTCAAAATTTTGGAGCTACGGTAGTTTGCCGTAAATCTTCTAAAGATTCGGGTAGCGTGACATAAACTTTAGACTTCAAATAACTCCACAAAAAGAAATTTTACTTACGAATTACTTGTTTATTACAAACAACTTGTCGAAAGAATTGTTTATTTAGTTTCTGTCATTTGTTTAAGCCTGATTTGAAAAATAAAAAAACTGTTGAAAAGAAAATTGAAAGGCCTTTCGAAATGTGTCATATTTGACACCCTTTTCCATTTAAAATTTTTGAGGTGCAGTCCACCCTTATTTTAGGGTTGAAGTTATGCCATTGGTACTAATCCATTCGGGTGCAAAATTGATGTTAAGTGGCCATAAATTGCGCTGTTAATTTTCATTGGGCCATTCTGTATATATTATATGTATACCGGGTGTCCCAGCTCGACCGACACAAGGGAGTTTTACATGGGAAATCAGTTAATTATGAATAGTATCTCCCCAGTGCAAGGTATTAACGTGAAATTTTGTAAACTTATCGGAGAATATTAATTCTATGGATCACACTCTTTTGAAATATGCAATTTCGACTGCAGGGTTAGATTTATTAAATTTAAAATCTAATATTGTTTTTCAAAAATCAGACAGCTATGAAAAAAAAGAAAATATTTATCTGACAGTTTAGTGAAGTATCACTGATTTTAATTCTTATTCCCTGTATTTTAATATTATTTAAGTTGAATTTAGTTTCTTTTGTTAAATAATATACCAATATTACAAAAATATAAATATCTACAATGGCATAGGTAGTAACGTAGATATTTTCTTTTTTTTCCATGTCTGACTGATTTTAAACGAAAATGTTAGATTTTATAATTTCATAAATCTCGTCTTCCAGACGAAATTACATATTTCAAATAACTGTAATCCATAGAAATAATATTCCCCAATAAGCATACTAAATTTCAAGTTAATATCTTACACTGTTGAGATACTATTCATAATTAACTGATTTCCTATGTAAATCTCTCATGTGTCGGTCGAACTGGGACACCGGTATACAGTAAGTGCAACGAAATGCGGACTGTAGAACTTTAACTTGGGATTTCAAAACAATGAGGATACTCTCTCTCCTGATAGGTTTAGAGCAAAACTGCAAAAGTAAAAAGTGCAATAGCAAGTCTGTAGTACGATATTTATTAAATTAATATAAAATTTAACATTTTCGTTCAAAATCAGACTGCCATGAAAATAAACGAAAATATCTATGTGTCAGTTGTGACTGTTAAAAAGATGTCATTATAAAAAATGCAATTTAATATTTATTATTAAATTATGTTATAGTTAAAATCAGTTTAAAAATGGATGTCGTACGTAAATTTTAAAAATTTGTTTTATTTCATGTATTTATCTTACTTTGTATTTAATATTTTTTTATAAGTTATATTTGTAATATTTATGTAGCTATTCCACAAAACCACGAAAATATGATACTTCAACATTTCAGTAATTATAATGAACATTTACAATAAACCATTGAAATGAAAATAAATGCAAACTACCATTCTTGGACATTTTACTTATAAGAAACAATGAAGGTACTTTGATATCAGATTTATATAAAAACCTACAACTTCTGACAGATTTTTAAACTTTAATTCGGCACATCCTTTTAGACAAAAAAATAATATTATAAAAGCAATTAAATTTCGTTGCATAAATTTATGTCATTAATGTCTCATTAATACTAATCTAAAAAATTTACGTACTAAATTAATTAAAAATGACTACCCCAAAAAGATTTTTAACAAATAATTTAATAACATTAACAGAATACCAACAATGAAGATAGAAATACAAAATAAAACAATACTTCCAGATTCCGTACATTAAAGAATTATCAGAAAAATTAAGTCAACAATTTAAAAACTTTAACATAAAACTAGTTTTCTATAATACAAGAAAATTGATAGATATTTAATCTAAATTAAAAGATCAAACTCCACTGGATCTATAAACCCATGTGGTTTATGAAATTCATTGTAACAATTGTGACTCAAAATATATAGGATAGACAAAAGAATTGGTTAAGTAAAAGAATAAAAAATCATAAATTAGATTACAAAAATCATCATATGAAAAACGATAAAACAGCATTAATCTTCCAGCAAGCTGAAACTGGACATCAATTCGATTTTGATAATGTCAAAGTACTTGACAAAGAACTTAATTATAAAAAACGTATATCTAATAATAACAATACAATACATTTCAGACGAGATGTTCAATTTCGAAATAAATTATATTTGAATATTTTATAACCACTGCTTCACTAGTAACTTCTTCTTTTGCAAGTATTAATTTTTTTTAAAATTAATCTTTCTACTACTGTCCTGTTGCTTTGTCAAATCAGTCCGTAACCTTTCCTCTAACTGACAACATGTTCTTTACTATAAAAGAATTTCTACGGGACATTGTTGGCACTTTGCTATTTTTATAGTAATTCAAATAATCAAATTTATTATTTCACTAATTTCAATTATTACATACAACTTTTACATCTTTACCATTCTAACGGTATGTATTAAGTTGGTTCAATTGTTGTATTAGTTTGTCATACATATAATATTTAAATTAAATAATTACGTCTCGTGTACATCCCTTTTGCTGCAACCTCTGAAGCTAGACGTATTAAATCCGTAAAAATGAATTAAAATAATTTTACATTCTGTAAAAATTTAGGTAGTGATATTAATACTTTAAAATATATGATTGAAAGTCTTCAAATTTATATTACTATTCTTCAATATTAATTTCAAGACAACAATTCTGCTAAACAATCTCCGTAAATAAATACAGAAATAATTATAAATGAAATTTGTGAAAGACACAAGAGATCCCGCAATATAGTGATAAGTAGATACATGGTTCTAAACAACAAACATTTTAAAGTGACTGCTTAATGGAAGAAGATGGACCTCTTGATCTTAGTACTTGCTGTACTGAAAAACATTTTGAAATTTGTGGTGTTAGCTGGAAGATAAATTCCGATACAACCACTATTATTTTAACCTGCTACAGATCACCATGTGGTGACTAAAAATAATACTTTTAGGTGATTTTAATTTAGACGTAAACAGAGATGCAACATTATTTTATAAATTGTCTAATATTTTGTTTTCATACAGCTTGTCAAATATTGTTAATAAACCTACAAGGGAAAATAATACTCTAGATTATATTTTTACGAACTTAATCTCAACGGATATCGATGTGCAATCCAATCAATTTTCTGATCACAGAATTGTTTTCTACAATGGTAATCTTTCATCAAGTAAACCTGTAATTATCCAGAAATCCGGAAGATCATTCATTGTCAAATGAAACATGGTCCCCACTTTATAAAGAAACTGACCTGAATGTAGCTTTTGACTATTTTCATAGCATCTTCAGCAATTATTTTAATACATACATTCCAATTAAAATTCTCAATTCCAGCTCAAATAAAAACTGGGTTAACAATGAAATAAAAATATCTAGTAACAATTTAAAATGTATATTTAACATGAGAGCCATTATATAAGGAAATGAAAAAAGCTCATAAACTACTTATATCAAACATCAAAAGAGAATTCTATCAAAACAAGATCTGCAAATCAGACAATCCTATAAAAAGTGCATGGACTATAATAAACGAAGCAGGTAACAAAACCACTTTTACAAATAATATAACTATTTCACGTAATGACACGATTATAAATGAACCAGTAGAAGTTGCAAACAGCTTCAACCGTTTTTTCAGGGACACTCCACGGAACATCCTTGAACGTATACCCAAAATTACTAATTCTTATTTGTGTAAAACCCCTGAGAATAATAAAAATTTCTATTTGTTTCCTTTTTGTGAGACGGAAGTCAAGAATATTATACATAAAAAAAAATTAAAAATAAATATTCCAGTGGGTCAGACTCGGTGCCAAATTTTTAAATAAAAGCAGTCTCATCAGAAATTTGTAAACCCCTTACTTATCTGATTAATTTATCTTTTGAATCAGGAACTTTTCCTGAAAAATTGAAGGAAAATAAAAGAACTCCGCTTCACAAAATGGGAGACAAGAACATCATGGATAATTATAGACCAATTGCCTTATCATCAGTATTCTCTAAGTTTTTGAATACTGCCTTCTACAATGATTAGAATGTTTTGTAAATAACTCTAAACTTCGTCATAAAAATCAATTCGGTTTCCGTCCAAAT
Source organism: Stenolophus ochropezus (assembly GCA_035578165.1). Classification (NCBI taxonomy): domain Eukaryota; kingdom Metazoa; phylum Arthropoda; class Insecta; order Coleoptera; family Carabidae; genus Stenolophus; species Stenolophus ochropezus. The sequence continues at coordinate 2,604,773 of JAQOWZ010000024.1, read as the reverse complement.
TTGTCTACTCATGACGCACTACATTATTTTTTACGAAAAATTAGTGTCATGCATGGAAAATAAAGAGTGCCCAGTAGGAGTGTTTTGTGACATGAGCAAAGCCTTTGACTGTGTAAATCACGATCAACTACTTTACAAATTAGAGCATATGGGTATTCGTGGAGCGCCCCTGAAATGGCTAAAAAGTTTTCTTAAAAATAGGCGACAGTTTGTGACACTCAGGCATACTTATACACGGAAAACTAAAACCTTTTCTTCCAATTATCTCACAACGAATGTAGGCGTTCTTTAGGGAGCAGTTCTTGTCCCAATCCTGTTCATTCTGTATACAAATGATTTAACTAATGTACTTGATGATTCAAGCGCGGTATCATTGTACGCTGATGATACCTAAGTTTTAATCTCAGATAAGGATAAAGAAAAGCTACAGTCTAAGTGTAATAATTGTGTACAAAGCATTTCGCAGTGGTGCAATGACAATTCTCTATTTCTTAACAAGATTAAAACAATGTTTATTCATTTTCATAATTATCAAAATAGAAATATTCAAAAACTTGACATATCTATTTCTGATACATCTCTACAACAAACCAACAAATTAAAATTTTAGGTTTAATCATGCATGAAAATCTTGATTGGAAATTTCAATGCAAAGAAATCATTGCCCATCTAAATAGTTATTGCTATCAGATTAGACATTTAAAATGCTTCTTAAACGAAAGACAATTAATTATGTACTATTACGCTGTAGTTGAGTCTCAAATAAGATACAGTGTTTGTTTTTGGGGAAATTCGTCAACAAGTAATGAGGTTTTTGTAGCCCAAAAATGGTTATTAAGATGCCTGGCTGGTGCAACTCCACGGAGTAGCTGTAGAGAATTATTTAAAAAATTTAATATTCTTCCACTCTCATGTCTTTTTATTTTTGATTTATGTGTTTTGATACATAAAAATAAAGAAAAATTTATGTTAAATAAAAATTACCACTAATTCAATACAAGAACTAAATATGACTTTCATACGCCATGAATAAAAACCAAAATTGGAGAACATTCGCCTTACGTACTTGGATTGCACATCTACATCTGCTTACCTTCTAACATTAAAAATATAAACAATATTACAACCTTCAAAAGACATCTTAAAATGTTTTTGACTGAACATTCTTTTTATAATTTAGAAGAATTTTATCTATTTTGTAATAAATAATATAGTTCTCTTTGTCTTTCGTTTTACTTACAATATAAACTGACCTTTTTCTATACATATTGTATTACGTCTTTGAAAATAAAGATTATTATTATTATTATTATAATTGTTAGTGAACTGCTTTCGGATTTGAATATTAAATCTAATGAAATAATTAACCGTTCCCTCTACGCCGTTTCGATCCTAATAAATCCAGATCCCATCTTATTAAGTAATGAATTAATACGATTGTTTCATAATTTTAAAATGACTCCCACGCAAATAAATTATTTTAATTCTGTTAAACGTGAGCTTGGTGATCGTGTAAAAAGGATGAAAAAGAACTTAATGATTAAACATATTAAGAATGTTTCCAAGTTTGTTAATTCTGGAGTAAGTTCGGAAAACGAATATCTCCCAACAGAAATCCAAAAAGAATTCAATTTTATTATCAATAGTGCAGGGGTTTAAACTCTAAGTACGGAATTATATATCAATTCATAATGTTGAACTCATTCCTACTTCTTGCAACATTATTCGACATTAACGTGACTTTTTATTAACTAATAAAACTAAGGGTGAAAGTGTTTTAATTGCCTTGAACATTAATGATTATGTTTTCATGGATTTGACACATCTTAAAGCTTTATTAGAGCTATTGATTTTTCTGCATATATATGTACTATTAATTCTTTGTGGTTTACTTTTTGTATAATTTACATTCCACCTGTTATTATAGTTGCGATGATTTTAGTAGCTTTTTCGAATCATTAGATGTATTTCTAAGTACTGAGTAACATATATTATTTGTTGGAGACTTCAATATTCGAGATTTCGTCAATAATTTGCTAAAGTTACCAAAATCTCGTTGTCTCTCAAACATTTGCGAATTATTGAACCTTAAAAATAAAAAGAAACTCTCAAATGTACTTCATGTAATCGATCCGGAATCATAAGTAAAGTTTGTATCTTTACATTACTAAAATTATCAAAAGATAAAAATCAAATCAAATCAATAAATCACATTTAAGATCCAGATTTCATCTTTAATATAAAATCTACAGAAGACTGTATAAACATAATAGTCGATGTTATAAATAAATGTAATACGTTAATAAAGGACTTGGTAAAATATTATGTTGATATCCAAATTGAAAACAAAATTCAAAAATTTGAACTTCATTTCGGCGCAGGCTTTACGTTAATGCCAGAAGATGAATTCAAGAAATTAAATATGCAAGCTCGTCTACAACAGACATTTGTGCATTATAAATCATACACTCAAGACATATTTGATGCGTTAGGGGTTGAAGTTCCAGTTACTTACAATAATCAGACATCAACCGAAATTATGTTCGTAGTATCATCAAAGTATCCAGCATTATTAAGAAGTACATGGATTCGACATTTGAATATAAATTTAGAGAATTTATATAAACGTCATGTTAATTCTATTCAGTCAATATTTAATATTGACCTTGTTTAAATCATATATAAATTCAAAAATATTTTTCAACAAATTGTCGGGAAAATACCCAAAGTATCATGTTGCCTTCAACTTAAACAAGGAGCAAAACCAGTATACCATAAAGAACACAATATACCATATGCGCTACGAGATTAAGTTGAAGAAGAATTGAATTGCCTAGAACGAGATGGTATTATTTCGAAAATTCAACAAGCGATTGATGTTCCCAAACCAGATGGCACAGTTAGACTTTGCGTTGACTATAAAATTGGTGTTAATCCTCAATTAAAAGGATCTCACTATCCTATCAAGACGTAATCAATTCCCTAAAAAACTCAAAATTTTGCTGCCGACTTGATTTATGTAAGGCTTACTTACATGTTCCCGTTGATGAAGAAAGTACAATTATTCAAACAATTTCGAAACATCGAGGGACATACAAGATGAGTAGACTATCATTTGGCATAAAAACTGCACCAAGCGAATTCATTCGGATAATTGATCAAATTTTAATGGACCTAAATAGAGTAACATTCTATTTCGACAACATCATGGTTCTAATAAAAAAGAATGCTACAATCGATTAATAGCTGTTATTCATCGACTTCAAGAATATAATTTGCACGTCAACGTAAAACAGTGTGAATTTTTCAAAACAGAAATCACTTGCATGGGTCATATTATATCCTATAATTGATTCAAAAAAGGTCCAGCCAAAAGCAAATAAATTCTAAGTGCAGCATCTCCAAAGAATGTGAATGAACATTGAAAATTTTTAGAAATGGTTACATACTATAATCGATTTATACCAAACTTATCACCTATTACGTATCTTTTACGACTGTTATTACGTGATAATCAAAAATGGCTTTGGTCCACATCATGTGAAAGTGCGTTTATTAAACTTAAAAATGAAATCGCAAGTGATCGTGTTCTCACACCTTTCAATCTAGATTATCCAGTCGTATTAGCTTGCGACGCAAGTCCCACAGGAATTACAGGGGTTCTCTCACATATTATAAAGTCGCATTTGTGTCACGATCTCTAACTGTACCACAAACAAATTACAGTCAAATCGACAGAGAAGCATTAGCTATCGTATTTTCTGTTGATAAATTTTCACTTACATTTTTGGCAGAAAATTTAAACTTATTACGGATAATAGACCACTTACACGAATCTTCAATGAAAAGGCTAAATTACCAGCCATGACAGCAGGCAGACTTCAGAGATATGCAGTATTTCTATGAAATTTTGATTACGAAATTGAGCATCGACCAGCGGACAAACATACACATGTTGACTATTTTTCCAGAGTCAAAACTACAGAGAAAAGAAGTAATTGATTTAACAGATCAAGTAATCAACCAAATCTCAACAGAAGGCATTATATTTAAAATAATTGCGAATGGAACTATGACGATCCAGAATTATCCAATCTTAAAAACCAGATTCTCGAAGGGGAAGAGCCAGATTCACAATATGAAGTCTACGATGATATAATATATAAGAACCAGCGAGGCGTCATACTAAAAAATCTACAAATGCAGTGCTACAAGAGCTACATCGAAATCATGTTAGAATTGTCAAAATGAAGCAACTTGCTCGAAGATATTGTTAGTGGAAATTAATCGTCAAAAATATCGAAACTCTTGTAAAATCATGTACACCATGTGCTTTAATTAAGAAAAATCCAAATAAAATTGTTCTTAGTGCATGGGATGAACCAGAAAAAAAATTTGATTGAATTCATATTCATTATGCTGGAGGAAGGACACTATTTTCTAATACTGGTAGATGTCAAATCGAAATGGCTTGAAGTTAAAATCAGTCGAAAGCCGCCTTTTTCATTATCAACAATTAAATTATTACGGAATATCTTCAGTATGCACGGATTTTCTAGAGTCATTGTGTCAGAGAATGCCACAATTTTTAAGAGCACTGATTTCAAAGAATTTTGTTTATTGAATGGAATTATTAAAAAAATTATAGCACCAGGCCATCCTGCTACTAATGGCCTTACCAAAAGACACGTACATTCATTCAAAAATAAACTAAAATGCTTAGCTTCCTCCAGTACATCCCTCAAAGACAAAGTTCAGGAAATTCTTTTTTGTTATAGGGCCACACTGCTTGCGACTGGAAAGTCACCTGCCGAACTTGATCTAGTGCGATGAATACGTATCCAACTAAACGCCCTTAAACCACCAGATAAAAGTATGAAACCATCAACATCCTTACCTAACACTATCCGATCATTTAAAATGGAAGAGAGAGTACAAGGTTGTTGTGCTATGTATCAAGTGATGCTGTGTTTTTTTGTGCTCCTCTTATAAACCTAATTATTGTGAGATATTCGTGCTCTATTTATGTGTTATGGGTACTACTCGATAACTAATCTCGTGATGTGTTTAGTGATAATTTTATCTAGTCTGTTCCATGGTCTGAATGTAAGATTATTTTGATTTTATTGTATTTCTTTTTAGTCACATAGCTCAAATGCTATATACCGCCATTGACAAACCAATTAAATATATTGAAATTTGCAGTGCTTCCAAAACATTTTTATTAAATTTCTTCTCTTTTTAATTCAGCGTTATTTCATTTTATTTTTTTTATGCTCTCATCTTATTTATAAATTTTAAATTGTACTCATTTTATGTCACATATGTTTTAAATAATACTTAGTTGATTTTTATTCTACTTCAATTTTTAGGTTTTTATTGCACATATTTTTAATTGTTTTTTATTAGATTTAGTCGTAGTGTTAGGGTAGTTACGTTATTTATTACTATTTATTTGCTTTCTCATGTTCAGTAACACTTATTCTCTATTGTAATCCCTTCCGTGGTCCTCAGCCTGTGCGTCTTATTTCCTTGCCGTGACGGACCCCACTGGCGCCTCCTAAATCCCAAGAGTGTCCTTTGTATATCATTTCGTCATTCATTTAATATATTTTAGCTAGTTATAGGTTTTTATTATTTTATTTAAATTTACTTTGTAATTATATACTTTTTGCGTTATGTAACATATCATCATGTCTCAATGCGCTAAATGTCGATCGAAGAAAACAGATCAAGCTTTCGTAGGCTGCGAGGGTAGCTGCGATAGTTGGTTTCATGCATCTTGTTTAAATCTGTCTGAAAATGAATACAAACTAATAGAAAAAAACAATAACATTTTTTACCTATGTGATAATTGTAAACTCACTTGTGAAGTTACTAGTACATCCAAACTCCAAAAACTTGAATCTACATTAAATGAACTGCTTAATTCCATGTCAGTTTTACAAAAATCATTCAACTTAGACAACCTCAATGATACTTTCAAGCAATTCCAGTCCGATATTAATAATAGTATTAATTCTCAACTTCTTTCATTTAAGGATGATGTTATAAAAGCGGCGGAAAACAAATTTCATGAATTATTTACTTCTAACGAAAATACTTGTAGCCTGTTCTAATCCTAAGACTTTTTCTAACGTCGTTAAAAATAAAAGCATTGAGCCCCTTATTATCATCAAGCCCAAAAACAGCGTACAAAATGCAGCCTCAACAAAATTTGAAATGTCCAGATCTATTAATCTAGTTGAAGCTAATATCCATTTTACTAAAGTAAAACATTCAAAAAATGGCAGTCTTGTAGTCAGCTGTGACATCAATGCTTCTTCTGCAAAATTAAAAGAATTAGTTAACGAAAAACTAGGTGATAAATATGTCGCGAATCAATTACCTGCAATTAACCCAAGAATAAGAGTTGTTGGTATTAATGAAAATTTAGAGTCATCCATACTAACAAATTATTTAAAAAATCAAAACAAAAACTGTTTCTCTGAATCCAGCACTTGTGTTGTTATTAACATTAAACCACTACGTAAGAACACCAAAGTTTTCCAAGCTGTCATACAAGTCTATCTCGCAGCTTACCACAAAATAATTAATTCAGGATTTTTAATTGTTGGATATGACTACTGTTCTGTTTTCGATGCTATAGATCTTCGTAGATGCTATAACTGCTGTGGTTTCCATCACCTCGCTTCTCAGTGCTCCAAACAAAGTTCTTCATGCCCTAAATGTGCTGAGCCTCATACTTCCGAGAAATGTAACGCAACAATCTATAAATGTGTCAACTGTACTCAATTCAAATCATCTACTAAAGCAGATATATCAATTGATCATGCAGCATGGGACAACAACTGTCATACCTACAAAACTAACCTCACAAAGTTTAAAAAATCGATACTGGGTGAATCATAGCAATTAAAGCACACTTATTCTCAGTCCGCAACTAACCACTCGGTAAACAGTAACATACAATGTCATTACCAAAACGTTCGTGGATTAAATTCTAAGTGTCACAATCTATATGTTAACTCTCTTCTCTTATCTCAATATGATGTTTTCGCTCTCACTGAAACCTGGTGTCATGACGGCATCTCGAGTTCTGAACTATTTGATTCAAACCACTTTCAAGTTTTCAGAAGTGATCGTAATTTTGAAGCAACCAAAACGAAGAGGGGTGGCGGTGTCCTAATTGCATTAAAAAATAAAATGATTGCAACCAAAATTGATTTACATACCTACTCTAACAAGCTTGATGATATTCCTAATTGTAACAGTACATACCCACCTCTTCCGTACATACCTACTATTATATTTTAGCCAAAGATCGTCTAATGGAAGGTTTAACTTACCCTACGTTGTGTTTATTTTAATAAGTAACCCTTCATCGTCGTAATACAGACTAGCTGTTAAGAGTGGAGGAATCGGGACAGGTATTTGATAAAATAAAATAATGATATTCACTCCAAAAGACAGACAAAATATCTATCTTGTGCATTTATTTATAATTAAGAAATTCGTAGAGTGCTGTGGAATATTACGCTCTCTGGTATTCACCTTATGAACCTGAGGGAAACCACAGCCAAAACCTCAGGTAGAGAGACAATTTGACAATATAACAATCATATAAAAATATTGTATTCAATTCATAAAGAGTTGTCCCAATAATTTATGATAAACATATTTGGTAAAATTATATGACTGGGATCCAAACTGATATTGTTGCTCACAACTGCAATTGTGTGTGTGCTGGTTTGTATAATTATATTTGTTAGTTCTTTCGTTTATAGGGCGCTCTGTTTTGTCAGAGGGCAATTGTTTATATTTTGTATGGTCCGAATCGCAATGACTGGCCTTTGAGCTCACAGTTCTCCCGGCCACAATAGCTCTCGGTCAAACGAACCGGCCACGGCGGGTCATAGTCAAAGAGATCAGAAATAATTATTGGTAGTTTGATTGGTGGCAGACACCCAGATTTACAATTGTTAGTCAGTTAATATCAGATCGTTTATATTTAATAAAAATATGACATCATTGTGACAACCATAAAACAATACAAATAACACATACCTGGCTTGTTCGAGTCGCGCCATCGTTGGTGGGAAATTAATAGGATCGGGCAATAAATACGGAGACGGTTTCAGAGAGAAGGATAAACTGTCAAGGTGCCAGACATCAGCCTCGTGCTACTCATAACAGCGGGTTCAGAGGGTCCACCAGGTCGTCTAGGTGCCAGACATCAGGCCTCGTGCTACTCATAGACGGTCTTAGTAAGGAGGATACACTGTCAAGGTGCCAGACATCAGGCCTCGTGCTACTTATGACAGCGGGTTCAGAGGGTCCACCAGGTCGTCTAGGTGCCAGACATCAGGCCTCGTGCTACTCATAGACTGTCTTAGTGGGGAGGATACACTGTCAAGGTGCCAGACATCAGGCCTCGTGCTACTCATGACAGCGGGTTCAGAGGGTCCACCAGGTCGTCTAGGTGCCAGACATCAGGCCTCGTGCTACTCATAGACGGTCGTAGTGGAGAGGATTAGGGAGGTAGAGAAGTGGAGTCAAGGAGACCAGGAAAACATACCTCGGACAAGCCAAGCATACGTGGAGTCCTGGATCAGACTCCCCGAGTACAGCTTCGGACGCGGGTTATATACAAAAATATCCCTCTTTACTCCTTCAGAACTAGGATGTTTCGGGGGTAGTGCCTTTCCTCACCACCACGATCTAGACGCGTGATCGTGGAATCTTCTAGAGTACTTTTATGCATTTCAAAATATCTAACAAAAACATTATATTCTCGGCTATACTACATATTTAGTTAAATTAACAATGTCATCTGCAAATATTATATTGTGTCCCCTGTCCTAGCGAGACATAGGTACATATATATTAGTTAAAATCTAATATGTTATTTATTTAGAACGTATTTTATTACGAATTATTTGAACTGGCGTGTTGTAATAACACATCATTTTAGAGACTTTAAGAATGATTCAGATAAATAATAATTTATCAACTTTATGTTGTTAAATTTATTTGTATTTAAATGACAACTGAAAGGACATGGTTTTTACCAATATGATAATGAAATCGATATTCCTGTTATTTAAAATACTTGATTTGCACATCCGAACATATTTAAACAACGATATAATTTTATATAAGAATCTACGGAAGTATGAATACCGTATAGAAATTCGTGAAATCTACGCCTATGCTCCAAATACAGATAGTGGAATGTATACAATATTTCCGTATGTGGCAAGTGTTTTCTGACCTGGACTACTAAATGTAAACAAATCCAACCCTTGACTAGCTTAAAAATGAAACAGATAAAATCACAAAAAAATAAAAATACTTTATCTTAATAAAGATTATTTCTAATATTATTAATAACAAACTTATACATGCTAGCAGTACTGCTTCATAATATAGACATTCTACTAATCAAACTTCATGTTGATCATTCAGTGCTATACATCATGAATATTTATATACCTCCGTCTTGTAAACTAAGTAATTATGATTCAGTTTTTGATATAATTTCATCGTTACATTTTCTTCATAACTCTCTCCTTTTAATTTTTGGTGATTTCAATATCACAAATTATGCTAAATGTTATCAAAACTTCATGTCCTCTTTATAATTCTCTTTCAAATTTTTAAAATTTTCTACAATTAAAACAAAGCAATTATATTTACAATAACAATCAAAATATTCTCGATCTGATCTTAACTAACATTACTTGCACTGTAGCACGTTGTGATGATTATATTGTTAAAGAAGACATTCTTTATCATCCATCTTTATGTGTAGAAATCTGTCTCAATACTAAAAAACCTTCGAAATTCAATACCATTAGTAAAATGGACTATAATTTCAAAAAAGCGTATTTTCCATCTCTTTATAATGCTTTATACTATTGAAAGTGGGATTTTATTGATCACAATAGTGATGTGAATGTAGCAGTCAGCGAATTTTATAATACTTTAAATAATATACTACAGGAAAATGTTCCTCTCAAAAAACCATGCATCCGTTCTTATCCTCCTTGGTTTTCGGGCTCAATCATTCACACAATAAGACAAAAACATAAAGCATTTAAGCAATATAAAAAAACAGGTAGTACTGCAGACAAATCTAGATATATATCACTCAGATCTAGTGTTAAATCGATGGTAAATGACGCTTATAATTCCTACTGCACTTTAATACAGAACGAAATTACTGAAGACCCCAAAAAATTTTGGTCATTTATTAACAATATACGACAAACCTCTTCAATCTCTAATGTTTTAACATTCAATGGTGATACTATTGACAACCCTCAGTCTATTGTAAATGCTTTTGCTGATTTCTTCTCCGGATCATTTTCCGATAACAGTAGTAATTAAAATTCTGTATCGTCCTCCAATCTTTGTCCACATCAATTAATTATCAACTCCATATCTGAAAATGATGTTTTAGAGGCAATTAATAAGCTCAAGTCTAAGCCCACTGCAGGACCTGACTCTGTTCCCTCTTTTTTAATAAAAGACTGTGCATTTGCCTTTTTGAAGCCATTAACATACATCTTTAACTTAATAATCAATAAATCTACTTATCCCGAACGTTGGAAAATATCACGAGTTACTCCCATCTTTAAAAAAGGTGATAAGGCTAATATTGAAAATTATAGACCAGTCGCAATAATATCATATTTCAGCAAACTATTCGAAACTATTCTACATAATAAAATGTATAAACATATTTCTATTTTGCTATCACCTAATCAACATGGCTTCATTCAAGGTAGATCAACGGTTACAAATTTAATGTGCAAATCACAATTTATAAGCGAAGCTACCGCGGAACAAAACCAGGTTGACGTCGTATACATGGACTTTTCTAAAGCCTTCGATAAACTGGATCATAATATTTTAGTCCAAAAACTCGAGTTCTTCGGTTTATCTTCTTCTTTAATAAACCTGATATCCTCCTACTTAAGTAACAGATACATGTATGTTAGTACTCACGGGTACAAATCAAATTATTTCATGCAGAGTTCTGGTGTTCCTCACGGATCAGTACTGGGGCCGTTATTATTTAACATGTTCATTAACGATATTACGTCTAATCTTAACGTTGAGTTTTTATTGTATGCCGACGATTTAAAAATATTCCTTAAAATTATTAATGAACAAGACTGTGAATTACTTCAAAATAATTTAGACAAAGTATTCAATTGGTGTGTCACAAACAATCTTTTTCTAAATATACAGAAATGTAATATTATGTCGTTTACACGCAAATCATATGATATTAGATATGTTTATACTATTAATGGTCAGACTTTAAACAGGCCTTCTTCTGTAATGGATTTAGGTATTTCTTTCGATCCCAGATTTACTTTTAAAACTCACATCGAAAGTAAGGTTTCAAAAGCTTATAAATATCTAGGTTTTATTATTCGTCATTCCGATCACATACGTAATAAGAATATTTTAAGGCTGTTATTCGTCAGTTTAGTAAGGCCCCATCTAGAGTACTGTTCAGTAATATGGAATCCAAACAACGACAATTCCATCAATTTAATCGAACGGGTTCAGCGAAAATTTATCAAAGCCGCTACTTTTATTAATAATGGTTCCTATCCAGCCAGAGGTACACCACAATCCATCTTATTGGAAAGTTTCGAATTACAATTCCTAATACAAAGAAGAAATATGCAAGCAACCATTTTAATTTTTAAATTAGTAAATGGTACAATTGACTGTCCATTTTTATTGCATAAATTACCTCTTCAAGTTCCTCGCATACCTTCTCGGTACAATAAAACTTTTTATCCACATACGGCTAGATCTACTATTTTATATAATTCTCAGATTCACTATATGATAAATTGCTACCATTCTGTCGAGACTTACATCGATCTATTTAACAGATATAAAAAAATGTATTTATTTTTTCTAAACTTCTTTTTTCTTACCCTGTAATTGGACATTTGTCTGTAGGGTATAGTATTCAAAATAATAATAATAATAACAAGTACGCTGGTATTCCGACTTAAATTCAACATGGAAGTTTGGCGAGATAACAAAGGAATTTGGAAAATTGCATTATGAAGGTAGACTCGATTCCAGCTATAACATTAAAAGACATATTGATCAAATCCGAGCAACAATGGTAAAAGGACAAAAACAAATGATAAATTAAGACGAAAAGGACAAATCGATGTTTTTTTCTTCATACACCAAGAAATAGACCAGCACCCAATACTCGACCAAATAGACCAGCAACCAATACACGAATAAATACACGTTCCAGAAGAAGTAGTAGAACAAAAAGAAATTCCCGCGGATGAACCTGAAGCACCTGCGCTACAAAAATCAACTAGGACTAGGTATTATTTACGAGATCTACATAAGTAAATGTACTCCTTAAATTCAAGTGGGGGAGAATGTTATGGTCAGTTGTTACCATGATTATATAGAATCAATATATGTGTCAAAAACTGACATCTGTGTTTTTCCTATTATAAAATATATCTATATAAGCGTGCATAATAATAATTATTATTATATTCCATACACAATAGGCGTCTATTTCAATAGAGAAAAATGTCCAAGGTACGGATTCTAATATTAGTTGTGGTCGCTCGCTTGGACATAGTGTGACGGAACGACTTCCCAAAAAAGACTGTAACAAGACATAAATAAAAGCATAAATAAATTTTATATAAAAATCGGTTATTCTTGCAACCTGCGTTGTTCGCTCACCCACATGCACGAGATGCAAGAGTGAGGTAAAAAAATGAACGCAAAACCAAATTCAGCAGAACTATTCTTGAATAGTACTGGTGGTGGCTGATGGACAAGCCGAATCCTGTTCCGCGGCTCATAAAGCAAAATGACTACACCCGGATTCAAGGATTCTTTCCACGCCGAAATTCATGCAAAATTATCTTAATAGTGTAATGCGATCACAAGTTCTTCTCCGCTCCTAGTAATCGAAATTCACAAACTATCGCAACTTACGCACAACTCGTGCACGGGATGAAATTGAACGATTTTCGCATATGCACGTTTTGTTCACAGAAGGGTGTGAAAAATGACAAAACGCTATTCGAATTTTCCCATAAATACTTCACTTCCACCCACCTTACGTTCATCAATGAAAGGACAGGAAAACAACTGAAAATAATTTAATTCAGAAAACTCTACTTCATAACTTTTATTTGATACGTTTATATTTGGCCAAAAATTTACTCAAAAAAAAGCTACAAGGGAGTCAACGACCACGCTTTTATAAATGTTCACCTTCTTGCCTCCGTACCCATCATCGGAGGTGAACATAGTCACAAAACAAAATACAATAAATAAAAAACATTTAGATAGTACAATACAAACAATAATAAAAACACTTACTATTGCCTTAAATCACTAAACGAATTAATTTCGCCGCATGAAATTAACTGAACGAGCAACACACTGCGATGTGTTTGGCACTACACTACATAGAATATTGTCTTGCATCTCATGGTGTTCGAATCAACAAAATCAGAGCGGTGGTCTACAGACAAACTTCGAAAAACACAGTGTAAACAAATAAAACGCCATATTGTTCTACCCGAGATTCTACCATTACTAGACATGCGCGCGCTGGCCTTGTACGGTTGTTTGATTCGAATGCAAATTTTAGGCAATAGTATTAAAATATTTGGAAGGTAGAGCTTCGGTAAATTTACGTTCAAAAACACTGTTAAAATAAAACTGCTTCGTGACGCTTCGTCGCAACTCATTTTATTTTGGTTATCTTTATTTTGTATTTGTTGATTTTTGTTTTGTTCATTTTTATTTTTAGTTTTTAATTCTTGTTTAATACTTTGTATTTTATTTTATTGTGATACTCCGGTGAGGTTAGATCTAAAGCTCTAAATACGAGATTTTAACTAATATTCATCCACTGTGCTTTTGGAAGTTTAGAATGAAAGTTGAAATATCTGGTACTGGCCGAGGGTTTCTTGTACCATTTAGTTTTGATTTTACCTACCTAGTTGTATCTATATCTTAAAATATCATTTATACTGTAATATATTATAGGGTAATATGATATGTAGATGTTGGTAGGCCTAATGGGTGTAACACGGTCGCTTGGCGGCTGTGTATTTTAGTAAATTTTTGGTAGTGCAGTACTCCAGTTGTTACGAAATGGACAAATTTATAGTTGAAGACGCACATTTCGCGCCTTCAAGCTTGTTTCAAAGAAATAACTGTCCGTGTCCGGTACGTGATGCCCTCGGTGGACATCAATAGTTGGGTTATTTTTAACATAGTTCATACTTAGGGGATGAGAAGAGTCGGATAAACATAGGTTGAGAACTTCTGGATTTTTACCATTAAATGGCCCTCCGAAGTTCGAAATCTCTCTCTCTTGTTCTAATATTCGACTGTTGCGGATGTCTTGACTGCATGTCAGACACACCTTGGTATTTCTTAGTGAAATAACCAGTTAGTTGTTTTACTGTGTGTAAAGGCTCTCTCATCATGGTGTAAATTTGTAAGTAGTTTTTATTATATTCTGTGTGAATTAATATTGATTTGTAGATTGATGTAAAAAGGTTTTCAAAATTGTTTGTTAATTAGAAAAGTAAGAATTTAGAGTTTATATAGAATCAAGTTACGCATTGTAGTTTATTTGAATTATATAAATGTTTTGATCGCGGTTGATTATTAAAGTTTATATATAATTTTGTTATTGTTGGAATATCGTGTTTGATTCAGCTCATCCTATTCGAACCCTTGTCTTTGTGATGTGGTAGCACAACGCGTAGGTAAAAAACTATTGTTCTAAAATTACTACCCTGCACAAATTTGACCATAATTGTAGTAAACCGCGTCTGTTATAATTATTAAACATCCCCATGTCTGCATCTATCACGGCAGACTTTTAAATAAAGTGATAGTGGTGGCAGCGTCTATCGTTACCCTTGTTTTGAGTAAAAGTAGTTCATTAATATAATTCGTGGATTACTTTTGAGGCAAGTAAAACTCATAAATTAAAACCCTTATATGTCAGGTACTAGATTTCGTCATAGACAACAGTACTTGTTACATGGGTGACGAATGTCCGGTTCCCGGCATTTAAGTTGATATGCACACGATGCACATGTAATTTAGTTTTGATTTTACCTTCTTGGTTACGAATTAGTATCATGTCAAGGAAAGGTAAACAATTTTGTTGTTGTATCTATATCTTATCTTTGGACGCACTGTCTAAATTGGTTGCACTGAGAAACGTAGTAAATGATCCATACCATTTTTTCCAATCTACTTTTGGATTTCCTTTTATTTTTAAAGTTGGTGGCTTATTCACATTTAGCGACATTTTATCTTTTTAGGTTATCACTTCTATATGTTTTGGGTTTAGGTTTCCAATATTTTTCTACAAAGGAACACAATGTTTATGTGAAATAACTTAAAACATTTTCACTTTCACTTCTGACACCATGTCATAGTCCGAGGACTACTTGTTAATAAAATATAAATAGGTATTAGTTTTAACTCTTTATTTATGGAATTTCTGACAATGCAATTATTCTTGTATCGGTTGCACAAACCGATACAAGAAAAATTGCATTGTTAATAAATCTTATTAGAGATGATGCTTCCGAATTAATAAGCAACTATACATGGGAAAATTTGAATGTTAAAAAAGACTTTGCAAAGGTGAATTGCAAACAAAAGCTGCTCTTCAAGGCAGTCTAATTAGAGACAGAATAGTGTATGGTGTATAAGATAAAGCACTACAGAAAATACTTCTTCGTGAGACAAACTTAACATTAAAAACTTGTGTAGACTACTACATTGCAGCGGAACAAAGTGATAGACAAACCAAACTTCTACAAGAGCCACTCCAAGTAGACACTGTTAAGAAGAATTTTGTCAAACACAACGTCGAAGAGAAGAAATGCCCGAAATTTCATCGATCTCACCCGCCAAGAAAATGTCCTGCGTATGGGAAACCTTGTTTGAATTGCAGAAGAAAGAATCATTTCTAACTTGCGTTCAGAGCTCCGAAGAATACTCAAGAAGAACAGGACTTTGAAATATTTTTATTTCTAAGGTGAAAGATATTTTTTCTAATAATGCATGGTATTCTGAACTAAAGATTAATAATCTTAGAATTAAATTCAAACTTGATTCAGGTGCAGAAGTAAACACTTTACCTACTTTCGTTTTAGATAATTTAAATATAGGTATTTGTAAATTAACTAAATGTAGGAATATGTTAGTTTTATTGAATAATAATGAAATCAAGTCATTAGGAAAAATTACTTTAAAATGTTTTTATAGAAACGCAATATCGAATTTTTTGTAGTAAATGGAAATCCACAAGCAATATTGGTTTAAATGCATGTGAAAAACTAAGTTTATTAATACGTGTAGATGAAATGAACAAAAATTGTAATATTTTTGAATTATACAAAGACGTGTTTACAGGTATTGGGTAAATTGACGAAAAACATCATATTGTACTAGACAAAACGATCCTCCTGTCATTCACCCTCCAAGACGTGTTCCAATCTCGATTTAGCCAAAGCTTCGTGCTACATTAGATAGCCTGGAGAAAATGAACATTATTGAGAAAATAAATCATCCAACTGATTGGATAAATAGTTTAGTGTGGAGAAAACAGACGGCGACCTGCGGTTATGTTTAGACTCAAAGGATTTAAATAGAGCGATAAAACGTGAGCATTTCATGATTCTTACGACTCAAGATATAACATTGAAATTAAGTGGTAGGAATTTTTTTTCCGTTATTGACATGAGCTCCGGTTTCTGGCACGTAAAAGATGACAAAGAGAGTTCTGATTTATGTACTTTTAACACATGCTTTGGCATATACAAATTCTTACGTATGCCCTTTGGAATAAGTTCAGCTCCAGAGGTTTTTCAAAAATATGTTCTCCATATTTTTGGAAATATTGAAGGCGTGTAAATAATATTTGATGATATTATAATAGCGGCCAGAAATGAAAGAGAACATGATCAAATCCTAAATGAGATCTTGAAAACCGCGTGAATAAATAATATTCGATTTAATAAAAATAAAATTCAACTACGAGATAAGTTAGTACAGTATATGAGGCATATTATATCAGAAAATGAGTTGCATCCTGACCATGAGAAGGTAAGAGCGATAGTTAAAATGAAGAATCCTAAATGCAAAGAAGAAGTAAAAAGATTTTTAGGAATGACCAATTTCTTGTTAACTTTCATTCCAAATCTATCTGCTGTTAATGCACCATTGCGATAGTTTGTAAAAAAAACAATGTTATCTGGCATTGGGAAGAAAATTATCAAAAAGCTTTTTAAATATTGAAAGAAGCTTTCAGAACTCATAATTAATAAATAGACAATATTTGGGTTTTAGTTCTGTAAAAATTTATTAATTACAACGTTTCGACAGCTCAGGGCTGTCTTCGTCAGGTAAATAACAAGTAAATAAGTAGTCAAGACAACACGTAACATAGGTAACAAATGAAAACATACAAATAACATTGACAAATTAAAAACGGATGACAGGTAACCACGACTTATTTAGTTCAAAGCCTGTATTTAAATTAAAATTATTAGGAGATTTCTTGATTTCAATTGCTTCTCTAATAAGTCTTCTTATCCAATGATTTTCTCTTGCAAGAATCTTCGTGTTTTCGAAATCAATTCCATGTAATTCCTGAATTGCATGTTCTGCAACGGCAGACTTCTCAGGTTGGATTAAACTAATATGCCGTTTGTGTTCCTTTAATCTCGTTGCTACAGTTCTACCAGTTTGACCAATATATATTTTACCACACTGACAATTAATCTTATATATGCCAGAACAGTGTAGAGGAACTGTATCTTTGACATTGCCAAGAAGATCACGGATTTTTAAACTTGATTTATATGAAGTTTTTATGTCATATTTACTAATGGCAAAGTAGCAAATAATTTCTTATCAGGAACCACTTGTGGAATTGGTAGAGGTTTATTCTTCGTTTTTAGCGCTCTTCTTATTTGTGTTTTACTGTAACCATTTTTCAAGAAAACTTCATCCAAAAAATTAATTTCTTCTTGCAGTTTACTGGGATGACATAGATTAGAAGCTCTCTGATAAAGCGTTTTAATAGTACAAGCTTTTTGGGCAGGGTTCTTAGTAAATATGACATAAAAACTTCATATAAATCAAGTTTAAAAATCCGTGATCTTCTTGGCAATGTCAAAGATACAGTTCCTCTACACTGTTCTGGCATATATAAGATTAATTGTCAGTGTGGTAAAATATATATTGGTCAAACTGGTAGAACTGTAGCAACGAGATTAAAGGAACACAAACGGCATATTAGATTAAACCAACCTGAGAAGTCTGCCGTTGCAGAACATGCAATTCAGGAATTACATGGAATTGATTTCGAAAACACGAAGATTCTTGCAAGAGAAAATCATTGGATAAGAAGACTTATTAGAGAAGCAATTGAAATCAAGAAATCTCCTAATAATTTTAATTTAAATACAGGCTTTGAACTAAATAAGTCGTGGTTACCTGTCATCCGTTTTTAATTTGTCAATGTCATTTGAATGTTTTCATTTGTTACCTATGTTACGTGTTGTCTTGACTACTTATTTACACCCGGGTGAAACTTGTATAGGGAAATTGGCAGCATAAAGTAGGCTGGGAATAACTCTACCCTTTACAGGTTAGATGGCATTAGTAGTACTCAGAATCTGGGGGAAAAATTTGGTAACTTTTGGTTTTAATTATCATTTTATATTCGTTTGAAATTTAAAATAAAGTAAACTAGGGAAACAATTTCAAACAATTATAATATAATTGTCAAATTGTCAACATTGTAAAATAATAAGAATAAAATTATATTGAATTGAATAAAAATGCATTCACCGTAAGTAATATTATTTTACATATTATATCTATTTAAATGAAAATAAATTACAATATTTATTACTTATAGATCAGCAGATCAACATGGTTGTAAATACCCCAGCGGGAATAAAAGGAGAGTGAACGTGAGAGGCTCACAAAGAAACATTTTTACAAATTTACAATTAAACATTTGCCGAATTGTGAGATTTGAAAAAATCTGCAAAATTAATTCAAGTTAAAATTTATCATTTACTTTTTTTATAAAGATCATTTTGATATTAATTTTTTTATAACGCATCAAATTACCGATTATTAAAAAATGGAGTGCCAACAATTCATTCTGGTTCTCAGACACTTTTAAACTCCGTTACAAATGTGGATATTTAATTGAATTTTCAAGAATCGAATTTCGAATTAGAATCTGGATGTACAAATTTTGATCAAAGAACTACCACGAATGTCACTGAGAAAACATCTTATATATTACTTCAAGAGAACATCCCTGCTAAAAATTTCGACCAAAGATAACTACCACGAATGTTATCGAGAAAACATCTTACAAATTTTGTGGACAGGACATCTCTTCTACAAATTTCGCGGAGAAGACATTTCTTCCACAAATTTCGGCGAAAGAACATTCTTCCACGAATGGTTCCGAGAGAACATCTTTCTTATAAGTTTTTCTGAAAGAACATCACAAATTTCGTCAAGAGAATATCATTTCTACAAAATTTGCCGATAGAACATATTTTCCACAAGTGGCACCGAGAGAATATCTTATAAATTTCATCCGGCTGAGAGAACATCTCTGCTACAAATTTCGGCGAAAGAACATTTCTTCCATAAAGGACACCGAGAAAAATAAATAAATTCCGCCGAGAGAACATCACTTCTACAAAATTCGCCCAGAGAACACCTCTTCCATGAATATCGCCGAAGAATCATCTTATATATTTCTCCGAGAAAACATCTACTCATTTCGTCAAGAGAATATCACTTCTACAAAATTCGCCGACAGAACATCTCTTCCTGTTTCTGCACTAACCGTATTAATTTATTTTAAATGATTTGAATAATTTTGTAATACCTATACAGGCAATAAATTTCATGAAAATTAATTTATATCTTTTATTTAAAATTAAAATATCTAGTAGTAAATAAACAAATGAATATTGACAGCTACATTTGACGTTTATGAGACATATACCAAATTTAATGATCAAGAAGGTTGTGAGTAACTCTACCCATTACACTTCAGATGGCAGCAACTCCGTGCTGCCCACTTGATCCATTGAATTTCGCTTCTCGTTATGTTAATGTTTTGTGCTTATTTATTTGTTATTTACCTGACGAAGGCAGCCCTGAGCTGTCGAAACGTTGTAATTAATAAATTTTTACAGAACTAAAACCCAAATATTGTCTATTTATCAAAAAGCTTTCGATAGTCAGAAGAATATTTTAGCAAATCCTCTAGCGATCACATTTTTTCATTTTAACTTCGAAGTTACAATTCAGACCGACGCATCAAAAGATGAAATTGGATGTTGTCTCTTCTAGAGCTCTTACTGAAAAAGAAAAAAGATTTGCACAAATAGAAAAAGAGTTACTTGCGATTGTATGTAGTCTAGAAAAATTCCATTATTATATATATATATATATATATATATATATATATATATATATATATATATATATGTATATATGTATATACGGAATAACTGTAACGATAGAATCAGATCACAAGTCTCTAACTGCGATTACTAAAATGGATATTGTTAGGACTTTGTTCTTAGTATTATAATTTGATTAGGTAATGTTCTGTAACTTTGTATACTGATTTAATTGTATGTGTTTTATGTAAGTGCTGGGGAATATATATACAGTGAATAATGGTGTAATAGAGAGTTATCAATAAACTGTGTTGCTGGAAAGAAGTGTTTTTGTTTTAAGTTTATTCCATTTTTTTCGAAACTCCTAACATTTCAGAAGTGGCATAAAAATCCATTAACTCAGTTAAAGTAAATGATATTCTGAAACAAAAGCAAAGGAATGATATGGCAACTATTATGAGATGAAAGCCTGAATTAATTCCATTGTTTGAACCAGAGAATGATTCCACTGTTACCTCACTGAGCTACATAAAATAGAACAAATTGGATTAATACATAACTGGGATGATGAAACTAAATCATTCTATTCGCAATCTCGAATTGCTGGTTTGGCAAAGGTTTGGTATAACGGATTAACTGAATATAATTTGACATGGACTGAATGGAAACGTGCCTTATTACGAGCTTTCCCTTCACAGGTTGATTATGTACATCTTCTAAAGCAAATGCTATCCCGGAAAAAGACAATCCGAATCCATGATGCACTATTTCTATCTAAAAGATATGCTAGTCAAAAATGTGACATAACAGGTACCACTGCGGTATCATGCATTATAGACGGGTTACCCTTAGAACTGCAAGGAAATGCCAAAGCCGACAAATATCAAACCACAGATGATTTGTTTTATGTATTCTTGAGTAAAGTTGAAAATTATGTGTCGCTAGAAGAGAAACCTGCGGGCGTTAATGAATCTAACCCTGGAACCTCTCGAGAACTACAGTGTTTCATTTGTAAGAAAACTGGTCACAAAGCAAGACAATGTCGGAAGAGAAGTACTGTTTCCTTTTGCAAAAGTAGATTCCAATATTCGTCAAAAATTTGTTCTTGCGGAAAAAGCGGTCATACCGAAGAAAACTGTTAACATAATGTGAACATTAAATGTGCCAAATGTGAGAAATCGGATCCTCGTTGTAACCATTGAAATTGTACCAAGAAGCTAGAGTCTTGTTCCAACTGCGGCAAAATGGGACATTCGGTAGATTCGTCGAAAGACGTCCATACCAGTAACGGGTAAGTATACGATGCTACGTATAATATTATTGTAAACATTAATAAACAAACTTTCAACTCATATGTTGATACTGGTAGTCAAATTAATGTAGCACATATATCCGTACGTGATAAGTAAAATGTTGAATTAGAGTTAATTTAAAAGTAGAACGTTTCAACATCACCACATCATTAGTGTTTGTATCACCTGAAATGAAAGAATACGATGTAATTCTAGGACACCCAGTAGTAAATAAAGAAAAATTATCTTTAATAATTACTGGTGGGAAGGTTCAGTTTAATACAGCCCATAAATACGACCAGAACTTATAAATTTTATCTTTAGACATTGAAAGATTTCAATGCGGTGATACTTTTGCAAATTCTGAACTAACAAAATTATATAATTTGATATTAACATATGGTCAATGTTTTGCATCTAATACCAACGAATTAAGAACTTGCAGTTCTATAGAACCAATTGTTCACAGGACCTATAGACTTTCCTTTCATGAAAGAAACATTGTTCGAAATAAATTAAACGAACTTATAGCTGCTGGTATTGTTAGAGAATCATGTTCAATTTTTTTTAGTTCCGTAGTTTTAATTAAGAAAAAAAAAATTGTGACTATAGACTATGTGTAGATTATAGAAAGCTGAATTTTATCATTATTAAAGATAAATACCCTTTGTTACATATTAAAGACCTTATCGCTCGTTTACACAACAAACGATATTTTTGCACTTTGGATATGTCCCAGAGTTATTATCAAATACCTGTAGCATAAAATCCCGTCCACTCCAGACGAGCAGTTTGAATCTTGTAAAATGTCTTTTGGGCTTGCAAACATAACATAACGTATTAGGTAACTTACAGTACGACAAAGTTATTTTTTTATTTTGATGACATTTTAATAGCTTCCGAAAAATTTGAAGAGGGTTTGGATACTCTAAAGTTAATATTTGAATTATTTACTAAGGCTAACTTAAAATTGAATATAAGAAAATGCTCCTTCTTTGAAGCGGAAATAAATTTCCTTGGTTACGAAATTTCGTATTCAAGTATACGTCTCGGTAGTCAAAAAATTCAATGTTATGACGGAATTTAAAGAACCTTCGAACGCCCGCGAAATTTATCAATAATTATGACATAATTGCATCTCCGCTTACTACACTGTTACTTAAAAATATACCATGGGAATGGGAATCTGCACAAAGGGAATCATTTAATGAAATTAAAAAGATTCTTATTACCTATTTTAAATTTTTTTGACCCGTTAGCCATTACCGAGTTACCTACCGATTATTGCAGTAAAGGTATTGCGAGAATTTTATTTCACTACGATAAAGATAATTTATTGAAACCAATATATTATTTTTAGTAGAACAATCCCGTGATGAGAGTATGTATCATTTGTATGAACTTGATACTTTAGTCATTGTCGCGTCGATAAAACAATTTACAGTTTACCCAACTGGCATACATTTACGATAGTGACCGATTGTAGTGCATTTCGGAGTACTTTTGAAAAAAAGGATTTATTACCTAGAATCGCGCGATGGTTGTTAAGTATTCAATCTTATGATTTTGAAACTGAGCATCGTCCGGGTACAAAAATGCAAAATGTAGATGCGCTCAGTAGAAATTCGGTTGAAAATGTTTTAGTAACAAATACTATGGTTTAGTTAATGGCATTACAAGTGCAAGATGATACTTTGCGCTTGATTAAACACAAGTTAATGAATAAATCAGATAAAGAAATTAATAATAACTATGATCTAAAGGACGACCGTAAAACTGCAGACGGAAATTAAAACTTGTTGTTCCAAAATTAGCACACGATGATATTGGTCATGTAGGTTTAAAATGGTGTGAACACATAATTAAAGAAAAATTTTGGTTTACGGGTATGAGCCGTTTTATTAAAAAATATGTGAATGCGTGTTTAGACTATAGTTATAAACGGGATCAGTACGGGAGAAGTGAAGAATATTTGTTTCCTCTAAATAAGCCAAATAAATTTGGGGTACTCTATAAAATAAATAAAGTACTTGGGAATGACCGTTATGAAATTGTTTCTACTGCTGGTTTAATGGTGTATAAAAGATTCAAGGGCCGACTGGATAGGCTGAGCGAGCTAGCGCACATCTCTAACTCGCTGTGACGTCATTTAAACTTGAGATCGTAGATTCAAGTCCCAGCGAACGACAACGCGTGATTTGTCGTAAAATAAAAAACACAGCTACTTGTGTATCACACTCGGATGCTATAGACTTGCCATCTATTCTTGAATAGAAGTAGCGCTGGCATGAACTAGAACTGCGGCTCGGTGAGTTCGGTTGCCCTATACTTCGCTTGGGATACAGGGACATATTACAAAGGCGGTAGTTGCCACAGAAACGATGAATAAATATTATTTTCTTTTTGTCTTGTGTAAAGATCGGAAAATTTTTGTTAATAAAACTGGTTTATAATTGAAGTCTTGTATTTTTGAAAAATATGAACCAATCCTAGGTTGAACTAGAATATAATGGCGATAACGGCCGAAGTGTGGCAACATAAAGTTATGTGTGTTAACATTAGTATATACTTGAAATTAAAGTAAACAATGTGGTAACCTTAAATGAGGTATAACATAGAAATATGGCATTGCGCAAATATATTGTCGAAAGATCTAAGTTTTAAAATCGCTTGCAGCCAGCTGTTTGAGAACAGTGGACCAGTGGAGTAGTTATATCAAACAAATAATGAGGAAAGGTGACAAAACACTATGACCAATATTTCGTTCGTCTATCTGTAAGTGTGCACTACTTAGCTGGCGGATCGTTCTCACGCAGCTGACTGTTAGGCGATTCTCGACTATACATCTTTTGCTTTCTCAGTAGTACGTAACTGTAGGAGTGTGGCATATCTCTCTGTTATACCTCATCTAAAGTGGTAACATAGGTCACATTGGAAAATGTAAAAGTTATGTGTGATAACATTAGTACACACTTGAAATTAAAGTAAACAATGTTTTATTTTCAAAAATCTATCGACTAGTTTTAAATATATCTTGTTTTGAAATTTTTGATCGCTCGCCATTTTGTTATTTGATAAAATAGAAAATAATTGTAAATACAAATGTTTTGGAGAACCGAAAGCAAATACTAAAAGTTTTTATATTCTTTAAATATTTCTTAAAATAAGGGAGTAATGACGATTTTTTTGAAAAATAAAAGAACGCCAATAAGTATGAACTGGGGCTCCAAATAAAATATTTTTGAACTAAGAAAAGATGCTAGTTTCAATGAGTTCTAACTGCCATTTTCGAGTGTTACGACTTAGTATTATCACCCTGTATATGCAGTGAATAATGGTGTAATGAAGAGTTATCAACCAACTGTGTTGCTAGGAAGAAGTGTTTTTGTTTTAAGTTTATTCCGTTTTTTTTTTCGAAAATCCTAACAATATCAAAAAAACTATGTCAAGAATGCAAAGGTTGTTATCCAAACTCTTGAAGTACGATATAAAAGTTGTTTTTGTTCCCGAATCACAGATGTATCTTGCCGATACACAGTCAAGATCATTTCTAAAAGATCCTGTAACTGATGATCTTGAGCTCGATGCTGTCACTCACAGCATCTCAAAGTATTTGGCAATTTCAGCTTCAAAGCGAAAACTAATTACAGAAATTACGCAACGTGACCAAACTACGCAACTTCTTGAAAGTACTGAGAGTTGGCCCGAAGAAAAAAATCGTGTACCTAACTGTGTTCAACAATACTGAAAATTACGTTACGATCTCAACACTGATGGTGAAGTAATATTTATAAATAACCGGCATTAATGCCGTCTGAACTAAAAGAAGAAATTCTTCAACAGATTCACGAGGGGCATCAAGGCATTGAAAAATGTAAGCAACGAGCACGATCTGTTGTTTATTAGCCTGGTATCTCGACCCAAATTGACAGTATGGTAAGGAAATGCCACATTTGTCAAAAATATCAACATCAAAATACCAAAGAATCATTGACAACTCACAAAATTCCAGAAAGAACTTGGAAAAAGATTACTTCTGATATTCGTCCTTTTAAAACATTTGATTATTTAATAATTATAGATTATTATTTAAGCTGGCTGGAAATTATTAAACTGAAAAGAAATACTGCACATAAATTTCAAAATTTCGAGAAGTGTTCGCCAGAAATGGTGTACCTGAAGAAATAGTTTCCGACAATATGCCATATAATAGTCAAGAATTTAAGAAATTTGCTAAAGAATTGGACATGAAAATCACAATATCGAGTCCATTGTACAGTCAATCAAATGGTATGGCTGAGTGAGGTGTACAAATAGCAAAGAACATTCTTCGAAAATTTTATAAAAAAGAACGGATATTTATCCTTTACTTCTTAGATGAGGTATAACAGATGTTATACCTTATCTAAGCTTTACTCTTATCTTACCGAAATACTCCAATCAAGGGTACTGGAATTTTACCATCTCAAGGTATGATGAGCAGAACCAAATTCCATCAAAGTTAAGAAAGAAGAACAAAAGAAGTTGAACAGACTATACTATAAACGTCATACAAAACCACTTCCAACATTAGAAGTAGACGAAAATGTACTGATTAAACAAGGAGGAGAATGGGAGTGCCAAAGTTGTTGAAAAACACTAGGCTCCTAGATCCTACGTTGTACAGACCGAGAATCAGGAGTATAGAAGGAATCGTAAAGATCTAAGACCTTCCCTAAACCCGTCCCCTTCCAATCGAGTACCTGACAATGACTTTAATTTACCAAACGAGACTATAACAAATTAGATGAGCTATCACAAAAGCAAAGACCTAGAAGGCACATAAAACTGCCAATTAGATTTAAGGATTTTGTAATGTAATGTTAATTAAAAGAATGTATGTTTCACATTTAATAATTTATATTTATTTTGTTTAAGATAATAAAACGGGGAGATGTAATATATTACAGGGTAATATGTTTTGTAGATGTTGATAGGCCTAATGGTTGACGAATGTCCGGTTCCCGGCATCCAAGTTAATATGCATACGTAATCCTACAATTCCATAAATAAAGACTTAAAACTAATATATATTTATATTTTATTAACAAATAGTCATCGGACTATGACATATATTATTTTGGGGTACCACAAGAAACAAATCGTCCACATATTTTTTGATACATTAAACGGAATAATTGGAATTAGGCTGTTAAAAAGATGATGCATGACTAGATTTGCAATTACGGGTGAGAGAGAAGAACCCATTGCTGAAAACCGCATCCGTTTGTAAAACTGTTCTTGAAATTGTAAATAGCCCTCCTCTAAAGAAAATTTCACCATTTCAATGAATTCCTTCTGAGGTATGGCTGTCCTTTGAGATATATTGTTCCATTGTATTTTAATAGCGTTTACAACAAGATCCAGAGGGATATTTGTGAAGAGGGAGACCATATCAAGAGAGATCAGGTAATATTCTTTCTCTTAAGGTACGAAATAAAATATTAATCAAGGTAATTAAATTTTCTTTATAGTTTTAATTTATATTTTAAAAAATACGTCTTTCCTTTTTTACGGAAAACTTATCTTTTAATTTTTCATTGTAGTTTTGTGGCAATAAATTTTCGGGTTTCTTTATTTTCTCAGTCAAGTGCAACAAATCTCTCACCCAACTATTAGTTCAAATTGTTTCACCATGATCGTTCACAAACAGCAAACAAGTAAAACAAAACAAAACATTCTTCTCGTTACAGTTGTTCCTTAAATGTCTTTTTTAAATTGTCTTTTATATGATTTATCGCGACTTTTACCCGAAATTCCTATGTTTGAACGACCTGGCTGTCTAACTAGCAATTGTCCCTGACAAGTTTAAAAAATTAATTTTTATATAATTTAAATGTATTATTAAAACAAGTATTTAAACTTTTAAATCAAAACTGATGCAAGGTAAACTTTAATTTGTAAATACTCGCATTCTTGTCGTTGTATGATAATCAATTTTAACAAATAAGAAATAAGCGTGAATTGCGCGAGATACTCGCTTGTAATAATAAATAATGTGTTCCTGTATCTCCTAAGCGGAGCATAGGGCAACCGAACACACCGAGCCGCAGTTCTAACTGCCGTACTGTCGGTTGTTTCATTTGCCAGTGCTACTTCTATTTAAGATGTATAGATGGCAAGTCTATAGCATCCGAGTGTGATACACAAGTAGCTGTGTTTTTTATTTTACGACAAATCACACGTTGTCGGTCGCTGGGACTTCTTTTGTGTGTAACATTAAATAAGCTGAATGCTACACCCGAATGAAAGGATCTGTTCGAGCTGCGGCTATGTTCAGTCAAGACGGTGGTGGGTTGAGCTAAAAAAAATATAAAATATGGCGCCAGCCGTCATGCGCAACTCAAGAGATAGAAAATAATTATTGTACGCCGAATACGAGAGTAGATTCGTGAGGTCCAGCACTGGGGGTTGATATGGCGACGGAAAATGTTCCGCGGGCCACGTCGCTGGACGCCTGAACCAGGATTTTTGCTCCAGATAAGATCCTCGCTAATGGAGTCAAACCAAATGATACCTGGTGCGTCAAGTACGTCTCATACATGCACGTACTCCAAAAATTGCCACCACAATGATAAAAGTAGCGCCGAAACGTAACTGCGACTGAATCAGTTACGTGTAACATAACCACGACTAGATCAAGTAGAATAAAATAAGAAGGCGTATAGCAAAAACAGAATAAGATGAAATAAAAATTAAAAGCCTAAAAAGAACGAATGGTTATTAGCACCTGAGTCAACAGATATTTCATATTGCGGAATAGCGATCCTGAAATCTCACCTCTGATGATGTACGGCTTGTGAAACAAGACTCTCTTCCCAAAATTTGGTGCTTATTGAGGCAAGCGCCTAAAATGTAAATACAATGAGAAGCCTAAATATATGACAATTAGGAAACTGCGTTAATTATAGTAATAATGTTATCATATTTTTACTAAATATGACTAATTTTGTTTATCTAACAATTACAATTTGCCAGACATTGTGCTCTGCACAACTTTTAGGTTCAAGAATGTGTCGTATCAGTTCGAACGCTGGTTTATCTACGTTCACTTAGGTATAAATAAATAATACACAACCGTGGATCAAAACTACGCAAACCAAGAAGCACATCCTTACAATTGATTTCCAATATCCATTTGATCGCAGTCATTCAATTTTTCCAAAAATGGTTATAATAAATTATTGGGACAACTTTTTATGAATTGAATGTAATATTTTTATATAGTTATTAAATGGTCAAAATTGTCTCCCTATCTGAGGTTTTTTCTGTGGTTTTCTTCAGGTTCATAAGGTGAATACCAGAGAGCGTAATATTCCACAGCACTATTTGGAAAATTAATTACTTAAGACTCAAACAAACTATACTAGACAATCAATGGCTAATATGTGTGCAAGTACGGAATAGGTAGGTAACATACTGCTACAATATTTCACAGACAAAATTTATGTTAAGATAAGGGTTTGAGACGACGTAGTTTATAATGTAGTTTGTTTAATTTAGTTTGAGTTCGTATTAGGTGTCTGAAATGATTCAGACGCATCTTAGACCAGAACACCCAGCTCTGGAAGTGAATAGATTAGTTTGTGTACTGATCCACAAGAAATTTAGTTCCGATTATAGTTTTTTTTCAAATTTCAGTATAAGTTGTAAATATGTAAATAAAGTTTAAATTATATATGCAAAGTGTGTGTACATCCATCTCGTGTTGTATTGTGTGTTCCTGGTTATCCTGGATCATTATCGTCATCAAGAGTTAGCAAGTTTGCGTCAACAAACGTTATCCCCCCGTATTACAATAACCAATACCTTATAAAGGGCCAAAATTTTTACTTAAAAAATTAATATCTTGCTTATTACGAATGATTTTCAAGTCGCGTTTTCACTAACATTTTTATTTCACTCTATTCTTTCAGAAAAATAAATTGAAAGAATTGTTTAGAACACCATTATTTTCAATTTCGAACAGGTTTCCATAGGTTAAATAGGTAGTATTTGGGCGGAACTTATCATCATTAGAAAAATACATGTTTCTAATAGTAGTACTAACAACTTCTGTTAATTTCGTACAGCTACTCGTGAACCTAAGAGGTGGGATTTGTGCATAAATATAGTGATTAAAAAAAATAATTTCTAACACTAAATTAGCGTGTATAAAAGTATATTTCGTAAAACTACCTCTAGATCAAAAGGTTCGAATCTTTGATTAACGGTAAATATTTGAAAAGAAAAAATGCTAACAATTAAATAGAGTCAAAGAATATGGTACTAAGACTTTATAATGGAATTTACAGTGTTTGTTATTTTCATGTAGCTATCCCTGGGTCAAAAGGGTAAAGTTTGAGTCTTATTACAGCCATTATAAAAAAATCTAACACAAAATTAGCGAGGGTCACATTAAATGGTACTAAGACAGGTTTTTAATAGTACTACTTACTATTTCTATTTATTTCATAAAGCTATGTTTTGTTTGTTGTGTTTGTGTACAAAACAATGTTACCAGCCACAACCCATAAATAAAATATGTCTTGTTTTCTACTTGTACACAATAATCATGTCTACAACATTAATTAAAGTTTGTACTGTTAAGCAACAATATAAATGACGTCATCAGAACCTATTCTGATATAGGGAGTTCTGCTTGGCTAACTGGACTTTCAAGAGGGTCTTCTCACTTATCTCTGCGCGCCTCTGATCGTCAGTTGATCTTATAGGTGTATTTATTTCACTGCTGCTCGGGGTCACCGGAGATGTAAGGTAAAAACTATCTTTAGGCTCTGGCGAACCGACCAGTGTCACGGGATGATCTTCTGGCAAGGGAATTCAACCATCGGATATTTAGTCTCAAGTGAATTTACTCCCAGGGGAAATATTCATTGGGACAGCGAAATGAGGGATCTGCGTAAAATGGCGTACATAGGTTTATGATGATTTCTCTTTTTTGTTAACGTAAAATATTGGCCTACCCTCATGCTGCAACATCGCGACCTCGCCTACTGTAGATGTTTGTTTTCCTAATTCTTGCAATCCTCCAAATTTCTTCTTGAATTCCTGCCCTATTCGTAAATTCTTTGCAACACAATGTGATAGAGCATCAAAAAGGTCTCCACTTACTTCTATTAAGGAAAACCTTGGCGTAATAGAATTACTACCACCTTTTGATTCATCTCCTTTTTACACTCTCGTTCCTCTATTTTGGCCTGCTCGAGGCCAGGTAGATTATGACACGATTTCATATATCCGCGTGCAGTACCAGGCGCTTGTGTCGAAAGGCGCAATGTTGAGAGCGGAACGTGTTCATACCCATATTATTTAACACGTGATAAGGTTCCGTCCATGATGGTTCTTCCCTAATCTCTGTGTCGGTTGGTGAACTCATAGGTCGAAATAATCGTACATGTACGATATTTATCGTACGTTTGACAACACTGGTTGGCATATTCCGCAGATGGTGTGGTTATTGTAGATAATAAGCCAGTTAAATTATTAGAAGTAAAGTGTTCATATAATTACAGGATGTTTGTCCTGAAACTTTGTTAAAATTAGAATGCACTAATTTAGTATTAAGGAGAAAATATCAATATAACTGTGAAATACTATTTGGTATAGTTTTAATAAATTTAAATAATTGTAACTTTGTCATTTATTTATTAACGTTGAAAGAGACGAGGAGATCATAAAAAAATATTTTGGAAATTGAAACATGTATATTTTGAACATATGATAACAATTTTGTGAAGAATGTAAACAATAAAAAATCAAGTTTATTATTTACTAAGACTAAAAATAAATTTATCACTTCCTAGAAAGGGTGTATATAAATTTACTAATCCACAACACACATAAATATACCATCAATATATTTAATCAAATGCAATTTAACTTTATTATTCAAAATTGCACATATTTTCTTCTCTCGTTCATACGTTCTACATGAACT
The DNA here is from genome assembly GCA_035578165.1 of Stenolophus ochropezus. Classification (NCBI taxonomy): domain Eukaryota; kingdom Metazoa; phylum Arthropoda; class Insecta; order Coleoptera; family Carabidae; genus Stenolophus; species Stenolophus ochropezus. The sequence continues at coordinate 2,572,986 of JAQOWZ010000024.1, read as the reverse complement.
CTAGCTGAAGCGTGTGACGTCGTTACGTCGCCGGTCCCAATCGTACTCGGCGAGGGGTGACGGCCTACGGCGATATCTTCGCGTCACATAAACGTACAGTACGCCGCCACAACCTGCAAAACAAGAACTGGTGCAAAAGCACCGGAATAAGTCGACAGGTTACGGTATAATAAAATATACAAACGCTGTCGCGCTACTTCTTGCCAAATCTCGGGCGCCACTCTACGAAACGGTAGAGACGTCTAACTCGCAGACTTCCAGTGACGACGGCCACGGGTATCTCAGTGGAGAAAAAAATGTCCAAGGTACGGATTCCAACTCCAGTGGTGATCGCTCGCTTGGACACAATGCGACGGGCCGATTTCCAAAAAAAAATACAGTAAAGAAATAATAAATAATATATATACATATATATATATATATATATATATATATATATATATATATATATACATATATATACAGAGTGTGCAACGAAATGCGGAACATAGGACTTTAACATGGGATTTTAAAAAATTGCGGATACTCTCTCTCCTGATAGATAATATCTATCTGTCAGTGTTGAGAAGTTTCACTAATTATAATACTTATTGTCCATATTTTAATATTATTTAAGTTGAATTTATATTCATTTCTTTAACAATATGCTAATATTAAAAAAATAGTACAAATATAATTTTAAAAAATATTGAACACAAAGTAAGGTTACTAACTGTCACAATTGACACATAGATATTTTCTTTTATTTCCATGGCTGTCTGATTTTGACCAAAAATGTTACATTTTATATTTAATAAATCTCGTACTGTAGATGTGTTGTTGCATCAATTATTATCTTATCTGATGCAGAATTTAATTTTGAACAACTTTGTACTCCTGTAGTTTTGTTCTAAATCTATCAGGAGAGAGAATATTTGCAATATTTTGAAATCCCATGTTAAAGTCCTATGTTCCGCATTTCTTTGCAAACACTGTATACAGGATGAATACTGAAAACCTTGACATAGGGAAATAACAAGGGAAAACAGTTTTTTGCTGTTTCCATCTGTCCCGCTAAATAAAATCGGATGTATATGGTATCGTTAGTTAGATTACTTAATTTTGCATCTAATAAAACCAAATGTTGTGTAATATGGCCTCTTCTAACTGAAATATTTGATAAAATAAATTGTATTTTGAAGGTTATCGTTCATATTTTCGAATAAGAAACGTCAAAAACAAAATGCTCCATAACCGAGTGGATACGAGGGCTGATTCATAACATAAATAATCTACAAGACCTGGTTCGAGACCACCTCAGCCATACTTTTTTTTAATTAAATTATTGAATTGTTGTTTTCCAGTTCGATGGAGAAAGTTATGTTAGAGTGAATATTGTTCAGTTTATTATAGAAATCATTAAGTTCTTCTAAAGTTCCTGTCCAAAGGCATAGCACATCATCGACATAGCGGTACCAGAATTTAATATGTGGGATGTGTTCACTGAGTTCCTGGAAAATTTTTTGTTCGAAATGTTTCATAAAGATTTCAGCTAGGGTACCAGAAAGCGGTGTAACACGGTCGCTTGGCGGCTGTGCATTTTTGGTAAATTTTGGTATAGCAGTACTCCAGATGTTACGAAATGGACAGATTTATGGTTGAGGACGCTCTTTTTGCGCCTTGAAGCTTGTTTTAAAAGACATAACTGTCCGTTTCCGATACGTGATGCCCTCGGTGGACATCAATAGTTGGGTTATTTTCAGCATAGTTTGTACTTAGGGGATGAGAAGAGCCGGACAAACATAGGTTGAGAACTTCTGGATTTTTACTATTAAATAGTGTTTAGAAGTTCGAAATCTCTCTCTCTTGTTGTAACATTCGACTGTTGTAGATGTCTTGACTGAATGTCAGACATACCTTGGTATTTCTTAGTGAAATAACCATTTAGTTGTTTTACTGTGTGTAAAGGCTCTCTCGTCGTGGTGTAAATTTGTAAGTAGTTTTTATTATATTCTGTGTGGATTGATATTGATTTGTAGATTGATGTAAAAAGGTTTTCAAAATTGTTTGTAAATAGAAAAGTAAGAATTTAGAGTTTATATAGAATCAAGTTACGCGTTGTAGTTTATTTGAATTATATAAATGTTTTTGATCGCGGTTGATTATTAAAATTTATATAATTTTGTTATTGTTGGAATATCGTGTTTCATTCGGCCCATCCTATTCCAACCCCTGTCTTTGTGACTTGGTAGCACAACGCGTAAGTAAAACTCTATTATTCTAAAATTACTACCCTGCACCAATTTGACCATAAATTGAACCGCGTCTATTATCATTATTAAACATCCCCATGTCTGCATCTATCACGGCAGACTTTTAAATAAAGTGATAGTGGTGGCAGCGACCTTCGTTACCCTTGATCATTAATAAGTCTTGCATTAATATAATTAGTGGATTACTTTGGGTCAAGTAAATTTTCTAAGCACCCCTTGTATGTCAGGTATTAGATTTCGTCCTAGGCGACCGTACCTGTTACAGCGGTGAGCCCATAGCTAGACCTTCTGTTTGTTCATAGATTGTATATATTGTTTCTTTTAACGGAACATTAGTAATAAATTATTAACATCGAAAGAAATGAGCATAAAAGAAACCGAAATCCTAGTTTCTAACTTACTAGTAGATTCACCCTGGTCAGATGATCTTTGCATTAGCTTCATGACATTGATAAAATTATGCCTTAAACAAAATTTCTTTATTTTCGATGATACAATCTATGAATAAACAGAAGGTCTAGCTATGGGCTCACCGCTTTCTGGTACTCTAGCTGAAATCTTTATGAAACATTTCGAACAAAAAATTTTCCAGGAACTCAGTGAACACATCCCACATATTAAATTCTGGTACCGCTATGTCGATGATGTGCTATGCCTTTGGACAGGAACTTTAGAAGAACTTAATGATTTCCATAATAAACTGAACAATATTCACTCTAACATAACTTTCTCCATCGAACTGGAAAACAACAATTCAATAAATTTCTTAGACATCAACATAACCAAACTAGACAATAATTTCACCTATAAAATATACAGAAAACCAACCCAAACAATAGATTCTATAAACATTAATTCCAACCATTGTACTTCACACAAACTTGCTATTTTTAATTCCCACATTCATAGAATGCTTACTTATGGTCTAGAAAATAACGAAATCATTAAAGAAACTGAAATATTAAAACAAATAGCTATAGCCAATAACTTCCACCCAAATTTAATAGACAAATTAATAAATAAAAAACGTTATAAGTTGAGAATAAAGGAGGCATATAACAACACACTACATATTGAAAATACAAGAAAACTTAAGATATAGTATTCCATTTATTGGCAATCTTAGCTACACGGTTAAACAAATTTTTAATAAAGTCAATATTGACATAGTGTTCAAACCACTCACAAACCTCAAAAAAGAAATCTGCTTAAAACTTGACCACCCAAAACACATCGAGACATCTGGTGTTTACAAACTAATTTGCAAATCTTGCCAAGCCAACTACATCGGCAAAACTGGTAGAAACTTTTTTACTCGATTCAAAGAGCACGCGCGAGTTTTAAATTTGAAATCGGGACACTCATCATTCGCCGAACACATCATAAATACGGGACATGAATTTAATATATATAAAGATTTCGAAGTTTTACACATTCAAAAAAAATGGTAAAACACTAGACTTCCTGGAAAACCTTGAAATTCAAAAATCATTAAAATCTAATAGCAATATATGTCTCAATGACCAGACTCAACTAAAACAGAGCCCCCTTCTAGACATTTTATTGAAATAAACCCTTTTTCCCTCCGTTTTGCAGTGTTACATGTTTTTACTAGTTTTGTCGTCGATTTTTGATTAATTTTGAATTATTTTTTCACCACGTTGCGTAGAAATTTTTGTATTGCCATTTTTCGGTTACTTTTTCGTTTTTTCGCTTGTTTTGTCGGTGTTTTTCGCAAAAAAAAATTTTCTTATGTTACTAGCATTATCAATTGTTGGTGGTTGTTCCTGTAATTTTTAGTGTATGTATTTATTTAATGTTATGCTCGTTCTTTACTTATGGTATATATTTAATTGTACTCTACTTATGTTACTTTGTACTTTTCTTTTGTAGTCTGCCGGTCTGATGATGACCATTAAATAGTCGAAACCGGTCACAATAAAGTTTTAAGAACAGTGTGTCTAAGACTCAAGGTTTTTACCTTTTTCCTTCCTTCGTTATTATGCCGACACACTTGGGTTGTTTCCTTCCAATAATGGCTTCAGCGAGTCTGGCTACCCCAACCCTCCAATACAGGCGACTACTAAAGAAAAGAGAAAATTCAAAATTGGACATCTGGTTTAACAGAACGTGTCTAAGAAGAATCATCGTCCCAAAATATATTGACCAGAAATTTTCTAGACAAAGTAACGCACCAAATTCTATAGATAAACACCACATATTAAAAACTAAACAGGTATTAATAAAACAAGAAATAAGAAAACATTATATAATCGTTAATGATTTAAACATTAAATTAAAAATCCTTTATAATAAGTTAACATTATATACACCATTTTTACTGCTTGACAATTTCTTAAAGGACTGCAACGAAATGATTTCTTATGTCCACAGAGTTAAATACATAAAACTAAAAAACAAAATATCTCGTTTAATACAAATTAAAAGAAAATCAGAACAAAAAACAGCTGATTCAAATAACACGGAAAATAAAATAACCCACACATTTCACAAAACAGTCAACAATTATTCAAACGTTAGTTATAATAATAATGAACTTGACCTTTTGAATAAAGGACTTAAATTCAACCCCAGTTTTACTCCCTCTGTGAAACAATTTGAAACTTTCGTCGCTGATATTGACAACTTAGTTACACTAACACATGACACCGAAATTTTAAATAACTTGACACACACTATCTCCCACCACAAAGCCAAAATACTTCATATTAACGAGAAATCCGAAGAAACAAATATTGTTATGAAAAAAACCTTAACCTCACTAAAACAGAAAATAAAACAAAATGAATTGATTGTAACAAAAGCTGATAAAGGAAATTGCATTTGCATCTTAAACACAGCTGATTACATTGATAAAGTTGAAAATTTTTTAAATAATGATAATTTTAAAAAACTCAAAACCAACTCCATAAATAGTTTACTTAAAACAATAAAATGTGAAATTAAAAAGCATAAAGATTTCCTAAAACTGTACAATATTAAAAATCTAATTCCAATGAACCCTGGAACACCAATTTTGTATGGCCTCCCTAAAATCCATAAACCAGAATGCCCTATCAGACCGGTGGTATCTTTTATTGACTCACCTACTCTTATTCTAGCTAAAAAACTTAATAACATCATCACTAGTAATCTGGATTTTAAGTCAGAATTCTCAATAAAAAATACTCCCGAACTGATAGGTAAACTTAAAGATGTAAACAACATTGATAATGGTATGCTCATTTCTTTCGATGTTAATAATTTATTTACTAATGTTCCGTTAAAAGAAACCGAAATCCTAGTTTCTAGCTTACTAGTAGATTCACACTGGTCAGATGATCTTTGCATTAGCTTCATGACATTGCTAAAATTATGCCTTAAACAAAATTTCTTTATTTTCGATGATACAATCTATGAACAAACAGAAGGTCTAGCTATGGGCTCACCGCTTTCTGGTACCCTAGCTGAAATCTTTATGAAACATTTCGAACAAAAAATTTTCCAGGAACTCAGTGAACACATCCCACATATTAAATTCTGGTACCGCTATGTCGATGATGTGCTATGCCTTTGGACAGGAACTTTAGAAGAACTTAATGATTTCCATAATAAACTGAACAATATTCACTCTAACATAACTTTCTCCATCGAACTGGAAAACAACAATTCAATAAATTTCTTATACATCAACATAACCAAACTTGACAATAATTTCACCTATAAAATATACAGAAAATCAACCCAAACAATAGATTCTATAAACAATAATTCCAACCATTGTACTTCACACAAACTTGCTATTTTTAATTCCCACATTCATAGAATGCTTACTTATGGTCTAGAAAATAACGAAATCATTAAAGAAACTGAAATATTAAAACAAATAGCTATAGCCAATAACTTCCACCCAAATTTAATAGACAAATTAATAAATAAAAAACGTTATAAGTTGAGAATAAAGGAGGCATATAACAACACACTACATATTGAAAATACAGAAAACTTAAGATATAGTATTCCATTTATTGGCAATCTTAGCTACACGGTTAAACAAATTTTTAATAAAGTCAATATTGACATAGTGTTCAAACCACTCACAAACCTGAAAAAAGAAATCTTAAAACTTGACCACCCAAAACACATCGAGACATCTAGTGTTTACAAACTAATTTGCAAATCTTGCCAAGCCAACTACATCGGCAAAACTAGTAGAAACTTTTTTACTCGATTCAAAGAGCACGCGCGAGTTTTAAATTTGAAATCGGGACACTCATCATTCGCCGAACACATCATAAATACGGGACATGAATTTAATATATATAAAGATTTCGAAGTTTTACACATTCAAAAAAATGGTAAAACACTAGACTTCCTGGAAAACCTTGAAATTCAAAAATCATTAAAATCTAATAACAATATATGTCTCAATGACCAGACTCAACTAAAACAGAGCCCCCTTCTAGACATTTTATTGAAATAAACCCTTTTTTCCTCCGTTTTGCAGTGTTACATGTTTTTACTAGTTTTGTCGTCGATTTTTGATTAATTTTGAATTATTTTTTCACCACGTTGCGTAGAAATTTTTGTATTGCCATTTTTCGGTTACTTTTTCGTTTTTTCGCTTGTTTTGTCGGTGTTTTTCGCAAAAAAAATTTTTTTTCTTATGTTACTAGCATTATCAATTGCTGGTGGTTGTTCCTGTAATTTTTAGTGTATGTATTTATTTAATGTTATGCTCGTTCTTTACTTATGGTATATTTTTAATTGTACTCTACTTATGTTACTTTGTACTTTTCTTTTGTAGTCTGCCTGTCTGATGATGACTATTAAATAGTCGAAACCGGTCACAATAAAGTTTTAAGAACAGTGTGTCTAAGACTCAAGGTTTTTATCTTTTTCCTTCCTTCGTTATAACATTACTTTGTTGAATATTTTCCAGCATACGATTCCGATACAAAATTAATTATTCCTCCTGGTATTACTCCAGTTATGAACTTCGCAGTAAAATTAGATTCATAGTGTAAACAAAATTTAATTCTGCATTTTAAACTTTTTAAATTTTAGGTTTTTCAATTGTAATTTTCGTACAGTCCACTATTATTGCTATTACTAAAATTTGAATAATGTACTGATTGTAAAATAGCCGACATTTATTTTATTGTTTCATAAAAAATATTACTGCATGTTGTGGCACTAATGCATTTAAATAATATATAAAGAACTTCAAATCTAAATCCAGTTTCATTGTAGTTAAAATTATTCGTTCCTTAATTGATAATTTCTGATTTTCTTTGTGGATACAAATCCGAAAAATAAAATATGAGTTTTTTAAAAGTCGAAATATCGCAGTTTTTCAGTTTTCAGTAATATAATAAAAGGATCATTTTGTCTTTAATTTTTTTTGTTTATTGGTTCTGTTAACAATTAATTTTGTAACTTAACAAGAGTCTGTACAGGAAGCAATTTTCTTCTTCGTTAGGACAATGACAGGTCAAATTTTCTTCTTGATCCTGTTCAGTTTTTAAATTTTCCGGATCTTTCACATTTTCTTTTTTCTTTCAGCTTCTCTACTTGATTCGCCAAATATTCACAATAGTTAAAAAAGAGAAGGTGTGTACTTACAGGATGATTAATAAATGAATTTAAGCTCGAAACAGCTGTATTTTTTAATATTCGCAGCTCTAAAAATATTTGCGATACATTACTATTATATCAACATTGTGAACTTTTATTTTACTTGGAAAAATATAATAATTTGCAATGAAATGCAATGAACAAACTTGTTGATTTCTAACAGGTAATTTTATGTTCGCAGCTTTTTTCCACATTTCGCAGACAGATACAATTTGACTTGAATCATCTTCGCTTGTTATTGCCATGCTCTTTCTGCAGTTTGAAAATAGATTTAAACTTATTATTCGCAATTTTTCTATATTTGATACGCAACCCAGTTCACATAATTTTAAATATGGCTTTTTTTGTGGTTACAATTTCATTTTAATACAATCCAAATTCTTATATGCTTGTTTTGAACACAAACATGGCGCCTGTACAATTTAAAGAATAAAATTCTGCATTTTTATTTTTTAAATTCTTTTTAGGTCGGCGAAAAACGATTTCCTTATGTTAAATATATATATATATATATATATATATATATATATATATATATATATATATATTATTGTATGTATTTATTGTACATTTGAAAAATGATATAAATAAATCCCTGTTTAATTTTAACACCTAGACAGCTTATTAAATGTTCATTACATGCAAAAGGTTTTCTCCATATGATTTTCCTGATCGTTTGCCGGGCTCGCTATTACTATTATTAACTGCGCACATACCTGACTTCACGGATAATGCACATAAAATCAGCTCTAATTGAGTGCTTACATAAAAAACCCCAGCCAACTTCACATTTTCAGGTAATTTCCGCTAAATAAACGCTGCTTCAAACCATCATCGTCGAATTATTGATAGGCAGAGTGCTTTACATCGTTGACCACAAATCTTAATTTTATATTATTAGATAGACTATGGGAACATTTTCGTTATTCCTTCTTATTCTCTTACTATATCATACAGTTTTACATAGTTACAATAATTAGATTATGGAACAGTGACCTTTAATAGTGTATTTATTCACCAAGGGCAAAGTTGTGAACCGAGGGATATAGGACGCTGGGCAATAATAGTTTTCTCCTGTGTAGCTAATTATTTTATTTATCTTATACTTCACACTCCTCGAGGACGAGGAATAAAACAGGATAGGCCGAATATAAGACGAAGATTTTGGCTTAGTCCAACTTATTTATAACCAGTGATACAAACCACTTGACAAAGACACCAAAGGCGCTTGTAAACATAAACATTCGCTGGTCCGGGAGTTAGTTGGCCAGTGCGTGCCAAATAGTGCGGTTGTTATACAGTGATAAATAAACTCAAGATTGTGTTTTGTGACCTGATGTCAATGAGTAAAGAAGTAATTAAAGGTGAGTGACTACTCACGGTTATTCTAGTTATAGGTATTGTTGATGCTCATGGATGAATTACTGAATTGACGATATATTATTTACTATTTTTATAGTAATTGTGCATGGTGTAAATGTATTAAAATGTACTATTTGTTTATGACCGCAAACATCGAGAATAGCATCCCTTACCTGGTGGGTATATACGAGTAGAACGCCAAAGTACCTATAGTTGAATTTTAGTTATATGAAATTCACTTTCGGATAAGCCGATTGGCCCTTATAAAGTTTTATGGGACTTGTGGTATTGGTACTTTTAGGCAGGTAGTTTTTTCTGTCGTATGATGTTAAGGGTGGTACCAGAAATTTTCTTTCAAAATGTTTTCTAATTATATACTTTTAAATCTAGAGTAAAATATTCAAATAATAATGCATTTTAAATGCCTTGTTCTAATTTCAATTTGTAAATTGAGTTGGGATAATTTATAACACCTGACCACAAAACTTCTTATCCGTCCATAAAAGGTTGTAAAACCCGCTTAAGTCAGTTTCATATAACTAAACTTCTGTAGTAGAAGTTTAGTTATATGACTCAAAGGTATCACTTGAAAAGTAAGAACAGGTCCGTATTAAATAAATTCATACTGTACTTACTTTGTGTAAATAAATAACTATTAATGGAGTTCTTAGAATATGTAATTGGAAATCCAAAGATCACGCAATGAAAAGAAAAATCTTAAGAATAAACAACTTGACTTAGTCAAATCTCTATTGATCTCTCCGTTTTAATCCTTTTTAGATATTCTTACCATTGAAAAAGGTAGTTAATACTTATAGGCTAATTCTGAACAAATCTGTAAGTCTTCCAGATCTGAAAATCTATAAAAAACTGACAAAAACGCATCTATTTTTGTTGATTAATATAAAATTATACATAAGAGTGGCTACTTTCATTGCGATTTTGTTCATTATTTACAGATTTACAGATCTGTATGTATTACAGATTTGTTCAGAATTGGCGTATTAGTTTCTATCTTTGTTCTTCTATGTATAAATACTAAAAATTTTCTGTGAAGTATATTTATCAGTATTTCCTGTTAATGGCCTTAAAAGTCGAAATATGAATAAAAATAAAATTTAATTTTTTAAACAACCAAGTATTTCTTATATTTATTTAATAACTGTTTGTATTTAAAATTTACGGTTGAATTTATTTTAATAATTTAATCTCTTCTCAATTTACAAATTGAAATTAGAACAAGGCATTTAAAATGCATTATTATTTGAATATTTTACTCTAGATTTAAAAGTATTGTAGCGAACCCAGGGTCGCGGCGCGGGCGGCGGCGCGGGCTGCGGCCGCTAGCGAACTTGTTAGAACACGTCCGTCCGCTCCCCATTGTTCTGATTTCGAGAATAATCGACGAATTTTCCAGAATGAACTGTTTTATATAAATACCCCGACCAAAAGATCGCGAGGACAGTCTTGTGTTAATACGTGTAGTGTACAGATGGTGATATAAATAAATAGACGGTGATATAAATAGTGTTGAAATAAATATTGCGTAGTTTTAATTGTTTAAATAAATTATCTTAGTGTTTAAGTCTTTAGTAATAATAATTAGTTCTTAAATTAGTGTTTATATTTGTTAATTCTTAGTGTTAGTTATTTTTATTTATTCTTTATAATTCATATTTCTTTAATTAAACATAGTTATATAAATATTAGTGTTTTAATCAATTTTACACTTCACCTAAATAAATAAAACGTTACAGTATATAATTAGAAAACATTTTGAAAGAAAATTTCTGGTACGACCCTTAACATCATACGACAGAAAAAACTACCTGCCTAAAAGAACCAATACCGCAAGTCCCATAAAACTTTATAAGGGCCAATCGGCTTATCCGAAAGTGAATTTCATATAACTAAACTTCTACTTTACTATACTAACAGAATGGGTCTGGAACCCATGGGGAGACACTTACGGTTAGAGTGAGACTCACAGGAACGTCTGCAGCTCTGGTTTATGAATTGAGGATTCATTGGTAAATCTGGGATCGACATTTGTTAGGAAGTCTACAATTTCCGTAGTTGTAAGTCTCTGGCAGAATCGTGTACCAAGTCTAAGACTTGGGAGTCTCCTGTTCAACTTCCTTTCTATGTCATAAGTTCATGTACATGCTTGTGATAATTGTTGTAACTGGAATGACAACGTGTGTTTTATAACACTTAGGGGAACGCGTCCTAATGGTCCGATCCGACGCTGATGGAGAGAGAACAAGAGGACGCCGCTGACAGGTCAAGGAATGTGAAATGTTTATTACATATTTTTGTAATGCATTCATTAGCACCCTGGATCCTTATTAATAAATAGTAATGCTGTAATACATTGACTTTAAATGGATTAGTAATTATACTGCCCTTAATTTTTGAAAACATTTTTCTTGCCCTTTTATATATACCGCGAGTGTATTTTTACATGAAACATAGGCTTTGCCATAATCATGGTTACGACTTTACATTTGATTGACAGTAATGTATGAAAGCGTTCACTTTAATATGAAACATAGGTTATCAAATTCAAATCATTATGAACTACTGTCAAATTTAGATACTTTTTAAATAACATATTTCCATGTCGTTGCAATCGTTGGTATAGACATAGTGGAGAAAAACAGTGGCCCATTCAGTCTGCTGATCTCAGAGTAATTGATTTTTTTTAAACTGGGGAACATTAAAAGCAAAATTATTTGATGGCAATATGTATAATAATTAAAGAATTAAACTATAAAATTTATAATCATTCTAGACACATGACACTTACCGAAAATAAAAATATTATAAATGAGTTCTATTATTGCTTAATCTCTAAACTAAACTAAAGGTACTAATACCAATTCAATTCCAATCCTGCTTAAAAAAATTATATTGAAAATCGTACGATACTACTTAACAGCTACTAGAATTACTGTATTAACCATGGTTACCATGGTAATATAAAAGTTTATAAACCGTTAAAAACTGGTTCATTTTTGGTTGAATTCCATGGCTACTGTTATTTTTGGGGTGATTTACATTATTTTCATACTTAATTTCTGAGCTTACAAGGCACGATAAACTAATTTTCCTTACTGATTCAAATGAAAAGTTTTATATTCTAAAACTTTTTTTTAAAGCTTTTTTAACTAAAATAATTAGGGAAACAAGAAATTGGGAAAATATGATTTTATATGTTAAATCCCTATATTCGGGTGTTCGCGTGGCCACCCTATGGTTTTTATTAATATTATTGCTATTATTATTATTATTATTATTTGTTTTTGAAACCATACTTCTTTCTATTTATTTTTCTACTTTGAGTTGTAGTTGGTGTTTGGTCTCATTTCTGAATCCTTTATATTTGCCATCTTCGTTGCCGTGACTTCTGTTAGTACATTTTTGTTTAGTTATTATGTTCGTCCTGATAGGTTTTTTTTTATTAATCTTTCATCGTAGCTTTTTGTTGTACGTCTATTTATGAATTGAGGTATCGGTCTGGCTCTTGATATTGCTGGTATATCAGCCTTACTGAGTTGTGGTCTTCGTCTCTTTGCAATTTGTTTTTTTTTTTGTTATTTTCGTCATCTTCATACGTTGTTTGTATTTTTTGTTCCTTTTCTAAGTGCATTAGCTTTTTGTCGCTTCTTTTATTAATTTTCAATTTTCATTTTTATCTCTCTTTATTCTATAAACATACAAATTATTGTACTTCAAAACGACATGTTTATCTTCCCTTCTTATGTCTTCTTCTTTCTTCTGCAGTGTCTTTTGGGAAATCTTCTGATATTATTATTCTCATTCCTTTTAAATACTTTCGGTTTGCCTTCCTATTAATTTCTTCCTTGTTGTTAATTTAGTAAGGGTCGGTATTATTTTTGTTGTCTTTATAATAAATTAAAAGATTATTAACAACAAAAACAAAGGTGTAATAAGGGACTGCAAAGGAAAATATAAATACAAAGATAAATATTGTAAAGCAAAAAAATGAGAATCAAATAAATAACAATAGAGACAGAAAATAATTCAGTAAAACAATTGTTAATATTTTTGCTGTCAAACTTTGTGTAAGTGTTAGTTTATTATTTCTGCATTAGATTTACTTGTTTTCTTCCATAGCACTCTTTCAATAGTCATATTTCAATAAAAATGATACAAACATAATTTTGCATTATAGGCACCTGCTCCACAATTTTTCAGGCTGAGATTTATGCAATAAATCTCTGTGCTCACATAAACCTAGATAAAGGTGTAAAATGAGCATCAATAAATATAATGTCACACAGCCAGGCAGCTTTAAAGGCATTGAATGCCTTCACATGTAAATCAAAGCTAGTCTGGAACTGCAGGGAGACCCTCCAATTGCTATCCGAAGCAAACCAAGTCACCCTACGGTGGGTACCAGGGCACGAGAGAATCCTAGAAAACGAGAAAGCTGATGGCCTTGCAAAAAAGGGGCTAAACTTTCATACCACGGGTCGGAACCTTCATGTGGTCTTCCACAAAGCCACTATAAGAAGGTGGTCAAAAACTGGGAGGAATCTGCCATATCCTCATATTGGAAAAATATTCCAGGCCTCAATCAAGCTCGGAAATTCATTTCCCCAGCTTCGACAAACGCCAAAGAGTTACTAGCTCTCAGCAAAAAGGACCTTAATATAATGACAGGAATTCTCACTGGCCACTGTCCTTTAAAGTACCATTTGCACAAAATTGGTATAGCTGAAAATGAAACATGTCGACTCTGTGAAGAGGACGAAGAATCGTCGGAACACATACTGTGTGAATGCCCAGCCGTAACTGTGCAGAGACTCAATCAACTAGGTAAGAGGTATCTTACGGCAGATTAGATCAAGAACTTGACTCCTGGAGCCATAATCAGCTTCATCTAAAATCTGGATCTACTTCCGGAAAACTAAGTAAGGGCTATGTCACAATAGATCTTCTAGGTCGCGCTGACAAAAAGCGACAAAACGCTTAAACCTTCATATACATACAATACAATACAATAATTTTGCATTTTTCTCAAAAAAATTGTTATGTCAGGGTATTACATATAGATATCATTGAATTTAAAAAAAAATATTGAATCGAATAAGCAAATAAAAAAGTAGAATCCCTTTTAAAATAAGAAAGTTTTATCCCATATTTTGAGAACCACTGGTTGAAAAAAAATTGTTTTCCTCATTAAAGTAGTCTCATAAAATTGTTTGCCACTTTAACTGACCTTGAAATAGGTACCACTTAAAATGAACACCTTGTATATATATATATATATATATATATATATATATATATATATATATATATAAAATAAGGACATGTTACGTTCCACTTTTTGATTATATATTTTTTATTGGACGGAACCAGGCAACCAGGGTGTCTTCAGCGCATTCTAATCGCCTAGTGCGATCTATCGTAGTTCTTCACTAGATGATTCACAGGCCAGCAAATTCTTGCGTGGAAAATTCAGTCTTGGATTGCAAATTCTTTCTTTTCTAAAACGGTCGTGGTCAGAGTCACTTGTGTTTAGTTTTGGTTGCATTTTCTGGGTCAATTTGCGTATTGCGATATATATATATATATATATATATATATATATATATATATATATATATATATATATTCCGACGTATGGGATTTTGTTAAACCTCGTGACTACAAGGGAAGCTATTCCTCGGAAATTATCCGGATTTATTGTGCCCGCAACCAATGTTTTGAAAAACTTTACAAGCCGCACTCCATCACAGGTAATCTGAATTTTTGCATGCATTTTACTGGCCCAGTTCGATGCTAATTTAGTGTTACATAAATTGTCGCTGATCAGATTTTTATTTCTGCAATTAAATTATTGTATCTTCCATCTTTCACAATTTACTGCAACACCAGGGGCGCACGCCACTGAGCTGAATGAGTTTTCTAATTCTTAATAAACTTTTAGGCTTTTATTTTACATTCGTTGTTATATTGGGTTTTATAACCCTGTAACATTCCGCGAGGTGAAAATAGTTGCGAGGGAAGATTATTTGGAAATTCTGGTGAAGTTCTTGACGCCCGCCACTCGCTGGAAATTTTCGTGTGACGCCACTGTCCGCTCGAGTCCTACCTGTTGTCGGAAGTTGGAACTAGTCGACACCAACCGGCCAGCTGATTTACTCAATTTTGTCAGACGGCTTGGAACCGCTGGATCACCGCTCACCGTTCTATGCAGATAAGCCCTTGAAAATTATTTATTACCTAAAATTTAATACAGTTAGGTTTTGTTTTGTTGTTTTATATGGTTGACTACCTCAAGTCAACATTACTGTACTTCGTTTCACATTTATTAGTAGTTTCACATATTGTAAGGTCTGTTCCCACGACGTGCTTCATTCATTATTTTATCGCAGTAATTATTGCGCTTTAGATACCCGGCTAGGGCGTAGTACAACCCGTTTAGTTTGTAGGACTATTTTCGTATTTTCTAAGCACTCGCATATCGTCTCGCTGGTACCATCGCGACTGTTGTGCGTCGTTGTTGCGCCACTCTACTGCAGTGTTATTTAGCTTAACTACACCTCTCTAGCCGCAGTCCTCGATACTATAGCTCGTCCAATATAAAAATGAACTTGCGCGAAAGACGCATTTTCGTTCATATTTTCAGCAACCAATGGGAGAAGGTACCCCCCATTGCGTTTTTTACCAGTGGCGTACATAGTTCCTAGTTCATATGGGGAAACTATATTAGGAAATATATTATATATAATATAATATAATATAATATAATATATAATATTAAGGAAATACGAAATTAAGATTTAAAGAACATATAACTGCAATAAACAGAAAATAACACAGGATTTGCCGACGATTACATTAGCAGGTAATAATCATTTATGGAAAGGGTGATTCGTAATCGTATATGTAGCAGAAAAAGGATTAACAATAATTTGGCTTGAATACCTAGAGATTAAAGAAGCTGTTATTTCTAAGAAAAATATAGCCAATGACCAAACAGATGTAATCCATTCTCCTCTGCATTTTAATCTAGAGATTAAAGAAGCTGTTATTTCAAAAGAAAATATTGTTAGTGACCAAACCGATGTAATTCATTGGCCTCTACTTAATTAGAGTTTTTTTATGATCATAAATGTGATATTTTCATTTGTTATTCGTAAACATTACGCATTTTAAAATATAAATATTTACAAAAATTCCATTTGTTATTGAAATAATCCCACGCCAATGGTAGATTGCTTTCCCATTTATGGTTTACGCCCCTAGTTTATTGGATCAGTGCAGTTTTGAACTTCGTTTATATGGGGTAGGTATAGCTACTATAACCCAGAACTGCACAGGGCAACTGGTAGGCCAGGCATGAATCTAAAATGTGTTTAGTATGTACTGTGCGGCACATTGAACACCATTAGAAAAAAAGTATATTTATGTTGCCGTCTCCTTCAACTTGTTTGTTGCATTATATGCGCGGGAATGATTGACAGGTCCTTTTCTATTTTGAACAAGCTATAACGCTGTGTATGTCACCTCCCCCCCGCACGGTCATCTATCATTTGACTAGTTGTTCTAGCACTGTGTGACCAGATTATTTAGCTACCCAGTATTTATTTCAATTTATTAAATGGAATAATATATTTATAGTTAAGATTTATTTGTGCTATTTTACTTATCGAGGTTCCTGCTCCGTTCCTTTTCCGTAATTGGTTTACTGATCAACCCTCACGTTGAACGCTCGGCTTTGATCAATTGGCGCTTATTCTGGTTTATTTCATTTATTGTCGTGAGTGTTCACCCACTCCTTTCTCCACTCGAGCTAGCCACGGTTCAACCGGTCTTGCACAGGTTAGTCCTTCAGGGGCGTAGCAGACATTGAAGAAAAAAGGCTGAGAAAGAACAAAAAAATATAGTTCATATTTAAAAATAAACACAGTTTTTATTGCTTAATTTGATAATTTGATATAAAATTATAATAAATGAAATGTCAATTATAGTATTATAAAAGTATATAATTTAATGAATCTAATTTTGAAATTTAATAAATTTTGTTTTTCTAATGCCCGGTATTATAAACGCGAAATAAGTTATTTACTATGCTACTAAAATTAAATAGTTTAGTAAATTACTATACTTGGAAGATTTGTGTACCACAAAAGCTAAATAAATTAAGTGAACTATTAAATCAGAGAAGTTATTTACTTGGTACATTTTCTAGCTAGTAAAATTTAGTTGACACTTAAAAAGCAACATAATCTACTTCTTTTTTGTTTTCGAAAGGTAAATATATAAAAAAATATATTTTAGTTATGCAATTCTGCCCTACATTTGTGACTCTCATCTCAAAGGCATCAATCAATTTTAATTTTTAGTTAAATAATGTCATCTGTATCATCAGTGAGCTCTGTTTCTGATATTAGTTCTGTTTCGGATATAAGTTTATCCTCGGACACGAACAGTGACGGGGAAGAAAACAATATCCCAAGACAACAAAGATATTTTCGAGAAAGAATTTCTGTGTTCGACACATTTGATGATTTAGAGTTTAGAAACCGATTCCGATTAACTAAAGCAGTTGTGTATGTTTTAAATTTCATAAAAGATGACATACAACCAATGACACGTAGAAATAAGCCAATATCAGCTATGAACCAACTATTAATTGCACTTCGGTTTTATGCTTGCGGATCATTTCACCTGAATATTGGCGATCATTTCAACGTCACGAAAAGTACAGTAGGTCGGATTGTACATAGAATAAGCCAACAAATAGCAGCTTTAAGAAGTGAATTAATAAAAATGCCTGGAAACATTCGTGAACGAAATCATGTAAGTAGTGATTTTTTCAAGATTGCTGGAATACCAAATGTATTAGGAGCTGTAGATGGCAGTCCCATTCGTATACAGTCACCAGGAGGAATGAATGCAGAATTGTTTAGAAATAGGAAAGGTTGGTTTTCCATTAATATACAGGTTATATGCAATGCAAATTTAATTATAATGGATATTGTTGCGAGAAATCACATGATAGCCATATTTTTGATAACTCATTGATTCGAGCTAAATTAGAGAACCGTGAATTTGGAGAAACATCTATTAGGCGATAGCGGCTATCCTTGTAGGAGTTATCTTTTGACACCTCTTAATAATCCTGAAACTGCAGCAAAACAAAGATATAATCAATATGACAGATGGATAACCTCAAAAGTAAAAAAACTCTCATTTGACGTGTGAAAATACTGTCAACATGCAGAAATAAAGCATTAAATTTATTTACTGAACAAGTAGTTATTTAATAGAATGATTTGTTTTGTGGTACGCAAAATTTTTAACAGTATAATTTACTGGCCTAATAAATTTACTAAACTAGTACTTATGTGTAGATTTATTTTTCGTTTATAATATCGGGCATTAGGGTGGTATTTTTTCATGCTTAAATAATATGTAAATCTTTATTATGTATTATGTAAATATATCTTAAAGTAAGTGTCTTTGAAAAAGATCAATGTTTTTAAGAAAATTGATAAATTTGGCCAGTATTATTTTTTTTACACAAAAACTATATAACATAAATGTATGAGACTCCCAGAAGGTACTACTGCATATTATTTCCCACAACATGGTTCAGGCTGTGTGGCTTTACAAAAGTTGAACAATGCTCGAAAAACGAAACCGTTTAGTTTCGTCGGCTACCGGCGTCAATGAAACATTCACATTAAATAGCTAATTTCATTTCTGCAAGCCAGCTCTTGTCGAATGCTTTCATTTGATGTCAAGCACGGCATACTTTTTGCAAAAAACAAAAGCCGATCAACATAGACCATTTTTGTCAATTCTGCACTCCAGCCCTTATCGAGATTTTTTATTTGATACTTTCGGCAAAAAACAAAAGCCAATCGACATAGATTTTTTTTGTCATTTCAAATTTTTTTCTCTCTATTGATACTAAACAAAACAAAATGTTGCATTTATTTTATTCACGAATATATAATTTTCGTCTAATTACTTCATAACACATTTAGTAACATTGTTTGGATCGTAGTTAATTTTTAAAGTTCATTTAGAGATATTTGGTTTTTATTGCACAACTGGCAACATTGACTTACATAATTAGAAACGTCAAAATCTCCAATAATTAAATATAATATATTATAAATTTCAAATATTTGTAAAACTTTTGCTCAACACATTTATTTATGATATTGTTTTTAAACCTTTCATATCAATGTTATATAAGAAAGTATTGTATTGTATTGTATGTATACGAGGGTTTAAGCGTTTTGTCGCTTTTTGTTAACGCGACCTAGAAGATCGATTGTGACACAGCCCTTACTTAGTTTTCCGGAAGTAGATCCAGCCGATTATGGCTCCAGGAGTCAAGTTCTTGATCTCATCTGCCGTAAGATACCTCTTACCTAGTTGATTGAGTCTCTGCGCAGTTACGGCTGGGCATTCACACAGTATGTGTTCCGACGATTCTTCGTCCTCTTCGCAGAGTCGACAGGTTTCATTTTCAGCTATACCAATTTTGTGCAAGTGGTACTTTAAACGACAGTAGCCAGTGAGAATTCCTGTCATTATATTAAGATCCTTTTTGCTGAGAGCTAGTAACTCTTTGGCGTTTGTCGAAGCTGGGGAAATGAATTTCCGAGCTTGATTGAGGCCTGGAATATTTTTCCAATGTGAGGATATGGCAGATTCTTCCCAGTTTTTGACCACCTTCTTATAGTGGCTTTGTGGAAGATCACATGAAGGTTCCGGCCCGTGGTATGAAAGTTTAGCCCCTTTTTTTGCAAGTTCATCAGCTTTCTCGTTTTCTAGGATTCCCTCGTGCCCTGGTACCCACCGAAGGGTGACTTGGTTTACTTCGGATAGCAATTGGAGGGTCTCCCTGCAGTTTCAGACTAGCTTTGATTTACATGTGAAGGCATTCAATGCCATTAACGCTGCCTGGCTGTCTGAAATTATATTTATTAATGCTTCTTTTAGACCCCTTATCTAGGTTTATGTGAGCACAGAGATTTATTGCATAAATCTCAGCCTGAAAAATTGTAGAGCAGGTGCCTATGGATTCCTTAATTCGGCAAACTGGGCCAAGCACACCTACTCCAGTTCCTCCTGTATCCAATTTTGAACCATCAGTGAACCATGACAAAGAATCCCTTACAACAGGAGACCTATTCTGTGGCACGTATCACTTGTCACTAGTGATAAGTTAGGTTTTTTCCAGTACATGTTTACGTTGGCAATACATTCAAATATTCAAAATATGAATCACATAATAACAAGCGGCCATTCTGGGATCTCTGTATCTCCACAAATTTTACTAATTATTTATTTAATGTATATATTGTTAATATTTTCTACGTTTTTGTAAATATTTTCTATATTTGCAAAAATACATAATACAAAAATACATTATACAAAGTACTGAATACAAAAATTACGAAAATATATAATGCAAAAATTATAAAAATACATTATACAAAATACAGAATATAAAAATACATAATACAAAAATTACAAAAATACATTATAAAAATACAAAAATTACAAAAATACATTACACAAAATACAGAATACAAAAATACATTATACAAAATATAGAATACAAAAATTATAAAAATACAATACATAACATACAAAAATAAAAAATACAACAATTACACAAATACAAAACACAAAAATACATACAGGGTGTTTACGGTCTTTTTATTTTATTTTTAATGGGTGATACTAGATGTCAAAAGAAGGCGAAAAACATTAAAACACCATAATAAAATATTTATAATAAAAGAGATATGAATTTTTGTAGTTTTTATAAAGGGGAGGTAAATTAATGTTGAAAAAAGTTGATAGGTATGCGTATTGTGGCAATTGTTTATGCCATTACGAGTAAATGTAGCTTCGTCAGTCGCCAACACACTCAATGAAAAATTAGGGACTTCGTCATTTTTGCGCAAAAACCATCTACAGAACCGTACGCGCTGAGGATGATCTTGAGGTTGTAAAGCTTGTACTCGCTGAACATGAAACGGATGTAGTTGATACTCGCGTAGTGTTCGCCATACAATGCGATTTGAGACACCTATTTACCGAGCAATTTGTCGTATACTGGTTGAAAGATTTTCGTCAACGAGGTTTAAAATTTGTACATCCGCATCTAAAATTCGTCAGAACCGACCAGGACCTCCATCACGCCCTTGATTATTTCGCAGATTACCATTATCTTGAGCACGTATTATTAAATTAGTGAACTGTTGAGGTATAAGACATTGCCTATTTGGAAAACGCTCGCTGTGAAGACGACTTGCTGCAGTTAAATTTTGATGCACTTCCCCATAAATAAGCATCATGTCAACTAATTCTGTATTAGAATACCGATGGTACATTCTTCAATTTTTACACAATTAATAACAATAATCACATAGAAACAGACGTTGCACAATTAAATTGTAATAAACTGCAACTGAGAGATAAACAAATTAAAAAACAAAAGAGAGAAATTTGTCATTGCATAGGTTACTACAACTTTTTCAACATTAATTTACCTCCCCTTTATAAACACTAAAAAAATTAATATCTCTTTTATTATAAATATTTTATTAAGGTGTTTTAATGTTTTTCGCCTTCTTTTGACCTGTAGTAGCACCCATTAAAAATAAAATAAAAAGACCGTAAACACCCTGTATATTAAATATGTCAATACAAAATATCATCCTGGGCGTTGTCAGCAACTGGTGGAACTTCTAAATCAATTTCATCGAATCCTGGTTCTGGCTCCTCGTCATTGTAGTGTTGGGCGATATTGTGCAAAATGGTACACGCTAATACAATCCTGGATCACATTAAAACTGAAAAAATAAAATATAATATTAAATGGAACGTAAAATATACGCATACAAATAAATACCCATGCTTCAAATCCTGTCTTTGGATATCATTTCTCGGAAATTGTATCCACTGCCGCATACATTTATTAACACATTGGTAAATTCCTTCAAGCTGCGGTTCACCATCGGCTGACTGACACATGCCAACAAATTGTTGCCAACGCTTCGTTGGTAGCTCCCAAGCGCAAGGAAGTTCAATCCAATTAGAATCTGAAACAAATAAAGTATGACAATATAACAATACTATTTTAAAATATTATTATTGATATGATTACTCACTCGCATGTTGTTCGGTATTCTAGAAGGCGCGCCTTGGCCAGCATTTATGTACGAAACCAAAGTATTTATCAAATACAGGCACGCTTCCTTATTCAGTCGAAAATTAGATTTAAATTCTCGCTCTGAGATACTGAACGGATCTTGCATATCTCTCATATGCCTACTAAACAACCGGTCTTCTTCTCTTCTTTCTTCATTATCCAACTCTTCCAATCACTGCTATCTGCCCGTGCAAAAATGCTATACTTCCTTGAATATAAAAATAAAAAGTATTATACTTTTGAAAATTTGATTTATTTTTCACTTACCTATAAGCAAATAATAGTACGTTCACCTAAACACAAGTAAACTAAACTAAAATTTCAAAAACTCCACAAAATGAAACCAAGAAAAATACAATGTATCACACGCCCACTCTGTATCACAAGTGATAAGTATCTAACACTACCTGCTTTGGTGGTGATAAGTCTACCACTTAACATGACGTCATACCGATGTTTCACATCAATTCTCACAGATGGCAGCACGTCTTTCACCTAAAACTTATCACTTATCACTAGTGATATGTGCCACAGAATTGGTCTCCAGGTCTTTCCGTTGCCCATTCAAGGCGATTACCAATAACAACCTTATACTTCTGGTCCCTTAGAATTTCCAAGTGGCCTACGAAATCTCCGGGCATAAAGTGTTTCTGAGATGTTGATGACTTTTGAAGTTTAACTCTAACTTCCTACGCAGTATATAGTAAGGGATAAATATGTTTTTAACTGAGAAAAATTTGCAGTCGCCACTGGGACTCGAACCCAGGACCTCTGTCATTACAGAAGTCACTGGTCGCTATGGCTCAGCGGCAGAGCGCTGTCCTAGAATGACAGAGGTCCTGGGTTCGAGTCCCAGTGGCGACTGCAAATTTTTCTCAGTTAAAAACATATTTATCCCTTACTATATACTGCGTAGGAAGTTAGAGTTAAACTTCAAAAGTCATCAACATCTCAAATATTATTTCACAGATAAAATTTGCCAATTGTCCGAGTAATCACTAGGCCTCCGGCAACAAAAACAGTTACATCTGATGACTAATTTCATCTCTGTAAGCTAGCTATTATCGAATGCTTTTATTTAATACCAAACACGATATATTTATAATATCTTACTGTATAAACATACAGTAGAAAACAAAAACCGATTAATATGGTATTTTATATAATTTCTGGAAGCCAGTCCTTATCGTGTGCTTTTATTTGACACCAAATACCACATAACAACATTTTGCAAAAAAAAAACACCACATACTTCGGACGACTTTTTGTAAAAAACAAAAGCCGATCAACATGAAACCAAGCGCGAAATACTTATTTTAATTTTTGCAGAACAGAATATTTCCTATTTCTTTTTTTCTTTATGATTTTCTTTTTTAGAAATAATAAATGTAGTGCTACAGCAGCTAATTCCTCATCACTTTCCATCGTTAAGTCAATGAATTCACAAAAACAAAAAAAAATCTTATAAATAACTTCAATTAAATGTAAAATTTAAAGACTGTTAGTACGAAATTGATAAACGAGATGTCGTCTTCTGATTGGCTAGCTGTTACCGGGCTGCGGTGGTTATAAATCAGACAAATTTTCTTGCTTTGCGTCTGCGTTACTGAATACGTTGCGTCTTTACGTTACCGCTTACTTTACGTCATTATAAACCCCGCTTTACTACAGCTCCGGACTGTTCGTTTCCACGCTCGGACTGAGAATGTCCTCAGATTTTGGAAACGAACTGGTCGCTAGCTGTCTCAATTGCCGACGTTAGCGGTTTTAGCCGGTGATCTTCCATCCATTTTCTACGTATTTGTTACTTTTCGGAGTCGAAGATCGCCGGGCTCAAGTCAGCAGTTTACAGCGGATACGATGGTTCACCTTGCTTATCGGATGTTAATAAAATTTGATACTACTTGTGCAGGGTGAACCACGTGGCTATTACATTATTAAATTTCTCTATTAAACTGCAACCAAATTATTCAATTACAATGACTGACATTAGTCTGAATCACATCAAAACCGTATGTGACCCAATCCCTGCGTATACAAGAGGTTTCAAAAATTTACATGTTTATATCAAAAATGTGAAGAAGTAAAATCTATTTTAGAAATAAATTATATATTAACCAACATACAAAAAACTTTGCATTTAGAATATTTAAATATAAAATACAAGGAAATGCTCAATCCATTATTTCAGAAAATAATTTCACTGGATGGAAATATTTAAAAAATTACCTCACAGGTAATTTTGAAGATACATTAAAACCCGAAACTTTATTATATAATATATTACATACAAAATTACAAGGAATATATATATATATATATATATATATATATATATATATATATATATATATATACATACATATATAATTATGGCAAATTTAGCAAATATAAAGGACAATAGAAACAAAAACTAAATTTTTATTAGACCATGTTCAGAAATTAGTAATATACCATTTTATTAAATTATTCCCAGTAAATAATAAAGGATCATTTATAAACGCAGACCCAACTACTCTCGAAGAATGTGAATCACTATTAAACAATGAATTCAATTATTTATTACATGTATTCCCAATGAAAATAACAACAAATCAAAATTTTAAACTTATTCCACCTCCTGCAAAATTTCCAGGTCAATAATTCTCTAGTAATCCCATACAATTAAAACCAAAACATTCACACTCACAACCAACATAATCTTCACAAACTACACAAAATAGAAATAATTTCGCAAGACAAAATATTTTCAATGCTATAAACACAAATAGAAATTTTAAACCCCAACCTAAGTCAACACAAACCAGACAAACATTTTTTACACCAATGTCTACACAACAAATTAATAGACAAAATTTTAATAATGAATTAGAAGATGTAATTGAAAATAAAACCCAAACATAAATAGAACCATTAGAAGTCCCCGACATAGAATTAAACACGTAACGACATCTAATATAGAAAATAGGGCTCTATATTACATAATGACTTTAAAATATTAATAGATTCAGAATCAGATATAAACTTTATAAATAATGAATTAGAAAATTCAAAAAATTCAGAATTATTAATAAACCTGTAACCTTTAGAACTGCAAAAGGAAACGTGACTCTTAAAACATTAGTAAAATTAAAACTTGGTAATCATACATTCGATTTTTAAGTACTTGATTTTCATCAAGAATGCAATGTATTATTGGAAATAGAAATATTAAAACAATTATATGTAAAAATATTTTTTGCAAATTAAACATTGACTATGGATATAAATTTTGTAATCATACATTGCAAAAATCAAATAATTTACAAATACGGGATTCACGGAGAAAAATTCTCTTCAACAAACTTAGTTAAACATGAAATGACACACCTGTATATACAAAAAACTATAGATTACCCCAAATTTATGAACAAAATATTGAACAACATATTAATAAAATGCTAGAAGCCAATGTAATTCTCAAATCTCATTCACCTATTTGGATTGTACCAATGAACACAGATGCTTCTGAAAAACCAAAAAGAAGACTAGTAATAGATTTTAGAAAATTAAATTAAAAAATTAAAGAAGATAAATATCCCTTACCCAATATAGATACGAGATGAAATCGGAACACCACAATATTTTCTACCCTTGATTTACATAGTGGATTTTATTAAAAATATATGTATCAAAAATATATAGAAAAAACTGCTTTTAGTACGACATCCGCATGCCTTTTGATTTAATAAGTGCACCGGCAACTTTTTAACGTATGAGAAACATTACACTTTGTTTTATTATTTCAGTAAATATGGGTTTGTTACAGTTAATATTACTGGTTAATAGGGTAGTTAAAATACCGTACTTGCATATTTTGAATTATGTAAATTGATGTGTCACCTTCATCCCCTGAAATTTTAAATAATTTTTGTGATTTTTTGTTAAGGAACGTGCAGTGAACTACTCTAGTAAATATGGTTTTGTTACAGTTAATATTACCGGCTATAAGGTTAGTTAATTTACTAAATCTGCAAATATAAAATACTCTTATTCGTTTTAAGTAACCCTCATACCCAGATAATCTCAAAGTTTATTTATTTTGATAATGGAACTATGCTGTATTAACCCTAAAATGATTGTTTTATTTTTATTAATAACAACTGGTCCAAATCTATTTGATTTTTTAAAGTAAATGCAGCTCTATAGCAGTTTTATAAGTCCAGAGTTGTCCAAAGTACATGTTTCATCGAATCAGCCACTGTGAATTGGCCGCTAACTCCACTCTCATACAAAATTTGTTTAGTTTATCTCGACGATATTATTATATAAGTTAAGATTATGGAAACAACAACCAAGTTTTTAAAAATTTATTTTAAAGTTTAAAGCGGATTACAACTGTTCTGTTTGGATGCCAGATACATTCTAATTCTAATGTTAACGTCTAAAATATAAATTATTACAGTTTCTCACAAAGGAAGCTGATATTGCAGATTCTCATATTCCGTAGGAAATATGAAATAAGAATCTGAAGTGGGGTGTGACTTATGAGAATAGTAACATAACTCCTTCCCCCTTAAGTTAAATATTATTTAAACAATTTATGTTTGAATAAAATTTGTTGAATTTTGTTCATTGTCAGCTCCCTTGTTGCAATATTTCTTAAATAATTTCCTTATGATAATTATTAATATTATAATTAAAACAATACTTATAACTACACTATTGAAAATAGAGTGTGAGCTATCATTATTTTCTATTATAGGTTTTATAGGTTTTATAGTTATTAGTTCTAAATTTTGTAATTTCTCGAATGTTCTAATAGTAGGAAGAAATTCGTGTTTATTGCGATCTACTTTTAAATTTATCATTTTTCCAAAACTGAGAGAATATTTCTCATTTACATTATTGATTTTACAATTATGTGTGAAAAATATACCACGTAAATTTTTATTAATTATTTCGCTCTCACATTCTATTTTATATTCTCCTTCAAATGGAGATATTATATACTTAATATTAGTAAAATCTATCTTTATAATATAATTATGCTTTTCAAGAATGACTTGCTTACAGTGAGTATTTAATTTATTAAAATATATCTCAGACAGACAATTTTCGTTAATATTATTAATTTCCTTACAGATAAATAGTCTATCATTTATATAAATGCAATGTTCTAATTTATAAACTTCTTTATTAACAATTGAATAGAAGCCAGTGGGAATATTTAACGTTATTAAATTCTCATTTTTTATTGTAGGAATACGAGTAACTTGATGAATATTAGTTCTTTGTTCCAGAATAGGAATCTCAATTAGAATTTCCAATTGTGTATTAAGATAACAGACTGTTTTCAAAATTTTGTTATTCATGTAATTTTCTTGTAGCAATTATTTTATTGGTTCTTTGGTGTGTTTGTTCATGTAATGATTTATTTCTTCACGAGAAATTAATCCGAAGTATAGTGGATTTAGACTGCAGAAAGAAAGAGTTTCTTCGATTTGCAAAAGTGCTAAATAAATTTGATTACTCAAGGTTAATAAATTTTGAAATAATTGATGTATAGCTATTACGTCCATTTCATTATAAATTTGTTTCATCGCTATATTCATTGATTTTAATTCTTGTTCTATTAGTAAATTATTTTTATTCATCAATTGTATTTGTGTGTTAAATTGTTTAGTGAAATTTTGATTAATTTCGATTTGTTCATTTATACTACTTATTATATTTCCTTGATTACTTCTTATTTTGTTAATTATTTTATCATAATTTTCTCTATCTTCTTGATCCAAAAGACCCGTTATACTTTTTACCACGGTACCGAGTCCGTTTATAAGACCTCTTTTAACCCTGTTGGGTTTTTGAATAATATGGATTTTCATTTCGATATTGTTAATGGAGTTATCCAATAAAGTTTTATCATTTTCATAATGTGCAGTTAGGTTATCCATTTGAGTATACAAGTCATTTTTATAGCTAATTAAATTATTATAATTATTATTAATATTATTAAATGATATGTTAGCATAAATATAATTATAATTATTAATAATATAGGCATTACCTAAATTAATTATGTTAATTCCGGCATTCTCGGTTACGTTGAGGAAGTGTTCTCCCCGTGACCCTTCGATATTAAAATATCTGAAATTATACCAGGTTTCTTTAGTTGATCTATTTTAGTTTTTATATTTTTAGTTGTTATAATTTGTCCGCTATTTCGTTTATGTTGTTTAATATAGACGGTTTGAGGGATTTCTACGTTCATTTTTATGGGTCCGCTATACTTTTCCTTTTTATTTATAATATTTTGTTTAATCTGTTTAAACAATTCCTCCATTATACGCGAATGTTTAATATTATATTCCTCAATCACTACTTCTTCTGGTTGACATATTTGGTTATTGTTTATGTGACCCAAAAGGATCTGGAAGGGTGAATTTTTTGTTGAAGAATGTATACTATTATTATATGCAATTAAACTATAGATTACTTTCTCTTTTAAGGGTAAGGATTTGAAATTTGGTTCATTGTTTAAAATTCGAATAGTTTCAATTAGAGAGCTATGAAATCGTTCTATATTTCCATTTGCTTTCGGATTATTGGTACTAGTAATATGTAATGTTATATTTCTATTAAGTAAAAATTCTGTTAATAATTTGTTATTGAATTCTGTTCCTTTATCGGTTATTACCTTTTCGGGTAAGCCAAAATGTGAGAAAAATTTAATTAATTTAGATATGATAGTAATTGAATTTTGATCTTTAATTTTATAAGCCTTTGCGAATTTCGAAAAGCTGTCAATGATAGTAAGAAATTTCTGTTTTTCTAATGATAAAATATCTAAATGAATTATTTGTAGTGGTTTATCTGCAGTTGGGGTTAGAATATTAGGAACTTGGATCGGTCTTCTTTCGTACTTATTTTTTAAACAGGTTTCACATTTATTTATGAAATTTTGAATCTCTTTTATCATGTTAGGGAAGTAATAATTTGATTTTAATTTAGCATATGTTTCAGAAATTCCTTTATGAATAGATTTTCCTTCGTGGTAGTTTCTTATTATCATTAATTGTTCATCTCTATCTTGAACATCAACAAGTAAATTTGTACATTGTATGAATTTGTAAAATCCAGCTTTGAAATAGGTTTGTAAAACAGTATTAAAGTTTAATTTGAATGTTTCAGGAATTAAACAATGATAATTTACATGAGGCTGACAATAAGTTTTTATAAATTCTAAAATAGCTTTATTGGAGTTAATTTTGTTAAGGTACAAATATATTCGTTGTTTTGTGTCAAATAACTTTTCTATGTCAACGGAATTTCGATCAGATTCTTTTACAATAATTTGGTTATAGCCGTAGTTTATAGGACCGTCTAAATATGAGAGTCCATTAATGGGGCGTTCATCGTCCGAATGAATTGTAACTGAGTCCGTATCTGAGTGTTCTACTTGGAGTGACTGGTTATCATTGTCCATATCATTCTCATTATTCATCACTTCTTGGGTTACGATTAATTCATGAATATTAATTTTGATATGAGAATTTCCAAATGTTTCCTTTATTAAATTTTCTATTGTTGACCAGTTCTTTTTATCGTGTCCCGAACAAATTTTTGGCATTTTAATTTCGTAAATATCGTTTTCAATAAGATACTCTAATAATTTATTTAAACAATTTTTTATTTTTGCTAAAGACGGTTTAGAATTATAGTTATCTTTTGTTATTAAATGAATTATAATTTGATTATTATAATTTTGAATAGCTATTTTATTATCAATAATTTTGATTTTATCCTGCAATTGTTTTGTCTTGTATAAATTATTTACTTGTAAGGCAAATCCTTGCGACATGTGGAAATCCTTTGAGATACAGTGAACCAGTGGTAATTTATTTTCAAAAATATCTGGTTTTATTCTGGAAAGCGCATCAGCAACATAATTTTGTTTTCCCTGTTTATACTCTATGGAATAATCATATTCTTTTAATTTCAACTTCCACCGGATTAATTTTTGATTAGGTTCCTTTAATGATTCTAACCAAGTCAAAGGTTTGTGGTCGGTGACAATTTTGAATTTTCTACCATACAAATAGGTCCTAAAATGTTTCGTCGCCCACACAATAGCTAACAATTCTTTTTCTATTGCGGCATAATTTTCTTCATGATTATTCAGAGTCCGAGAAGCGTACGCAATGGGAAGATCTTTGCCATTTACGTTTTGTGATAAAACAGCACCTAATGCGTAATCACTCGCGTCTGTGGTTAAAATAAAATCGTGATTAAAATTTGGGTATTGTAGAATCGGGCTGTTAATAAGAAGAGATTTACATTTTTCAAAGCATTGCTGATACTCTTTACTTTCATAGTTAATTTTGCTATTTTTCTTTAGACAATTTGTGAATGGTTTTGTTATTCGGGCAAAATCCTGTATAAAACGCCTATAATAACCTAATAAGCCTAAAAATGATTTTATTTGCTTAGTCGTTTTTGGTAGTGGAAAATTTTGTACAGCTCTTATTTTTTCCGGGTTTGGCTTAATGCCGTTTGTTGTTATGATATGCCCCAGATAGGCTACTTCTTTTCTTAGAAATTCACATTTATTTAGTTGAATTTTTAGATTTGCCTCACGCAATAAGTTAAATATTATTTTTAAATTTTGTATGTGCTCCTGAAGTGATGAACCTAATACAATAATATCATCCAAGTAGACATAACAAATTTTGTTAATTACGTCTCTCAGAACAAAATTCATTAGTCTTTGAAACGTCGCGGGGGCGTTCTTTAGGCCGAATGGCATGCGTTTATATTCAAAATGACCTTTTTCAGTGGAGAATGCTGTCTTTTCTGTGTCATTGGGATCCATTTCAATTTGGTGGAATCCACTAGTGAGATCGAGAGTAGTAAAATATGCAGATGTACCAAGTTTATTTAAAATTTCAGTTATGTCAGGTATGGGAAACCGATCATCGACAGTTTTTTCATTTAATTTTCGAAAATCGTTTACAATGCGGATTTTTTTTTATACCGGAGGCGTCTGGTTTCTTTTCAACCACCCAAATGGGACTGTTCCACGGTGAATAGCTGTGTTGTATAATACCATCATGTAGTAATTTATCAACTTCCTCCTCTACTTGTTTTTTATAAATTTCGGGGAATTTATAATTTTTAGCATAACACGGAATATCATCGGTTGTTAAGATTTTGTGTTTTATTTTAGATGTGAATGTCAGTTTCTCGTTTTCTAAAATAGTCAGATCCTTATATTGATTTAATACTTTAGTTAATTCGTTTAATTCTTCCCGATTTAAATGTTCGTGTCTTATTTTTAAAGTGTTTAATATTTCTGTATTAAAGACTGGTTTAGACTTTTCATTAAAATAATTAAATTTATGTTTATTGTTTAATAGTTTTATTTCTTCTTTATTTAAATTAATTTGTGCTTGCAATAATTTTAAAGCGTTGAAACCAAGTAAGATATGAAATGATTTGTGGAAATTATATAAATAACATTTACTATTTTTAGTTTTTTATTTAATAAATGTGTATTCTGAACCTTCTGACTCTCCGTTCATCGTTTGAATTTTGAAGTGTTTTTTAAATATTTTAAATTTTGCTCTATTTTTATAAACGTAGTTTTTATTTATAAAATTTTGGGATGATCCAGTATCGATAAGAATAAATAAGTCTTGTAGTTTAATGTATGGCAATTTTGAAATCATATTAATAGCTAAGGATTCAAGTTGAGACACGGGTCTATGTGAAAATTTTCATGCTCGTTCGATTCATTGCAATTTTCCTCATTTGTGTATTCTGTATTGTCTTCTAATTCGTCCGGATTTTCTGGATCGAATTCATCGTAATTTTCTACATTATTAATTTCTTCCGAAATAAAATTTGGTCTTCCCGTAGGTTTAAAATAATTTGGGTTTGGTCTAAACGAGCGAGTTGAAATTGACATTGGTGTAGGTTGTGATGAGCGTTGAATTTTAATTGGTTGTGAAGGGAATTTGGATGGGCCGGGTTGAGATTGGTATGTTGTTTGGTGTTGCGTTGGCTTAT
Organism: Stenolophus ochropezus; assembly: GCA_035578165.1. NCBI lineage: Eukaryota > Metazoa > Arthropoda > Insecta > Coleoptera > Carabidae > Stenolophus > Stenolophus ochropezus. The sequence continues at coordinate 2,540,460 of JAQOWZ010000024.1, read as the reverse complement.
TTTGACGATATTTCACCATGGGAGATGTGTGCTGTCTGTCTGTTTGTCGCGTTAGAGTTATGTTGAGTTGTATTTATTTTATAATATTGAAAATCGTTTGTAATTAAGTTATTAATTTCATCCAAAGTGGACGGATTTCTTGCTGCTAATTGAGATTTAAAAGGTTCTTTACAATTTCTTATAAAACATTGTGTCGCAAATTTATGGCCAAACTTTTTGAAATCTTGTACTGATTGCGCACAATATTTATTTTCAATGTTATTGACACAGAGTAGAAATAAATCATTGTACCTTTTTAGAAAATCGAAGATTGATTCTTTAGTCTGTTGTAATTGACACAATTCAATCATCAAAGTACATTCATTCCTTTTGTCTTGGTATTGTGAAATTAAAAAGTCTTTCAAGTCTTTCCATGTTTGAATGGATGGACAGGTTGTTAAATATTCACTAGCTTTTCCAGTTATTTTCTTTTTAATAGTTATAAGTGTTAGTGATTTAGTTATTTCAGAGGGATTGGTTTGATTTATAATTTCTAAAATTTCCTCTGTAGATTTTATAAAATGGGATAAGGTTTTCTTTTCTCCATTATATTCAGGGATTAAATCTACTATTCTTAACACACTGGTGTCAAGATTAGCCAGAACACCTGGTACAGTTAGAGGGGGAGTCATTCTGGTGGTATTATTAATATTTAAGGTATTTAGTGAATTAATTAATTGGTCAATTTTGACTGCACTAATTATTTAACAATTTTTACAATAAATAAAAGTTTACTTACAATAAGAGTAAGGGTAAGAATTTCATGGGGCTGCTTGTTGCTGAGGGGGATGGGACTGGGGGCGTTGAGCTGCCGGACCAGGAGAATGCTCGTACAGAACTGCAGATGATCACCTTCAACGAGTTGTACCTCTGGAGGCCCTCGGATGATCGCCAATCTGGTTGTATCGCCTGTGGTTGCTGACCCGTAGGTTGATTCCTCAGGATTGCAGGTTTTGCACTTGCCGTTGGAAATTTATTTTAAAATTGGAGTTGTTAAGTAAATGGTTGAAACCAACGATTTGCACACTTTAACGAATTGATTCTTATTGAATTTCGGTGTAGCAAACCTCTTAAGTATCCTACCGACTGCGCCAGTTAAGATTATGGAAACAACAACCAAGTTTTTAAAAATTTATTTTAAAGTTTAAAGCGGATTACAACTATTCTGTTTGGATGCCAGATACATTCTAATTCTAATGTTAACGTCTAAAATATAAATTATTACAGTTTCTCGCAAAGGAAGCTGATATTGCAGATTCTCATATTCCGTAGGAAATATGAAATAAGAATCTGAAGTGGGGTGTGACTTATGAGAATAGTAACATAACTTATATGGAAACACGGTTGAAAAACATTTACAACATTTACAATATTTACGTGCAGTATTTGACAAAATTCGTTTGACAAATAAAATTGAAAGAGCGATTTTTTTTAAAACAGAATTAGATTATTTAGGTTTTATTATTTCAAATGAAGGTCTTAAACCAAATTCAAAAATGATAGAAGCTATACAAAACATTACTATTCTAAAAACTTTAAAATAAATTAGATCTTTTCTAGGAAAATTATCATGATATCGTAGATTTATGCCAGATTTTTCAAAATTAATAAAACCATTTACAGAAGTACAGAAAAAAGCAAACAAATCGATGTAACAAATCTAGAATATTAAACAGCTTTTCATACATGTAAAGAATTAATAACAATCTCTAATCCATAAAGAAGTCATTTTAACTACGGACGCTTCTGATTATACTTGGGGTACTGTATTATCGCAAATAATTGATAATATAGAAAAACCAATTCCTTACGCAAGCAAAACATTTAACTCTTCAGAAATAAACTATAGTACAACAGAAACGGAATTGAAAAGTATTGCGTGGTCAATAAATAATTTCAAACCTTATATTTACGGACAAAAATTTAGAATACGTACTGACCATAGACCAGTCACATGATTATTTCCTATGACAAATGTTAATAAAAATTAATGCGTTGGGAAATAGAACTTTCAAAATATAATTTCGATATACAATACATACCCGGTAAAACAAATAAGATAGCTGATTTTCTTTCTCGTATATGTGATAAGCAAAAAATTATAGAAAACCAAGGTAATTTATTAGACACAAATATATTCGCACATTGTATTTCAAAAGTCAAACACTTTGAAAAAGTCTTAGCAAAAGAAATTGATAAATATTATGATAGTAAAAACTTTTGTTTAAAAGAAAATGAAGACCTTAGAAATATTATTATACATGACACATTAGAAAAGAAAATATTTCACTTAATATCTAAAGAAACATATAAAGAAAATTGCAATATAAAAATGTTCCAAAAATCATTAGTTGACTTAAGAGATTATTGTGTAAAAAATTAAATTTATGAAATTAATATTCCAAACTTTTAAGTGGTCTACAAAATTACAATATTTCTAAATTAGAAGACTATATTAGTAATATATTTTCAGATACTGAAATAACTATTAATATTTTAATATTACCTAAACATTTAATCAAGAAACATTAAGGCGCTACTGTAGGTGTCCCATTCAGCGCGAAAAACGGTGTTACAATATTTCGTTTCTTTCCTTTATTATTTAGGCTTGTACATTGATATTTTAAAAATAAATTCTTGGATAGTACTTCACACAGAGAGATAAATGTAAAATTGTTAATAGAATTTGAATAATTAAATGGTAAAAGTGCCAAATTTGCCTTATGTTATACCTATGTTATATTGAATTGACTAAACATTTTAAGAATTTTCTCTCTGTTACAGTGTGATGAATGAAGTAAAGAATCGTTTGCCCAAAAGAAAATTTATTACCTTACTTTAGTAAACTAATAATTCGAAATATTAAATTAATAAATTTAGTTATATTTTTTCATAAGAGATGCCGCTAGAGGCAGTCTATGCCTGTATCGCCACCCCTTTATATTCGTAGACCGAGTAGGGGTATTAATTTCCAAGAATTGGAAAAGGGAATGAATAATGAAAAAGTATAAAAATATTTTCATTCGTTTAGCACTGGTCGTTTGATTCAGAGATAGTTTTCGAATTTATCAGTTTTGTTAATTATTGTCTCGTATTTGGTATTTGTTATTGCTCGTTTTTGCATTTTATTGTTATTATTACGCTTGATATTACTGTTATTGTTTATTATTATTTCACTACTGTTGTTTGTTATTTCTTTGTTGTTGCATTATTGGTTGCAATTATTATGACGATGGGCAATAGGAATTTAACTCGTCTTCCGACATTATCAAAAAATTTGATATGGGTACCACATGACTATTAAATTATACATTAATTTTTTGTGCCTTCAATTAAACTTATTTCAGTTGACAGTGAAATACGATTTTTCTATTCTTGAAAAACAGGGGCAGTTACGCAATTGCTAAAGTATTAGTTTTTATTAACATTATTTCTACAATTATTAATTCAACTATCTTATTATAAACATTCAGAAAGATGAGAATAGAGTAAAAGTGTGTCTTTAATTTATCAAATACTATAATTTTAATTAATAATAAATACGCTAGTAATTTTAGTTTTATCCTTATTGCACTGCACAAAATTACTATAATCGCTAGTAATCTCGTAAAGAAAGAGATGTTATTTTCGTTTACTTCGTACATAATTCTCAGGAATATATTTTTTCAGCTTGTCAATGTCAATTTAACTAATCAAATGTTTCCTAAAACAATTAAAAGCCAACTAAATTATTAATTTTATTAAGATTTTGCCAAAATTATACTGCCTTTTTGGAAAGGCCATTGGAACCAAAAATGAAGTTTTATAACTAGATGTTATAGCAATTCCATAAACAAAATTTCCACATTCTACGACTAATAGTTTTTGAGATATGATAAAAAATCAAAAAAACACTACGAGCAAAGTGCACTTTTGGCACTGCCGATTGCAACACAAATGCGAGGTGCACATCTAGATGTTATAGCAGCCCCATATACAAAATTTCAAAATTTTCCGGCCAGTCATTTTTGAGTTATGCGAGATACATACATACGTACATACAGACGTCACGCTGAAACTATATAGTCAATATGGATTCAGGGATAGTCAAAACGTGTATTTCCGTTGAAATCTGAAATTCGAAAATTTTCGCGATTACAATACTTCCTTTACTTCGTACAAGGAAGTAAATAGCGCAAGTCGTTGACAGTAACTCATAATGAAGCGCTATTTATTGACGCTAAAAATCACCTTAACAAATGACAAGAATAATATGAATAACATCTTCAAGTTTTTTAAATATTTGAAAATATCTGTTACCGTCGTTACGCTACTGTTCCTATTTCATTTTTGTCGTTGGTTAGACGCAGATAGCATATATTCCTCTCTGTAACACATACGATAATGAGATAACGAATAAGGGCCGGTTTTTCAATCTCTGGTTAAAGTGCCGGTTACTTTAACCATCGGTTAACAGAAAAATATCGCATAGAAATAGTAAATAATGTGTATTTTTGACAACTTACATCAGTTTTTTGATGCGATATTTTTGTGTTAACCGATGGTTAAGGTAACCGGCACTTTAACCAGAGATTGAAAAACCGGCCCTAAAAGTGTCATCTACGCCATGCATATATGACAAAGTTGCAATTCTTACGGCAGAAATTAATGACGTGAGGATCAACAGTGAAAAATAGAGTATATGTTACACCACTGGTAGTCATTTGATAAAGTTTTCCTTATAACAACAGGAAACCAAATAGGTACTTATTCATTCCGTTTGTAATTATCAATCGATCAACATCTAAATTTATAAATCAATTTATATTGTTGATTATATTTTATATTTTTAACATTTAAATATTCTAATTATTTTTAATAATATGTAACGGTTGATTCCTCTACACTGTCATGGGTCATGGTTACACCACGAATATTATGATTTGTAACAATTCACAATAAACTTTCGGATACCTACCTACATATATTTAAAAACAACAGTAATAAATTGACAAAAATAAAATGTAACTACAACGAAAATGAATATTTCTGTAACGAAATTATAAATTAAATTTTTCAAAATTAATTACTACAAATTCAGAAAATGTTTGCTGATGATATATAAGTAAATTATTACACATGAAACGTCCTAAATTTTATCAATGTAATAGATATTTTCGAATATAGACTTATTGCAACTGTAAGGCCTAATATATTCTTCATTCATATGTACATTTTTCCAACATCATAAATCATTCAATTAATTATGACATAATTCCAGTTATTTCATTAATAGTGAATAGCGTATATGTATTTTCAAACTTTAGAAAGTGCATAACTGAATAGTTAATCGTAAAACAATGAATAAAAGTTCTAATTTTTATTTAAATATTATCTACGTACGGACTAAATATAAGAAATTTATTACGCAATATAAACAAATGAAAATTATATTTACTTAAACATAAAAATATTAATTTTTATTACTGTTATTTTCATTTTCGCGTGTTAGGTTAGAAATACATATTTCTGGAAGCTTATTTCGTAGAATGCATTCTGAACCATGAACGAAAACATGTTATCTCTCTCATTTCGCTTTAACACTTTGGGTGGGGGAATAGTTACGGTCCAACCCCCTAGCTACCTCACCCCTTACACTTCCAAAACTTTAGATGGTTTGGGATTGCTACTTTACAGCCTTAAGTAACAATGCTTCAAATTCAACTATACATAGTAGCGACGAAAATACAGTAAACGGCATAAAATATAAAAAAGACTGAATAAATATAGCTGATAACCAAATCATATTTAAATATTGAGAACAAAACAAAATTAATATAGAAAAAATGTCATTTCATAAACAGAAAAAGCAACGAATAACTAATAATATCACGTAAAAATACGGACTATGACATTTTAAATTTGCGCTCATATATCCAACCAAAAATTAGATATCTAGCAATATTCGATAAAGAACTTGACAAAGTAACTGTAAAAACAAATACCATAAATATTATAGCTGTCAATAAAATAGTACAAGGTATAATAGAAGAAAAAGAACAATTAGAAATTATTTCAAATTTCCATAATGGTTTTACAAACCATATAGGCATATTATCTACAATTAGACAAAATTACATACAAAATTTTATAAATAATTGTGAAATATGTAAAATAAACAAATATTTAAGAAAACCAATTGAAACATTACACAATTTAACTCGTGCACCAGAAAAACCATTCGAAATAATAAATATGGACACATTATCTCTTAATATTCAGAAACATTTATCTTTATTTTACCAATTTTCGAAATATGGAATACTTTATAAATTTTCAATATTTAATTCCTTAGAAGTAATTAAAATAAAAAAGGCACCAAATTTGATAATATAATTTTAAAATAATTTTGTAAATTACATATAAATTGTACTGACAACCCTAAAAGTAATACCGCCGAAAGATTTCATATTAGTATTATAGAACATCTGAAAATAGTAACAATAAAGATAATGACAACAAGACTTTAGATAATATAATACAACAATCAATTATAGCATATAACTACACAAAATAATCCATTACACAATTATCTCTAATGGAAGTAATATTCGGAATAGATAGAGATAATATATATATACTTAAAAGAAATTAAAACTATTTCAAAGTTATTAGAAGATCATGCTAAAAATCTCAAAGAAATTCAAAATCTTGTGAAGATTCGCAACAAAAAGAAAAGGATAAACGATATAAAGAAAATATTAATCCTTTAGAAATTCCAAAACAAATATACATATGTAAAACAAAATTAATAGTCGCATTCAAAATACGAAAAGCCATTGTATAAAAAAGCAGAAGTTATAAAATATAACCCAAAGCTGGCAACAATAAAATGCCTTAAGAAAAGGAAAAAATCAAGTAATGAAACATACGATAAAATAAAAGTATATACGTTTAAACAAAATTAAAACATATTATACATATTATACATTGTTACAGATTGCCATCCATAATTGCGGATACACAATGGGAAGAAATTAAAAATAACAATGGAATAAATTTTAAAAATCTTGGCAAAGCAAAAATTTATGAAAATGAAATTTATGTACATTATGTCTATTATAGACAAAATCACAGATGTATTCCTAATAATTATACAACAAAGAAGTAATTTAATAACTCAAATTAATAACATTAATAACACATGCTATCATAATGAATTTGGTATTAGTCGACAAAATTTAAATAATCAATACAGGAATTTAAAGGAAGGAATTAATATATTATTTCCCAAACGTCAAAACCGCGGATTAATAAACGGTCTTGGATCTATTGTTAAACAAATTACAGGAAATTTAATTAATTCTGGCAACAAAAAATGTGATATAATATTATAAATTCTTTTTAAAATAATCAAGCAATTCTTGAAGAAAATATAAAAAATTCAATTTATTTTATGAAAAATGCAACTAAACATTATAACAAACAATTTGATTGCTTGGCGTAATGTGTTAATAGCCTTAAATACTACAGATCTAATAAAACAAATCTTGCAGAACTTAGTGATATTCTATATCTCATAGAGATCAGAGATCACTCCTTTGTAGCCTAAATGTTTTTCATATCCCTCTTTTGGGAAATGAATATCTTATATTATATTATCAAGAAAATTATTCAACATGAGAATAAAATTGACGAAAAAAAAATAATTAAAATACCTGAATCTAATACATATTTATTGTTCAGTAAGAAATTATAAATAACAATATCTAATCATTATTCCCAAATATACAATAAACACAAACCACCCAGTCCACATATCACCAATTCCTTTTTTCCAAGAAGATAACGAGTTATTATTATTAAATATCAACAAACAATTATTATTACAAATGGATCAAAATATCATTATTTATTGCAAATTAAATTATAACAAAACTGATGCATGTACTAAAACACTTCTTCTTAAACACAAAAACTCACACTGTGTCTATAGTAGTGATGGGCATAATCGGATTATTTGAATAATGGAATTCTACCGATTCGATTATTTCAATAATCGGATGATAATTCGAATTATTTTTTACTCGGTATTCCCGAAACCGCTCGAGCTCAAGCTAACCGTTGCCGAGTTAAGGCTGGAATGTAGCAATCCCAAACCATCTAAGGTTTTGGAAGTGTAAGGGGTGAGGTAGCTAGGGGGTTGGACCGTAACTATTCCCCCACCCAAAGTGTTAAAGCGAAATGAGAGAGATAACATGTTTTCGTTCATGGTTCAGAATGCATTCTACGAAATAAGCTTCCAGAAATATGTATTTCTAACCTAACACGCGAAAATGAAAATAACAGTAATAAAAATTAATATTTTTATGTTTAAGTAAATATAATTTTCATTTGTTTATATTGCGTAATAAATTTCTTATATTTAGTCCGTACGTAGATAATATTTAAATAAAAATTAGAACTTTTATTCTTTGTTTTACGATTAACTATTCAGTTATGCACTTTCTAAAGTTTGAAAATACATATACGCTATTCACTATTAATGAAATAACTGGAATTATGTCATAATTAATTAAATGATTTATGATGTTGGAAAAATGTACATATGAATGAAGATTATATTAGGCCTTACAGTTGCAATAAGTCTATATTCGAAAATATCTATTACATTGATAAAATTTAGGACGTTTCATGTGTAATAATTTACTTATATATCATCAGCAAACATTTTCTGAATTTGTAGTAATTAATTTTGAAAAATTTAATTTATAATTTCGTTACAGAAATATTCATTTTCGTTGTAGTTACATTTTATTTTTGTCAATTTATTACTGTAGTTTTTAAATATATGTAGGTAGGTATCCGAAAGTTTATTGTGAATTGTTACAAATCATAATATTCGTGGTGTAACCATGACCCATGACAGTGTAAAGGAATCAACCGTTACATATTATTAAAAATAATTAGAATATTTAAATGTTAAAAATATAAAATATAATCAACAATATAAATTGATTTATAAATTTAGATGTTGATCGATTGATAATTACAAACGGAATGAATAAGTACCTATTTGGTTTCCTGTTGTTATAAGGAAAACTTTATCAAATGACTACCAGTGGTGTAACATATACTCTATTTTTCACTGTTGATCCTCACGTCATTAATTTCTGCCGTAAGAATTGCAACTTTGTCATATACGCATGGCGTAGATGACACTTTTATTCGTTATATCATTATCGTACGTGTTACAGAGGGGAATATATGCTATCTGCGTCTAACCAACGACAAAAATGAAATAGGAACAGTAGCGTAACGACGGTAACAGATATTTTCAAATATTTAAAAAACTTGAAGATGTCATTCATATCATTCCTGTCATTTGTTAAGGTGATTTTTAGCGTCGATAAATAGCGCTTCATTATGAGTTACTGTCAACGACTTGCGCTTTTTACTTCCTTGTACGAAGTAAAGGAAGTATTGTAATCGCGAAAATTTTCTAATTTCAGATTTCAACGGAAATACACGTTTTGACTATCCCTGAATCCATATTGACTAGTTTCAGCGTGACGTCTGTATGTACGTATGTATGTATCTCGCATAATTCAAAAATGACTAGCCAGAAAATTTTGAAATTTTGTATATGGGGCTGCTATAACATCTAGATGTGCACCTCGCATTTGTGTTGCAATCGGCAGTGTTTTTTCTCATATCTCAAAAACTATTAGTCGTAGAATGTGGAAATTTTGTTTATGTAATTGTTATAAACCTTTGGTTCCAATGGCCTTTCCAAAAAGGCAGTATAATTTGGCAAAATCTTAATAAAATTAATAATTTAGTTGGCTTTTAATTGTTTTAGGAAACATTTGATTTGTTAAATTGACATTGACAAGCTGAAAAAATATATTCCTGAGAATTATGTACGAAGTAAACGAAAATAACATCTCTTTCTTTACGAGATTTCTAGCGATTATAGTAATTTTGTGCAATGCAATAAGGAAAAAACTAAAATTACTAGCGTATTTATTATTAATTAAAATTATAGTATTTGATAAATTAAAGACACACTTTTACTCTATTCTCATCTTTCTGAATGTTTATAATAAGATAGTTGAATTAATAATTGTAGAAATAATGTTAATAAAAACTAATACTTTAGCAATTGCGTAACTGCCCCTGTTTTTCAAGAATAGAAAAATCGTATTTCACTGTCAACTGAAATAAATTTAATTGAAGGCACAAAAAATTAATGTATAATTTAATAGTCATGTGGTACCCACATAAAATTTTTTGATAATGTCGGAAGACGAGTTAAATTCCTATTGCCCATCGTCATAACAATTGCAACCAATAATGCAACAACAAAGAAATAACAAACAACAGTAGTGAAATAATAATAAACAATAACAGTAATATCAAGCGTAATAATAACAATAAAATGCAAAAACGAGCAATAACAAATACCAAATACGAGACAATAATTATCAAAACTGATAAATTCGAAAACTATCTCTGAATCAAACGACCAGTGCTAAACGAATGAAAATATTTTTATACTTTTTCATTATTCATTCACTTTTCCAATTCTTGGAAATTAATACCCCTACTCGGTCTACGAATATAAAGGGATGGCGACACAGGCATCGACTGCGTCTAGCGGCATCTCTTATGAAAAAATATAACTAAATTTATTAATTTAATATTTCGAATTATTAGTTTACTAAAGTAAGGTAATAAATTTTCTTTGGGGCGAACGATTCTTTACTTCATTCATCACACTGTAACAGAGAGAAAATTCTTAAAATGTTTAGTCAATTCAATATAACATAGGTATAATATAAGGCAAATTTGGCACTTTTACCATTTAATTATTCAAATTCTATTAACAATTTTACATTTATCTCCCTGTTACAGTGTTAAAGTACTATCCAAGAATTTATTTTTAAAATATCAATGTACAAGCCTAAATAATAAAGGCAAGAAACGAAATATTGTAACACCGTTTTTCGCGCTGAATGGGACACCTACAGTAGCGCCTTAATAATCTGATGATAATTCGAATTATTTTTCATTCGGTCAGGCGAAGCTGAGCAGCCGAGCAACCGAGCAGCCGAGCAGCCGAGCTAAATATCACGGCTGCACTGGGGTACAATCGAAACGAATGAACAAGAGCGAACTTGCACGGTCAAGTTAGGGGAGGATTAAATCAGTCTTGTCATTATTTTATTTTAACTACAAATTAATTTAAAATTATTGCTCCAGGTTCTAAAAAAAATTCTATTGTCTACAAATATTTTAATTATCACTGCACTAGCCGATTAATTTTAATTCGAATTACCGAATTTTATAATCGATTTATACAGCTTATTTAAATAATTGAATGACAGGTTATTTTTAATTCGAATTATTCCATCACTAGTCTATAGACATATTGTCCAAAATAATGATATTGTGACAATTGAAAATTCCAACATTATAGGTATACCTTATTTAAGTTAACAATATAAAACAGGAATTTATATATATATATATATATATATATATATATATATATATATATATATATGTATATATATAAATATTGAAGCAGTACTGCTGGCATGTATCATTTTGTTAATAATATTTAAAATAATCTTTATTTAGATAAAATAATTTTTTGAACAATTTATTTTATAGGCATCTGTTTGTATGTTTAAACTCAGCATAGTGTAACAAATTTTTGTTATCTTAGTTTCATTATTACCTGCAAAGAATATGGGTCAAATAGCCATAACCTCGGCAAACGACACTTTGCCACATGTGGGAATATTATACATTTAAACATAGGCGTAGAGGTCACAAATTTCTCTATGATATTACTACTTTCCTAGATTATTATATGAGTTAGTTATTTGCTTAAATATGCCCGGATATGCCAATCAAGTATTTTAAATAACAGAAATATCTATTTCAATATTACATTGTTAAAAACCATGTCCTTTCAGTCCTGTAAGTACAGATAACATAAAGTTGATAAATTATTATGTATTAAAATCATTCGCAAAAATCTCTAAAATATAGTGTTATTACAACACAGATCATTTACATTATTCCGTTGTAAAATACGTCCAATATAAATAAAATGATATATTTTAATTAAACTAAATTCTCGCTAGGACAGATGACCCAATTTAGTCCTTCCAGATGGTGTTGCTAATTGATATAAATAAATATGTAATATGACAAAGAATATTATGTTTTGTTAGATATTTTTGAAATGTACCAAAGTACTCAAGGGATCATCCGCACATCCATGGACTCCATGTCCTGGCGCCCAAGCCAGACGGCAAAACCATTTGAAAGAATCAGATTTCGAGACGCTGCGCCTGCACGTGCATTTTTAAAATGCATTTTTCTAGAAGATTCAACGATCACGCGCTTGGACCGTGGACCACCCCCGAAACGCCCTCGTTCTGAAGGAGAGAAGGGAGATATTTTTGTATATAACCCGAGTCCAAATCTGTACTCGGGGAGTCGGATCCAGGTCTCCCTTATGCTTGGCTTGTCCGAGGTAAGCCTCTTGGTGTCTGTAACTCCAGTCCTTTTCAACCCATACCAATGAACGCTATGAACCCGCTGCTTGACGTTATTAGGCCGTTGTCTGGCGTCGTGGTGGTTTCTCCTTTCCACTGGGAAGTCTCTTGACGTTCGTAGGCCTAATGTCTGGCGTCGAGACGACCTAGTGTACTCTATGAACTCGCTGCTTGACGTTATTAGGCCGTTGTCTGACGTCGTGGTGGTTTCTCCTTTCCACTGGGAAGTCTCTTGACGTTCATAGGCCCGATCTCTGGCGTCGAGACGACCTAGTGTACTCTATGAACCCGCTGCTTGACGTTATTAGGCCGTTGTCTGGCGTCGTGGTGGTTTCTCCTTTCCACTGGGAAGTCTCTTGACGTTCGTAGGCCTGATGTCTGGCATCGAGACAACCTAGTGCACCCTATGAAGCCGCTGCTTGACGTTCGTAGGCTGTTGTCTGGCGTCGTGGTAGGTTCTCCTTCTCTTGGAAAGTCTCTTGACATTCGTAGGCCGACGGCTGGTGTCGAGACGACCTTAGAGATGCTCTAAATTCTTTCCATTCCATTATAACACTCGACCATTAACAATCCACCGAGGAATTCCATTTCCATCAACTTCGAAGCTACTCGGACAAGCTAGGTATGTGTCTGTTATTTTTCTTTATATAAAAATCCCTAAATGTTAATTATAATTGTCACAATAATATCATATTTCTTTACCAAATATAACCAATCTAATATTGTTTGTCTTACAATTGTAAATTTACTCAAACACAACAGATTCGCCAGCTCAGCTGCGTGTCTGTCTCAAATACAACTATCAACAATTATTTCTGATAGCTTTGACTATGTGCTCGCCGTGGCCGGTTCACGATTACTGTGTGCTCTCAGGGCCGGTAGAACCGTGAGCTCATGGGCTGGTGTTTGCGATTCAGACCATCTATAACAATATAAATAATGGCCCTCTGGCAAAACAGAGCGCCCTATAAACAAAAGATATCAGAGCAACTTACAACAAAACTCAAACACTCTACAACACACACACTTACAATTGTAACTGACAACCAATATAAGTTCATAATCACTCAATTTTACCATAAATGTTTATAATAAATTATTGGGACACCTCTTTATGTATTGAATGCAATATTTTTATATGATTGTTAAATGTTCAAAATTGTCTCTCTACCTGAGGTTTTGGCTGTGGTTTCCCTCAGGTTACTGAAGTGAATGCCGGAGAGTGTAATATTCCACAGCGCTTTCCGATTTTATTTAATTATAATAAATGCACAAGTCTTTATTTTGTCTGTCTTTTGGAGTGAATATCATTCTTTTATTTTATCAAATACCTGTCCCCGATTCCTCCACTCTTAACAGCTACTTCTGTATTACGACGATGAAGGGTTACTTATTTAAATAAACACAACGTAGGGTAAGTTAAACCTTCCACTAGATGATCTTTGGCTAAAATATAACTGTATTTATATATATATATATATATATATATATATATATATAAATTATAGGATCGTGTCCGACATATAATAAAAAAAAACAATTTTTGTTTTAACACAGTGTTTATTTAGCAGCTCTAACTTTGAAGTTACATAGAAAAAAGGATCACATTTATTCTCTTTACACGTATTTATAATGTGTCTTATCATAAAAAATTCTTGTTGCAACGTGAGAGATTCCTTTAGGAACTCGCCACATATTTATTATGTCATCATCTAGTAGGGTTAATAATACCTACCCTTCTAGATGATGGCTAAGAAATGGTGGATGGAAAAGAAATCTGATGTTCTGTGTTATTAGCAGTGAGTATAAAGCTATTTTACTTATACTCACTGGTTATTAGTTGAAAGTGGTATTTCAATAGTTTCTGTTTTGGCAGATGTCTTTCCTTTACATATTTTATTCTTATATTTATTTATTAATTTATAACATATTAAAATTAAAACAATAATACTTAGTAATACATACAATATAGTAAAATGTGTTTCATGTTTAATATCTAATTCGTTCAATGGTCTTATAGTAGGGATGGCTTTTGTAAATTCTTCTATGTTTTGCAAAATCTCATTTTTAATTGGTTTTGTTTCTAATATTATTGGTTGTGAAAACTGAAGTTTTATTTTTTTGTATTTATTTATAAAAGGTTTAAAAACATAGTCATTCATTTTAAATTGATTTGTACTAGAAATTTGGAATATTCCTTGTATGCTTTTTGTTTCTTTAACAATTTTGCAATCAATTTTAACATTCTGTTTATCAGGGCTAAATATAATCAATTCATTAGAATTTGGTATACGAATGATATTATTATGGGATGTTATTTGTTTAATGTTACATTTACTATTATTGCCGTACAATAATTGGTTAGTACATTTACTTATTTTTATATTGTTAGTTCTACAGTAATATTGCTTATTATTAATTAAACAATCATCAACGTTAACATTATTGTCAATATACATTGTTGTCTCTTGGTCGTATAAATAGTACATGTTGTTTTGTTTAAAGGGAATCATTGTCATGTGATACAGATCGTAAGTTTTATCTGACATAATAGGAATAGTTATTATAAAGTATATTTTATCTTTATCATGATTACAATTGACTGTTAATAGTTTTGAAATTTAGACTATATCATACATAGGTAACATTTGTTTTAAAATTTTAAAAGATATTAGACTTACATCGAAAGTGTGCAGGGAACAAAAATTCATACTTTCGTTTATTTGAGAAATAATCATATGAATATGATTTAGTAAAAAGATTATTAATTGTAATTTTGAATTGAGTAAAAATAGTGCATCTTTATATTCCAGTTTATTAATTTGTTCTTTTAAAAATTGAATTTGGCTGGAGAACTCTTTTTCATTAATATTTATTTTGTTAATTTGTTCATTAAAATGTTTATTAAAATCGTCTAAATAGTGTAAATTATTTTTTAATTCTTTATGTAAGTTTTGTTCATTTTCTTTAATTTGTTCAAATAATTGGTCATAATGTGCTGCGTCGTTTTGATCTAGATTTCCGGATATAGATATTATGACTGTCCCTAATCCATTTATTAGTCCTCGTTTATTTCTTTTATGAATCTTTAATTTGTTGATTTAATTTTCTGTATTTTTATAAATCGTTTTCATTACATTGAATGCGTTGAGATTTAATTTTTGCAATGGTTTGGAATTATTGTTACAAGTTTTAATTATGTCAGTAATAGTTTGGAAATTTGTAAATAAGGGTTGCAAGTCAAAGTTAAAATAGGCGTTAATACGAGTTTTACCTAATTCTAGTAATTTGTAGCCGTTGTTATCAGAGATATCTTGACGGAATTGACTGTGAGATAAGGAATCTGTAACAAATTATAATTTTAGTTTATCAATTTTTACTTTTCTTTTGTGAACTTTTCCTTTTACTTCAATGGTATGATTCTTATCATTGTAATTTTCAATTTTTACTTTTTCGAATAGTGGTTTTTTGAATTTTGTTATCAATCTAGGATTTTGTTTAAGGAAAGCGTGAGACGCATTTTGGAATTTTGTGTGGGTATTATTTGGTTTAAAACGTTTTAGTTTTTCGTTCGCGATTCTATTTCGTAATTTATCATGTTCGTTCTGTTTATTTTTTTGAAATGTTTCTATATGTTGTTTTTCTGTTACGGTCATTGTTGGTCGGATGTGTGAATAATCTCTACCGTATAGTATTTCATTCGGTGATAATTTCGTAATGGCGTGTATGGTGTCTTGTAAGCTAGTACAGTTATCATCAGTATTTCATCTAGATTTTTATTTGGATATTTTTTGAATAAAATTCGCAAATGTTCTATTAGAGTGGAATGTAGTCTTTCTATTGCGTTTGATATCGGGTTACCAACGGTAAGTAATATATAAATTTATTTGATTATGACAAAAAGTTTTGAACGCTAAATTATCAAATTCTTTCCCTGAGTCGCAAATGATTGTTTGCGATTGTAATCTTTCTCTAACGAAATTTGAAATTATATTTATTATATTGTTACAAGTTTTATTTTTTATAAAATTTATTTGAGCATATTTTGAAAATTGGTCAAATATTGTTAAATAGTACTTTGAGTCGAGGGTTAATATATCTAAATTGATTATTTCAAAAGGTCGTTGGGGGGGTTGGTGTAAGTTGATCTTCTAATTTTGGGGGTTATCTGTCATATTTGCATTTCTTACAAATTTCGCATTTATTTATGAATGTTGTTATGGTATCTAACATTTTTGGCCAATAATATTTTGTTTTTAATTTGTTGTAAGTTTATAATATAACGCAATGATTTGTTTTTCCGTGATGGTAATTAAATATTATTTCGTACTGTTCATTCTCGTTTTCTACATCTTCAACTTGTTGATTAACTCTTATTAGATTTATTGTTCCGAATTCAAATTTACTTTGTATTATTTTATCTAAAATGCTAGCAATTTCGTCTGTGCAAATACAATGATATCGTATTTTAGGTGCTATATAATTTTAAATAAATTCAAACAGTTGTGTTTCTTTATTTTCTGGTTTTAATGAAAATATAATTCTCATTTTTTTATGATTAAATAGTCTTTTTATTTCTACGTTATTTTCTTTATCTTCCTGTATTATTATTTGATTAATAGCTACATTAATCCGATTTTCTAAGAATTTTAAACCATTTATAGGTTCTTCTGGTGAGGAATGAACAGTGTGGGTTGTTAGATTTTCTAATTCTCTCTATATATATTGGACATTATTTAATAAGCTATCTAATGATTCATTTGAATGATTTTTTAGAAAATTATCGATTTCCTGTGAATTTGCGAAATTCCGAGGTAGTTCGTAAATATTAATTTGGATATTAGTGTCTTTAAAAATAATATTTAATAATTGAATTAATTTTGATTTTTCTAATTTGTCAAGCCCGCATGATAGATATAGCATATTGTTTACAAATAGGTCGTTCTTGATTAAATAATCCCTTAAAGTAGTAAGACAAGATTTTAACTGTTTCAAGTTAGCATCTTTTTTGTAGGTGTCTTTTGTATGCAAATGTAAAATAACTTTATTTTCAAAATTTTGAATAATCATGTTTTGGTTCTTGTAGTTATTCTCACAGTACTTTTTACTAGCAAATTGTTTGTCTATTTGTAAGGCTAATCCTTTACCAAAACGATTATCTTTAGAAACGCAATGACAAAATATATCTGTTTCAGATACATCTCCGGTTACATAATTAATTTTTAAAGGTTCTCTTGTCCGTGATAGATAATCAGCAATTTTGTTTGTTTTGCCTGGCAAGTACTCAATTTCGAAATTATATTCACTTAGCTCAATTTTCCATCTCATTAATTTTTGATTTCCATTTTTCATATTAAATAGCCAAATTTAAGGTCTATGGTCTGTTCGAATGATAAATTTTCTTCCGTATAAGTAGGGTCTGAATTTTTGCACTGATCAAACGATAGATTTTAATTCTTTCTCCACTGTAGAATAATTTTGTTCCTGATTATTAAAAGTTTTTGAAGCTAAAGGTTTTTCTACGTTATCTTGTACTTGTGAGAGTACTGAACCCATGGCGTAATTTGATGCGTCAGTTGTTACGATAAATGACTAAAAGTCAGGGAAGCTTAGTATAGGAGGGTTACTAATTAACTCTTTAGATTTTTGAAATGCTTCCTGATAGTCTTTATTAGTTATATCAATTATTTTATTTTTCTTCAAACATTCGGTAAAAGGTTTCGTTAATTTAGAAAAATTAGGTATAAAACGTCTGTACCATGATAACTTCCCCAAAAATGATTTGATATCTTTTTGTGTTCTCGGAATTGTAATTTTGTTAATTGCTTCTATTTTTTTTTAAGAATAGGTTTAAGACCTTGTTTTGATATAACGAATCCTAAATATTCTATTTCTGTTTTCATGAATTCACTCTTATCAATTTGAATTTGTATATTTGCATTTTTTAGTTTTTCGAAAACAAGTTTTAAATTTTGTAAATATTCTACTTCCGTTTTACTAAATATTATGATGTCGCCCATATAGGCAAGACAAATTTTGTTAATTAAATCTCCCAAAATTTCTTTCATCATACGTTTGAAGGTCGCTGGTGCATTGATGAGCCCAAACGGCATCCTGACAAATTCGTAATGGCCAGATGGGGTGCTAAAAGCGGTTTTTTCTATATCGTCTTTTTCTACTGAAATTTGATGAAATCCCGAGTGTAGGTCAAGGGCTGTAAAAAATTTCGGTTTGCCAATTTTGTCTAACAGTGTATCAATATTCGGGAGGGGGTATTTATCTTCTCTAGTATTTGAATTTAATTTTCTTTTTTCTATAGCAGATGTTAAAGTGCAATTTTATCAACTCAAAATAGTGGATAAAGTAGCACTTTAACCGCAAGGGTAGATAAAGTAATACTTTAACAGCAAGGGTAGATAAAGTACTTTAACTTTTGTTTATTAGAAGTACATTTCCATAACAACGCACACTACTGACATTTTAAAATTGTTCTTAAATAATAATTAAATTTTTCTAATTCGTTCTTCTTCAAAACCTGCTATAGAAAAAAATAGAATTTTATACACGACGATAAAATTAAATTATCGACTCGCGAAAATTAATTCACTCGCGATTATAAATGTATATATATATATATATATATATATATATATATATATATAT